>JAZDUA010000027.1:5412500-6012500 GCA_038098605.1 Gryllus longicercus | reverse complement strand
GATTATAATTTCAAATATGCAAAAACGTTTTTTAAAAAAAACGGTTTGATTTTTCTCTTAATTTGTTGCATGAATAGTAAAATAAATTCCTGTGAGTTAATAACTTAATCAGGGTTCCATAAGTTCAATTTTTCTGGCACCTTTGTTTCTCTAAGAAAGTCGTCCGTGTTGACATATTGACAGGGAGGATCATGGGGATCGGGGAAGCTATTCCTAGGGTGCTGGCCCTTTTATTGATTGATTAACTCATTATGACCTAGCGTGACCACATGGTCACGCTGCACACCATGCCGCTTATTGGTTTCTGGTGTTAGGCACGAGACAATGTTAGGGTATGTTGGCTTCTTTCGTATTTCAGGTCGCTGACTTTGACGAAAATGATAGATTTATTGTAAGATGTGGAGGAAGACGTTACAGAGGTATTTATGAAACCCCCAGAGGTGCGAGAGGAATCAGATGAAGATTTTGGAAATGAATTATCAGGTTTTCTGGACAATTTGAGTAGTAAGCAATTGCAAACAGCTGCTAAAGCGGTTCTGGCAAATGAAAAAGTTATTGGAGATATTGTGATTGCTGACGGTGAGATTGATAAAACATGCACTTCAGAAATAATTAGAGAGCAGAGACCAAAGACTTTGCGCGGAAAGAAAACTGTATCTGTTTCACGTAAATGGTCTCTCGAGGATTTCCCTGAAAATAATGTTTTGTTTCCAGAGCCTAAATTTAGTGCATATAGGGATGCACAGAAGCTTTCGAACTTTTTTGGCTTCGAAATGTTCGATTATTTGGTTCAACAATAAAATAATTATGCTCTTTGGAGAAACCTACCTGCACCAGGCATTACTGTGGAGGAAATTATGTGTTTCATTTGCATTCTTATTTTGTCTGAGTATGTTCAATTGCCTGAAAAAATATATTTTTGGGATTCTTCAAGTGACATGAGAAAGATTTTAGTATATAATGCCATGAGACGAGATAGATTTATTGAAATAATGCGTTTTCTTCACTTGACAACAGCAATTTGAGTGAAGATGACAAAATGTCAAAAGTTAGAACATTCATGGATATGGCAAAAGAACGGTTTATTGGCTATTTCATTCCTCAACGCGAAATATGCTATGATGAGTGCATGATTGAATATTTTGGCAGGCGTGGTCGTAATCAGTGCATCCGGGGAAAGCCTATTCGCTTTGGTTACAAGGTTTGGTGTCTAAACACCAAGGTAGGATACTTAGTAAACTTAGTATACCAAGGCCGAATTCCAAATGCGAATGAGCAGTATGAAGAAGATTACGGCAAAGCTGTGGCCCCAATGCTACAAATGCTTGACAGATTTCCAAATTGCATAAAACATCTGCTTTTCAGACTATACTTTGACAATTTATTTACGGGAATGAGTCTCTTATGTCATCTGAAAAGTCGAGGGTATGAAGGGACAGGCACAGTACGTCAGAACAGGGTGACAAAAGATGGCCCTATTTCAAATCCAGAGGAGATGAAAAATATGCCCAGAAGAACTTTAGTGGCAGCTTTCAGTGTCAAAAAAGAAATAAACATCACTCGATGGATGGATAACAACATTGTCACTGTCGCGACCACCACGCCCGTCTATATTGAAGTCAGGTGGAAGAGTACTTTCAGGAGTTCGCTATGACGGTGTTGATCACTATGTTGAACCAATCCCCAACGAAAAAAGAAAGCGTTGTGCTAGGGACAGTTGTACTTCAGTTGGAAGAACACAATGCAAAAAATGCCAAGATGGTCTCTGTATATCTTGTTTTGCAAATTATCACTCGCTGAGCCCTTCACTTTCATTTTTGTTTACTGTATACTATTTATTATTTTCACTATTTTTAAGTATTGTTATATTTCTAGTGTTTATTACGAGTATTTCTGACTGATAATTCATGTTTATAACACTGAAAATTCAATAATTTTGCTCTTTCAAACTTCAGCAATTTTATTCGTGTAAAGACCTAGCGTGACCATATGGTCACAAGCTGTATTTCAAAAACGACTTTTTGGAAACGATTAAAAACCACGTTTTGTATCGTATCAAAGGTAAGTGATTGGGTATTATAAAGTCTCTTAATAATACCCAATCACTTACCTTTGATTTTTTTCACAAAAAATTAATTCAGGTCATAATTGGTTAATTGATGTTTCTGAACACATCAACTGCTATTGACATCATCCCCTTTAGTGTAATTAATGTTTTTATATATAAAGGTGGCGGTGTTCCTCCTTCACTGGATGATGTGTTCAGGTGGCAACCTGTACATCGGCTCACAGAGAATTTACCATCTGTAGGTATCAGTCACAGCTGCGGGAAGCTCGAAGCTCCTGGCTGGTCTCACGACTTGAATGACAATTTAGTGTTGTGTAAGTGCAAATGCTTGTATGTGAGAAAAGAGGTTAGGACAAGGAAGTGGAAGGAATGATTGCGTGATGTCCGTGGCCACCTGTTAGGGAAATGCTCCGGCATTCAATTGGTGTTGATCGAACAAACACTGAAAACAACCGATCAGTCGTATGCTATAAGCCTCCTCCAGAGTATGGCCGCATTCGACCCAGGTGTTCAGCTTGTATTGAAAGACCGCCATCATTAGTATCTATCAGTCAGAGTTGCTGCAAAGACAGCACTAATCCTGGCTCTGAGCTAAACTCAGCTGTACCGGCAGGGGTAGATAGAAGTAGTTACGAAAGGAGTACTTCTCTGATGCAACTGCACTTCTCTGATGACGTGTAAATGATGCAATATTGGTTAGTGTCTCTCTGAGGGTTGTGAGCCGCTGTCCGCGCCTTCCTTCTTCTAAAGCCAGATATCCCCCTACCAGGTACGCACGTTCTCGTTTGTGGAAGGGGACGAGGGGGTAGCAGATGACGGGGTGGGTGTGGGTGTTCCTGCGGGGGGGCAGGGGCGGCACTTGCGAGCAACTCCTTTGCGCTTGCGAGCTGCTAGACGGGTCGACCAGCGCGCACATCGGTTTGATTGGTTGATTGATTAGAGATTTCGGGCGCGCCAACTGCTAAGGTCACTAGCCCCGTAGGAGTAGTGCATGATTTACTCGCAAGGTGGCGGTGATCTTCTCCCGGGATAGTGAGAGCCGGTGCCGACCTATAGAGCGATTTTTATAAGAATTGTCCGTTTTGACAGCTAGTGCTGGCAACATAACTGAAGGTTCTGTGATAGTTGTGACCTTCAACCCATTTGACTCTCCTTCCTTCATTCGTTCGTTTGCAGTTGGCTCACTTGAAAATGGCTACGACGCTTCCTTTTGTGATGTCCTCATCCGACGTAAATATAGTTCGCAGGAAGTGCTGTGCTACAGTCCTCTTCTGTAGAAGTTTTTTAATAAACATTACATCGAATTTACTTTTTGTGTGATAAGTATTATGTTTATTACAAAACCAAGTCTTGAATTCAGACGCTTATTGGCGGTTCTACTATTGTGCGGTAAAGTGGTGAGTTGTGATCGAGAACGTTCTGTGCCTTGCGTTTTGTCAATTAACTTTTTATATAGATACACTGTTGTAATCCATGAGAAGCCATGATGTCTTAACGGGATCCATGTACAAACATAAACACTTTACGAAGAGGTGTGGCTGAAGAGCTGTAACGGCGGAGGAATACTTATCTGAATTTCATGTGATGTTCACTTGTTTAGCGTACTGTCATTTTGGCTCATTCTTAGATTCTTCTATACCATGGGCTGACGGGATTTTCCTCAACCAGGTATCTCCTCCCACCCAGGACACGTTCTAAGCTCCCGACCGGTCTCCTGGCATGTGGGGTAGTGTAGTGCATGGAAGTGCACACGTGAGTAAGGGGAGAATGGGGAAGAGGAGGGACGAAGAGGTGGTCCCGTTTTCTAGGGTTCTCCATTAGACAGAACTGCGCTGATGACCCAAGAAGCCTGTTTCCCAATTTGCGGGGTCATGCCAGAAGCCAATGAATCACAAATCGCCCCCAATAGGGAGCACCGGCATCCGCGTCTGCGACGGTGCGGGGCCCGCGGTGCGTTGGTTTGCGGGCGCCACTTGCGGAGGCCCTCGTAACTAATGGAGTTAAATTGGGCCCAAAGTCGCAAAGCGCGCACGGGTCACGGCACCAGCACTCTGGCAAATGGTCGCGGGGCCGAGGGGCGGCGGGGCTGCCGCTACGGTGAGCTGAAAGACGCGCGTGGGCTTTCACGTCGTGTTTTTCTTTCATAATTCCGCGCACAAATTGTTAGTCTGGGCCACATAATAGTTTTATTCAAAGATGCAAATTAACGAAATGAAATGAAATTAACGAATTTTGAAATGTAGTATATTCCACGTAGCGCTTTCCTTATTTTAAATAATTTTCATTATACGAAATTTCGAATTTATCTTATAATGAATATGATAATATACGAATATTTAAAAATACATTTTTATTTATTTACTTTACATATAAAACTTGAATGAAAGACACTTAAGTTCCTACATAAAAACCGAAAGAATGGTGCTCAAGAGCACTTACTTTCTCGCATCATTTCAAACTTTTGCGAATTTTTGAAAATGAGTCCAGCGCTATTTTCTTTGCTCTATTTGAGAGGAAAAAATAAAAAGAAAATTTAGAGTAATTTTTGAGAAAATGATTTTTTATAATTTACATTAACGTCAGGTAGAAATCATCCGAAAAACACTTCTTTTAAAAAAATGTACACATCATGTACTTTTGTAATATTAAATTTTTTGGAATTTTCGAAAATACAGAGTGATTGTTGAAAATGAGACCAGCACCAATTTTTTAGTCTTTTAATACTTACGAGGAAAAAATTTAAAGAAAAATGAAGCCTTTTGTGAAACAATAATTGTTTAACAATTTCCTATATATCACGCAAATGTATGAGAAAATTAAGCACAAAGTCGAAAAAATTTTTAATTACCTTATTTCAAAATCTTTTTTGAACAAGAGATTTTATTACGGAAAAATAGCACTCTTCTCGTTGTACGAAGACATCGAAAAAAATTGAAGTTTTGTAAGTTTAGAAACATCAGAGTTCGGAAAGAAAAATTAGACTTACGCAATTTCTAAGTGTTGTTTCCGCTGCCCAGGATAAAATTTAATTTTAAAAAATGGAGTCTTATTTGAGAAGATTTTGAAAATGTTGAAGCTTATGTGAAGTACGAACGTAAACGTAAAGTGCTTCCAAAAATCAAAATATCCGTGTATGACGCTACAGACAGCTTTTATGAAGCTCTGTGACTTAGAGGCTTTCACACAATATTCTATAGGTGTGAAACTTTAGACTTCAATGTCTGATTATGCTCGTGAATCGGAACGTGGCGATTCTTCTAATGCCTGTGGCATCTGAAGTAAAAAACACTTGCAGGGCGTTTTTGCTGGTCTGGAAATGATCTTTCTAGTGTACAACAGCGCTTCAAGGCTTTAAAATGAAACATTCCGATGAGATAGAGGTCGGGACAAAATTTGAAATTTACAAGAAAAAAAGTTTCTAGGAGAATGTGAGCTTCCGAGTCCAAAATAGTGAAGCAATTCATTATTTGCTAATGTTATGAAGACCACGTTGGTGTGTTTTTCCAACCGGAAACCCCTCTGTAATATTCGTACGCTAAGGAAAGATAATGGTTTTGTAAGATTTATATCGACACAAAATGTCGTATGTATGTTGGTGCATAAAGAAAGAGGAGGAGACAATGACTAAGGAATGATCGCATGCGATCCGTGGTCCATTTGTTAAGGTACTGCTCCGGCATTCGCCAGGTATTGACGGAAGCAACCACGGCAAACAGCCTATCAGAACATTCGGCAGCCAGAATTATTCTCCAGATAATGCTGGAATTTGACTTAGCTATCTGGTTCTTGAAATAATTATAAGAGTCGACATTGCCAACAATATTGTTTATTACAATAGCATATACATTTACAGCTTGGCCATCACCTTCAGTTTGGCTAAGCCATCGAAAGCTGCTATTGTAGTAAACAATATTGGTGGCAATGACGACTCATATAATTATTTCATTGCAAATGCCTCGACAAATTTCATTGTAAACGATAACTCATCACAATACCAATATAACTGGACGGGACTCGAACCCAAGAACTTTCCAGACAGAGGCGCTCATGTGACAACCATAGTTAACCTCGGCTTTGTCAGTAGGTGCTGTTGGTTAATAACCTCTCAGAAATATTACATTTTTATCTTTCCACAATATCGCGTGTTTATAATAATAAGTGGCTGTTGGATTCTAATATTAGGCAATTTTCTCTTGCAGAACAACGATTTACGAAGTGTGTATTACTCACGCAACTTTTGTTAGCCAATGGCATACTTTTCCCCTCCCTGGTACAATAAACATGTGAACGTAAACGTTCACAGCAAGCAGGGACTACATTTCAAACACATCTTCAGAGAAGAAACAGAAGTTATTTGCCGTTGAAGACGAAAACTCCTGGTTATGTTTCTCTCTAAAAAAATTGAAGAAATGATTGCGGCAGTTCCAAGACAGAAGCTATTTGCCGCTGAAGAAGTTAATTACTGGTTGTGTTTTTTTTCTTCTAAAAATGTAAATAAATGGCGGAGGCAGGTCCAGGCCCTTCACAGGAGACATCTCAAACTCCTGAGAACGTTAGAAGAACATTTAATAACGGTGAACGCAAAATTATTGAGAAAATTGAGAAGGCACGCGAATCGGAAAAAAGGAACAAGCTTTTGATGTATTCTCTAAGTAATGCTTTGGATCGGGCTTTTATTTACACCGAAGCAAGAATGCCGACGATATGGAGAATAAAGTTTAAAAGAGCCAGTAATTCTTTCAATTCGTTAGAAACGCTTAATAAAAAAGGGTAATTTTCAAGACACCAATTTATTATACTCTATGTAACTATATTTTTCTCATTATTTTCGCAGATCTTCGAGTGCAAAGTGTTTTTAATAGGGTTTTAAATCTTCAATAAAGTTTGCCTAGTTAGTTATTATTTAGACTGACACAGTTAATAATAAGGATTTCATTACAAATTCGACAAGATTCGTTATTCAGGCAATAGAAGTCAGTATGCTTCCCAGATCAAGAAATTTACCATCAATGACCATGCTCTTAAAAGTAAGTTGAATTGCATTTTCAAGAGATTGGCATCGCTTCAAAAACTAGTGGTCGATTTGTTTTAACGAATATCCCTCCCCCCACACACACACTTCCCGCATTTCTTCAAGCCATTGGTCAAGAAAAGGTATGCTGTTGTTTGTGTTAGCGCGGGTCCAATAGGAGCCAATAAAAAGCTTATGTGTACGGAGACACGTTTAGTTCATAAAATTAATTACATAGAAGATTGAACTATACGGGGAAAAGTATATTTTGGAAGAATGCAAAGTACTCTGTCACGTTCACATAACTGCTGTTTAGTTTAACATACTAATTAACATATAGTAATGTTCACTAAACAAGTAGTAATATTTATCAAATACATTGCAGTGAAAATTACTAACAAAAACTGCGTTTCATGATTTACTAAACGCTCATGAGTAAGCCCAATTAAGAAGAAATGTGAAAGAGAATAAGATATCTCTATCCTTTCAGACAGGTAGTTAAGCACCTAGGCTTCCCGTACGGGCTCCCATCCATCGGTCCCCGTGAATTTGTTCCACCTTCTCCTTGATAACCTGACAGATCCGTCCCAAGCAGAACGGTAACGGACGCTGGCTGCCGATGTTTGGCTGCCGACGTTATTTCTACCATTCGTTTATAATACAACATAAATTCAATAACATCTAAACACGCCGTTTATACAGCATGTAATACTATGTTCAGCATTGATTTATCACAGAACACGTATATAACCATTCGAATTGGTCATATTTCTGAGATCGTGCGCTTAATAAGCAATGTTTACTAAGTATGACATTAAAGCGTAGATCTTACCATAGATTATTTTATCTACGAAACAAGTATAGTACGACTGACAATTCTCTTTGTTCGTTCACTTACGATTTTTAATTGTCTGATTTCACTAATCGAAACTACACCATGGGTCAATGAACTCCATCTCGATCAGGTTTTTGGTCCAGTTTCCCTGATTATTTGAGCGAATGCTAACCCCTTGTTTTGCTTCTGGACAAAAATGTAACTTCACTATCTTCTTGCACGTCTTCTAGAGTTCAGTAGAAAATATAGTTATTCAAATGAGAAATATAGTTTTCCTCCTTGTTATCGCGGCAGGAAATATATTCCTTCCCGAAGGACATGATGAGAGCTAAAAACCCAAGTCTATAGCTGATTTGCCCTTGAAAATAGATTTTATTACAATAGAAGCATTTTCTTAACAATTTTGACAAAAAAGCTCATTTCTGTCTGCATTTATAATTCAAATTCTATATGGTTCAGGGTAGGGGTTCCAGAGTTTAGAAAACGAGCACAGAATTCACTTCTACCCTAGCACGCCACACAAAGACGTTTCTGTTTATGATGAAAAATAAATAAAATTTTAAAAAATCAATCATGTTTAGTGAATCTTACCACACGAATAATTAGATTTATTATAATACCCCATGCTAATAATGTTTAGTACATGGTAGAACAACATTTCTCCCAGCACGTCCCAAGATGGGCCATTTCGTAAGCGCTCTGCAGCCGTGCGGCGCCGCGGGGCGCGTGCGCGAGCCTCATTCCCATAATGAGCTCATAATCCCATTAGCCTCGTCAGAACACACTCCGCCGAGGCGGTCATCTGATAAGTGGGGGCCCTCCGCGCGTGCGTGCGTGCGTGCGTGCTGTCACCGGCCGTGCAAACGTCCCTGGCGCAACTGCGAGGGTGTGGCGGTCGCTCGCCACCACTGGCCCTGATGGTTCTCCCTCACGAAAGCGCGAATGAATGCAGTTTGCGCTGGTGCTGACGAGTTCTTTTCTCCGGTTTGTCTCTTGTGGTGACAACCGACGTCATACCAATGTTACTAATGTGTTTTTGCATGACAGGCATTGTGAGGATGTTTCGTCTGTGCAATTTTATAAATTATTCAATTTCTTTCAAAGCATTAATTAGATAGTATTGTTGCACAAAACCAGACGAGGTCACATCTTGACTGGCACTAACCGTGCGGAACGTAATTTCCGAATCAACGACGTGTCAGAGTGATGACTACAGTGTAATAGAAGAAATTAAAATTTGCAATGCGTATACTTTTATTAATAACTTTTAATGCAATTGCTCTTACAAACAAGGTCGAATACATTGGACATTATTCTGCATCCTCTATGACGCAGTTTATTAATTTACTAGTAACCGGCACCATCAAAAGTTTCGTATACTGAGAAGTACATTATAATCATTATCATAATCATCATTATCATTAATTGACATCATCACTGCGCTTTTAAAGTCAGTATATTTTCGTCAGAATGACAGTGGCGACCCCCACCCTCGATATTTGTGACCGCTCTTTGGCTCTTTGGCTCTTATGTGCGAAGCTCAGTCTAAAAGTAATGCCTCCTATTTTTTTCGCATAAATGAAATTAGTTAAGTGAAAACATTGAATTTGGCACTATTCCTCAAACCTAAAATTCATTGCAGAAGTTACTTTCTGCGTTAACATAAGGCAGTAAAGCAGTCGTTTAAAAAATAGGCGACATCGATGTTCGCATACGACAGCGATTGAATTCTTGAATGCAGAAGGTGAATGCCCAATCTCATTCATAAATACCAAAATATGTGAACGTTGATGCAACAATGTATGCCAGCACTATTAGACGATGGGTTTGTTGCTGCACTCTTTTTTTTCATAAAAAAATAAAATATGAAGAACGTAAAAGCATAGAAACAAAAAAATCGAAGTCAAAATACATCAGCTTAAAAAATAATGTTAAACACAACGATGATTTTATAAAAACATCGGTGTTTTGAAAACATAGAATTGATATCGCATCTTTTCAGTGTAGTGATGCGACATCGCTAATAAAATCGATGTTACGAAAGATAGTTGTTCAAAATTAAAACATCGATGTTAATAATACCATCCATGATTTTAAACATTGACGTTTAAAGGTGTTTTGTAACCTCTATTATTCCCGCACCTATGGCCCATGCGGTGACCGCCTTTCCAGGTGCGAAATACAAGGAAACACGTAGGAAATACTGGGAGAATATCGGGGCCATTTTGAGGGAGATATTGTCTGCTACAAACATTGTTCCTTTGGTTCGAACACATAAACTGACAGTGGTACCATAAGTTATTATTTCATATGTTGAATTTACATAATTGTAATTTGGGAAGTTTTCATCCCCAAAGAAAACATCGTATCCAAAAATCAGTGTTAAAAACGGAACATCGGCATTGTGGTATCTTTGTTTAAAACATAGAAGATACTATAAAAAAAGGTAGATGTATTGAAAGCATCGGATTCGCATGCCTTTACGAGGCACCGCGAGGGGCGGGAGAGGGGGCGGGGGCGGCTACAGCGCTGCATTGCGGCGCCGCGCAGGTTTACGTCTCAGCCCATCGCAGGCAAATGTTGCACTCGGAGGGGGCTCTGCACTCCGCTCCACCCGTGAAGCTTCGCTCCGCGAGATACGGCCACTCAACGCGGAATTTATGACGCAAACGGTCAGCTCCCATGTTGCCCCCGTGGGGTCGGAATATGGTCATTGCTCTCGTTCGAATTGTAATCACCTAAGGTGTGTGTGGAGGAAGGACATTTCAGGTGAGTGCTCTTCTTCGTCAGACGATTCCACTAATGTTTTTCAAACTCAAAAACGGACGTGTTTGTCTGCGGGATTTGGGTGGCGAAAACGTTTGTTGCACATGAAATCGTAGGCATCCGCGGCCGGAGTCAATAGCAACTTGGATGTCCGGGAGATGTGTCTTAGGTACAGTTACTAACGGTTTCCCCTCACACTGTGATGCTGCTAAAAGCGTTTCTCCTTAAAGAAGATCGCAGCATAACGGCCAAAACGGTATCAATGTTTCGAAAGTTACCAACGTTTTCGCTTTTACCTATCGCATTGTTACCAATATTTCGTCCGTCGTTCTGCGCTGCTGCTAGAAAAAAAATCGTTCTGTGAAAGATTACAGTATGGCGCCCGAAACGTTGGTAACTGTGCTGAGGACGCGGTTTCTCTCGGACCGCCAAGATGTGAATGTTCTTGATACATGCTATTGTCGTCATGAATATGAAAGATGAACCTTATTCTCCTCGTTCCATATTAAGTGAATCTCATAATCCCCTCATCGACCAGCTCCTAATTTTTTCCTGTTAGGATATTTGTGAAGGCATTCGATTTTTTTGCTAATTTTAGTTGAGTGCATTCATTTGTTTTTTCTTTGCGCGTTTTTTATGATCATATATTCCGGAATTATATAATAACAGTCGTCCAGCTGGATTATTGAATTAATATGTATTTTTATGTACAGTAATAGCAAACTCATAATCAAGAACTTTTGAAGTTTGCTTTGTAATGACAACCATCGTCTAGTTGGCAGTAACCCCCACGATTAGCGTAGTAACTTTTCTCTGCTCAATTGCCTGAACGACCATTCACTCCACTTCTAACCTGTCAAAAGTTTTGGTGTTTGCATTGACTGACTGGCTACGTAAACTCCTTCTATCACTAAAGAGCCACAACACCTCCAACTCAAACTAGAAGCTGTCCTGTGAGAAATGTTACGTGGTTTAAAGTACTTCAAGATGAATTAAGTAGGTATTCTGTTAGTGGATCTGCGCTCGGGTAGTAAGGATCCAAGGTAACAAAATACAGACGGAAAGTATCTTAATTTCTCTCAAAATCTACAAATTGTAAATATGAAAATATTTCATATGTAGTAAAATATACAAATATAATAATATTATTAATAAAAATAAAATTAATGTAAATTTTAACAATGATAACAGTAATTATAATAAATAGTTCTGCTAGCATCGTGTGAGAACAACACATGTTCATACAAAATAATTGCGAGAGACCTCTCATATTATGAGTTTCTTTAGATTTTCCTACAATGAAGTAAGATACCTCGCCTTTGAATAAAAAAATAAGTTAATACAAATAATAACACATTATTTAAGATCATAAAGTATGATATAATACGTGTATTTATGTAATACAAATAAAAACTATCTGAAATGAAAGCAGAGATAATAA
The DNA here is from genome assembly GCA_038098605.1 of Gryllus longicercus. Taxonomy (NCBI): domain Eukaryota; kingdom Metazoa; phylum Arthropoda; class Insecta; order Orthoptera; family Gryllidae; genus Gryllus; species Gryllus longicercus. Next base: position 6,000,379 of record JAZDUA010000027.1, on the reverse strand, counting down.
AGATATGTCAAAAGTGATCGAATTCGAATGACGAAGAAATAGAAATGTTTTAATTTCCAGGAATACTTCTCAACATTTGAGGTTTGGATGTGCGCTCTTTCGCATGAAGTGCGGGAGTGATCGCAGATGACTTACTGGGGCAGAGGTTCTTAAATTGTTCAATGATAGTAACCTTCCTACATGACAAAAAAATTGATGTATCCCTGATGGAAGTTTTCTAAATACGGATTTTAAATATTACCTGGATAAGTACTGAGATGTTTTAAAAAGTATTGAAAAAATTGAAGTTCAATGCCAACAATCATATTTAGATATAGTTATGATTATTAACCAAGGTTGATTAATTGAACCTCTGGCATTTAGAGATCATGAATCATGAGATTTTTCTTCAAGATAGATGGGTCCGTAAGGATTAACATACTTTTCGGCTGTATGAATCTCTAGTAGAATGTTCGAGCGTTCCCCACTCTATTTTCCCTTACTGGGGTCACTGCCACGGTGCGCGTGACCGCGTCTGGGTACCAACCGGGCGAATTTCCGCCCTCCTCCCTCCTGTGCCCACTTCGGTCCTGACGACGTGCAGACCGCTGGAAGGCCTTTCCATCCTCTACCAGGTTCTACTGTCTCAACGCTATTTCTGTCTACTTGATACATGTGTCGGGGTAGAGATGTGTTGGCACTTGCTTGTGCAGCAGACGCGTGGTTGACTGGCCGTTCTTGCATTAGATCACAACAGTAGCAAGAAACAAGCTGCAATAAGAGCCAATGGAGCCACAACAATGGAAGACAAAGAACAATGTTACATAACCAAAGAAGTATTGGCGCTTTTCAATTTACAGTTGCTTCGCTCTGTAAGATTTCATTTTTTTCTTAAGTATCGGCCAATCGGAGACGACGTCGTCGTAATTTGAAGACACTGATTGGATAACGGAACTCCCTCCCCTTGTCAGCCGCTTGGTGTCAAGAAGACAGAAATATTATTCGGACAATAGACCCGAGGTCTAAGGCGCGCAGCAGGGCAGGGAAGGGAAGGATTCTTAAGTGAGAGAGAAGAGGTTTGAATACTCCCTCGTTTTTGATGACGGTTGTTGAATTATTTCGTGTTTCGGACGCGTCGACTGATACGAGTAATTAGTCCCGTATGTGGTACACGTTTTCATCACGGAAGGCGGCGGGAATCCTCCCCCGCGGAACGGCGATATCCAGCCCAGGGCACCGACTGGCAGGCTTTGTTTTCCCAGAACAGGTATCTCCCACCATCGGAGCACCTCTAAGCTTCCGACTGGTCTCCCGCCATTTCTGGTAGTGTGCTGCATGCAAGTGTGTGTAAGCAAGGTGAGAGGATAGGAAAGGGAAAAGCAAGGAAAGATCGCGCGCGGTCCGTGACCCGTTTGTTAGAGTTCTGCTCCGACATTCACATGGTGTTTATCTGAGAAATCACGGAAAACTACCGATCAGAGCAGTTTGCCGCTAGAATTCTCCTCTAGACAGCGGTTGATTCCGACCTAGCTATACAGTATAGGTAGTAGCAAAGAAATATAATTTAGAAATCACTTTTGGAACATCAAAAAACTATACGAGAGTTTGTAGCAATGCAAGTGGCACTGGAATCGTGATGTTTCACTTTGGAGTATATTCTTCTCAACTATCAGGAGAGCACTGAATGTGAGGAGCAACAATTGGGAAACTGCGCAATGTCTGTCACTAAGTTAACTTCAGCAAACATGGTTAACTGTAAAGGTATTTCGAACACTTGAAAGGTTTACGGATTCCGTGTGAATAATAATTTACAATCTTAAATCGAACTAAAGGAATCTAAGATTTTCTGCAAAACATTTAGAATTATTGAAAAATCTCGTTTACTGCTCTTTCTTTTTCAGAATTTTGTATGCGTTTGAAACTTCATTATCATAGAATGGGCCCTCGTATTTTTTTGAACCATTAAATTACGTAGGTCTTAACTCGAGAATAGTCGATTTTTTGTATGTATGCATGTGCTTGGCATTTTGAGGTTGGATGAATTCGATTTTTGCCAGCTAGCTGTCCAGGCTGGTCTCTATTTGTATATATTATCCTCGACTTGGGGTAAGGTAGACTTGTAGTGAAGCATGATGTATTATCTTCTCCGTATGTTGCAAACGTGGTCTTCCTCAACTTTTCTTCCGTCACACAGCTACATAAGCTGAAGCGATATTGTTAGAAAGCTTCAACTCTATTTTTACCCCGGTCGGTAATCGAACCTGAAATATTTCCATGGAATGCTATCTCGCTGTCCAAGAGCCACGGGAGACGCGACATTTCGTTTTCATCAAAATATATATTGCGCAACCAGGATTTTAAAATTCCATCAGACTTTTTAACGCTCGTAGAAAAAAATCCGTGACAAAGACTACGTCTTTTCATAATACTGGGTTTTCAGCGGTTAGGTAAACATGAGCAACGTGTTCTGCTCCGAAATCTCTGCAGAAATACGGCACGAGGAGCCTTCCGCGTTCGCCGCTCGACGCGAGGGCGCGCGCGAACTGTGCGCAATACCTCCCCCGGAAGACGGTGGCGCCGCGCCGCGTTCCTCGGTCGTTTGCATATAGCGCGCCTTTATTAAACGTCTCGGCGGAAGAGAGCAGGTGCAAACAAGAGACGTGTGTGCCTTGGCGCCTCACTCTCGCTGCGAGCCACCGCCGCGCCGCACTCCCCTGCAGGTGAATCTCCCTGCCACGCCCACTCAGCCCCCAGGCGTGTATTCAGCCTCAATTACTAGTGGCTGATGCGTTCTAGAATTCTCTTCCGTTCATATCAAGGTTTTGATGCAGTAACAATATAACCCTTCCTAGTTACAGGAAAACTTGCCCTATTGGATAATGTTAATATTTCGATTTGGGGCGTCATGTGAACTTTGAACAAGCTTATTCGTATTTACAAATACTTCCAAAATCGAGATAATGGCACGGAGGCGGAAGAAACTCTCTTTCCATCTTGGTATTTACCGTACGATATTTCTTGAGTGTGGTTAATAGTATGCACCAATACGTGTTGGATGTTTATGGTAATATAATGCGACAGTGGAAAACATTTCAACAAGTAAGATATTTTCATGAGAAATGATATTAGTCCATGTTTTTAATACTCGCTAAATAGCCATCGTTGAGTGCCAAAACGGACGTTTATTTTGACTAGACTAAAATATAATTTTCTGAAATAATATCATTATCATGCATCAGCCGAAACTTTATCATTGCTCATTTTCAACTAGAAATTGTTGGAGACCCGAAAGTGTCACTTCTGAAACATCGGAGGCATAGTTTTAAGTCATTATCACACCAAAAATAACTACAAAATATTAATACAAACCAATATCTGGCATCGTCTGTTCAAGTGATAGATTCTTTCAGTAATCTAAAAAATGCGTTTAGTCTGAAAGTTCATCAAATCTCCATCACCCATCCAGCATCATTTGTACTTCCTGCTTCTTCCACCATTGCCTTCCTCCCGTCACTGCATGCAGCGGTAAACAATACCTTCGTTGCTTCTAGCATCATGCACCTCGTTTCTTCTGGGTTGTTACCCTGACTTTACTCGTCTCGTATCTCCTCTCTGTTCTCGTCATCTGCACCGTCATCAGATCTCTTCTACCCCAAACTCTCTACCCCATTCTGAGCTCCGAGCGCGGAGCAAACACTGGCGCTAAGGAGAAGCAAACAGCAGTGGATGCGCGCACGGCTGATGCTGCGTGGGCGGCGCGGGGGCGGCCCGGGGCCGCGCGGGGGAGCGCGGGCCGGCGATGGAGAGCGCGGGGACGGTGCGGGAGCGGTGAGGGTGGCCGGTGGGCGGGGGCGGGGGCGGGGGCGGCGCGGAGCGGCGCGGTGGCGCACGGCCGGCGCGAGGCGGCGCGAGTGGCGCGGGGAGCGCGGGGGCGGCTCGGGGGTGGGCAGGGGCGGCGCGGGGGTGGCGCATCAGTGGTCATCCAGGCGAGTGATGCGTGACCAAGGAAGCTGCTGTATGCCCAGGTGACGAAGTAGGGTGTCGGCAGACGCGCACATCAATTCCGTTGTGTGCTGTACTGTGGGGGTTGCGCTTGCTTTAATATGAAGTAATAAGCACAGCACTCTTCTTGGTTGCGAGTTATCATTGCTTCCCAGTCCGGAAAATCCAGGGCCTGTGGAATATGCAGTACCTGACGATGGAGGATTTTCCGGAGCAGCTTAATAAATTTGACGAATGGCATCGTGCCTAAGAGAAATTATAGAAGCGGGTTGCTCTGATTGGTAGTAACAAAGGTTCCTCTGGTCGAAACAAGATTTATGCCAGAGCAGTACACCCCAAATTGGATAATAATTCTGGCGGGTTCGGAACCTGACAATTTGCTCTGGGTGCTGACTGTACACCGTCACACTCTGAAGGACGACCGTGCACAAGGAGAGTTATCTTTAGGTACGGTTTAAAATGTGTATTCTCAGACAGCCTAATAATCACATATGGGTTGACAGCGGAAAAAACTGAATAAATATTGATTCATTTACCTCGTTAATAAATTATTGAGTGAATACGCACATAGAAAGAAAAAATAAAAAAATTAAGTTTTCACTGACTCGCGAATGAATGTCTTCACTTTAATTACCTTTGACCTGAACAAACTTTATTTGAAGTGAACGTTGAGTACTAAAGGAGACGGTCTGCGTCATGGATCGTTGGAGAGACTTGGAAATCCCAGTGATGATGGTCGCCAGATTAGTCGTGAGTGCCGGCACAATGCGATGACCATGAGTCTTTTGATTCTTTACACGTTTTTAAAATTCTTTTCACGTTTGAAAATTCATTTGTGAGTTTTAAGCACAATTTATAATTCATGTTGAGTAGTTTACACAGAAAGGTCACATCAAAATAACGACCTAAATAGAGTTTAAAAAATTATGTTTTGAAACATACTCTTTCGTACTAGTTAATGTAGAATTGTTCCTTTGTCCTTGTTGTAAACTATCGTGAATTGCAAAAGATAATTTCACTTACAGTACGTCGAATTTTGAGCGATATTGCAATGTTGCATTTTCTGGTGCCTGTTTTCAGGAGGCGAATTGCGGTAATGAATGCTAATTAACTGTTTGTAATTAATTAGGTCGAAATGTTTATGTTTACACTAGATAAACAAGTGGATGATTAGTGATAATGCCCGGAACAAAAGAATGGCCTCCCTTCGTTTGTGGAATGTAGAAAATTTATTTTATTAAATTTATGAACCTCATTTCAATTCGGTAGAATGCTCAAAAGGGAAACGAAATCACGACCAACCTTGAGTAGAAAGGCTGGCTGGAGACAAAGGAAGGTACCCTGAGCAAAAAGCGAATGTTCCTAATAACTGGGGTATTGTGACAGATATTTTGTACATGAGTATGAACCAAATTCTTTCTTACCACCTTTTTTTTTTTTTTTTCGTTAATCGGCCGACTAGGACCACGCATGCAAGCATCCTGCATTTACCGTGGCTCAGTTTTTATTTATTATCACGGTGGCAGGTGCTTGCGACAATTTTTGGGGGGACCAGCATTTTTAGCTTCTTACCACCTTTGTTATTCTCTTTTCTTTCCGTATCACAATACACACGTCACATTGACATGGCAAACAAGTCGCAGCTGTCGGAAAACCTTTTGTGGTGCTGTTAAGACCGTGCTTGGAACGGGTTGTCTAGAAAATTCCACATACTCCTACTAGCGTGAATGCTGCATTACCCGACTGGTAGCAACTAGCAAGTGCACATCAACGGCTCTGGACGGCATAGGTCAAATACTTATTGATTCGTCGCAGACCTGCAACAAGTAAATTCACTTGTCAATTAACCGCTGTATTACAATTTTCTAAATCTACATTTCATTGATCTATAACAGTGACTTAATTAACTCTAAACGCTGAATCTCTAGCCGAAATCACGGCTTGCCCAAGAATCGAAAACTCTCAGTGCTGATACACGGGAGCAGATCCCGTTATCAAAGGAAACGCTGTTGCAATCAATTCAGTTATTCTGCTAAAATATCGTATACGGTAGGTATTTGAAAAGAATGTGATGTATTTGTTGCATAAGAATGATAGGTATAAGAGGAATCAGCGAGTGGAGTCCGAGAAGTCGTGCTGTGCACATCGAGCGTCCCAGCGCTTATCTACAGTGGTTTTTCGGAAGCGCGATCTGACAGCGGTAAGTGCCAAATTCATGATCGATTACAACTGATCAGTGCGTAATGTCTACGAGTGACTGCCCCGACACGGGGCACCACATTGCAAGTTCAATGCATACTCTTAACGGTACATCCAGTGAAGCAATGAATTAAATCCGGGGCAAACAAGTGTGTTCTCAAACGCACCTATCGGGGAATGCAACGCTCAGGATAGTGAAGTTCAAATTCACCAACATCATGCGCTTCATTCGCCTCAGCACCAGTTTATAGTAATGCAACAATTAGATCAGCAACCACTAAAACGAATCAACCTCGAAATGTTTGGCTGCAACTACCTCAGCAGGCAATACAACTACCACCTCAGCAGCAACAACTCCTCGCTACGCAATAAGCGGCCATTCAACAAATCGCTTATCACCATGACCAAGGTAAAAGATCAAGCGAGCTTTCGGACAATCAAAACACAAAATCAAGTGAGAACAATAGAAACTCAGTGAAATTTAATATATCTATTCACAGAAACGTCAGTAGGTGCGAAAGAGAACAATATTAGAATTCCTCCAATATTTGTTCATATGGTCAGCAATGAGTATTTAACCTTACATCGAAATTAAGCTACAATAAATGGCTTTCTAACTAAACAAAATGACTTGCACACATAAGTTAATTTCAGTGAAATCAATGACTAGAAAATTTAGAGACGAAATCAACATCGAATTTCACACTATCGAGATCCAAGTAGTAAAGTGTTATCTGTTGTAATAAAAGACATCCCGACATGTTACACCGAACACGATATTATACAAGAACTGAAAAGACTAAAATATCTCGTAACCTAAGTGTGTAGACATTACAATAAAGCCAGAAAACCTATGCATATAATAGCAGTAGAACACCTGATTATCTGAAGAAACTAATTCGAAGTTTTCTCCCAGAGAGATATTTTCAAGCGGAAGTAAATAATGCATGTCACCCCTTTTCCCAATTCTCCCAGCCCCACAAGGATCGGTTCTTTCACCAACACTGTTCTCAATATTTACAACAGATTATCCAACTCCACACGAAGCAGGTATAGCACTGTATGCTGACGATACCGCTTATTTTCACTTCACTTACTTATATAAACTTAGCCTATGACTACATACAGTCCTCATTTACAGTTATACGAACTGGACCAAAAAAATGGACAATTAAAATTAATCCCTTAAAATAACAATCCAAAATATTCACTCTCAGACGTCCGCCCTTCCCTACAACCCTACGAATAAATAACGCCGATGTCCCCTAACTTTCTCATTCTTCGCAAGCCTCCTGGTCAAACGGCTAACGTGGAAACCGCATATTCAGTCAACAGCCAATAAGACACGGGCAAAAGTTCTAAAGCTATACCCGTTTATCAACAGAAATTCCACCTACATTATAGAAACTGGGCTGTTCAACTATAAAATGGTAGTACGACCCACAATGACATGTTTGTCCAATATGGCGCAACCAATCTATCCAAATTACAAATCCAAAACTAATATCCAAGACAAACTTTGAAAGCCCCCTTGTTCATTTCTAATTCACAATTCCACCGAGAGCTTCATGTACCTCTCCTCTCAGAATTCATCTCACAAACCTCTCAAAAATATTACTCTCTCCTCCCAGCATGTCCCAACACTCCAATATTCAATCTCGGCGCACATTATCCATCACGCATTAGATCCATATTCCCCAAAGAACTCTTTCACCTACCCTAAACAATAAATGCAAACTTCTCTTAGTCAAGGTATTCAAATATGAATTTTAAAAATAGGGAAGGGTTATTCCGAGACTCGCATTTACCTGAGGATGTCCAAGTAAAGTTATTGTTTGTAAGATTGTACCCGACAAAATCACCGAAAGACAAAAGTCGAACAGGAAGAAAATAAATTAAAAAAAGAGGAATCAGCAAGTCTCGCAATTAATTTTAATTAATTAATCGGAAGGTGTTAGTACGATTGAATAATGCGATACGTTGAGAGCTTTACATTTACTGTTTGTTAAATAACAGAGATTCGAAGCAAACTATACCGAAGGAGATAAAATCTTATGCTCAAACATATTTAAGGGTTCTATGAAAGGAAACATTTGAGTCACAAAATTTGAAACCAATCAGCCGAGACGAGAAAATAAAAATGGTTACGAGATCTGTGAAAACTAGGGCACGAACGGGCTGACAGAAGAACAGGTGGGAGGGTGCTGCAAGCGTCGCAAGAATAAAGGGATGTCAGACGCAGAAAAGGACGGCGCGGCCCCTAGGGAAAGAGGGAGCGCCGTCTTCGTAGCTGAACGACTCAGCGAGCTCTAGGGCAGGCGTTCACGCAGAGCGCGCCGAGTGTGCGGCGACCCTTTCCACCTCCCCACGCCCACGGCCCGCGAGGCGGAGATCCTTGGGCAGGCTGGGGGGCCTCGGGGCAAAGTGAAGGGACCTTGCCATGATAACAATCTTGTTAGTCAATAATTGCCCATCTAGAGTAGGATTTTCGGTGGAGTGCCAATTGAAAAAGATTCAGACATATTTTCTGCTTACTCTTCAGTACATGGGAGTTGTGGATTGCACTCAGGCAATGGTACATTATCCAAATTCTCATCTGGAAAATTGATTAAGTAATATTTCCGGTGACGTCAATTGCTATGGTCATTAGTTGCGTTAGGATACTTAATTTTTTTTGACTGGAGGTGGCAGTGTTCCACCCCCTGGATGGTGTTATTGAGCGCATACCTACCGTCGGCTAGTGGGTTTCTCCCAACCATCTCACCCAGTGGGAAATCCCCGGTCGGGCAAGCTCTAAGAACTCGACTGGTCTCTCGGTGTGCGTGGTAGTGTAGTGCATATAAGTGTGTATAGTGTGCGAAAGTAAGGGGTGAGAATAGGACAAGGAAAAGGAAGGGAATATTGCGCGCGGACCGTGGCCCTTTTGATAGGATAATGCTCCCGCATTCTCATGGTGTTGACCGGACAAATCACGGAGTAACACTAATAAGAGCTACCGGCCGCTAGGATTCTCCTCCAGACAGCAGCCGCTAGTCCACACAGTAGCGGCATTCGACCTAGCTATTTAGCTACTATCGAAGATACACCCCCCGTGGGGTTCGAGCTCTAAGACCTTCCGATTAGAATTGCTGCAGAATCAGCGGCAGTACTGGCTTTGAGCTAAACTCACCCAGTATTCGACAAATAGTTTCCTAAGATTTTTATTTTTCTGCAACCATCTTTTTTTTTCAAAATAATCACCCTTCCCAGTAAAAAGTACTTTTTAGATCGGTTACTCTTTATTCGAATGGTCTTAGCTAAGGTTATGATGGCAAGGCATTCGTACACCTCTGGTCGCGGAGGCCTCTGCCATTCTTTCTTCTCCGTCACGCGTGTCGCGCTCTGGCAATATCGAATGCAGTCGCTTTTCCATCTTGCCTGGTAGTTGAGAACTTCTTTTACAGAACTGCAAATTTACGCGCATGAGATCCAATCGTTCGGCCTTCCCGTGAATGTGAAAAGGGGCAGCTTGAGTTTGAGACGTATTGTTCGTTTTTCTTCTGCTCACTCGCGTGTAAAATAATGAATACATACAAAACAGATGAACTCGACAGGTTTAAAAACTAAAAATGAATTTCTTCTGGCTGAAAGAACAATTATATTTGTTCACAATGAGAGTGCAATATTTCAAATTTAGTAACTAATAAATTCACTTAATTAGGGTTCATGTTCGGAAAATACTAAAAACTTATTAAGACTCTCAATTGTCATGTTTTGATCTAAAATTCATTTAACTAATATTTTATTACTATAGATTTTTTCTAAACTTAAAAAAAACTTTGTGAGTGGTTGTGTGATGTAAAGGGAATAAAAAGAAATTGCAGTGTTTCCGAGTGACGCAGCGTGCCTAGTTTGAAGTTCACGGTATCTATGGTCTCTTAGAATACATTTGATAATCACCTATTCTCTTAGCACCTCTTTAACTGCTGTCACAAAGACTGGCTCAACGCGAAGGCAAAGCGGAAGCCCTCATTAAGGCAGGAAGACGCAAGTTCAAACATTTCGTGATATGATGCGTATGCACATAATGGGCCACGTGTAAATGCAAACGTCTGCAGTGTAACCGTGCAATATTAATGAAAATGTCTCGTTTCCCTAACTTTAGTTGTATAATACCTTCAGAATTATTCACTTTACAAGCTATTATACTAAGTGTGTTTTATTTTCGTACGTTCCTGCTTATTTGAGACAATCCGAATTGGAACAACCGAACGAAAAAAATAACTCTCGGAGTATGTGTGTACATTCAAGATTCTAAAATGCTTGTATCTATCATGAGGCAACTTTTAATACTCATCTGGTAAAAATTCGGCATGAAATCATGAAGTGAATATTACGCTAAGCTATTTATACCGGCGATCACGAAGCATCGAAATCAAATTCGTAATGAAGAAATGTCGACTGAACCACAGATTACAAAGGTAAACTAGAGGAATGGGCAACTTCGAAACTATGCCTTTACGAACCACATTGTAATAACCTTTTTTCTCCTGTTAATTTAGGGGCCCTTCTCCGAAGTCTGGGTGTTGAGAAGTCTCCTTACTTCCTATTTAAAGTAACGAACGAAATTCCGCCTTGGTGGACTTGTCGGTCTGCCCCGGGTAATGGCGAGAAACGAGTCGCTGATTCAATTGCCTCGCGGTTCAGGCAGCCGCAGTCCTGGCAATAGCCCGGCGCCCGGCTACCGTCTCGGCCCCGCCCCCACGACCCGGCCGCGCACCCTTCCCCCGCCCCGCGTGCCGCCCCTACGCCCCGCCCCCGCGCCCTTCCCAATCCCAATTCGCCTTTCACCTCATTCCTTTCCTCCCCACACCCGCAGCGCCAAACCCCTTCGCTCCCACCCAGCATTACCCGTCCCACCAACCACCGCAAAGCCCCTCTCCGGCGCTCTCCATCTCCCACCCGGCCTCGCGCCGCCCCCTCTCACCATCTGCCCCTACCGCGCCCCTTTCCCGCCTCACCCCACTTTCGCCTCTCCGCCCGGTCCCACCCACACCCCGCTTCCCCGCTCCCTTCCTACCCGGACCATCCGCCCCGCCGACTGAGCCAGCCGTCCAACCCGCTCCTCGCTTGTTTACGTCGATTATTCGCTTTGCGGAGCCTCCTGCGTTTCCTTCGCCTCGTAAACAGCGCATCTGGATGACAGGAGCTCGCGAAAGGAAATTTACGTCAAACTGCAGCGACTCGGTTTGGAGGAAATGGACCGCCCTGAGATATCTTCTATCAACCGACAGTACAGAAAGGAACTGAAAGCATTGGGAGATATTCCAACGTCTGCGTTATGAGAAAAATAATAGTGTAGATATTGCAAAAGTAAGTATAATATCTAGGAATTCTGATCGTCTCCTATATCATCTTGAGAAAGAATAATGTTTTCCTTATTCTTAAAGCTACTAGGATACACCGAAACAAAGAGAAGATAACAATATTCTTGTGTTTCATGTTAGGTCCAGAAACTGTCGAACACGATGCAATGTTTTACGATGAAGAAACGCAGAATTTCGGACGATCCATATCAAAGAAGACTAAAAAATACTTATAATAGTTCTAGCATGCGGCAGGAAAGATAAGGATAGGGGTTTTGATACTTCAGTTTCTATAGACGGTTGCAAATTTCTTTGCCTGAGACGGAAGCCTGAGTTTTATTGGCGGCGAAATATTTTAAATTCCCAATCTGCCGCCTTCTATTTACTCGCCCGCCGAAGCCGGTCTACGCCTAAAAACCGGGCAACGCGGAATTACTCATCCCGCGCGAGAGTGTCGGCGACAGGGCCCCTGCGCATGACAAAAACGCTCGCGCGCACATTTTTGCACGACGCAGCCACCCGCCGCCGCGCAGGGCCGCGCGTGGATTTAGAGCCTGCAGCCGGCGGCTATGTCGCCACCCACCAGTGCCGTGGAGGAATTGTGGTAGCAAGGAAAGAAAATTATGGATTTTAGAGCAAAAATATTGCTAGAGTCGTTTTGAAACGAATGAATCTCATTATATATAGAATAAGATGATATATTTCCATCATTTTCTCATTTAGATACTTTTAATGCAAGTAAATCATAATAATAACAAATAAAAATAATAGAAATAATAATAATAATAATAATAATGGTAATTATTATGTATTAACATTACACGAGGATTGTTTGCGCCAGTTGTTTTCAAAATTAGGAAAAAATACTGGTATTTGAAAAAAATAACGAACAATATGATTTAACATATTTAACAATCATGTACAATATATTAAATGTTAAATTTAATGTTTTTAGATAATCAATTGATAATTATACAGAGAAACTCGGGCCTTGTTGTACCCTCTTCAAATATTGACGTAAAAACTACAATTATCTTACAGACGACAACACTGCCTGGCCAATACGCTGAGGCAGCGTCAAAGACTGAAGCACTTTTTAACAGCTAACTGTTCGACCAATTGTCCATCCAATCCAATTGTCCTCGCAGACTGAAAGAGAAGGGCTAGAAGGGAAGGGCTGGAAGGGAAGAGCTGGAAGGGAAGGGCTGGAAGAGAAGGGCTGGAAGAGAAGGGCTGGAAGAGAAGGGCTGGAAGAGAAGGGCTGGAAGAGAAGGGCTGGAAGAGAAGGGCTGGAAGAGAAGGGCTGGATGGGAACGGCTGGAAGGAAAGGGCTGGAAGGGAAGGGCTGGAAGGGAAGGGTTGGAAGGGAAGGGCTGGAAGGGAAGGGCTGGAAGGGAAGGGCTGGAAAGGAAGGGCTGGAAGGGAAGGGCTGGAAGGGAAGGGATGGAAGGGAAGGGCTGGAAGGGAAGGGCTGGAAGGGAGGGGGCACAGACAAGATGCCCAGAGTGCCAAGACGCCATCCACTCAGAAAATAAAATAGCGTGGCACAAGAATTAATGTTAAGAACGGAGGAGCAAAGTTTTGTTTCTTTTGAAACGGACAGAGAGAGACATCAAAGAACAAAGTACTTTTAGGACGAACGCTCTGTCTGTATATTTGAGATAACTACGGTTGTGTAAGGCCACCGTGTTCTATGCGACGGCGGTCGACTGACCTCTACATCTAGTCCTACTCTGTCTAAAAAATCCAAGAGCACTCTGCTAGAACGAGGGAGACAGCTGTCCTCCAAATCATCCATCTCTCGCTCTATATGCAGTTCCACATTCATATTTCAACATGTTCTATTTTACTGAAATAAGAGAAATCAATATAACTCTTCTCTCACTGACAAACATACAATTAGAAGAGAAAATGAGGAGACTGAGGAATGGGCTAACAAAAAGATGAACTGAGAAAGCAAGGGTCGTTTAAGAAAACGACTCGTTTGATGAGAAGAAAGGAAATAGGTATTTAAAAACAGTGCCACGGTGAAAATATAGGCGATAGGAAGAATTTGAAGAGTCGATCTATGAGCATACTAGAATGGGGTATGATAAACCCCATTAGGTTGGTCAACGCTTCGGAGGACGAAGCAATACTGGCAGAGAATAAAGCAGTTAAGTGAGGAAGTTGGTACTTTGTCAACACAATGCGAATTGATTGTATTCTCTGTCGCATATATTTAAACAACAAAACACATGTGCGTACGAAATGTATATAATGTCTCAGCTCTGACCATCAATATAACTTTCAATTGACCAACATGAATAGTACATTCTTAAAAGGACATCTCGTCATCTACAGAGGCCTCTAATGTTTAATCAAACGCTTTGTCACAATCCCGTTTTAGAGGACGGAGACTAACGGAAACTAGGACGGGGATTTGGGAAAAACGCGAGAGAAGCGCGAGTCAAGTAATGCTGGATGTCATGCCATTTTTAATTGTAATGATTTCGAATCACCGTAGTGGCAATACGACACGCATGTCAGATACTATACCGAGAGCGAGAACTGGTCTGACGTTAAGCCTTGGATAATGGTCGGTGGAATGTCGACAGCAAATTCGAAACGACTAGTCAGAGGGACGTTTCGAAGGGAAAAAAGCGACACAGGGTGTTGCAAATGGAATGGGACTGCACGTAAGCGGAGATGTAGCGGGGAGACGATTCCCGAGCGGAAGTTGCGAGCGGGAGGGGAATGAGTGGGGGGATGGGGTGGCACATGTTTGGAGACCGGGATTTGTGGGGATTGAAAAAAAAGTGTAGTTGTATGTGCACGTGGCGGCGCCGCACCACCTCTGCTATCTATCCGTATGTTCTAGTTATTTTCGGATGAGTGGGATGCACCTGTGTGCGGAAACATTGACATTTTTACCCTCAAAATGTTTCAATGGAGAGGCTAAATATAGAACACTACCTACTGCCATTGCGTATGTATCAATAGAAGATGAAACCAATGAAATAATTCTTAATGAAAAATAATACTACAAATTTGCACACATGGATCATTTTAAATATTTACTCCTTACTTCCATACCCGATAACATCTGTACTGTATCTTTTCTTGATTTTTCCTCTTTCGCCCGCTTGCAATGGAGAGTTCTTGCACGTTGTAGATTTGAAAGACGTAACATGACAAATCCGGAGAAAATTCTACTGTGCATGCGCCGGAATCCAAAGAAGGTATTTCGGTTGAGGGGTCCCGTCATTCTTGTGTTTTGTCGTCTACGAAAAAATGTGTTCATAGCATGGTTTAAAGTAGTTTTCTTTGCCACCACCGATCACGAATTCGACACTAATACGGCATCAACATGGAAATAATGAAAAATACAATATCCAAAATACCAATATATGGTATAAGTTTTATTATTAATTTTTACTCATGTTAATTTCAGTGGGTCAAGAATAAACTAACGTATTTTTGAGGAGTCGGAGATTATGTATATATTACGGCTATATTCATTGTCGCAAAATTAGATAATGTATCAATAGGGAGTTATAATTGACGTACATTTACCATTCCTACTATAAATAATGTAAATATTTTATAGTAAAATCGCGGAGTTACAATGTAAAACAGTAGGAAGCTATGCTTTTCTTTGAAGATAATCACATGTAAATTATATATCGCATGATATCAATAGTTTTCATGTATTACACGTATTACTATATTGTAATGCTTATAAAAACAAAAATAGAGTCAGAAGATACACAGATGTTGCAAAAAAGGTTTAAGTACAGTTAAATATATCCCTTTCCAATGTTTTCCTCGTTTTTACGTATGTTTTCGATTATACGACTAGCAAAATTTCTGTTTTCTGGAGATACATTATTTTCTGTTGACGACAATGATCACGAATTACAAAATTGGATTTTCCGTCTTGCAAAAATATGATTCTTCTTTAGAAGTTGTTATCAAAGACATCATCACTGAGCCATCCACAAAACACGTATGGAAACGAGTTCGGGGAGAGAGGGAAATAGTAGAAAGGAAGAAGAAGAACGGTGGGGGAAAATGTGCAGTCGCGCAGTGTGCACAGTGAAACAAGTAAAACAGACAGCAGGAAAATCGTAAATGGCGACGTAGCGGAAGGATGAGTAAACCCTTATATTGTAATTACTACATTTAAGGGATATCCCATAAATTAAATAACATAAATTAAAGTGTATATAAACCAATGATCTGGCTTACATTTCCAATCTCATATGTTCTGGGTTGTGTTATTTGCTGATTTATTGATCATACTATTTTAAGTAGTACACTCTAATATTTAGTTGTATTTCGTTGTAAATCATTCATCTAAAAGGCACTATGAATTGTATTTTGAAATAGTGTATTTCTCTGATTTGTGTCTAATAATTTATGTTCTGTATGCTTTTGTTCCTTACTTCATGTAATAAACTTTCTATACTTTGTATGTGCTAAAGAGAATGCGCCCGTACAGATGAATAAATCAAATGAAAAATAAATGGGGAAGGAAAGAATGAGTAAGAGAAGCGTTCGCGAGATGGGGATCGCATGTCACTCTTCTTTCAGACTGAAGCCAAGCGCTAAAACCAATATTATTTTACTCTTTGATGCTCAATATAGCCTCTTCATATAGAGGGGGCCCGGATTCAATTCTCGTGCCGGCCTAACTGACCAGGATTTTCATGGTTTCCCTCGGTAATCCAGGCGAATGCTGGGGTGGTTCTGCTGAAAGGCCACAGCCGCGAAACCGACGTCGCTAGCCAAATTAATTAACCACGTGAAGTCACGAAGGTCAAGCAAATTCGAGACATCGCGGGTTCCCGGTTGGGTGACCGATTAGGAACCTTGGGATTTAACGGCCCCGAGGCCAATTGCTCTGCACGGGACATGTAATGGTTAAATACAAATAGTATAGAAACAGTTATGCAGAAGTAAAGATTTTTTTTTTAATTTATTTCTACCTGCTCGGCATTTCTGCCTTTCAGGGGTGTTCATTATACAATATTCTACACAGTAACATTTAGGGATGGACATCCGCATGCGTTACCTCCTCTCTCAGGGGTCTGATGAAGCGTTGTACTTTGAGAAGACTGTGGATAACAGTTTTTGAAGTTATATGTGATAATTTTGAGGAGAGGGTGTAAGTGGGTGGAATTTTTTGGAAAGTGGAAGATGGGTAGGTGATTTAAGGTGGACGAAGGGAGTCTTTAGGGAATCGTGATCTTATTCTTTTTGATGAACCATACGTTTTACCTAGCTTGAATATTGTTGTACTGCGCGATTGGGGAAGGGATGAGAAGAATTTATGAGTCATAAGATTTATATATTCGTTAATGGATGATATATTTAGTTCATTTTGGATTTGTATGTTGCTTATGAACCAAGGAGCTTTAATAATCTTTCTGAGAAATTTATTTTGTACTATTTCTATTTTATTTAGGTTTGTTTTTGCGGCGTTATTCCAGATCGGGCAGGCATATGTGAGGGTTGGTCTTATTATTGTTTTATAGATGATTAAGCCGCAGTCAGTGCTAAGTCCGGAATTTCTCTTTATTATTGGATATAGTTTGGATATTTTGCATAAGTTTTATCTGCTATAGATTTGATATGTTGTTTCCAGTTTAGTTTGGTGTCAAGTAGTACTCCTAAGTATTTTGCTGGTGTATTTCCACTCATCCATTCTATATTTGTGTTTTGGAAGCTGAGGAGGGGTGGTTGAGGAAGTTTGTGGAGTGTGAATATTTTTGCTTGAGTTTTAGATGCGTTAATCTTTACTTTCCAGTTTGAAGCCCATTTAATGTAGTTGTTTAGGTCAATCTGTATGTTGTCGAAGGCGCAGCTAATGTCTGAATGAGAGGTAAAAAGTGCTGTGTCATCTGCGTAAAGGGCAATTTCTGTATAGTTTGACTGTGGTAAATCCGACATGTAAACAGAAAAGAGAAGTGGAGAGAGGCAAGAACCTTGAGGGACTCCTGCATTGATTTCAAATCTGTTTGAGAGACTTGAGTTAATACGGACGGAAAAATATCTATCTTTTAGAAAACTTCTGATTAGATGGAGTAGATACTTGGGAGTTCCTAGTTGGCGCAGTTTGTATAAAAGACCTTCATGCCAGAGTTTATCAAAGGCTTTCTCAATGTCTAGGAAAACTGCAATTGTGTATTTTTTGCTGTGAAATGAATTTGCAATATATTCAGTTAAACGGAGCAATTGGTGGGTGGTGCTATGTTGAGATCTGAATCCGAACTGAAAGTCTGGGATAGCGCTAATCTTTGTTAGGTAAGTAGATAATCTGCTGTGAATTAACTTTTCAAATATCTTTGCGATTGAGGGTAGGAGGCTTATTGGTCTGTAGCTTGCAGGAAGGCGAGGATCTTTGCCTGGTTTACAGAAGGGTAAGATTATAGATAATTTCCAATCTTTTGGAAAGTGGCCCAGTCTTAGACAGGAATTAAATAAGGCGGTTAAAATAGTTATAGCTCTTTTGGGTAATTCTTTAAGAGCTCTGTTGCTAATATGGTCGTGACCTGCTGATTTTCGGGTTTTCAATTGCTTAATAATTTTAGATGTTTCGGATGGGGATATAAATTTTATTTTATCTGGGACATTATAGTCTGGTAACAGGACGTTTTTTGTGATATAATTAGTAAAGGAAGAATTTGTATTTGGGTTTGGAGTAAAACTATTTTGCAGATATTTACCTAACATATTGGCTTTCATATGATCCGTATAAGCTACATTTGAGTTGTGTTTCAGGATAGGAATGTCAGTAGTTTCTTTACATAGTCTTTTTATGGTTGACCAGAGTGGTCTACTATTAGGGTGTATTTGAGCTATGGATCTTTGAAAATTGTTTATTCGAATTTGATTTAATTTGTTTTTGATTGTTCTCCCTAATTTGTTGATTTTTGCTTTAAGGTCATGTCTGCGGTTGATTTGCCAGAGCCGTCGAAGGTTACGTTTACTTTTGATTAGGTTTAGAATATTCCTTGGGATCGGATTTCTATTATTAGTGAAAGGTCTTGCGAAAGGAGTTGTTGATTGTTGTAATGCAACGTAGATTTTCTGTGTGATATTAGTTACCTGGTTGTCTATTTCATTTGTTGTTTGTATCTGTTCCGGGTAGTGAAGGTTTACTTCTAATAGGTCTCTAAATTTATTCCAGTTGACGTGCCCTTTCGTGCCCAAAACTGTGAAGGGATTATTAGACTGCAAGAGGTTTGAAGATTTTAGTTCAATGATGACTGGGCAATGATCTGAATCTAATTCAGGAAGTACGGTTTGAGATGTAGGTAAGTGGAAGTTTTTAGACACCATTATGTCTAATATATCTGGGATAATATTACTATTGTACGGGTAGTGTGTTGGCTGCCAAGGTGCTATTACATCTAAGTTATTGTTTACTGCAAAAGATTGCAATTTAGTGCCTTGCTGGGTTGTGCAATTGCATCCCCAGGCTTGGTTTTTACTGTTTAGGTCTCCTAGTAGAATAACGTTGGCGTTGTTATTAAATATTTCCTTGTATTCTTTTACTGGAAATTGTTTATTCGGAGGTTTATATGCTGTTATTATTGTGTAATCTTTATTATCTATGGTTACGGTGACTGACACAGTTTCCAGGTTAGAAGTGTTGGGGCTAAGTGACCGTTGATGTTTGACTCGGGTTGAAAGAGCAATCAAAACACCCCCTGCTGCAACATTTGAAATTCTGTCACTTCTATATATTTTATAACCGGAAATTTTGAATTTTTCATTTAGAACCAAGTGGGTTTCGGTTATGCATGCAATATCGATTTTGTGTTCGTGAAGAAAAATTTCTATTTCTGATTGTTGTCTTTTAATTCCGTTTGCATTCCAATTCAATAAAGTGATTTTATTTGCCATTATGGAAATTTATTAGCACTGACTGTACAATATTTTGAATTTGTGGGATTATGGCTGAGATTACTTGTGATACTATTGTGGTTATTAGTTGGGATACATCAGTTGGCATTTGGGTTTGCAAAGATTGAGCCGGTGACCACGGGGTATTGGTTTTGGGAAGGGGAGGAAATTCGCGAGGGCTAAATGTTGGAGGGCTACGAGACGGATTGCTGCGCGGCGGCGGTTGTTGCTCTGACCCTGACCTGCGTTCATTTAGGTTTGTACGTGCTTGCTGAGTTTCTTTGAAAATGCGACAGCCTTTGTAATTGGCCGTGTGCTCCAAGCCACAGTTAACGCAATTCGGTTTGTCACTTTTTGGTTTTGTGCATTGAAAGTAAAGATTTTACTTGTGTGTAGTGGTAGTGCGTTGGTATGAAGTGGTTTTGCGGTAGTGGTGGCGGCGCTTGGATGTGGTACTGCTGTTGGTGATGACGGCGGTGGGCGGGAAGCCCGGGGTGTGACCGGATGCGCGCCTGGTGCAGCGGGAGGCGTGGACAGTCCGTACGTCATGGGCAGAGCGCATTGGGCGTGCGCCAGGCTGCTAATTCTCGGCGAAGAGTTGACAGGGCGTTCGTTCCGCCGCTTCGCCCCCACATGTGCGCCCGACGGAGGGCGCCCGCTGCTTCGCAACTCCAACGGACGAACGGGGAATGCAAACCGCGCAGCATTGAGCCTACACTGCATTAATAGGCAGAGCTAAGCATTGGGTGATTGAATATACGGGTGTGCCATTTCCGCACTTTGGTGGGGAACAGCCGCGATCGCACAGAGAATGCAAACCACGCATCAGTGGGTTTGATTGCTTGTTGATTAATTGATGAAGTTGAGTGTGTCAACTTCTAAGGTCATTAGTACCGTAAGTATAGCGCATGTGTTCATCGCAAGAAGTGGCAGAGATCTTGCCCCGATCGATGGCGAGATTCGATACCTTCCTACCTGTCCGCTAGTTTTTTTCCCAATCACCTGCAGGGCATCGCCCCCGCCGGTACAAGGTCTCGACCTATCTCCCGGCATGTGTGGTAGTGTAGTGCATGTAAGTGTGTGCGTAAGTAGAGGGTGAAGATAGGGCAAAGAAGGGAAAGGAAATATCTCGCGCGGTTCCTAGCCCGTTTGGAAGGTGCTGCTTCCGCATTCGGTTGATATTGAACGGAGAAACCACGGAAAACTACCGACCAGAGCAGCCGGCCGCAAGAATTCTCCTTTAGACAATGGCTGAGTTTGACTTAGCTGTCGTCGAAAGTCCTGCCACGGCGGGACTCGAACCCTAGGACCTCTCTGTCATAGGCCCTGCAGTGGCACCCGATGATGCTCTGAGCCTCCTCTCCCGGTCGCAGCATTGGGGATACACTGCGTTAATAGGTAGGGCTAATCATTGGGTGGGTAAATGAACTGGTCTATCATTTCCGGTCTTTGATGGAATTTTATTACATTGTGGAAAATGAATGATTGTGATAAAATATAACTAGCTTTTATATGTGGAAGAGCAAGTAATATTTGTTCATCAGAAATTTTTATTCGAAACTCGCTGATATTTACAAAAACTTTCAAGGCGTTCTTCACTCTCTTTATTTCTCTTTCCATTATTATCTTTGCCTGTCTGTTTGTCTGTCTGTCTCTCTCCTCCCCTCTCTCTCCATACCTGCTTATAATGCTCAATCAAAGAAAAATAAATTATTTTATCGAATCAAGCCAAGGAACTAGGAAGAAAATGAAAAACGAGTTTCATTGAATTGTGGAATGAAAGAAAGAAAATTCCCTTCTTTAGAAACATTGTCTTTTGCATTGATGCAGAAAACTTATTAAATTCATTAAACCAGAAAGCGAATTGTTAAGTAAAGGTAAGTTTATGGACGAGGAATAAAAGAAGAGAAAACAAAGTTAATTAACCAAAGCAATGAAGTCATCGGAGTGTGTCGATTTGTATTTGCAAAAATAACTGAAAACATTTTACCAATGTAAAAAATCTAACAGAAAGGAAATTTAAGAAACGAAGTGAATCATCAGTTTCTAATTAATCCTAATGGCAATACTAAATGTTGAAATGAATGAGAAATATTTTGTATAGAAATAAACAAATTACGTTTGCAATTATCACCTAAATAGTTTTGTTAGAATTCGTAAATATTATTCTTGTAGATTTCTTATATAGTATTTAGGGATTTTTATCAAAGATAATACATTATGAATTTTTTATAACGATATTGGTATTTTGTGATTTAATCAGCGTAGACATTCAATGGCGTAGTTATTCCAATCTGCTAAAAATGTGTCGATTAATGGACCACTTTCAAGCTTACCCTAAAGAATGTATATATCCAGCCTACATTTAACGGAAATATCTGCTAGCAAAAATATCAAACCTATATGAAGGGAGCCATAAATTCGAAAATTGTATTTAATTAATAGTTGGTTACATTTTACTTGTCTTTTTTATTTAATGCAAACTGGAAAGTGATGCATTAATTGACAATTTTTTTTGTATAGCACACCCTCATGAACTAAGATCATCTCTAGCAGCGATCTGATGAGAAAAGTGTTGCAAAGAAGGAACTGAAACTTTACCATTATTGTAGTTTGATGATGAACAAGGTTTTGACTTGTAAAGCGGACACAATATTACGCTGTTGTTCAGTTTATCTGAATATCGTATTGTTTTAAAGCAAATATCGTTGTGGAATAGCGAACAATTGATCTCGATCGATTACCAATTGGCACAGAGCTCTCAGTCGTTCATTCAGTTGGAGGTTCCCTCGCGATGAAAAATAATTTTTCCAGATCTCTTGAACAGAGTAAAAAGTTTTATTCTCCATTTACAGCAGTCAGCAGCGATACTTACGGGTAAAAAGAGTGAATGAAGTATCCACTGAATGAAAAACATGCGTTTGGGGCCAGTAAAAGGAAATACGTCATAATAAAACAGAACAATTGAGATTAGATATTTAAGCGTTGCTTTTAAAATATAAAAACAGCACACACTAGCAGATGTGGAGGGATTTGTGTATTACGTATGAAATGACAAGAGGACACATGCCGTGTATCCATCAATCCACTTTTTGAATATTCCAATAATAGTAGTTAGTAATGATAACTTAGACTCGTGCAAACATTTCGATTTAATGTAAATTGTTTCTCATTCAGTGAATTAAATATACTAATTAAATTCATGAAAAATGGTTGATTATCAATTTGCACGCGTGTAATTAAAACTCCACTGAGCAATTAAAACGCCATAATTACTAATCAGAAAAAGAAAGAAGCCTTTCCATCAATATGACTACTGCGTTTCAAAATACCGTTTGTTTCTTCTGTCATCAACAAAAGTTGATTGATTTGAAAGATATGAGGACGGGGAAAACAAAAATTATTTTTTCTCATGGGGGAAGAAATGAGTAAAAGAAACATTGTATGAAAGAGCAAAGTTTCGTATACAAGAGCAAAGTTCGGTGTTAATTTAATGATCCCTTATTGGTCGTAAATGTCTAAAATTTAAGTTTTAGCCGCTATTCAGTCCCAGCCATTTAGTCGTGGTGTGTCCTCCAGACCACACAGCGAAAGCCTTCATTGAAGGTAATATATCTTGTTCATTGATCGAGAGCGCGAGGCAGCAAATAACGCCGTATTAGATGTTTCCACGTCAAAGGTAAACAGTACCTGCCCACGTGACGAGTGAAAGCGAGTGCGGACGATCTAGAGGAAAGCGGACGGGCGTCATTATTCGTGCAAACTGCTTCATTGACTGCCACTGCCGTTCACACAGCCGCCCAACCAACCCGTCCACCCACCCACTAGCACCGCCATTAGCTCATTTTGCGTCTGCTCGTGGACGCCTCCATTCGGGAGAGAGGCACAGAAGAGGGCCGAGAGTCATGTAACTGCAAGAGTTTCAAGATACAGAGAATCATAAGTTGCCGGCATGACAAAAAATACGTTCATTAATGAGAAAACCTTCTCAGAAATATGTAGACTTGACTTTCATTATTGTAATGCTAAAAGTTTGCAGACGTATCTCACTTAGTTTTGTGAAGAGGCGTTCTTAGATTGGAGGCGGTGCGTGAAATCTCATGGTGTTTAGCTTCTGCATGACAATGCATCTGTGCTTACTGTTTAAATTGCAAAGAATACTGTGAATGACTGTGGCGTCAAGGAGCGTCAACAGATTTAACTTCGTTTCGAAGTCTCTGTCTTAATTACCTTTGTGATCTGTGATCCTATGAAAATGCCTTCCTTAAATTTTGCATCACTAATATCGGAAAACAATGAATGTACATACTTGAAGCCATCACCACTTTTGTCCATTCCCTAACAAAGTTCTTGATAAGACCTAGCTTAATTTGCAACGGAGGAAGAAAACAATTTGAGGGTCCAGCAGTAAAGGCTCGCCCAGGAGCAAATTCTTCTTGTGGCCAGTATTCAACTATATAATATCTGTCTGTTGCTCGACTGTCCAAAAGACAAAGGAAGCAAGACTATTTTGTGAAGCTACTCTGAAGAACAAGCAATAAACCAATGACTTTCAAATTGCCACATATTTTCCAGTTGTGTTCCTTATACTTAATTTCTTTTAGTACGTGTGACAAACTTCGGTATGATTCTTACATTGTCACAGACTAATCTACTCGTACAAATGTAACAGCACAGATTTTAGCGTCACTCGTCGTCTTGATATGATATTTTAGTGTCTTCATTAAACCTGATACATCTACACAAGCATAAACGTTCCCCACCGAACTGTAATAAGTCTTTAATTCCTAATTGCGTCTTCGGAAATAGTAACCTTTGTTTCCTCGTGAAGAACATTCTTTTACTAAAGACGTGACAGAAAACGTTCTGAATGTTCGTTGTATAAGAACAAATCGCGTTCCAAGTCATTTAATTCAGCCTGTTTTTTTTTAGTGTGGGCCTTCTAGTGGATACTGTTCTTCCTCACATGACTGACATTATGCACTTTTAGAGTTTGTCAACATAGAGTGGTTTTCAGGTTTTTCTTACCATGTGTATGGACCTGTGGGTACTGGCAAGTCATGTCCGTGGAGTATGGGTCGTATTGCTGAAGGTAGTACATTGCGGTACACTATATGTTTGTTATTTTGGACGAAAAGCCCGCAACATTCGTCAAACAGAAGGAGCAACTATCTGTGTGATTACTAGGCATTTGAATTGATTCATACATACAAATCATGGGTATAGCAAAAGGTAAGTTTTCTTTCTGCCTTTCCAACTATTGGGTTAGTTTAGAATCAAATCTTGGGCACGTTACGTGCGGCGCCCACTTCTTATCCTGATCCCTCAGTTGGCATTTCAAATACAACCCATATGCTATGTCGAGAAGTTTAGAAATCAATCGTCGCTTTATTGTGTTGAATACACCGCAGGTATAACAAAAGGTATCAAGATGATTAATACACCTACGTGTTCATTTCTTCATGTATGCCTATTTCTTGAATTTGGCAAACTTATATCTGGGTAGGTACCGGTAAAACTTGTCACCATTATGCAAGAAAAAGTAATAATTCGCGGTAAAAAATAACGGAGAAGAAAAAAATAATTAAATTCCACATAGGAGTAATTCATGCATTCCAAAAAATGTATTAAACGTAATAAGTTCCAAATATTACGTTCATAACAAATATCACATTAAACACATTAAAATACGGCTTAAATGGGTTTCATCTGAACAGTTAAAACATGTTTGGTCCATAACTTGTAATCCGGACGTGATGTATATATTCTGTTTTCACATTTTACATTACCTACCAATGCATTAAGTACTTCATCACGCAGTTTGTCTGTACCGAAACCTTTGTAGACTAGTATAACTAGAACTGAGCCCCGGTAGATTGCACGAGTGCTTGGTCCCGCGAGAAAAAAAATGTGATACGTGGATTAGAGGATTCAGTTGAAAAGTTACATTTTTTCTTTGCATCACTAATAGAAGTTAGTGAGACGAAAAACTTGTGGAATCATCTTCGAGTACTACCTCCGTACCCGTTTATCTGCAATGCTATGGAAGCCTCTAAACCAGGCGAGAACCCGGGGAGTATCTTAACAAACGGGCTACGTACAATCTTTCCTTACTCATCCTTGATCTCTCACCCACACACTCTCCCGCTTACACGGGCTACATGTTTCATACATGCCGGACGATCAGATGGGAACTTAGAGTGTGACCCGGCTAGGGCGGCCCCTCGCTGGCGGAGATAATAGGAATGCGTACACCGAGCTGATATCTCATTCCAGAGGGATTCAGAGATATAACATGCACTTACACATACGGAACTAAAGACCATAGCTGTTGACGCACTTCGGAACACGAATTCAATAAATCGGGAGAGATGGACGGGGAAGGAAAGATCAAACGCGATCCGGGCAATATGTGTAGGGTGATTTTCCAGCATTATAGGATTACAGACACAGCACATCACACCTGTTCATCTACTATTTCGATCCAGGTAGGCGCTACTTATTGTATTCATCAAATGAAGAGTACTGGTAGTATACGAAGTACCTGCCGGAGTGACGGGGACACGTTGGCGTAGCAATATTTTTTCACCAACTCAAATTCTGCCCACTACCATTGCATTATCAGTGTATTATTCACTCTAATTTCTTATTAGTTTAAAGGTGTATTCGTTTAGTTTCGAGTTCTCTTTAATCCTTCCCATCGTTGTTTTGCTTTCCCGTACACGTAGTACAGACGAGGGTATGGAAAATCGATGTCGAATCGAGATTTTGACGAAAATACACGTTATTGGGGTCTCTGAATCAGATATTCAGCTTCAAGATAACGAATAAAACAATTAAATGCAGAAGTGTCATTCCTATTTAAACATTCGAATTTAAAAAAATTAAAGACGAGTCCGTTTTTGAGCTAGTGAGTATTTATTACTTCCGGGCGCGACTACTATTTGGTGCACTAGTTCCGTCTATGTAGTATCTCGGGTGGTGGCGGTTAATTCCCCATCTCGGACGGTAGATCTGGTGCCGTCATGTAACTCCCACCAGTCAGACACCGCCCCAACTGGCACAAGCACTAAGCTCCCGACATCAGTGGTAGTGTTGTGCAAGTAAGTGTAAGTTTGAATGTAAGGGGAGAGGATGACGAAGAGCAAAACATTGCGCGTGTTTCTTGGCCTGTTTACTAGGGTATGCTCCAGCATTTTAGTACAGTACATCTGACTGCGATGTCTTAGTGTCGATAGTAGTAGGATTTTCGACTCTAAGATACATAGGTACATCGAATTCAGCCGCGAATGGAGGATAATTCTAGAGGTTGATCGGTAGTTTTCCGTGTTTTCTCCGGACAACAGCAATCGAATGTCGGAGCAGTACCTTAACAAATGGGCCACGAACAGCGCGTAATATTTTCTTCCTCTTCCTTGGACTATACTCACCCCTCACATACATACACTTACACTTACATTCGCTACATTACCACACAAATAGGGAGACCAGTCAAGAGCTTAGAGCTTTACCCAGCTGAGGCTGTGACCCGCTGGTGGGAGTTGAGTAGTTGGGGGTAAAACCCCGCTAGCCGGCGTGTAGGTTGGCACCAGATTTCACCATCCAGCGGGGAAAGATCACCGTCTCCTTCGGCGGAAAAAATGCCAACAGCTACGGGGCTAATAAAGTTAGCAGTTGACGGGCCCGCAAAAATGAATTAATCAAACAATCTGCCATTTTTGCTACTGCTGGTCGGCGAAATTACGGAAAACTATCGATCCGAGTAGCCGAACGGTCAAAATCTCCTCCTGACACTAATGGAGTTGTGCATCATGTGAGGAAAATAGTTACCATTGGAACGCGAACAGTAGGACTTCCCGATCAACAAATCTGTGGAGGAGATGATGACACCACGGATCCATCGTAGTCGTTTTAATTTTTTTTGCTCTCTCTCACTTGGCTGGGGTATTAGTAAGACACAAGTTGCAATATAACGTAAAGTAACCGTTACAAATAATACATATTAGAAAGTGTACTGTTTTAGCTGTACTATGCAGAAAGTATGT
The DNA here is from genome assembly GCA_038098605.1 of Gryllus longicercus. NCBI lineage: Eukaryota > Metazoa > Arthropoda > Insecta > Orthoptera > Gryllidae > Gryllus > Gryllus longicercus. The sequence continues at coordinate 5,972,916 of JAZDUA010000027.1, read as the reverse complement.
GCTTTATTTCTATTTCTTCTCCGTCCACTTTCTCTTAGACGTACACAACCGTGAGAACTGCCGCGGGCCGCGATGACGCCCAGATCTCGACGACTGTTCTAGAGAGAGCAGTGCCCAACTTTTTTGTCTCTTTATAGACTAACACTTTTTAAACAACAAGTTTTGTCATATAGATAACATTTTTATTTGTTTCCACATCTTTACGTTGCTGGTTGAAGATCGGGAACTGTTTCACTAGAGCATATCGTACTTAATATATGTTATCTACCTATTTACGTGTAAGTGAGATATCAATTTGCTAATGGCTTGATTCACTCCTAGAACTAATAATGACATTCTTTTCAATAATTATTGTTGTGAAAAGCGTTTGCTTGTTTATCCATTAATTTAGAACATAATGACTTTCCCATTCCATTTTCATTCTTGAAACACCTCTCGACAACTGATGCAGTTCCGTACTCGTCACTATAACTTCATTGCAAGCTGCTGAAGAAACGATGTAAACAATTGAGGTCGTATTTATATATCAGTTTAGTTACGTATCTTCTGTTCTACATGCGGTGAATGCTCTAATATTGCCCCTTTCTCTCGGTCGCCAATAGTTGTAATACTCCCCGTTTTCTCAGGTGAAAAGTAACAAAGAATGGAAACTAATTTATTCCCACGGTCAGGAAGAGTTCATTACATTGACATCGTTCCTAAATTTCGAACAGGGCGTGTGAAAATTCATTTCCCATCTTGTAATAGTTCTTAATGTCTAAAGACCGATACAAGGCAAATAGCGAACACAAAGTTTGTAAACAGAGGTTTATAATCAAGCAAGTTTGTTATTTGTTATATCGGACTATGTCGTTAAATAATGTTCCTAATTCCGCCTTATCAGAAAAATACAAAAAATAGGAAATAGATTTACCAGGAATATGAATACTCATGCTCCATCTTTAGGTAGAACTCATTTGTTTCCATTGTTCTTAGCGTACGGCGGATTGTCATAATTTTTAACCTACACAGGGCTTCAAGAACGACTATTCATTCCTGTTTGGCTCCGTTATGTGAAGCACATTACTAAAAGTAGATTACAACTTAGTTACAGTTCGAAATTTCTCTCGAATTTAAAATTAATCTTCCTTTTTGTAACTTTGTAACTTCTGACAATGTAGCTAGGTCAAATTCAGCTGCAGTCTGGAGGAGAATTCTAGCGTCCGGCTGCTCTGATCAGTATTTTTCTCCACTCAGCTCGAGACTATACCCGGAGCAGTACCCTAACAAACAGGACACGACCGCGCGCAATCTTTTCTTTCCCTTCCTTCCTTATTCTACCCTATACCCTTGCGTACACACACTAACACTCCCATGCTCCAGACTACCTCATATGCCATATGACAAAGGTCTGTAGGGAGTTTAGAGCTTGTCCCGGCTGGGGCAATGCCCAGCTGGTGGGATATATCTGGTTAGGAAAAAACAGATAGCCGGTATGTACGTAGGCGCCAGATTTCACCATCCAGTGAGTGGAGAACACCGTCACCTCCCGTGAAAACACATGTTCTACACGTAAGGGACTAATGACCTTAGCAGTTGACGCGCCAGTAAACATTAACCAATCAATCTTAATATCCAAATACTGAAAATATCAAGTGCAAAATAAAACAAAATTGATCATTTCCTTCATGGCACTGGGCATTGATGACATCTTAAACAAAATGATCAAGATGCTCATGAACCAAGGATGCTTTGAAGTTTGCTGAGGAATCTTTAGTTACAAGCGTCTTCGGCGCTGGGAAAACACGAGTTATTTTAACTTAAACGCAGGATGTCCTCGTATTTTGGGTGACAAGTACAGACTCATCATTGAAGACAAGATGAATATGAAACGACTTTGTACGGAAAACATTTTGTTGCACTCTGTTCAACGGCTTAATATTCCCGAAAAGGACTCGTCTATTTTGCGCGCGTATATTCATTAAGATTTCGCAGGATGATCTCCCACCTTGTGTAAGAAGCGGGGAGTAGATGAAGGCCCCTTTCGGTGTAGGCGAATTTCAATGAAGAAGAAACTCACGCGAATTCTTTCCCCTGCTATCCCCTTCCTAACGGAGAGGCGCCGTGCGACTTTCGAACTCGCAGTCCCCAGCGCCGTGAGGCGAAGGCACCGAAGGAAGGAGCGGAGGGGAGGGGAAGGAGGGGACGGAAAGGTGGAGGGGGTGCGTGGGTAGGCGGTGGCTCCTCATTAGGGATGGCGCCGCGTCATTCATTAAGACGCCGCCGCTGCTCCTTTACGTTGCAGCATCCGCACACACCGCCTGCCCTCGCCTACACCTCCTCTCTTCCTCAGCGCCCGCCTCTTCTCAAGCTGTTGCTGCGTCTTCTTTCGCAGGCTACACAACCTCTTAATTTTCTGAGCCACCGAAAATGGATGGGAATTGGGAACTCTCACAATCGACATAGAAGCATAATGCTTGCCCTATCAGTCATTTCAGGAGGAAACATTTTAACAACCATCTTTTCATTAGATGAATGAATGTTTATAATGTACGTCTTTCGAAAAATGCTTAGTTTCTGCACAAGTTTCTTGACACTTTATCTTCTTCTATAACGTCCGATGCTCTCAGGTTATTTCTCTGTATTTCAAGGTGTAAATCTACTTTTTGTATGATCGAAAGGAAACGCAAATTTGTGAATTAACTGAATTGCGGTGCACATTACCACAGCGCTGTATTGCACACGGCCCCGCGCCGTCAGCAGCACAGCCCGCCAGCAGGCCGTCAGAATTCCAGTACACTCGCTTTGATAAACAAATGATGCAAGTGCTCGCTACAGAACTTTGATACTTCGAAATACGCGTAAAACTGAGATGATATGAAACCCCTTTTTCTGAAAAACGGATACTAATTTTTCTTCAAACACTTTAGACGGAATGTGCTAATTGCACTCTTAAATATGATATAAAGTTCACTTCCGGGTATTTTTTTGTTTTTTCAAAAATTGCACAAATGTCATTTCTGTAAAAGATTTCTCACGCCATTAATATAAACATTTCCAGCAATTGGTAAAAACTGTTGTATTTGTATCAGTGCTTCAAATGACTTCTAATGAGGTTTTTCGAAAACTCAAAAATTATCAGTGCAAATATTCAAATTTCGAATTTACAGTAAAGCTTAACCGCAATTTTCTTAAAAATGGTTCCAATTTTTTTCAAAGAGAGGTGCCATTTGGACGAGGATTTACTGTTCTTTAATATTTAAAAAATAATATTTACGTTCTACAACTAGGAAACCGAATAATTAAGAATTAAAAAAAAAGTACTTTAGGTAGCGATAAACGGCAGCTGACAAGAGTATCTGGCAGGTCCGAATAGCTAGTAGAGATCAAAGGAAATAGAAAACTAATACGGGAAAGTTTATGCCATTCTGTAGCATCACTAGTTACTTTTTCGTATACGTACGTATATATGGAGTAATACATGTAGAGTATAGGAAGTTATCTAATAATGCGGAAAATCGATTTCGGCATTTCAACGGAAATGCACGTTTTGGGGTCCCCTGATACCGAAAAAGTGTTGTTTTTTTTTTCAAAACACCATCAGTCCGTCTGTCTGTCACTCTGTCTGTTCGTTCGTCTGTGAAAACTACTGGAGCCGAACCCAGGCGTAGAATTTTTTCCAAATTGAAGAAACCCCTGTCCATCGGGCTCGGAATTTTGAGATTTTGGAAAAGATTCTTTAAAATTTGGGAGTACATTACATGAAGCCCCAGAGACATTTTCAAAATTTTCCCAAAATCTTCTTCAAATTTTTCTTTATATTTCTTGTAAGAAGAAAGTATAATACACTGATAAAGATGACATAGGTCCTATTTTCACGGTTAACTCTGAATTTTTGAAAATTTCAAAATTTCAATTTCCTTCTACAGTCTTCCTGCAAATACAAAATTGAAGATAGAGATTTTACCGTCATATAAAATTTGTTCTCCATGTTGTACTTTTCTTGAAAATTTTAGTAGTTTATGGGCAATATTGCGTGAAATTTATGCAATTTTAAAAAATTACAAAAACTAGTTTTTCTCAAAAACGGCTCCAATTTTTTCTTTTATACTTTTACAGGGATTGTTATACATGTAGTCTGCAAGATGACATATACACTATATTGCTCTATTCTTTTGTTTTTGTAAAAAATACACAAATATAATTTTTGTTACTTGTTACTCACATCGTTATTTACATTAGAGGCGATTTGTTCACGTTATTATATTTATGAGTTCAGGTGCTTTATTTAATGTCATAGACGCAAAATTCGCTTGAATTCTTCGAAAACTCAACTGTTTTCTGTGAAACGAACTGAAATTTCGTATTTTAAGAAACGCTCAAATACCATTTTCTCAAAAATGGCTCCAAATTTTGTATTCAAACTTTTCTTATGGATAGTGCTAATTGCACTGTTTAAAATTACATAAAATTAATTTTGCTGAATTATTAGTCTTTTACAAAAATACAGAAATGTAATTTTTCGAAATATTTCTCGAGTTTTTAAAACGCTCAATTTCAACGATTTGTATACATTACTGCATTTGGGATTAGAAGCGCTTCAATAATTTTTTTTCGAAACTTGCAATAATTTCTTCTCGAAATCGTAATAAATTTGTGTGGAAAAAAAGTTTGAAATTATGTATCTACAGTAACACTTTCACACATGCCATTTTCGTAAAGACGACTCCAAATTTTTCAACGAAAATTTTCATATCGGACGAGGAATTCATATAATCTATTATATTCTTAAAGTATTTTTTTCGTTTCTGCCATTAAGAAACCGAAAAGTTGACCAAATATGATAAAATAATGTATGGGCGGCGATAGATGGCAGCTGGGAAGTGGATGAGGGTCGGCCAAAAAATTGAAAATTTACTAGTACGAGAAAGTCTGCGTCATTCTGTAGAATTCTGTAGTTTGTAATTGTAGTAATAGATCTACTTCATTAAATGAAACAAACTTCTTGCCGTTTTCTTAACCGCTACTTCGGTCTTCCTGCGCCTAATCTTCTGCTCCAGTCTTCCCTGTTGTTCCATGAATCAGGAAGTAATTTCCACTTCTCGATTATATTTCTTATCTGGTCGTTCCATCCTGGTCCTGGTCTGCCTCGTTTTCTCCTTTTAATTTGGTTGCCATTCTAAGGATCTTCTGGGGAGTCTTCTCCCGTCCATTCGCTATACATGACCAAACCAAGTGAGTTGTTTCTTTTCAATTTCCTCTATAATATCATGTTGCAAATTCATTATTTCCTTAACCTGCTCATTCCTAATTCCTTACCTTCTAGATATTGCTGCAGCTGTTCTGAGGAAATCCATTTCCAAGGCTATCAATTTTCTTTCCTGTTGTTGAAACATTTCTTGGGCTGCATTTTTCTCGTCTTGTTGCCTTAAATCCGCATTGACGCAATACGGTCTGTGTCGTTTTTATACTGTAGAGGGAAGCTTTATAGTGGTTTACTCCATTCCAAAGACGGATGTGTGGAAAGATAAAACGCGAGCTTTGTGCGGTGCATTCTAAGCAAAAACATGAAACTCACAAAAACAGCCGATTAAAACAATCGGCCCTTTGAATTCTTAACGAGGTAGTGACTACCTCAAAATAGTATTAACGTTTCTGGTGTCAAAAATACGCCACCGTTGGTTTTGAAACTTTAAATATCATGGTCTTCTCTGTTGCTGAAATGTATATGAATGTGGTAACACCTGTTTTAACATTATACTACAGTCAGAACCATACGCAAATAATTTGTTATCTAGAAAAATGTTTTATTTTTAAAATGTGTTTGAAATGAAATCACACGACGCGTGTAAATAGGTGGTGCATGCGGCAATACGGTAGCGATGAGAATTCGAGGCGAGCGTGCCATCCCGTTTTCTACGTCAGAAAGGTGAGCTAATTCATCGCATAGATTCACTTGGGTTTGTAGGGGAAGTGGAAAAAAACAACGAGGATATGTTGTAACATGCGCGATTAGAGACTGAGTCTGTCTGTGGATACAGCTCGGTGTGGAAACGAACTTGGTCTCGTTAAAACACGTGACATGCTTTGACATTATGTTCCATTGAATCGGATGTGTATTCCCATAAAATAGAGCAGGTATAATTTTTGTAGACAGGAATATGTGAATTACTTCAGTTTTGTAGGTTACAAACCGATATTACATTTCACCAAATCATTTTATTCGCTCGCATGTCTTAGCTGTCGGCAAGGATTTGGCCTTCAGCCTATGCAATACTTCAGTAAATATTCAACGTTTTACCATAATCTATAGTTAACAAATAGTTAACAAATCAGTTTTGTACTCTTCTTTTAAGCTTATTCGCTGGGATTGGACATTTCGTCAATACTTAGCAAAGAGATAGTAAAGATGTCGAGAAATACGCGGGAAACCACATTGACTTTAGATTAACCAAACGCGGTACATGCACTAAATTTCATTGAATATTTATTTCTGGTTAATGCGTCTTTGAGACATCTTCTGTGCCCAAGGTCTTATCTTGGATGCGTTGACTCAGTCTTAACTCACTGCACACGCCTCACACATTGCGCTTATTTTCTCTCAAGGCTCTCAGACTAATAAATCCAAGGTAGCATCATAGGCGTGACCATTTACTACTGTACTGCTCAACCATCAAGGTCGTGTTCGCCTAAACGTAGCAAATACTATTAATTTTGGAGCATTACTTCCGTGTCCTTCACGTTTGGTTTGAAAGTGATTTAACCATAACTGATCCTTAGTGGTATGTGGCTAACTTTCCTTAACACAAGTTTATGGTCTCGATTCCAGCTGGGGTGCTGGTCTTTTAAATGGAGGAAAATCCTCAGTGTTCCACTTTATGCTCGTTGCATGCAAAAGACGCCTGGCAGGTGCCCGGCAAAATTAACTCCCTCCGGTAATTATTCGTTCTAACGCGTTCACACGTTCTCCCGCACAGACAGTTCGGATGTAGTTAACCGACACCGACATCTGGCTGAGAGAGTGAGAATCTCATTCAGACGCTGCCAGAGATGCCCACGAGGCGTGTGTGCTCGAAAGATCACCTAGGTCCGCGTCGGCAAGTAGGCTTTAAAGGAAGCATATGTCGACAAAATATGGCGTGTAACCTGTGGCCAATGCGCGCTTTCCAGGAACTATTTCATTCAAAAATAATAATTATAGTAATAAATATGTTTCATAACGTTGTACTGTTAAATCGACATAATGCAAATAAACACAGATTTGAAAAGCCGCTCTTAATTGCAAACGTCCGTTGAAGATTTTAATGGCCGCTGGCAACATACTGGCTCAGTCGATCAAATTAATCGCAGCAAAATATGGTGTATGAGTGCTCCTATTCAAAGCAACTATATTTTTTACTATATAATTTTTTACTTATAAGAAGGTGGTATTAGATTCCGCTAGTGAACGACAGCGTATAGGACAAATACTTGTTTATACACCTCAATTATCGCCTTGGTTTACAAACTTTAACTTCATCCCTTATTTGCTATATATCTACCAAAAGACATTAACTACTATTACTGTATTCGAATATGGTGCCTAGATTTTTTGTTGCACCTTCTCTTTGTAACCATATTCATACTAGTAAGGTACTCCATTTGGACGATGAGTATTTGCCAATTTTTTCTTTTTCCACTGTACTGCCTGAGCGATTTAATAGAAGTCCTTCTCTGAGTAGTTCTTGGATGCATATTATACTCCCGATTGACTCTAAGCATATGAGTTCAATTAAAAGTTGCTAAAAACTACGATTAAATGCTAATAAATTTGAAGTATTTTGTAATTCCTCGATTTTTTAAAAAATTTCCTTGATCTCATTTTCCCCCTCAAAATCAAAGATGTACTTTTTGTGAGCATTCTGGTTATTATAACAATTCTTAGTATTATAACAATATAAGTTATTCTTATTCTGCAATAATTTTTTACTAGGGGTTTGATATAATACATGAAATACTTAAAATTATAAAAGTATGAGTTTATATACTTAGGTATTTTGTGAAAATGAACTATTTGGGTTTTGCAAATCGGGGCCGCTAGATATTGTGGACGATGTTCCAGGCTTCGGCTTCGCGATTTACATAATGACAAACAAACAAACAAACCCGAATCTGTGCAACGCATAACGTTCAAGGCATTTTCAATACAAACATACTTCCTCCAAACTCAAAGGACTCGGACAAACGTCTTATTTTAGCTAAGGCCCTGTGGATAACGCTGACATTACCCGGATGAATTCCGAATTGATCCGTTCATTGACATTCACACACGCAGTCTAGCCACTATGTAAATTAACTGTCTACTCCAAACATCCGCCATATTTCGAACTTAAGCCGTAACACATACATTTTGTAATAAAGCTTATAAAAGGATTTGCATGTCGCGATAATAAAGCGTTGCTTGAAATACAATAGGGGTTAAATGATTTCAACGTTTGTTTTATTTATACAACAGTTGGGTTAACTGAGCAATCTTGTTATTAGCACATAGACTAACCCAGAAAAAACAAACAAAAAGAAAATTGTGGAAGGGAGAGTAAATACGTTCATCCAAGTGAGGCTGAGTGCAGATAAAACATCCATCACTGATAAATCACCGCGCGCCGTCCGAGGGACAGATTCGCAAGGTAGTAATGCGCGTGCGCGACTGAATGGGAGACGGGGGGGGGGGGGGGCTTTTGTGAATGGAATGTTGTTATCAGTGCCAACATAAGCCTCCGACTGCCGTTTGTTCAGCGGCCGAGAGCTTCTACTGTCGCCGAGCACTCGCGCGCTGGCTGATGCGGCAGTGGACGCGCGTGGTTGCCAAAGTTATTTGCTCTGACATAAGTGAGAGCGCTGCATTCCATTAGAGTTGGCTATCTCGCTGGCAATCTGCCGGAAGTCGGCAAACTTTTTGAGCAGTACGTATTCAGATATGGAAATAAACATGAACTTGATTGTCCCACGTTTTCACTTTATTCGCGTCGTGGAATTACCACGGAGTGACATTTCTTTTGTAAATAAATGTAACAGTAATAGTAATAGATGGATAATAAATGAACACCAAGGTTTCATTGATGAAGAATCCAATAATACTTTTTTTTTACATTTTATTTGTAAAGAAGGCACATTACAAAATAGAATCCTCCAAACTAATTGTGGTGTTATGATTTCAATCGTAATGTGTACAAATTCTGTAGCGCTTAGATCAGCTCGACATATTTCAATGTTTGTTTATTAGTTACAGTTTACAGCAATATCGTGAAATTTATAATATTGTTTCAACGATACCATTAGAAACAAATGAACTCGTGAGCTACAAAGTTGTTAATTTTATGATTAGTTATGAGTGTATGATTCGTTCGGGTCATTATCGCACATAATCAGTATTTCACAGCGGCAGGATGTTATGCAACCTCTTTATCAAAACAATCAGCGTGTGCACGAAAACACAAACTTCCATATAATAATGTTAAGTTTTAATTTCAGTGGATCCTATCTTCTTAGGAATATTTATCTTTAAGAAACTGAATAAAATAAAAATAATATTGTTGATTATTTGAGTTCTGAACTCTGGACTTCAAAGTTTGAATGAATCCGAAAGCAAGTGGGATATGCTCGTTGAAACAAATGTCAAAATATTGGTGCCGCGACAGCACATCATTCTCGTATTATTGACAACTGCTATTATAAGTAATGTTGTTATTGTTACGTAATATTATTACATTGCACCATTTATTGCACGAAAACTCGAAGAACGTGAATCATATAACTCAAATTACGCAAGAACGACAAATATTTTGAAATATTTGAACAAGATTCATAGCTGAAATTCTACTGAAAAATTATTCGTATTTACCTTTATGATCTTCTGAGTTACTCAGATATGGTACGGCTGTCATTTTCCATATTTTTAATTAAAGTTAAATGGTTATTCATTTATGGGCATCGATTAGTAAAGCACTAAAAAGTGATGTTAAAAGCAGCTTAAATATGCGTTTACAGCACTAAAATATGAAAATAACAAGATAAGCAATAAAACTAAAACCTGGATGAAAAACCTTTACTTATTTTACTGTAATTATTAACAATACATTGTAGCTTAAATTTGCAGAACATTTGTTTTTAAACCAGAGGAAAAATAATTAAATACAAATCTTATTATTTTAAAGATTAAAAGGGCGATCTGAACCAAATCGTCCTATTGAGCATCAAAGTCAAAGAATGTTCCATGAAACTCATATACCATATTCAGTAAGGCAAGAAAAACCACGTTCTTCTCGTATACCGCTATGAAGATCAGTAAAACTAAAAAATAATCAAATGTTTCGTTGTAACTAAAAATACAACCATAAATACCTTTTAGGAAAAGGTCATTTACGTAGATAAGTAATCTTTTGCCTAAAGATATATTTGTTAAAAATACAAATTATTCGAATCTTTTATTTTTTTTCTTTCACACTTGCTAGAATACTTTAAATATATCAAACAAGAAATAGGCGCATTCTTGAAACATCATACGTCAAATGACTATAAAAGTGCAGTGTAGAAGTGGAATTCCCTCGCCATTGCCTTCTGGCCCATCTTCCGGCCAAATTACGCGAGCTCTAGAACTATCCCTTTTCTCGCCTCTCCACGCCGGCCATTGGCGAGGCCCGTTCGCCTGTCAATTTCCAGTTGACACTCCGTCATCCTGCGTTGCCGATCAATACACGAGTTTGTAATATGCAGCTGCGGCGTCAGCTCCACTGGCCACATCTTGTGTTCACGCTTAGCCTCCCCGCACGCCTTCAACAAAATGCTCTGCCGCACGAATTTCAAAACTCAACCGCCTCCACTGTTAACTTATTACTACTTATTACTTCCCGTGTACTGCATGCTTTTATCGCTGGAGGTGGTGGTGAACATTCCCTGCGCGTTCGCATATCTGGCGCAGTCCTTCGTCGACTCGCGGGGATTTTCTCCAACCAGGTATCTGTCACAGGCATGGCACCACCCCAGCTGCTGGCTGGTCTCACGACTTGTGCGGTAGCATAGTGCATGTTAATGTAAGTGTGTGAAAGGGTTTAGGAAAGGAGAAGGAAGAGGAAGGAAAGTGAATGATCTGGGCTGTCCGGGAGACGCCGCGTCGAAGGCATTGTTGCCGACGTTTCGACCATCATATCGTGGTCTTCCTCAGGGCTGGTCTGCGGCAGACCGTTACTCCGTCAGTCCGTCAGTCTGTCCGTCTGTCAAATGTAATTCTCTACATCAAATGTAATTTTTTTAAAGATTTCACACGCCATTAATACGCACATTTCCAGCAATTTGTAAACACTACTGTATTTGTGGGCTCGTGCCTAGCTCGTGGTCAGCGCGCTCGCTTTATCACTTCGCGGCCTCGGGTTCGATTCTCGGTCGATCCATGAGTATCCGTTGTCCTTGCAATATCCCAGTATATGTTGCTGTGTGATGATGTGAAAATTCACTTCTCAGGTTTAGAAGACCGGATTACGGCCACCGATTAACCACACGTACCCCCTTAACCCATGGTGTGAGGCGGGGACGTCGCCGGTAAGTTTGCGCCCGTTCACGGGCTGTCGCACAAAGTACATACATGTATACAGTGTGTTTGTGAGTTAAATTGCTTTAAATGCCTTCTAATGAAGTTATTCAAAAACGAAAAACTTTTCTGTAAATAGCTGAGCTTTAAATTTCGAATTTACAGTAGCGCATAAACGCCATTTTCTTAAAAACGATTCCAAATTTTTCAAAGAAAGTTGGCATTTAGTACGAGGTTTTACTCTGCTTTAATATTTTTAAAATAACATCGTTCTATTCGAAAATCAAAAAATTAAGGAAAATTTAAAGGAAATGTACTTTGCACGGCCATAGATGGCAGCAGGCAAGAGTATGTGGACAGTCCGAATAGCTAGCCGAGGCCAAAGGAAATGGAAAACTAATACGGGAAAGTCTGTGCCATTCTGTCTGTCTATTTCTGAGTTAATTTTCTTTGTGAACAAATATAATCATATCATTTCTAAATAATAAATAATTTACATGTTTCTGGAGTGTTTATATTTTTGAAATGCAACTTATAGCAAAAAGAGCCTTTTTTCCGAACAATTTTTGAATGCTTTTTGGTTTCACCCATTTGAAATATCGAAGGAGTTTATTAGACAAAATATGCTTAAAATTGACTTAAGAGCTTATTTTCAAAGTTTCGTTGTTTCCACCCTCGGCACCTTGTAAGGCGAAATGTGAATATTCTCCCTTCCTGAAGATTATATATTCATAGAGATACGGCGCTTTGGAATTAAGCTCTTCAATTGTAGTATATTATGCATAATGGGAAATGTAATTATTATTAATAATGTAATAATAATTATTTGCATATTAACAAATTATTATAACCATTAATTTTTTAAAACAAAAAGAATTTTTAATTTTTTAAAACTTAATATTATAAAAGTGTATTTTATTATGTATTCGCGCATTTTTATTTGATCATTTGGTTCGATCAAATTGCAAAATTTGCAAATTGCAATATTGCGAAATAGATATTTACTTGGTACAATCAGTTTTTTGTATTTCAAGAATTGTATAGTTAGTAACTCATTAATTTTGTATTTAATTATGCAGTTGAATTGATTTTTGTATAGGTAGTAAATCATTAATTTTGTTTTTATTTATACAGTTGAAGTGATTTGACGTGGTGTTAAAAATTCCATGATTGCTAGAGGTGAGAGAATCACAAAATTTGCATTGTCTGAAGACTCCATTTTACGGTTTTGAAATGGTTGCCATGGATGCCATCGTTTAAGGCGACATCGTAATTAAAGAAATTTATAACTTGTTGAACGTTATTACACATTGTGAATTGCGTAAATTAGATGTCATGTGTGAACGTCAATAGTTAATGCGCAACCGTGTTGACTGCACATTAAATATAAAATAGAAGTAAACAGGTAGTTGTTTAAAAGAACTGCGTCAATTAATTTTTTGAAGAAAGAAGAGCTTCACGATATATTTACACTGATGATAGCCTTATAAACATTTGACTGAATTTGATGAAGCGTAGAACTCTATCCTGTAAAACGTGATTGATGGTGCGAACTTGAGCAAAGTTATAAGAGATGCAACACTATTTGTATAAATTGTCATAACTGCAATAAAATAATCTTTGTTGAGGTGTCACGGACAAATAAGTTTTCTCGGGGACCAGAACGTCTGGGATTATGTTCCTAGAGCAGTGTCAGTGAAATTCTGCTACTGTTGATGCTGCTACTACTAGTAGGGAGAAGCTTACTCTGCAATAAATAATGGAAATTATTCATAATATTTGATTTTAAGATTGTACTTATAATTTCACTAATGTAAAGTCAGGGGCTTTTAAGTGAGATGTTTTAGTTAAATGAAGCGACGAAAATAAATTCATTTCTTAGTTAGCATCGCATTTAAAATTGATAAATGGTGTTCATAACATATACACCATAAAATTATGTAGCATGGAATATTCCTTACTTTCAATAAATTATAGACAGGTATTTTCAACTATAAAAGGCAAAGAAATTATTGCTGTACTGCACTCACAACACAATAATCCACAACGCTTTGGACAAAGGTTTTTACAGCAGCAAACGATACATTATATTACAGTTGGTACTGAAGAAAATCAACTCAGATCTATTAATAAAAACCATTCACACTTCCTGTATTTCTGCTACCTCTGGTATCTTCTCCATTCACATATTCTATTAGATGTTCTTTGCAGTGCAAATGGAATTCATTAATGCTGTTGTGTTTCATAAATTGTGTTTCAGGTAAAGGAGTAACTTGAACTGTTATACTTTTCGTGCTCTATTTTCTCGTTTCTCTTGTTCTCTCATATTTTCCTCTCTCTCTCTCTCTCTCTCTCTCTCTCTCTCTCTCTCTCTCTCTCAGGCGATTCCACCACTTCTAAAACAGAGACTATCAAATGTTTGCTGCCTACAGAGAAGGGTAGTTGCTCTTGGCGCTGCTTTTACACTACTCCGGCGGTGCAGGACAATTAAAAGAAATTTGGGTGGCAACTCCCGTGGTACTACGAAATACAGAGGAAGAAGGACGAACATCACTGAACTCGTACCGCAGAGTGTCTCGTTTATTCTCACTTCATGACAAAAATATTTAATATAATTTTAAATTATATAATATAATATAAATATAATAATATAATATTAATATAATATAATAATATAATATTAATATAATATTAATATAATATAATAATATAATATTAATATAATATAATAATATTAAATATTTAATTTAATATTTTGGACCTGGTGAGGTAGCTCAGGGCATCAACTGATATTACTGCAGTGCCTGTGAGAGAGAAGTCCTAGGCTTAGAGTCCCAACGGTGACAGGTTTTGAGGCACAAGCTTCATAGCTAGGTCGAATTCAGACGCTGACTGAAGGAGAATTCTAGCAGCAGTCTGCTGTGATCGGTAGTTTTCCGCGGTTTCTCCGATCAACACCAGGCAAATGCTGATGCAGTACCCTAACAAACGAGCCACGGACCGCGCGCGATCTTTCCTTTATCTTCCTTGTCCAACCTCACCCGTTACTGAAACACACAGACACACACTTGCCCTCCACTACTACACATGTCGAGAGAAAAGTCGGGAGCTAGGAGGTTACCGTGGCTAGGCTGGTAGGAGATACCTGGTCAGGGAAAACTACGCTAGCAGACGTGTATGTCGGTGCCGGATCCCGCTAGTCTGCAGGGGAAAATCGCCGTCACCTGACGTGATAAAATACACTACACTTACGGGACTAACGACCTTAGCAGTTGTCCGAAAACACCAATCAATTAATATTTTGACTCTATTACCAACAGTTTTGTAGATATGTGGCTCCCGTTGTTTTTCTGGTGTTCGCGTACCTTCCACTTCCCCTAGTACGCATTACTACTGGTATGAATGAGGCGAATTTCATTAGTGTATTCAGCCGTATTAGCTTTATTCAGCCGAACGCGCTTTTCTGAAGAAAATATATTTTTTATTTCAAAAATCTATTTTCTGTTGAGCGCAAACCATTCTCTGTATCTTATCTTTAACGTCGTCATTCTTCCCTCCGCACCTGAAAATTGTTCTGGTCGCCGCGACGATCGTATTACTCCCGAAACAACACTCTGACGCTCTGAAGGGACAAGGACACATATCACGTAAACTGGGGGGTGGAGCTTTTCCGAGTGCCCGTTCACTCTCGTGACCGCGTGCCTGCTGCGGGCCAGGGCGCGAAGGGACCTCGCAGATCTGGCAGTATGCCGGATCCGCCCCCTTCCACTGACGCTCCACTTCCGCCCACGCACACGCCAGTGTCGAGCCAGCCCCGCCCCCGCACACCAACACAGACCATTGCCACAACCTTTGACACCGTCCCCTCATCGCTTACGCATCGGTCTCGGGCAGTGACTCCGTCAGTGAGGACAGTGAGTCCGACAGCTAATCCTGCAGTGAGGGCAGTGAGTCCGGCAGTGTGTCTGGCAGTGAGTCCGGCAGTCTAGCACGGACTCCGATACGGATACCTACACCGTTACTGATACTTAAATCGCCGTCATTAACTTCCGCCAATGCTGTCCTGCCCCGCCTCCGTCTCAGTGCTGCAGTAGCTCTTACTACAATTTCCGCCATCATTACCTCCGTCGCCACCGCATCGCAGCATCCACTAACGCCGTTATCCCTCTACCTTCCACCCACACGCCCGTCCACAACGACGTTTACTGTTGAACATTCTCTCCACATTCGCTATGCGCCTTTACCTCCCCCCCACTTCCACCCCTACCTGCACCGCAGCCGCTGTCATCCCTCCACACACGGCCGCTGCGGAAACGTCGTTTACTGCCCGACCTCCCCTCCACCTCAGTCGCTTGGAAGTGTTGGCACGGGGCGCTTTGAATACGGCGGCTCGGGGCCGCAGGGCGCGGGTGTGGGCGGCGCGGGTCGAAAGCCGATAATAGCGGAACTGTTTTCGGGTCGGGAGCGGCGCCAGGCGGGGAGGGGGCGGGGCGGGCCGGGGAGAGGAGAGGAGAACACGCGCTGCGGCGGACTGCGAGGCGCGCTCCCCGGCCCCGGCCCCGGCCCCGCCCCCGCCGCTGCGCCGCGCCGCGCCGCGTCGGCAGCGCCCGGGCCGAGCCGCCTCGCCGCCAATCGATGCGACGGTCTGCCCGCGCCGCCGCCCCCGCACTGCGCGGCGCCACACCGTCGCCCCCGCTCCCCCTCGGCGGATCGCAGACTCCGGGGCGACAGCGCTCGGACACGTGCTTGCTCCTCTGCCCGCGCCCCGCCCCCCGCCGAGTTGGCCGGCGGCCGACCGCGCGCAAAAACAACGCGACGACGTCGACAGCGGAGACCGTCACAACGGCCGCCGCCGACGCGAGGGCAGTCGCCGGAGATCGTGGAGAGCGGGGAGATGAAGGCTCTGGATGCGGAAACGCACACGCTACTGCAGAGGGTGGCGACGGCGCGTTGGCCTTTCTGGTGGAGGTCGACGTGTGGAACAGTCGTCGCAATAATTGGGAGGGTCTGAGGAGTCACGATCTTTGGCGTTGGCTTGCGAGAAAGAAAGGGAGACTAAAAGGGGGATCCGGGAGCTGGAGAACGTGTCCATGTGCTGAAGGAATAGTAGAGCGACTGAGGGCGCCGATGAAGCAGGGGCCCGTGTGGGGCAGAGTGAGCAGTGTGGTCAGGGAAGGTGAGGTGAGATAGTTGTTGGGATGAGATGGAAGGCTTGGTAGGAAGATGGTGAAGCGGGATGAGATTGTACGCAGGAAGTGAGGCGGAAAGACGGAGTGAGGTTGTAATCGTGGTTGAGAGGCAGGAAGGCAGGGTGAAATTCTAGGCGCGAGACGAGGGGCGTAGTATTGTCCTCCGCCACCTGAATGGACCCCGGCGCCCAGTGGCGCCGCCTGCCAGAGGGTGCGCATTCCTGGAAGGCGACGCAAACCCGCCCCTTCTTTTGCATGAGTCGAACAAAGCAAAACATTTCGAGCAGAAGACATAATACAATTTAAATCTTAATATGGATGCGTATACTCTGACATTTACAAAGCAGCCCTCTATCTTCAAAAAAGTGAGCGACATGCGCTTATTTCGGACAATTTCTCGTTGAAAAGCAGCAATGTGTTAAATGCAAATACACGATATGGTTTTGTCATTTCCTAACGCCCACTTTTCACAAAACCGTGCTATTTAGTGCAATGCCGCTTCAGTGTGTTTCAATCCTAGAATGTCCTTGTATTTTAATCATTTATCAATGGGGGTCTTGGTCACTATCTCAAGTAAGGCATTGATATCTTACATGTGAAAAAGCAAGTATTTGCCTGGACACATGATTTCTCTTTAATTATTAATTTATATATTTTTTAATTTTTTCGAAATTCAAAAGGGTAAACGAAAAAATCCATAATGGCTCTCATTCACTGAATTGTATTGTATGCTATTCTTTCCGCCCTTTCTTTTCCTCCGTTCTTTCGACTGTGGACAACACTCACACAAATAGTTCATAGGAATTTTTTCAAAATGAACATTCTCGTGTCTATCTAGCGACTCCAGGCTTTGCAAATTTGACACACATTTTTGAATTATTGAGGGTACTTTATAAAAAGCCATGTAGATATTCTCAAAATTTTTAAAAAATCGTTCCAATTTCTTCATGTAATTTTTTCGAGAAGAGAAAAATGTTCTTCTTTTAAAAGAGCAACATCGATTTGCATAAAAACTTTCAATATTTTAAAAAATTTCAAAATTTCAGACTTTTTTCTACAACTACATTATTGAAGATAAAAAGTGTCATAATGAAATTTATTCTATACCAATAGACATACCGAGAATGTAGTGCACAATTGAATGAAAATATGACTATTTTTGCTAATTTTTTTAAAAAAATCGTAACAATTAAAAGAAGCAAACAGTAGTACATTCCCTCACTCCATTTTTTACAAATGTGGACGTTTACAAATGTGGTATAGGTCCCACCTTTATTTCAACTAAATATTTTGTAAATTGCAGAAGGTTCATTGTTTAATTGTCCAACACCCGCGATATTGAATCTAGATTTCTTTCTTACTGCTATATAATCGTCAATTTTAGATCTTAACTACTTTGATATACATTTTTCTCAAACTTCTAGTACTTTTTGCGTGTGCTTCGGTGTACTGGTGACTATTTTTCACAAATCACGAATAAAATACAAGATTTTCTAAAAAAAACGACACAAAATCTTTATTTAATTTTCTACAGCGATAAACATAATAAATTAATATGACATTTTCATTAAAAGTTTTAATTTTTAGAACTGTAGCTTTAATTTTTTCCTGCAGTTTTCACGCTAATATCAGACGATAATTTTGTCCCTTAATATAATTCATTTCTTGTGGACACAAATTCTTCTGGCAATCTGTGTTAAATTTTCTGTAAATCTCATATGTTTTTGAATACAAATATTTATTTCTTCATATTACCTCTGAAGAAATAAATATTGGCAGACATGCTAATAGGCTAGAAGTATTCATAATTTCCTTCTAGTTTGAAAGCAGTGGTTCGTTTCCTATTCGATGGATAAATTAAAGAACAGTTGTTTGATTTCAATATCAACAAACATATTGAATACAACGACTTTTCGGAGTATTCCGAAGTCCGATTTTCATTAAATCTCTTGATATGAAAATTGCAAATTCGAGTCTTGCGTGATTCTATCGCTGAAGATGTTTTAACGAGATGTCTGAAAAATAGTAGGTTCAAAATATTACATGATTTCGTAATCAAAAGAAATAATGCATGAAAGTAGACATTCTTACAGTACCATTAGTTACAGTGGTTCTCAGATTAATTTTTATGAGTGCTAGGACATTATATATATATACATATATATATATATATATATATATATATATATATATATATATATATATATATGTTATGCCTACAAGACTAATCGTACCAGAGGAGTAGTTGGATCTAGAACTGATAGCGAATGCTTCCACACAAAAGACGGAACCAGGGCGCACGCGTGTAGGTGCATGTACGTGTAATCACTAATTAGCTTGGAGCAGAAATTAACTATAGTGTATCACGGGATTGCGTTTAACTAGCACGCTGATTCTGATGTCGTCTTGAACCTCTACTAGAAACTATAAAAACTACAAAAATAATCACTAGAATAAAATAAAATTAATATTCTGTTTAACAGAATTAACAGTTAACAAACCCGGAGGGTACCAACGGGTGATGGGCGGACCTCAGAATAAATTGTAATACAATTGAAGGTGATTTTAATGTTTCAGAATAAATGGTATATTTTTATAAATATATTACAATCATTTACTGAAAGTTTGTGTTAAATATTTTTCAGTTTTGTTACGACAAAGGAATAGTTTGAACATTTCCTGTAGTTCCTGTCATTTGCACAGGGACAAAGATGGCCAAGTTCTTTGTTTGAATAACTAGCTCAATATTCTATATGTTGGAGAGTTGGCGCAACTAGTCTACCACAGATACGAAAATAAGATTTTTTCGTGATTATAGCCAGGACTGTCTGCAAGAGATGCCGGAAGAACCACGAAACGATTACGCATGGAGACGGTTTCCATTTTTTTATAAAAAAACCAATAACCGTTGAAAGACGAATTTATGCCCTAAGGTTTTCAAAGATTCTAATAATAAAATTATTAAAATAAAAATAAAAGATGAAACTAACTTATTACACAAAAAAGATACTGAAAAAACGAATGGTGATTAAACAGCCCGTACTTTCTCGCCCGTACTTTCATGCAAAATTACGTGAAAAGTACCTACTCAAATTTTCGAAAAATTGTACATGACTTTATTCAAAATCTATCTTTAAGGAACAGATTCATTTAAGGAAAAATATCTAGTATCTTCTTAATTCTAGTTGTACGAAGATGCCGAAACACGTTTTTACAAGTTTTGCAATTTTCGAAAAATTAGAGATTTCAGCGGAAATGAGACTTACAGCATTCTCTTAAACGTCCTTCACACTATCCAACAACATTTAATAAACAATGATGTAGGCATTTTGTTGACCACTTTCAAAATGTCACAGAGGCTTTATATAAAATATCACCAAAATTAAAAATATCTATTTCAACTGTGACAATAGCCAGATCGATTGGGGATATCAATTTTGGAGAAAATCGGCTAGACGCTTTAGTCACTAGCGTTGTTTACAGACAAACGGATAAACAGGCAGACGGGCGAACGGATGGAGGGACGGATAGAGACGTTTTGCCATCATTCAAAATTTCGGTGTCAAGAACCCACAAAACATGGCTTTTGGCTAAACCACGTGTTATAGGATTTTTAAATAAATTTAGCAACTGAATTTATCAATTTTGGATACCAGGGCCCTGGAATAAGAGATTTCCTGTCGAAAATTCGCCCTTTTCTCTACTCCATGGGGAGAAAGTAAAAACTGCGCTGGGCAGTTTAACAGTTGCCTCCTCTTGGTATGCGACTGTTAAATTCTTAAAATAATACTTGATGTCGTTTCATAGGAATCAGAAACTCGCTCGGAAATATTCTGCCAGAGGAAAGGAATGCAATAAGTCAAAAAATTGGAACAACGCGATTTGCGACAGTGACGGCAATGAAGGAAAGAAAATGGGAAAATGGAGAAAGACGAGTTCGCAGCTGGGCGATGGGGTGTACAGCGTCCAGCGACTGCCCAATTATCAACGGATCACGTGCAGCGATCGTTGGAGGCGAAGTCGAAGATCTTGTTTTGTTTTTTTATTACATTTTATTTTACGTTGACAGACAGTACAAAGTTCAGCCGTGAGGCTCTACAGTTGATTGATCGAGTAACGAAGTATTAGCGAAGTGTGAAAGGGTAACGGTAACTTCTTGTCACCTCCCTGATAGTGATTTCATAAGGGGAAACCTTCAACCAAAGTTATTGCGAGGAAAATTCTTGAAACAGAGAGATGACAGAATTTAGAAACGAATACGATGGGTGAGACAGGTAAACGAAAGAAATGTTTTAATCTTATGTAATGTCGGAGAGATATTGGAGGAAAATGTGAAATGGGAGACTGTTTCTTTGGCGAGAGAGTGGGAGTTCATTAGTCCCTATTTCGTAAGTGACTGCTCCTTGGAAGTAATTGGAATTATTATAAAAAGTATGATAGTTTCGAAATAAAGGAAGAAAATCGGTTCTACTGAAATATCGTTGTGAAGTGTCTTATTGCTGACAAACCAGGGGGAATTTATTGTTTTCTTTTGAAATATTTGTTGCTTACTTAATGTGGTTGGAGCATTTGAATTCCATACATAAGTTAATATCGGACGAAAATAGTTAAAGAAACAATAATTTTAAAGAAGAGTTGCGGTTGTGAATTTGGCGTCAAATTGCTAATCGTCTATTAGCTTCATTTACTTTCGATGATATATGACTGAGCCAATTTAATCTTGTGTCCAAGATAAGGAATAGATCAATTTAATGGAGACCAGGGGATAGTTGAAGAGTCCTGAGATAAACGGCGAGGAAAGAGAGGATACGTTAATGAAAATAATTTGGCTTTTGATTTGTTCGAATTTATCTGGGTTTTCCATAATTTTAACCAATTTTTATGTTGTTTAGGTGACATTGAATTACATGACACGTTAGTTTAAGTTTTGTTTTGAATTAAAGAGAAACTGCGAAGATGGGCGATAGTGTGTGAATTGACAACTTAAATAAGCCTACAACACAAATAAGCCAATTACTCACTTCATATATTTTATTCATAATAAAACAAATTGTTTTATTTCATGTTCTCAACTTCACAAAGTATTTTCTTAATAATATACTACCTGACATTTCTTCCTTGTACGTTGATGTCATACTTCACTGTTCTGCTGCATGAAAATTTGTGTCTTACAATTCTTCGGTACAGGAGGGTCCCGACATATAGTTACAATAATTCTTATTGAAAGGAATATTTCAATATCCTTTTCACTATAAATAAATATAATTTGTAATCTATTAATAATATGAGATAATGCATTACATTTAATTAATACTCACAAGTAAAGTGCTAACAATATGTTATCTTTCTTTTTCTACAGGTACGTGGCTCTTTTTATTAATATTCCGCTTCTTCACTGCTTGCAACCGCAGCATCCTGTGGTGGTAAGTTCCAAAGAGCCTGCAAATTATCTCTTTGAAGACGCTGTTAAGTTGTACATGAGATTCGAAATAATATAGCTTATAGATTTTACCTATATTACAAACTATATAAGTTGAATATCAATCAAGAATAACAAAGTTAAGTTATTTGCCTAACATAAATCACACAACTGTGCAATTGCATTTACATATTGCAGTTTTGAGTTTTTAGTGTAAATGATTTACTATAGTGCTAAAAAACAGCATCACCTTTCTCACAGTTATAATCTGCAATATAATCCTTAAATACACGACTTGATTTCCAAAAATCTGCGAGTTATGAAGGTAATGGAATCAGAAACATTATATAATCCACAAAAAGCATATGATTACCAATTTCTACTAATAGTTATTTAAAATGTTTGTGAGCAGATTGGATTATAAAATATAGAAATGCCTTTATCGTTAGGTGATGTGGTTGTTTTTAGCACTACTGTATTTAGAAACAAGAACAAATTAATTTCACAATAATTAGTTTTCTTGACAACTTAGTTAATGTACTCCCAACTTCTGAATAATTCGCATCTGGGTGTAGTGTAATTTAACCTAATTGCTGCGAGTTCCCTATTGATGCAACTGTCCAAGCTATTCACTTCGAACGACCTTGAATTGATTAAATACTTGATTCGCCTTTCCGGGCGCGTCACCTTCTATGATCGAGTTCCGTGAATGTAGCGCGTGTATCCGGGACTTTTTTCTTCCGCCGAAGCGGGTGATATTGGGACACTTGCCGACATGAGAGTCTTCATGTCGACTTGAGAGGTTTGTCCTCCAGGTATCTTCCTCAATAGGTCACATTTGGCTGAGGGGTGAAGAAAATACAAGGCAATATCGCGCGCAATCCCTGGCCCGTTTATTAGGATGTTGCCCCGTCATTCTCCTGGTATCGATTCGGAGAAACCACGAAAATCTACCGATCAAAGCAGGAAGCTGCTAGAGTTCTCCTTCTGTCAGCGGCAGAATTTGACCTAGCTATGTAGTGTCGAATATCCTGCCATCGTCGGAACTCGAAGCCAAGCATCTCCACACGAAAGATGTTACAGAAACGCTGTAACTGATCCAGCGTTGTTCGTGTCATTGCAGTGGCGGGGGACACGTGGGGGGGGGGATCAGCGGGTGACGTGGTCAGAAGGAGGAGACAGGAGCACTTCCAGAAGGTATTTCTGTTCAGCCTTCAGTTCAGTTTGAAATAATGAAAACAAACATGTTAGCTTGAAATAAAAACAAAGAATATTTATAATGATAATATTTTTAGGATGTGATGAAACTACTTAATTCTTTGATAAGCTGAGCAAAATTATAAAATGTTGGTGACAACGCCCGTGGATCAGCCACTTGGTGGAGACACGGTGATGTGGGGGGGGGGATGACTTGGGGTGCAGTGACACAAAGAAGTGATGATGGGCTTGTCACGACAAAGTAAAATTGATAACGTAGGGAAGTGGTGACGTAGGGTACTGGTGACGGAAGGAAGTGGCGACATGTGTATTTTGTCATGGGGAAATTGGGGTATGGGCGTGCTAACGTGAGATTGTGGGGGTGTTGATAAGAAAGCTAGGTTTCGTTGAGTGGCATTCTGTCCTATGAGGGATCCGTGTGGTGATAATGATTTGGTGGTGTGGGGACCCACTAGGCACTAACAAGGTTCATGGTGTGTGGCGAACGTGCGCGTTTGCATGAGGAGAATAACGTAGAGGCAAAGAGTGGCGGGGCGGGGCGGGGAAGAGAAATCGAATGGGGATGGACGGACCAAAGGGTGGGTGGGGGGGGAGAAGGCGTTTGAGGGCGGGCGGGAGGCGTGCGGTGGCCAGCGCGGGTGCGGAGTGGGTGCGTTGCCAAATGAAGGCGCAACTTTTAACGAAGCGGCGCAACGCAGCGCAGCGCAGGGCAGCGCAGGGCAGCGCAGGGCAGCGCAGGGCAGCTAGGCGCCCGTTGCCAGCGGCCAACGCCAGCACGAGAGGGACACGCGCTTCGCTTGGGCAGTAGGACCTCTCCCCCTCGCATTTCATTGAACGTGGCACACGAGAATATAGTTAATTCGATATTGAATTATTGGAATACAAGTTCGTGACAGTTGAAATTCGCAGTCAAATTAATGGTAACCGCGTTTGAATTCACCAGATATATGGGACTTTATGTCTATTTCTTTCCAAAATGAAATATATGAATTTCAGTTGCTTTGCATATGTTGGAGGTTTTAAGTACTTTCTAAAAGGTATTGATACGGGAGTTAGAATAACTCACTACAACGCCAGTTTATTTTCCATTTTTTACAAAACAAATTCGAATAGCACATTTTTTTGGCTTCCAGAACTCTATGAAACAATCTTTTTAGCTTCACGTAGTTAAAATTTAGATTTAAAAAATAATTCGAATTTAATTTAATATCAAGCATTTTTTACCAGAATATTTAATCATAATTTTTTGATAAAAGTAACCTCTTAATGAACATTTTTGAGCTGAACCAACATGAACAGTTCTCAAAATTTTGAAAGCAATTACGGAACAAATAAGAACATTAGCGGCTCAGCGCTATCATTGAAAGCACTGACATATTCTATTGGAAGCTGTTTTGCTGTATTAGTGAATTCTTTGATGTATCAATTGATTATTTTGTGTTTATGGGCCTCAACTACTTTGTTGATTAGTTTCGTAAGTGTAGCGCTTGCTTTTTACCACGGGCAGTGAAAAAGATCTTCCCCCGCTGGATTGTGAGATTCCGTGTCGACCTACACATAGGCTTGCCGGCTTTCCCATCCGGGTAACTCCTCCAGTGGGTAATCGCTCCAGTTGTCCCGGCTCAAGCCTCAAGCCCCCAGCTGGTATCCCGACTTGGGTGTTAGTGTAGCGCATGTGAGTGTAAGAAAGGGATAAGGATAAGGATAGGGCAAGAGAGAGGAAGGGAAAAACGAGCGCGCGGCACTTGGTTCGTTTGTTACGGCATTGTTCCGGGATTGGCCTGCTGTTGATTGGAGAAATCACGGAAAACTACCGAACAGAGCAGCCGGCCGCGAGAATTCTCGTACAGGCTGCAGGTGAATTCGATCTACCTCGCTACTGTCGAAAATCCTGCCTCCGTCGCGACCTCCCAGTCAGACGCACTGCAATGGCATCAGTTGATGCCCTGAGCCACCTCAGTTGGTTTATTATTCAATTTTGAAACTTGATAAACACATGACCGATGGTCAATAATGGCATAGAAGTCACCGTTATTAGCCACGTGAATAAAAATAAGGGTTGAGCAGAAAACGTGCAAAAATGATTTCAATAGTATCCTTTTCGACGAAACAAATTGCGCCAAAAACGTTTCATAAAAGATGTGGCACTTGCAGCGAGAAGGATGCTTCTTCCTAGTTGCGGCGGTCCGTTGCTCGCTCCGTTGCTCGGCGGTCCGTTGCTTCTGACTGTCGCCCTCTGGAGCGGCCTATGAGAACAGAGGGTTCAACTGAATGGTGCGTTGCAGAGATGCAACAACGATAACAAAACATCGATGTTAACAAACATCGATGTTCAACATTAAAATATCTGTGTTCATAACATGTAGACAAAAACCCATCGATATTTTGAAGCTGGTTTAGTAACCTTTCTAATTCAATTTGTGTGCGACAAAATTTAATTTGACGAGAATGGGCCGACACTATGCTCATAGTGCATTTGTTGCTCACTTCTCAATGTGCGAAATGAATACGAAGAAACAGGAAATATAAGCGCATGGAAGTCATCTCGGGAGAGGGAGTTTGGTCGATGAAGATAGCGCAAACAGCGTTACTTTGATTGCAACGCATGAACATCAATTATATTTCATATTTTAACTTCAACAGTGTTGTGATAATGTATTTTCTTTCAGAAACAATATGTGGGGAAAGCAAACAAATATCGGTCACAAAACATCGAAGTTAATAAATATCGGCATTGATACAACGATGTTTAAACATCAATATTTCAAATTATTGTTTCACATCATTGGTTTGAAAGCATCGACACCGATGTGGCATCCCTAGTGCGTGGGTGGCAGTCGGTGGTCGACCACTGTGGAAAGGAAACTGTTGGGAAAACTACTTTGTCTAGGTTCACTGTTGATAGATTGATTTGTGATTCCTGATGCATAAACTATTATTGTATTAGTTCCTAACGTGTAGGCATGTTGTTGCTCGGGAGGCGGCGGTGGTCTTCCCCCCTGTATGGCGAGATCCGGCGCCGACCTACCGTCGTCTAGGGGGTTTTCCCAACCAGGTATCTCCCACCAGCGGGGCACCGCCCCAGCTGGTACAAGCCCTAGGCTCCCGGTCGGTCTCCCAGAATGTGTGGTAGTGTAGTGCATGCTAGTGTGTATGTGTGTAAGGGATGAGGATAGACCAAGGAAGAGCTAGGAAAGATCGCGCGCGGTCCGTAGCCCGATTGTTAGGGTACTGCTCCGACATTCGCCTGCTAATGATCGAAGAAACCCTGGAAAACTACCGATCAAAGCAACCGGCCGCTAGAATTCTCCTCCAGGCAGCGTCTGAGTTCGACGTAGTTGAGAAGTATTGAAATTCTTCCCACCGTCGGGACTCGAACCTAGGATTGATTCAATGCCGTAAATATCCTAGTGATTAGTCTTTTCATGAATTTCGTCATAGCATCAATTACATTGCTCGTGAATTACATCATATCCATTATTCACAGAATCAATTAGATTGAATCTGTATATACTATCGATTATTCTAATCCTAATTTCAGACTGAAAATACGATTTTTGTTACTTCACATAAGATTTCTCACATATTTATGATTATATATCTTAAATTATATAAGTCATGTCTGCTTTGCATTGCTCCTTTGCCTGAAGCGCTATCATTTGAATCAATTTTCTTTATAGCATTTTTGAATATATATTATACAGAGTAGAGCAAACATAACAATCATACAAGCATCGAATACAAAACAAGAAAATATCCCAGTGTACACCTTACGCTTACGAAAACCTTCCGGGACTGGCAACCTCTGCTCTGGAGCCGACAGATTGATTGACGAAAGATTGATTAGTGGCTCTGGGATCTACAACTGCTAAGGTCATTATAGCCGTAAGTGTAGTACATGTTTTTATTGTGGGAGCGTGTCGGTGAAATTCCACCTCTGGATTGCGAGACCCGGCTCTGGCAAGACCTAAGTCGGCTTAGAGAGATGTATCTCTCACCAGCGTGACATCGCCACAGCCGGGAATAACTCTAAGCTCGCGAATGGTCTTTCGACATGTGCAGTATTGTAGTGCGTGTAAGTGGGTAAGTAATTGGCGAGGTTAGGACAAAAAAAAGAGGAAGGAAAGAGCGCGGGCGGTTCGTGGTCCATTTGTTAGTGTATTGCTCCGTCATTCGCCTCTGTTATTTGGAGAAACCAAGGAAAACTACCGATCAGAGCTGCCAGATGCTAGAATTCTCCTCCAGATACCGGCTGGATTCGCCCTAGCTTTGTAGCTAGGTGTTGAAAATCATTCCACCGTCGGGACACGAACTTAAGACCTCCAAGTCAGAGACACTGCAGTGTCATCAGTTAATTTCCTAACCCACCTAGCCGGTCCATTG
Organism: Gryllus longicercus; assembly: GCA_038098605.1. Classification (NCBI taxonomy): domain Eukaryota; kingdom Metazoa; phylum Arthropoda; class Insecta; order Orthoptera; family Gryllidae; genus Gryllus; species Gryllus longicercus. The sequence continues at coordinate 5,945,165 of JAZDUA010000027.1, read as the reverse complement.
GAAAGCGAGATGGTCCTGGATTTTTCGTGTGATTTCGCCTCGAGCGGTGTGGCGGCGCCTACAGGGCTGCGCCTTCCGGGCGGTCGACCGGAGGCCTGTGATCGGGCGCCGCCGCGCAGCGGAGGAGAGCGGAGGCCGGCGCCGCACGCGGATTACAGGGCGACGGCACGCGGAGGGCGAGGGATCGCGAGCCTTCTAATACGGCCGCCGAGTTTTCGGCGTAAGCGGATGCGGCGTGGGTCAATGACCTAAGTGGCGGTTTGATGCGAACGTAAAAGCAGTGTTGCCTAATTAGGAGTTTCTCCCATAGGTTTGGGTTAACTATTTGCCTTTGGTCAACATTTTACACGAATTGTTCTGTACATGATACGTGTCATGTGACCCACAAAAATATGTTTTTGTGGGTCACATGATATATCGTTTTCCAAAATAATTATCGCCACGTTGGAGTTCGCGCAAGTCTAAGAACTCTAAAGTGAGTTAATGTCGGGTAGGATGTAGTGCTCCATACTGCACACTCTCTAGTCACGAAATATTGCCACATTGCGTAACAATTGGTGTGAAACATTTGGTGAGATAAACAAGTGAAGGATTAGAGATACAGTCTCCATAGGAGAAACATCCCACACTGAAATCCACATTTCAATGGATTTCTTTATCTCTATCGGCTGCATTGCAATGTTTTACATTTCTTCTTGCGCCATGTTGTGCCAATTGTAATACAACATGCCATCACAGAAGAAACAATCCCGAAGTTTATTGCTATATTTTGTTCCCTTAACGCCATAAAAGGGCCCCACCGGCTGCATGGCGCGTTGAGTGCCACTCCCACGCTAGTTCCTCCCGCAACAGCGTGTTACGAAACGTGAATACCCGCGATTATTAACGACCATTTAATTCAGCTGCAGCTGTATTGTCACTCACCAAACGTCGCTGTCCGTTAGCTCCTCGTCAGGTAATTTAAAAAATAACACTAAGTTCAAACACAAGCAACTATATTGCTCATAAACTCATAAAGCCAGAATCAATCGGCAAATGTTATCTTCTCTGGTTCCGCGGAACTCTTATTCCTTTCTTTAGAAACTCCAATCAATTTGCTGAAGTACCTTCCCCAAGGTTTCGCCAAACTTCCAATATCCTGAAGTCGCTACTAATGTGGTATTAAAACCAGAGTTTCACGTTAATATGTTCGGCCTACATTCAGGCGTCCATCCTCTAGTGAGGTCGACCCAATCTCTGCCCTAACAAACTTCCATCATTTAAATCATGCTACATTTCTCAATTGTTCTTTATTACGCGTTCGTACAACTTGTACAAAATTGTATGTCTTTTATTTCGTAACACAGCCCTTCCCTTTCACCTAGCCTGCATTACACTTACTACGCACATAACATGCGTCAGTCCTCCCTGCACCCGGAAGCCTTTAACGCGAATGTGCACTGCGAGTAGTGTCGACGCCAAAACACATCCTTTGCACTTCCCCGTTGAGTCTCGAGCGCGAAATGCTGTCTGGAAGCATGCTCTCGAAGAAGCACTCTCTGGACCCCGCTTCTTCGCCTTTACGAAATGAATATAAACCACTGGGCTAATTATACACATCTCGCTCTCATTTTAGTTCAGATTGATTGATTGATTGATTGATTATTAGTGGTTCCGGGTGCATGAACTGTTAAGATCATTCGTTCCGTAGGTTTAGTGTATGTTTTTTCACCGGGATGTGGCGATGATCTTCTCCCGTTGGATTATGAGATCCGACGCCGACCTACAGTCGCCTAGTAGGATTTCCACAGCCAGGTATCTCCCACCAGCAGGGAACTGCCCAAGCTGGAACCAACTCGAATTTCCAGACCGGTGTCCCGGTATGTGCGGTAGTGGAGTGCATGTGTGTAAATAAGGAGAGGATAAGACAAGAAAGAGGGAAGAAATATCGCGCGCGGTCCGTTTGTTAGGGTGCTGTTTCGGCATTTGCCTGGAGATGATCCAAAAAAATCAAGGGAAATTATCGATCACTGCACTCGGACGCTACAATTCTCCTCCAGATAGCGACTGGATTTTACTGAGCTCACAAGCCAGTGTCGAATATCCTGCCTCCTTCAGAGCTCGAACCTAGATCTACCTGTCAGAGGCACTGCAGTATCATCAATTGATGCCTTGATTGCCACCTCTCCCGATCGTTTTAGCTCAGTTTCACTTGTCATTTCATCTCTCAATTTTGTTAAAATTCCTTTAACACTCAGTGAAAACGAGGAAACGTACCATTGCCTCACTTCTGAATGATTAACATTGTTTTTACAATTCTTCCTAAATATTTCTTCCGCATTGTTCTGTTTTCTTCGTAGTATGAAACATCGTTATTCTTGTAGCCACCTAAATCGAAATAAATTTCACAACAATTTTTGAGTTTCTACGTTCTCGTATATCAAGGGACGATTCTGAAATTTTCAAAAAAAGGAAATGGAGATAGCAAACCACATGATTTAAATGTTAATGTATCACACAGTACATTTCTCTACCTCCCATTTTTCATTAGGATTAACGAGACATTAAATTTTCCCATCCAGCCAATGGATCACTCTTCTGGAACTATTTCGATTCATTCAGACGGCAACTTCATCGATGTGATAGGTTCCCGATCACAACTATCAAATTATGTTAAATTGGAAAAGGTGTGAAATGTGAACCCGGTGTTATAGAAGCTTCAGTATAACTGCCAATAGAGTGACATCGAGAAGTCGTTTCCAGGGTTTTAGGAGTCTTTTAGACAGGGTATTTTCTCTTTAACATTTTATGATGTAAAAGATAATTATTTCGTTATGAACTTTAATAGCCAACCGATAAAATTTATTTTCAAAAAGAATTGTCAAATTTTTAGAACTTAATTTTTCTTGTTAGTTTAAATGTAATAACTCATTCTTTTGAAACATTTTCTTCAATTTACTAATAATTTATTTTTCGAATGGTATGTCACATGCACAATTCTCTACCTGCTTCTGCCTTAGGCCATCCTCTTTGATTTCTTGAAATGAAGAAAGTTTCACGTTCCCCCCCCCCCCGGCTTCTCGTTTCTTTATCCGTCCTGACGTCAATATTCCTCTTTCTCCCATTACACGGCCAATCCAGATTCTCTTCATTTTCAGTATCATTTTCACAGAGATTTTTCATATTATATTTTTCATAACATGTCTATTTTTCATGAGTTCGTGGATTTAAAATGTTATGTTCATAAATATTTAGATCGTAATCGTGATAATTATTCATACTGTTTTAGATTTTTCATGAGAAGCTAAGCATATAATAAAACAATAAAAAATGCATTTTGCTGCTGATTGGTTTCCATTTTTTAATTATTTGCACGAAAAGGCAGTGCTAAGCGTCCCTTCAACACAGAATTATTGTCTTTATACCAGTCAAGAGCAGAAAGTCGAAGAAGACAAACAGGTCAAAATACCTGCTAATGAAGCACGAGTAGAACAATATCATAAATAAGGAAAACGCCATCTCAAGCATAAAACGAATGAATAAGAACTTGAAAGAAAAACCAGTCTTGCTCTCGAGACAAAATCGCGCGTTTGAATTTTAAGCGACCGCGTCGTGGGCGAGTAACCGGGGGCGGAAGGAAAGTGGCGATGGGAGAATTCGGGGGGAGGGGATTCAAGGGAGGGGTAGGACGGCTGGCGAACGCTGCCAGAGAGCAGGGAGTAGACGCTGCAAGGTGGCGATAGGTAGGGCAAAAAGATGAAAAGGGAAGTGAAGTGGGTGGCGGAGAGAGACGGGGCCAGGCGGGATGGGGCTGAGCGAGGAGCAGCTGGCGGGAGGAAGCAGGGCGGGAGAAGCTGGGGGAGACGGAAGGACTTTGGGCGAGGCAGGGCGAAGCGGAGTGAGGCGGGGCGAGGCGGCGCCATGTAGAGCGAGGCGAGAAGGGCGAGGGGGGACGAGGGCGAGGGGGGACGAGGCGGGATGTGGTGGGGGGAGGAGGGGTCAGAGGGGGCAGAGCCTGGGCGAGGGCGGGGCGAGGTTGAGGAGCGGGGCAAAGCGGGCGGGCAAGGGTGAGGGCCGGGGTAGGAGAGGGTGGGTTGGGGAGTGGAGTGAAGTAGAGTAGAATGAAGTGAAGTGAAGTGGAGAGGCGTGAGTACGGAGGGACGGCTGAGGACACTTGAGGCAGTTTCAAGTGAGGAAGGTGCGAGCTTCAACGAAGGTCACAAGGAATTTGTCACATTCGTAGTGTGGCAATGGTGGAGGGCGCAATGGTGCATTCGCAAGAATGTTCGCAGGACGTAGGAATAGCATTCTGAAGATGCAAGCAGTGGTAGCCGTGGAGGCTAGAGCATTTCGAGGTGTTTTGCGATCTCAGAAGACTGAAAAGTCATGGAAAGAGTGGGAAGATAGGGGAAAGGCAGCAAATGGAACTGACAAGGCAATGTGGATGGTGGGCATATGAATGAAAAAATGACACGATGCAGGGAGCAGCACGTATCATCTAAACATCAGCATTCATCGAAATATGAATAAAGTGATACTTCTAATGAGTGCGTTCGTGTGTAAAAGTGTCAAAGAGGAAATGCTTAGCGAAAGAAAAGGAGTACAGCTATGATCAAGAACAAGGTTATTTGGAGGATATGGCGTAAAAAGCAAACGTACGTGAACGGGAGGGGATTAAGAAAACGAGAAGAGGTTTAATAAAGTCAGCTGTGTATGTTAGCAATAACAGAACGAAATATGCACGCGTGTGGGAGTGTGTTTGTACGTCTTGCCACCAGGCCCCAATCGCCCAAAAGCCCGAGGGCATTGTCGAGCGGCGACGCGAGGCGGTATATTAAGCAGCCGCGAAGGGCGCGAATGAGCGGGCGAGGAGAAGCGGCGGGGGCTTCCATCATCGCAAGCGGAGCGAGTCTCTCCACGGAGGAGCAGCGAAACAGCAGCATATTGGTCGGCGCCGTCGGCAGCAGCGGGGCGCGCGGGACGGAAGGGGGCGCGGCACAGATCGAGCCAGAACGCCGGTAGACCGGGCCAGTGGCAGGGGGCGGTGTATGAGCGAAGCAGGGCTGGGCCGGGCCAGGCGAGGCGAGGCGAGGCTGCGCGAGGCGGGGCGAGGGGGCGAGACGAGGAAGGCAAGGCGGGGAGAGGCGAGGCGGGGAGCGGCGAGGCGGGGAGCGGCGACGGGATGCGACTGGGTGGGGCGAGTGACGGGGAAGGGACAAAGCGAGACAGCAGACGAGAGGCGGCGTATGGCGGGGACGGGGCGAGACTGGCAAGGGATAGCGGCTAGGGTGGGGAACCGGTCGAGAGAGATGGCTCCTGGCAATGGGGCGGGTAGGGGGAGGAATGTTAAATAGGTTGGTGGAGGCGGAGGGTGCGGCGCGGGGGCGATCGCCCCGAGCGAGAGGATATTGGCTGGGCCGACGGGGCGAGCGGCGGGGCCGGACGGGGCGAAATATGGAGGGCAGGCGGGCGGACGCCCGTGAATCGGCCCCGCGCAGTCCGCCCGGGCGGGTTTCCTTGCCCATTCCCCGGCGGCGAATCTGCGTGTCGCATGAATATTCATGCTTGGCCCCGCTTACCCCGGGCTTCTTGGCGCCGACATGAATTAACCTTTCCGCTGTCGGCGTCGCTCTTTGCTGCGATGGGGAGGGAGGCAGGGGGAGGTGGGGGTGAGGGGGCGCGAAAAACCTCCGCGCGCAGAACCGCTGCTTCTACCCCTCCGCCGACATCGCTAATCGACTCAAACTTTCAGCCACATCGTCCAATTTACGGAAAACTGGCATCCAAGCTTCTTTTGTCTACGCGGAGAAGTTTGTAAATTCACTTAACTGGATGTTGTCAAGATCATCGACAAAGAACATTTTAAACATTTTTGAGGGCGTATTTAGTTGAATTTATGGGCATTTAGGTTGTATTTACTAGTTGAGACATAGCTCCAGGTGATCACTCGGCTGTGTCTAAAAGTAAAAGGGAAGGTACTTGGACCGTAAGACGGACGTGGACAATTTATAAAGGTATTTAGTCGATCATAATTCCACATGGGCGGGTTTTGGAAGTTCTCTAGTGGAATAATTTTAAGAAAATCGTTTATTAGTGTATGGATCTCTATGTACCGTTTAAAATCATAACATGAAATACCTATCCAGAATATAATAATAGGATACGAAAGTTGAAAAGCAGAGCAAGGCGGGCATATGGGAAAAGAAAAATCAGCGATAAACATCATGAGAACGTTAAGAAACTATCGAGAGAACTATTGGGAGCGAAAGCATTATGTTGGATTTTTGGTTGTCTTTGTGAGCCGCGTCTCAGTCGATTGAGATGACGTTTCGGCAATCGCGTTGTGGCCTTCTTCAGAGCTATAGTGCTATACTTGAGAGCTATACTGCTATGATGCAGTATAGCTCTGAAAAAGGACAGAAGTGGTCCCAATTTTCAAAATGCGAAAATTGTCGCCCAGTAATACGACTGTAGTGTGTAAGCAAATAGAACATTTGGTGGCATAATACTTACGCGGAATTTGGGATAAGAATAATATTATTTATGAAGGGCAACACGATTCAGAAAAGGATATTCATGTGAGAGTCTGGTAGTCCCTTTCTGTCAAGACATTGCTGATTCTCTCGATGAAGTTTCCATCGTTCACGCAATTATTATAGACTTCACCAACGCTTTCGTCGTCGTTCCCTATGATAAATTAATCCAAAAAATTAGTAATTTTAACAAGACAGAAAAATTGCGCTCTGACAACAGATGCGAATTTAGTCAAATTTCTCTTCGAGGGCAGTAGTAACTTCCGGAGTGCCACACGGAAGTGTCGTAAGTCCGTTGTCATTTATAGCGTATATTAATGATATTTTGGCAGGGAATTGAATCAATTAATTATAATTTATCGTAAAATTAAGGATTCAAGTGATAGGAAATATTTATTTAGATAGGCTACAATCATGGGCTACAACAAATGAAACGAAATTAAATGTAAGTGCGAGTTTATCAGATTCGCGCGTTCTAGAAAGACAAATGACATCACATATAAATTGGGAAATCAGTACATTCCGCGGTCTAAATGCTGTAAATATTTGGGAATTGTACTAAATGAGGATCTGGGGTGGGCAGAACACGTAAATTATGTAGTGAAAAAGACGTGGAGTGCATTGCACTTTGTAATTAGAGTGCTTATGAAAGGAAGTGGAAAATCAACGGGGGGTACACGTCTGTAATACGGCCGATATTGAAATATGGCTCTATATGTTAGGACGTATATCGCTTAGGACAAATAAGATATCTCGAACAAAGTACAAAACTATGCCGCAAAATTTGTTAGGAGCAGACGTTTTAATTCTGAATTTATATCATGGGACCCTTTGGAAAAACGCAGAGAGAAATCGCGTCTTTGTGCGTTATTCAAATCAGTACAAATCAGTCACTGCCCTGAGGAAGCCTGCGACATGTCAGGCTAAATGTCGGCACCCCAGCCAACGACGCGGCGTCTCCCGGATAGCCGAGAATTTACAAATCAGTACAAGGTGATCGTCCATCGGGGAAAGTGCGGGCAAGATTATCAAAACCCACATACGTCGCGCGAATAGATCATGGTTCTAAAATTTGGCAAAGAAAATAGAGAACAGATGTAGTCAAATTCTCATTTGTAAACGGAACAATCCAAAATTGGTACGAATTGCCTTCAAAAGTGCTGGAGACTTTACCTCAGAATGTCAAAAGTTTTTAAATTAGATTATATAAATTGTAATCTTTTAGAATATATTTAAAATTAATTTTTTGAATTATAATTGTTATTTTATATTAGGTCAGCGTTAGCATGATAGGTTTAATATTAATATTAATATAAGCTTCTAAAATTGTATTAAGTAATATGTAAATATTGTAATGTTCCTTTGATTGTGTTGTGAATTTGTAGTAAATACTTAAAAACGCCACCACCGGAAATATTCCATGTATCCCTAAGTAGCAAAATAAATATTCTATTCAATTTTAGAAAGAAAGTAATAGAATGCAAGTTTGTAACAGTCGTTCGGGGCTACAAATTTATTTCGGAATGTTTTCGTAAGAATGGGAGAGTCATTCGCGTCAGTATAATTTCACTATGGAAACGTTTTACGACTTTCAAAGAAATTCATTAAATATTTGGGAGTACAATATTGTTAGATATAGACATCAATTTTATATCCTTTTGTTTAGGGGTACTTTTTACTTTAAAATACATTTACCTACACATACTTTTTTATTAAAACAACTGAATTTCTTGGAAATATAAAGTTTTCAATTCTAACCATCTCCGCCTTATTTTAAACATATATTATAAAGTGCCTCGATATATAATTGAATGACTCACAGCATTAAAAATGTTTTTTAGTAGACAGACACATTATTTTCAAATATGGTTGTAATTTTCCTGGTTAACAAGTTATACGTATTTTTTACCAGATAGATTTTTTATTTACAGAGCTTAGGATATAAATTAGATTTCTCATACACTAATTTTTACATTTTCATTGTCTGCTCTGTGTTAATGTTTCACGAGTGTCTTAGTTTCAGTAGTTTCTGTTCCTCTTGCCTATCTGTCTCACACCTCTAGCTCACTTCAACCAAACTTTTGAAGCTTCTGAAGAAGCGTACAGTTTTAAATCTGACAGTGAGGTAACAAAAAGGCAGATAAGAAATAAAACTTTAAGCAAACTATCCACATTAGAAATCTAAATTACAGACGCAAAACATAACGGACGTAGCTCACACATTCAGTGAAGGAACTGAGAGTAGCTCGAGAGCATGTAAACAACTGTTTTCCTGAGTCACCTGTCGATGTTTAGTGGAGGAACTCCCGGTTAGACAAGTTGAGCGACGCACCGACTCAACATTTTCTCGTACGATACTAGTAGCTTTCAATTGACGGTCTGGTGATCACTGCTCGCATAACATGAAAGATATTGCGTTTCATATTGATGTTCTATTTGGCATATCCCAATGGGATGGCGCCCGCCTCTCTTTCATGCCATTATACTAGACAGGTGAAAAACTGAAATGATTGAACTCAAACGTTATATTACTAATTACGTAGACTTTAGTAATAAAAAACATTGAAATTAATACCAGTTGGTGAGAGAGCCGAAGCTCTTGCTTGCATTGAGTTCCACTATGTTCCCATTCGGTATCCACTGACGCTGTGCCCTGGGTGCGATAAAACCCACAGCCTGGTGTGCCGCATCCCTTGGAGAGGGCTGGTGCTTGTTATGCGAATATTGTCATCACCCAGATCCCCCCGAAGAGGCTTCTGAGCGCGTAATCCTGCGCTCCGCGATGCGCCTCCCTCCTCCGGCTTAGACGACGGTGACGACAGTGGCGGTAGCGGGGGCGTCGCCAGGGGAGGAAAGAGCTGAATGAGCGTAGGTCGGTGACGGTGACACATAGGGGGCGGGGTACACGGGCAGAAGTGGGAATAGGCATGGGGGGCATACGTGGTTGGGTGTGGGTGAGCGTACATGGTCGTAAATCAGCGTAAATGAGTCGTGGGTCAGCGCAGGCCGGCGTATGTAAGAGAATACGCGGGACGGGAGAGCGACGGGAGGGGGACGGGAGGCCGACAGGAGGACGACGGGAGGGTGACGGGAGGTCGACGGGAAGTTGACGGGAGAGCGACGGGAGGGCGACGGGGCGGTGACGGGACGGCGACGGAAGAGCGACGGGACGGCGACGGCAGGGTAATGGGAGGTCGACGGGAGGGCGACGGGAGGGCCACGGGGGGGGGGGGCGGTGATGGGAGGGCAACGGGAGGTCGACGGGAGGGTGGCGGGAAGGTGACGGGAGAGCAATGGGAGGGCGACGGGAGAGCGACGGGAAGGCGACGAGAGGGCGACGGGAGGGCGACGGGAGTGCGAAGGGAGGGCGACCGGAGAGCGATGTAAAGGCGACCTGGGTGGAAGCGGTTCCAGGGACCGAGACGCTTGGCCAGACGCGGACTGTCTATAGGAAGCAACGACGTGAGGCAGATCCACGCGCACAATGCGCAGGAGGTGTCGGGGTGGGGTCGGGGAGGTGTCGAGAACGACGGAGGGCGAAGGGCGCTGCGTGCGGCGAAAGGGGAAACTTCGGGTCGGGGGGGGGGGGGGGCTGCGGTGAGGATAGCGGATGAGACGGATTGTGACGTCTTCACTGAGGAACACGAAGCTCATTCATGGAGATCGGGGTAGTTGTGAAGTTCCCGTGTGGGAAGACACTGGCGCACACGATGGTGATGGCGATGTATTAACGAAGTAGTGAAGCTGGCGAGTGAAGGTTCACAAGTTGAGAAATAAGGAGTAGATGAAGGGAACGTGTCTGTTGCTAAAGGTCGCGCACATTAGAAAATGAGACATGATGCTCTTGTGAGTCCGCGAAATAAAGTCCTGTAAGTTTATGTTTCAGATGTTGGTAAATTTGAGTCAAAGATTTACTTGTAGAAAATTTCTTGTAAATTATATTTAAATTCGTACTGGAATTAAATATCCAGTAGGACATTGAAGAAAACAATGCTTCTCTTCTAAAGAAAAAACCACAACACTGTTATCAATTATTACACACGAAACGTTGTTAATGAATTTGGCCAGTTTATTTCGTTTGACAAAGCCATTAAACTTTCAAAATAAACAACATTAATGAGTAACTGCAAGGGAAAGGAGCATGGTAGTAAAGTCGATAACGTAGGAACTCGCTCTAATTAATGACGAGGTCGAGAAGAGATAAAATAATGCAATGAAGACGGGCATCCCTTCTTTGCCGCACTTCCAATAAAGAATTTGCTTCACAGTTTTATAGCAGAAAAAACAGAAAGTGTTCAAGTATTTTCATTTCTAAATTCCTTTTTTTTCAATAAAAAAATGAAGCAACTTTATATAACTCATTTCTTTTGTTAACCTGTTATCCGCACATTACTTCCAAACATGTTAAAAGATATCATTAAATGTCAATGATGAAGTTCTACACGACTTTCCTCGTAACAATATTTAATTGGTTGCAAATACTGCAACATAATACGTCTTGTCAAATCACTTGCTCCTCTGTTAGCCTGAATGGAAACAACGTGTGTCATCCCTCCAAGTGCGAGCAACTTTCGACATCGCTAAGTCTTGCCTGGTGCTTCCTTGGTTGAAGCCGTGATGGGGGAGGAAGGGTGCGGGCTGAGGGCGGGAAAGATCGTTGGTATGCAGTGGTGGCGGCGGCGGTGGCGGCGGCGACGGCGGCGGTGCCTCCCGACCTGTTGCGCGACGGATCGGAGCTGTCACGTCTCTGGTGGGGTGGGGTGGAGACTTCAAGAACTCACCCAACCCGCTCTCTGGTGACCCGCAATAAGGAGCCTCAAGGTCTTCCCGCGGGTGAGGGGGTGGTGATTCCGATTGCAAGAGATTCAGCAAGTGGTTCGTTGAAAAAAATAAAGGTCTGCGGTATAGAGGCCACGAAGTGTGCAAAGAGAATGGGATTATCTACTAGAAGTAAGATAAGTGGAACAAAACGGTTCAGTGTCAGAGGAGATCAGCTCTTGGTTCAATGAAAGAGGATTACAGAAGGTGTTTTGAAAGTTCTTGGCGTTCCTAGAAATTGGCAACGAGCATTGGCCTGCGGTTACTGAAACTTGGAACGTAACGAGTGAACTCACAGGAGTAAATCCACTGTCGGAACAAGTTACACGAATACAAGTATTTATCCTAAATAGAAATTATAAAAGTAAGTATCGCCCTTTTAAAGAAAAGTGTTTATGAATTATTGAATGCCATGATAATACAAAGAAGAGAAATAATTTTCCATACAATCAGATTCAATTAATTTGATTTTGAAAGCCCAGGCATGCATGAATTAAAAATAGTTGAATGCAATTCCACCGAAATAATTTTTTTAAACTCTAGATTACACAGGCGTCGTGTGTCAGAGGTTCCAAACTAGTGCCTACCGCTTCCACCAACAATTTCCCCTCATTTCCCTTTTCTGATATTTTGCGTACTTTCATTGGGCCAGTGAAATACATGTATAGTCAGCAAAATACACGTATTGTTGTGCGCGTGCGTATTTCCGTAATACATCATTTTAACACGTGTTGTCCAGTTGACTACGCCTTTGTAGATATATCAATGATATTTTTGGTGCTTTATTGGTTAATTTTGTAAATAATGAGTACAAAATCCTGGTCTTGTAGCATTTAAATTTTGTTCTGAGCATTTATCAATCATAATGAGATGATCATATGTCGATCACAACAATGGTCGCGTGACGAAGTACTTTTGCGAACGCTTCTCAAAAGCCATGTGTGGACAGCACCAAGAAAGTGTCTCATGTGAAGGCCAAATCCTTTAGGTGTATCTACAAACGCTTTAAAATATATTTTATAACTCCACATCATACATGTGCAATCCATTAAATTTAGTGTTCCTTTGTAAAACTGGAGCTACAAAATGACACAAACTTTCTCGTATTAGTTTTCTATTTCCTTTGGTCTCGGCTAGCTATACGAACTTGAAACATCTTGCCAGCTGCAATCTATCGCCTCCCAAAGTACATTTTTAAAAATTTTCCTAATAATAGAACAGAAATATTACGAGTATTTCAAGAATATTAAAGAAAAGTAAACCGTGTCCTAAATGGCAATATTCTTTGAAAAATTTGGGGCCGTTTTTAAGAAAATTGCACTCGACCGCTACAGTAAATTCGAAATTTGAAGCACTTTTTCAAGAAAAGTTTTGAGTTAAAAAAAACCTTATTTGAAGTCATTTGAAACACTCTATGCAACACAAGGCTACTTCTGTATGAGAGAGGGCGCGAGGCGCTTCTCGAAGCCTCGGAGTCTCTCGTTTTCAACCGCTTTATTCTTCAGCGAAGCTCGCAGTAATCAGTCGACGTCGCCAATGTCTAATCGACCTACGCCAACACTGCTTTCTACTACAATGCCATCACCATCTATAAATCAATAATTAGACCCCTAATGCTTTATGCATGCCCTATCTGAATCAATGCCTCTAAAACTAATATCAATAAATTACAGATCATCCAAAATAATTTCCTCAGACTTGCCACTCATGCACCCTGGTTCATCTCAAACATTCAACTGCATAAAGAATTTAATTTACCTCCTATACTTTACCATATTGCGCTCCTATCTAACAATTTCTTCTCCAAAATAAACACAATAACCCAAGCCACTCATTACGACCTAGCCATCACCTACCAGCTCCCAACAAGAATAAAAAATAGATATCCATTAGATTCATTTTTCAGCATATTTTCAGAACTCAATTAATCACATAGGTGCTCTGTGAGTTTCCTATACATGTGTAGTTAGATTTAGTTGTAAGATTAGCATTTAAGTTAAATGTAAGTCATAAAATACATATGATGTAGTATAAATAATACTGAACTATGTACATTCGTTTACTTATAAATGTATTGAAACGCGGAAGCGTTTCTATACGCAATTAAAGACAAAGAGTACAGGAGTGTAATTACAACTTATTTTGAACGGCGCGGCATAGCGGCAAGTGCGAGGACGAACGGTGGGGGAAGAGTGAACGTGCCTCCGCCGTGGCCTAGCGAGAGAGGGGGGATTTCGGCCGTTACAAGTGGAGCGCGACGGTTGAAAGGCAGAAGCCGAGAGGCGACAGTTGCGAGGAGAAGCCGAGTGGCGACGGTTGGGGACAGTTGCGGAGAGTGAGTGGCAGAGGGAAGACGGACGGCTGCAAGCAGAGTAAAACACTACCAGTGACGAAAGGCGTTCAACAGTGTTAGATTTGTATAATCGCTGATTAGAAGCCGGTAATTTATAGAACAGTGCATAGTGTAATGAACGCCGGTACGAAGTGTGATCACGTGCACAGCGGTTGCGAGAGGGAAGCCGAACAGAACTGAGAAAGGGTACAGTAATATAATTCGAGTGCATGGCATGAACGCGATGGACATCCACGAGATGCTGTGATTGCGTGTGTGGAAGCGAATGCGGGAACATCTGGGATTGCGGCCGAGGAATTCTCGTCGCCGCCTCTGCAAACCAGCGAGGCACGTGTCTGCGTCATCAACCGCCTGGGGGACGCCGAGCCGCGGTGAAGGTCAACGGTCGCCGTCGCCGTGGGTGAGCAGCTACGACAGTCGAATTATTAATGGGGCCCCAGGTATGATAAGATCACATGGTTGATAGAATCTTGGTACCAAGACATCGAGGTTTCATGTATGTAATCAGGTGTATTAGACGTTGTTTCATAAATAAATTGTATTTGTGTTTATACTAATTTATTACTTTGATTTACCAATGTATTATCGAGTCCCTCAGAAGACCCATTCACGAGTAAGACACCCGTCCTTTATAACCTTTAGATTTGCAGTGGAAAGTACCGACAACCAGGTACGTCACAGTATATATAAAAAAAATGCTTTCTACGTTCGACCGCGTGTTTTGGCGAGGCTTACCGTACTGTACCGTTAATGTCCCGTTTACAGAAGCCTTGTAACAAATTGGCGGTGTCAAATTCGTCACTACTTTCAGTCAATGGAATAACCCGAGACATTCGTACTAACAAGATGGAAAATTTCAATACTCGCGTTTCGGTGACCAAATAATGCTAAAATTTTTTAATGCTAAAATGGTTGAACTTGTTCCAATCGGATTTTTCCATATTTAAATATTTACTATTTCTGCTTGACTTATTATTGTTTACTGAAGTTATTAATTTATATTTCGGTTATACTATATAATTTATTATAGTAGGAGACGTACGTTGTTTTTACTGGGCTGAATTTCGCGTCAAAACATTGTTTTGGATTTCAACAGTTTTCATCGGCATTGCCGGTATATATAAAACGTAACCAGACCGATATCACGAATTGTGAGGACCTCTGATTCTATAAAGGACGTAAAGTGGTGAAGGTTTGTGAATCAATAAACGCGAGAGATGCATCCTCTTTACATTCGGGTTTTTGTTTTCACAGAGTTTCAGACAAGAAATTGTTTTCATAACCTCCGTCATATGACATGCAACTTGCTCTGGTTGAGAGAAAACACGTCTCCATGCCTTTAGATAGGCTACACGCCAGCAAAGTGGTACACTCTCCAGAACATCTGCTCTCCAATACATGTCGCTCCCTTTGCGAATGACGACAGGTTTCAGCTTTTTCAAGGCGCTGGGAGCCCTGTGAATATTACGAAAGCGTCAAGGATGAATATTTAAGGATGCAATCAGGATGGATCCTCCACCTACACTGCCAACCCTAGAAAAGTGTTTATTGGGACAGTCTGTACATTTAAAAGTATTTATTTGGATTTGAATCCCTTCAATTACTGATGTCTTTGAAGCCCATGACTGATTTACTTAATATATGATAGCGATAATGGGGATGAAGCGAACAATGATAGAATCCTGACGTTATGAGAAGCACAGAATAAGGAGAACTCTGAGAAAATCTCTGGAGGCCTCGCTCTGTTCACCACAAATTCCACATGAATTGCCCGGGGTGTGATCTTAGTCCCCGATGGCGTCAGGCACCTCAGAGAAGTGGGCAGGAAAAATGAGATATTTTAACGAAACTTGGAACATCATTTGATCAGTTTTGAAAGAAAAAAAAAGTTCGCTTGATTGTAATTTTTCTGTGGTAGTAGTACAATCAATAATTTAGTTTTGGAAAATCTGGTTATACGATGTGTCATGTTTTGTTAAAATAGATAGCCGAGATTTTTCTGCCAACTTCACGGAGGTGTGGCAGGCGCACGCGCCAGTCATTTTTCCACGACCCTCTTATAAACAATTAGCATGGATACGTTTGTGACATTAGATTCAAGTCATAAGTTAGTTAGTCGGTAAAAAGGTTTTCAAGTAATAATTGCTTTGCTTCATTTTCTCAAAGAACAGTAAAATCTGTATGTGAGGCGTAGGGGGAAGTACAATCTGCCTTGTACCATACCAACCTTGTACAATAAATAGTTGAATAATCAATAAAGGTTTGAACAAAGCGAGGTTAGCATGATTTGAAAACTAGACATTTTCACTCCCGAGTTATAGAAAACTTATTTGCATCGTTAAAGTAACTACAGATTTGACTTTTTGGTATATCTAACAAAATAGTAGCACATACCCCCGGCTGTACCACTACTGCAAGTTCTAAAAGAGACATCAAAAGAACGTGCGCATAGTAAAGATACATTTATGTTCAGAAGCAAAACGTGTGTATCTCAGCATGTGCTCACAGGATAGCTAGATATAAATATTTATTATTTCTGCAGGTAGGTCCATACAACTGGTGGCAGAACACTAAAACAATAATAAAATGATAACAGAGGCAATAATAACAATAATAGTATTAACTGTACATTTAATGGATGTCTTTCACACATATTTTAGCTAATAAATATGCAACTTTTTAAATACACTGCCGTCTACTTCACTTCACTTCACAACACTTGGCTTAACTTTATGTCACTTCACAACACGTTTCTTCACTTCACAACACGTTACTTCACTTCACAACACTTGCACTTCACTTCTCTTTCTATTTCTCTATTGCACTACATTTGACATCACGTCACGACCCTCCAATTCAAATACTACTTTGAACATAATAAAGCAATGCATTTAATCACATTAACTGTCAGGGAAATTATAAAATTTTAAAAATACTTATTTGATTACATATTTTACTAATAAGACAAGTTTTTTATACCGTCATATTTACATATTGATCATACAGTTGTTTCATTCTTATGAAATAAACGAATTGCCAAACATCATGATTATTACCATAATCTATTATTAGATGGCCGATAAAGATGTGAAGATTTGCTATTTTGCTAGCACAGATGGATCAGATGTTGAAAACCATTTACGAGAAATTCTCTACCATGTGTAAAAGATGATTCTATATCAATCGGATCTTTTGGCAATGGCGCATTTCTCATTTTCTTAATTATACTTCTTGCGGTAAGAAAGGCTATTCAATTTATTCATTAATTCTGAAGGAGACGTTAGGTGGATAGAAGGAGATTTTCTCTTGACATCGAGGGAAGTAATCTCAAGATACACAGGTTATCGTTTCTGCGAAAGTGAAGAAATGTTCGATGTTATTTCATGCGCCAGTTTCTTCACTTCTTTATAGACTTCGTCTGATTTTTAATTTACTTTAGAAATCGTTTCTAGTGGCGATGGAAAGGAAGAAGAAGACAGGGTGAACGAGCTTCGGCAGAAAAGGGATATTTTTGTCAATAGAAGCTTTGGTGGAATAGATTTCATCTGAAGTGCCTTCCAAAGATTCTCGTTTGCCAATTGACGTTTCCAGATGGTATCTTTTTTAAAGAACGAACTACTTCCGGGAACGGGGCCGGAAACACTCGGATTAACACAGCCCTTCTGAGCTTCTTGAGTGAAGGCCAGATCTTGAGAGTTTCTTGCTTTTCGCCTGACAACTATCTTCCCTTCGTTGCGAGAAATCTGCACTAACCCCAAGTGGCTAATACACTGTTGACGCCTTGTCAGAGGCAGGGCCACCGAGAAAAAATACAAAGAAGTACTGAGGCCTTGAAAACGAACATACGATTGTATATTATTTCTTACAATTCATTAATTGATTATTCCATGTTTCCGGGCGCATCAGCGGCTATGGCAATGATATGTATAGTGCATGTTTTATCACTGCAGGTGGCGGTGCTCTTCCCCAGCTGGATGCCGACTTACACGTCTTGCATTTTCCCATTCACGTATCTCTCACTAGCGGGGAGACGCTTCAATTGAACCAATATTAGATATTAGTTATATATATATATATATATATATATATATATATATATATATATATATATATATATATATATATATATATATTGTAAAACCCCCGGTCGTCTCGGGAGAGAACGCCCGATAAGCGGCGCCGGTTGTAGCTCAGTCGGTGATGGAAGGAATTGTTGACAAGACACAAAGGCAGTACGAGACAAACACTTTGATCACTGGTAAAATTCACTTTTATTCCTGGGCAAAATAATTTAAAATGCCCCAGGGAAGTTACATTTGCAAATTGAAAAATTAGAAAAAAGAAAAGAAATGAAGAGATTAATTAGAAAGAAAAGAAAATTAGATGTTAGACATCACAGTAAAGCTTAAAAAACTAGAAAGAATTATCCTTAACATTACAATGGTAATAATAAAAAAAATTACAAATCAGTGTGCCATAGCGCGGCACTGCGTTACATCAGTCTGACAGGGGTGAATGCCCTGGGTTTATACTGCCTTGGGAACGGTTCTTTTATGCAGCCGGGACGGACCCGGCGGAGACCAGGGGGGCGGTTGCGGCCTTGGCAGGAACGCAGCGGTGGCGGTGCCACCCCTCTCCAACAGCTGAGCGACCCTCTCGTGACGTCACCAGTGGAGCGACGGTGTCTGCGGCGCTCAACGGAGTCTGACCGCGCTGTCTGGTAGATTCTGGTAGATTCTGGTAGATTCTGGTAGATTCTGGTAGATTCAGGTAGATTCTGGTAGATTCTGGTAGATCTTGAAGATCGTCGGGATTTTCTCCCGACCTCAGGCATGGAGTAAATAACTATGTGTCCTTCTCAAATACAATTTTGGAAAGTCTTGAAATCCTTCAGATACGTTTCGCCTCTCTTCAACGAATAACACCCCCCAGAGAATTTTCTCTCCCTGCTGCAGTCTACTCGCTGCGTCTTGCCCCTTTTAATAAGTCTTTTGGAGGAACACTTGCCTCTAACCGACGAATAATACCCCCCCAGAGAAATTCTCTCCCAATTGTTATCAGCCCCAAAGCTCAGGCTCGCACTGAAGTTTTCTAAGTCTTGCAGAGACACACTGGTCTCTCCCCGATGAAACAATTACTCCCCAGGAGAAGTTTCTCTCCCGACTGCCCTCAGCTTAATAATGTTCTTCAAGCTCGTTCTGAAATTTTCTAAGTCTGGCATAGGCGCACTTGCCTCTGACCGAAGAATATCCCCCCAGAGAAATTCTCTCCCGACTGCCCTGCGTCTAATTCCCGTCTGGCCCCGTCTGATGCCCCAGCTCTTCTGAATTTTGTAAGTTGAAATTGTATCAGGTTAACTTTTGCCCCCACCCAATTTTTTCGTGTGTTCAAGCTCCTATGATAGTCGCGTCGCTATTGGCCAAAAGAAATGGCGCATTATGTTATTTCAGCCAATTGCGACGGGGAAGCCACGTAAGTTTCAACTCTTTGCGTCACTGTGAGCGTCCAGAATTTTCCTATTCCTTCTAGAACATGCTTGCACAAGACAGGCGTTGTCCGTGAAAGAATTTATTGCTCTGGGATTCCCTGGATGTCGATTTCAAGAGCGTTCTAGAAGGTTCGCAGCTGGCCGGGGCGGCCACGTGCGTCTCGCAGTGAATCTTTCGACGACTGACCCTTGTAACGACTTTCTTAATGTGCCGGGGGCGCAAACGAGTGTCGCGATAAGCAAGGTTGCACGTGCAACGCTGTCTGTTCATTTCCCAACTGCCCTCAGCCTTATGAAATTTTGTATGATCAAATTGGTATCGCTACAATATATATATATATATATATATATATATATATATATATATATATATATATATATATATATATCGTGTCACAATGATTGTCCTCAATGGACTCCTAAACCACTTAACCGATTATAATAAAATTCGCACACCATGTGCAGTTCGATCCAACTTGAAAGATAGGATAGTTTAAATCTCAAATTATAGTCGCAATTTTAATTTATTGCTAATTATATATCTATGCATATGATGCATATATCTATGCAACAATGCATATCAATACATTGTTGATATGTATGCTAAGGTCGAAAGCGAACGCTTGCGATTCCTTCGATTCAACCAGGCAAAACTACGATCGGAAGAATATATTCACTTACGAGATGCTGTTGCTGGAAACATCGATGGAAATTTAAATCCCATTGACATCGGTAATGCTTTCATTTTACCTTCAAGCTACATCGGCAGTCCACGGAACATGCAGGAATACATACAAGATGCGATGACTTACGTACGTCATTACGGCCGACCGGATTTATTTATTACATTCACATGTAATCCGAATTGGGAAGAGATACAAACTTTACTATTGCCAGGACAACAAGCCATTCATCGTCATGATTTAACTGCACGTGTGTTTAAACAAAAATTGAAATCCTTAATTGATTTTATTGTTAAATATTCAATTTTTGGTATCACACGTTGTTGGCTGTATACGATAGAGTGGCAAAAGCGAGGTTTGCCTCATGCCCACATTTTGGTTTGGCTTAAAGATAGAATCCGTCCTGAAGAAATGGATCAAATAATTTCAGCCGAAATTCCAGACCCATTAATTGATCAAGAATTATTTGATATTGTCACCAAACACATGATACATGGGTCATGCGGTGCTTTCAACATGACGTCACCGTGCATGGAAAATGGAAAATGTAAAAAAAAATTCCCAAAGCCGCATACGAATGACACGATCACGGATATTGATGGTTATCCAATGTATCGCCGCAGAAGTACTGAGAATGGTGGCCACACATTTACAATGCGACTGCCGAACTTTCCAAATCAAGTTGAGTTTGATAATCAGTGGGTGGTACCATACTCACCACTACTTTCAAAAACTTACAAAGCTCATATCAATGTTGAGCTTTGCAGTTCTGTTAAATCAATTAAGTATATTTGTAAATATGTAAACAAAGGCAGTGATTTGGCCATATTTGAAGTACAAAACATAAATAAAAATGACGAAATAGCACGATACCAAATGGGCAGATACATTAGCAGCAATGAAGCTATTTGGCATATTCTCAGCTTTCCCATCCACGAAAGAGATCCTGCTGTCCAACATCTGGCAATACATCTTGAACACGGTCAACGTGTATACTTCACTGAAGAAAATGTTCTCCAAAGAGCGTTCGAAGCTCCGAAAACGACTCTAACTGAATTTTTTACATTGTGTCAAAAACCTGATGTTTTTGGCCAATTCGCGAAGACATTGGTGTTTGGTGATGTTCCACGTTATTTCACATGGAACAAATCCAGTAAAAAATGGGAGCCACGGAAACAAGGAAAACCACATCCTTCCATTACAGGCATATTCAAAGCTAAGACATTGGGGAGACTTTACACGGTACATCCAAAGCAACGTGAGTGCTTCTATTTACGTTTGTTATTGGTGAATGTTCCCGGACCAACGTCTTTTGAATTTTTACGAACAGTTAATGGTCGAGTATTCAATACATACCAGGATGCATGTCGTGAACTGCAATTGCTAGAAGACGATAACCATTGGGACTTAACGCTTGCTGATGCTGCGTTGACATCAACACCGAATAACATTCGTCAGTTATTTGCAATTATTTTGACGACATGTTATCCCTCGCAAGCACAAACTTTGTGGGAAAAATATAAAAATTGAATGACAGAAGACATATTGCACCGAATTAGACAAACAAATCAATGCCAAAACATAGATTATACACCAGAGATGTACAATGAAGCATTGGTCTTGATCGAGGATTTATGTGTTCTTATTTCAAATTTACCACTTAATCATTATGGTATGCCATCACCTAATCGTCCAGCCACCGACTTAGTCAATACCGATTTACAACGAGAAAATCAATATGACCATGAAAGTTTAGCAACAATTATCATGAACAGTGAACCATTACTGACAGCAGAACAAAAAATTATTTATGATCGGATTATGCTGGCTGTTGCTGCTGAACAAGGCGGTTTTTTTCTTGGATGCACCCGGTGGAACCGGTAAGACATTTTTAATATCGTTGATTCTTGCCAAAATACGGTCGCAACAAAAAATCGTATTAGCAGTAGCATCGTCAGGCATTGCGGCTACTTTACTGGATGGTGGGCGAACAGCACATTCAACATTCAAGCTGCCATTGGACGTTCATAATAAACCAGATGCAATGTGTAACATCAAAAAGAATAGTGGAATAGCTGCAGTGTTGCGGAAGAGTTCTATAATAATTTGGGATGAGTGCACAATGGCACACAAATATTCACTTGAAGCATTAAACAGAACTATGCAAGATTTAAACAGCAATAATAAACTTTTCGGTGGTGCTATCTTACTTTTGTCTGGTGACTTCCGGCAGACCTTACCGGTTATACCTCGCTCTACTTTCGCGGGTGAGATTAATGCATGTTTGAAACAATCATTCTTATGGCGAAGTGTTGAAACACTTCGATTGACCATAAATATGCGAGTACAATTGCAAAATGATCCATCAGCACAAATATTTTCCGAACAACTACTAGATATTGGGAACGGTAAAATAGAACTGCAACCAAATACGCAATGCATTAAACTACCAGACAATTTTTGCACTGTTGTTCAGGATAAAAATGAATTGATTCAGAGTATTTTCCCGGATATACAGAATAATTATTTGAATCATGAATGGCTTAGTCAACGGGCGATTTTGGCAGCCAAAAACGTTGATGTTGACGAAATTAACTTCCAGATACAACAGTTGTTACCAGGCGATATGATGTCTTTTAAATCAATCGATACTGTTGTTGATGAAAATGAAAGTGTAAATTTTCCGATTGAATTTTTAAATTCATTAGATATCCCTGGAATGCCACCACATAATCTTCGATTAAAGATTGGTTCCCCTATTATTCTCCTCCGTAATTTGAATCCACCTCAATTATGTAACGGTAAAAAGATCACCGGAAACATTCTTGAAGCAACCATTTTGGCTGGGAAGTTTAAAGGAAAAGTGGTCCTGCTGCCACGTATTCCGATGATACCATCAGATTCTACCATACCCTTCAAAAGGCTACAGTTTCCAATTCGTTTAGCTTTCGCCATTTCTATAAATAAATCTCAAGGTCAAACAATGTCCATTTGTGGTTTAGATTTGGAAAATCCATGTTTTTCTCATGGGCAACTATATGTTGCGTGTTCACGTGTTGGGAAACCGTCTAATCTATTTGTGTTAGCTAAAGACAGGTTAACCAAAAACATTGTGCACCGATTGGTGTTAAATTAAATTGAAATTGAAAGTATTTATAATTGAATAGTACTTATATTTGTTATAAAATTAAATGGAAATAATAAATCTGATAAATTTTTATTTTGTACCTATTGATTTCTGCTTAATATCAAGTGTAAGAACATTTTAATTAATTGTGTTCAACGTACTTCCCCTTCAAATCTCAATCCAGTGAATTTGTATACCAACATCAATATTTTCGTCTTTGTTCGTAAATAATTTCATTTTACTAAAGGGTTATAGTAGTAGAAAGTCAAATAAGGAGATCACCATATTTTTTTACAAATACCATCTGTGTGAAAAAGCATAGTGGACTCCGTGACTGATGTTCTCTTATTGTTCCTCTTAGATTGTTTACTATAATGTAATATAACAAAAACTTTAGCCACAGCAACGCGTGGCCGGGTCAGCTAGTATATATATATATATATATATATATATATATATATATATATATATATATTGTAACACCTCCACTCATCTCCCGGCGAAGGGAAATGCGTGGTTAGCGGCCCGGTTATAGCTCAGTCGGTCCTATTCCCTTTACTCGTTTAAAAACTAGCCAATTGTAACAATTTCCTTTGCTCGTTTAAAAATTAGGTGATGGAAGGAATTGTTAATTAAATTCATAGGCATTCAAAATAAACAATTTGATTACTGGTAAAAGACAACGTTTATTCCTGGACAAAGCTGTACCAGGGAAGTTACATTAATAAAATAAAAGAAAGAAAAGATTGAATAAAAAGAAAAAAAATAAAGATTAAAATTAAAAGGAAAGCTTACAACTAGAGAAGAGTACAAAATTATTTTATAGCTAGGATTACAGAGTCGTCCTTGAGGACCTTTCTGTGCCTTGGCGCGGCACCGCTTTGACAATACTTCAAAAGGTTTATTGCCCCCAGTTACATTGCCTGAGAGCTTCCGTGGCAGAAGTACTCCATGTGCCCGGGCGGGCACGGCGGAGCTTGTAGGCGACCTTCGCTGGAATGTTGGTCGGTCACGCCCCCTCAGGGCGGCTGCGCGGTCAGTGGCGTCTGGCGGCGTCTGGCGGCGTCTGGTGACGTCTGGCGGTGGTCAGAGACATCAGCGAAAGGACGCCTGGAGGCTGCTTCGGCGGAGCTTGTAGATAACCGGGGTATATCGCCCCCGATCGCAGGTGCGGAGCACACAACAGTGTTTCCCTCTGAACTATGCGAATCCTCTCAAATACAAATTCAGAAGTTGCGAAATCCTTTAGCGAATACGCAATTACAAAGGATTCGGCAATTTACTTTTGAAGTGCTTTTGCAATTTCTCTAAAATTCTCACTGAGAATTCCAATCTATCACCCCAGTGATTTCAACTAAGTGCTTTCAGAGGCGCACTCGCCTCTCCCCGCGAATGGCTCCCACCCCAGAGAAGTTTCTCTACCAACTGAATTCAACCAAGTGCCTTCAGAGGCGCACTCGCTTCTCCCCGCGACTGGCTCCCACCCCAGAGAAGTCTCTCAACCCACTGAAATTTTGTTTCTGATAAATGCACGAAGTTAACTTTTATCCCCACCCTTTCTCCTCATATGTTCTTGCTCCCTACAACGATCGCGTCGCTATTGGCTAAAGGTGATGGCGTTGTACACTAAATTTGGCCAATAAGCTCCGGCGGAGTATAGGAATTTTCCACTCTCTGTTACAAATAATATGCAAATATTACATATTTGCATATTGAAATTATAATAAAATTTACGTGACCCATTTGGCTTCAATTGCACGCATGACCTCCATGAGCGATCTTTAGATGCATGGCCACCAGAGCGATGTACCGGCTGTGCCGTCTCCTCGGAACTGGTCAGAGTTGCTTTAAGCATGTGAATGTGATGTCATGAGTAGAGTTCACAAGAACTCATGTCATTGAGTGATTAAAGTGTTGTGTGCTGATATTAAAGGTCGGACATTCTTTTATTTCATACTATGTCGCATTTTGGTTTTTAGGTATCTCAAAGCAGACCGGAAAGTGGACTTACGATACAGAAAAGTACAGTATCGTAATGAAATCTCTTACCAACTTTTGAACTTGGAAATTTGGTACCAACGTCTCTGATTTGTTTTATAAATATAAGGCCAGCACCAACGATGCAGTTGATTACAATAGTGAGAAAAAACTTACAATCATTCATCATAAATGTAGATAACAGTAACATATGATAACAAAGTTAGATCACTTATTTATTTTTAATTCTGAAATAAAAATAAACAACAGTTACAAAATACACCTCAATATTTACAGGCATGTTAATTTTACACCATTGTCTTTGTCTCTAGTGTTTTCGAGTGTGTCGCCAAATATACAACCGACGTCTTCTCAAGAAACACTTATTATAAAACTTGATAAGGAATTACATTGAACTAATAACGTTAATTTAATCATGGGATATTATGACCGTTCGGATATTATGACCATGGGATATAATTTTCTTAAGGCAAACATATTTAGTTTATTCTAAAAATATAATAAATGTCGATTATATATTTCCTGTAACTGAGATTCCGGAAATTAGATTCGTAAATAAAATCGTTAGAAAAAACAAGGCAGTTAACTTCTGAGTGACAAACTCTAAACGTTATTTAATTTTCTTTTGTAATTCACTTCCTTGGGGTGTAGTAATGCCGAACAAGCGGAATAAGAAGAAATAAAAAAAAAGAAATTCCAACCGAGGCTCCTAATACCGTCACGGCTGGAAACATCGCGCTCGTATTGCAATATTTTTCGTCTTTCTTACGTAATTCACTATTGGAAACTACCGCGAGGCGAGCGCACGACGGCTGGGGATATCTGTATGAAGTCGGTCTGCAAGTATAATCTCGAAGAAAGCAGAACTTCCACATTTTTCTGATCATGATTGAGACGATATGTATATACATATGACTAACGCCATGTCAGATGTGTGCTTTGACTAAATACGTATATTCTAAACGCTTAAGCTATCGGTTGCGAAGTATAGGATCTCGTTACGAGGAAGGCTCCAACAGAATTAGTACTACTTACTAGCTGCAAAAGTGTTAATTTATTTAATTTGTTAATGTGTCGTATTCCTGTCCATTACATCTCTCACTCGCGCATGAGCTTGACGAAGAACCTAACTTTTCTTCGTTGAATATTGGTATATATTTCTGGTATTATTGTTTTTATACTCATGATTTTCTGAGACAATCAAATTGAAAAAAAATTGTTGATTGAAAAGATTAACATTCTTTAAGTATTCGTCGGCAAAGCACGTTTGACTTCAGCAGTATAACTCTGAAGAAGGCCACAGCAAGATGGCCGAAATGTCAGTACAATTGACCGAGACGCGGCTCATCCCGGATAGCCAAGAATGCATTGTACTAACTTAATTGAAGCAATAGTAAAGTTCATGATTTGCATTAATTTTTTTACTTGGAAATTATTATTTCAGTGTTATTTTAGATACAATTTAGGAAAATATGCAAAAAATTTTATTTTTATTCCAAAAAGCTCTACATAACCAAAATGTATATTCCTTTA
Organism: Gryllus longicercus; assembly: GCA_038098605.1. Lineage (NCBI taxonomy): Eukaryota > Metazoa > Arthropoda > Insecta > Orthoptera > Gryllidae > Gryllus > Gryllus longicercus. The sequence goes on along the minus strand of JAZDUA010000027.1, from coordinate 5,918,653 downwards.
TTTTTAAAATTTTGCAAATATACATATTGAAAATTTCAAAAAGATATGACCATTTAAAAAAAAACATGCAATTACATGAAGTTCCCAGCTTTAGTTATATCAAATGTGTGAAGCCTCTAAAACACATGTTTTCTGCAAATGATTGTAATAAATGTTATTTGCGGATATATTATTGTTACAAACGTTTCATGTATCAGTATAAATTACGCCAGATTTCGATTTACCAACACTACACTATCAATAATGTTATATAAATAAAAATATTATATCAATAAAAATCTTGAAATGAAGCCTAGCTGAATTTGTACTATACATACAATCTCCACACATATACTTCTATAATATGAGTGCTTCGATTTTCACATCGGTTAGTCGAATAATTCTGCTGTTTCATAACATCTAGAAGTTTGTAATAATGTTAAGTGTAATCGGTAACTCACCGATCATTATGAGAAAATATAAGAAAATCTTTGTTCGGTTACAAACGAACTGATTAGTGAATTAAAGAAATTGGTGTGTAAATAATAAATCTGAAATGAACGAGTTCGGTGCAGTTCTACTAATTTCTTCAGCGAACAAAATCCATGAACTGCAGCCCGTCCTCTCTGATACGCAAATAACTTCAAACACGACAAATACATTCTCAAGGCATCCGTGTGTCTGAGACTGAAACGATAAAGTATTTTTTCTTAATATCAAGAAGCGGAAGACAATTTTTTATGCCTAAATGGCTTCAGATTCAAAGCATAGAGATTTTTCACTCGAAATCGTTTATTATTGAATTAAGTTTGTTTCTGATTCCCTGAAATTGAAATATGTAAATATTTTCATTATACCCAATATAAGATTTGAGAAATAATACAAGATATGTACTCTTTTACAAAACTGGAACATATGATTATAATAAAACAAGACCCTAATGTGAAATATACCCATTAGAAAAAATATTTACTACGAATTTCCTAGGGACGAAGTAATCATAAAGATATAAAATATTTTATCATGAATATTTTGAGATAGTTGAACACTTTCCATATTTATAGTTGATATGAGAGACTCCGTCAATCATCGGGAAAGTATCCTAAAATGCGTTTCTAACACACCTAAAATTCCCTTCATCTTCTTTGGTTCGGTAAAGTCAAACATTATGGCATTATAATCAGTGGGGATGTGATTTATATGCAATAAAACAGTGAAATATGCCCATGTATAGGTAAATATATTTGGTAATATATGCTATTAAAAAAGGAAAATATGTGAAATAATGTAATGAAATGTGTAAGTGTAAAAATAAATAAAAAGTATAATTTGGAAAATATGTTTAGAGCAAAAAATGTACAGAAATCATATAAATTGTCACAAGCGACAAACATTAATTCAAGGGCTTAATTTTGAAGAACACTAATTTTTAGGAAAATGTTGGGAAATGCAATTTACGTACATTTCATAAAATAAAAATTATAAATATTGGAACAAAAATACGACTTCCTCTCAATTCTGACAAATTCACGACCCTGACTCTTTTATTACACGGACACATTTTCTTGAGCTGCGGAATACCTGACCCCACTCCTTTGTCAACATTAGTTGAATTGAGAATAAATGATAGCAACGAGCGTTGTAGACAACATCAGATAAACCGAAATATTCGCTCCCGTGTAATAGGAACTATTTCGCTTCGAAAAATGAACAACAAATTTGACCTAAAATTCCTTTTATGAAAAAACTCCCCACTTTCGCAACTAGCGAAGCGAGGACTGAAGAAAACGTGGGCGCGAACACTACTCCACTGCCGATGACAAGTCTTAGCGTGGGTCTCGAGCGACTTCGTACGAGTCAGGCGAGCCGCAACGCTGATCCGTGGCTATGGCAACGTAAACAAGTCCTCGGAAGCTCATTGCTTCAGAGCAGGCCACATGATGTACCCAAGCAAGTGGCGAGAGAACTGTCAGAGCCACTTACACGCTGACAGAACTGTAACTTTTTGGCTTCTTTTCGCGGATGAGAGGTGAAGATGCAACAAAAATATGCAAATATGGCCAAAATATGCAATTATGTTGATATACGCGAAAAATTGCGAAATAAAAATAGCTTTAAATTGATTCTGCCTCAAAACGTACACAATTTGTTCAAACAGTATGTGTTAGTGAACAGAAAAAATATGCAAATAAATCGCAGCCCTAATAATCAGTTTCGTAATGAAGTACTCTACCGCCCTACTGTGGTAATGTATTTAATTACCACACTATGGCGATAAAGTAATGACGCACTTAGCCATTCTTCTTTTGAAAATATTTTGGACCACTTTGTGTTATATCCTTCACTTTCCCTCTTTAAAAACGCTAATAACTGTGTAAACGTATTGATATGAATATTGTTATTAAGTGATATTATACTCTTGAACATAGAATAGTTGCATCAAAGACTACTTGTTTACTCCTCAGCCAGAGAAGTAAGCAATTAAAACTTTTCCCGATAAGGAATTAACTTTTTTTCACACCAAACTTTAAAAATTAAATACTCACCTTCATATTTCTTACTTGATTAGTTGGGTAACAATGCTTTTATAGTAGCATTTTCCGCTATATTTTCCGCCGTTCTATTTCCGAAATAGAACAATATTCACTCATGACAAAAAGTATACACCAAGTATATTTTATTTGTTCTCCTTGTTGAGAACAATATTGCTACTTATAGGAGAAAAATGAAAATGCGAAATGAAGGCGTAGGACGAAATTTCATGTTCAATATAACACATTTTTCGAAGTGGAAAATACGTTTAACGAAATTCATGTCGTTTCATCTGATTACAATAATCAATTGGTTACCGAACTCGGCTTAACGGCCTCATTTGGAAATTTTCCAATCTCATATTGTAATCAGATGCCTTACAATACGTATGGCGTAAATAACTTTTGACAAACTATAATAAAAATAGCTTCGTTCTCCCAACGCTATTGTGTTTAGTAATATACAGTGCACCAGGAAACTCTTCCCTCTGCGCCACCTTGCTGGCGAGAGTGCTAGCAACAGAAATATTGCGGGTAGTACGAGCTTGTAACAAAAGCAATCGTAAATTGTGTGCTCACCACAATGACAACAGATGCTGGAAGTATTGCCCCCTTCAGTTGTTTCCCAGGGATGCGGTTGCTACTAACACAAATACAATTTTTAATAGGAGACCCTTATTGGGCTCGGTGGAGAGAGACTTTCCCGGCGCACTGTATATTGCCAGGTATATTTATTTTACTGGAGGTCAAATCTGTTTACATGAACGTTGAGTTAAATACAGAACCATGCACAAACATTCCAACTGGCCGTGTTCCCTAAGCACTCACCTTCGTTGCACGATGCGCATCCAACAGCTTGTTTCTCAGGTCATCGTCGACGGAGTGTAACTAACAGGCTCATTTGCCTCTAGGCAGCAGCCTGCAGGAAGAACCTTAATATGCTTACACTAGTGTTATGAAATTGTGGTAATTAGAAATACAAATAAAATAATAAAATGAATTATATTTAAAATAGTGTAGTTTAAATCATACTTAGTTCGAGTACATTAGTGAAAGGAGTACTTTCGGTACTAAGCGAATATTAATAGAACCAGTGTAATACCTTGCGGCGGAAATCCCACCGCAAATTACGTATTTATTTCCCATTAATATTGGTCAGATGTCTTACATATTCTCCTTATATCTGACGAATAATGTTAGAAGAGAAATCCTGTGATGATGGCTAATTCATCAAGAACTTCTATTCTAATACAAAAATATATTGCCGCCATCTTCCTCTCTCTTATTTACATCCATCTGAAAAGTTGAGACATTTTCTTCTTTGGAGGTGAATTTATTGCACTTTTCGCACATGCACATGTTCTTGATTATTCCTTTGGTAGCTTTCTGGAGCTGGCGGGCGGGACAACAGTGAAGCGGAAGGCCGGCATGGTGTGTGTGGGGGTGGGTCGGTGGGCGGGAGGGCTTGGTAGGAGAGGTTGGTAGGGAGTGAGTGAACGGGTAGATGGATGTGTGGGAGGGTGAGTGAGAGTGTGTGTATGTCACTACACATGCTGGCCACCATGCGTAGGAGGAGGTTACAGGGGAGACTGATAACGGGTAGAAAGTTGGGCGAAGAGATGAATTGTGTTTGGGCGGGAAGGGCGGGCCGGAGGTCGAGGCGAGTCGGGCAGCCAGGAAAGCAGTGAGGATCGTGAGAGACAACGGTGAGGTCAAGGAGAGTGGGTGGGTGGATGGGCAAAGGGTAGGTCGGCATGTGCTCGAGCCGCAAAGCGCTGCCGGGGTGCCAGCCAGCTTCCTCGCTTCGCCCGGCTTCGCCCCTCTGGGCCGGCCTTGCCCCCGCAGCCGCGCCAAGGCTTTATTTTCGGGATTGGCTCCATCCGACCGCCAGCAAACTGCGCCACCGACCGCTCCACCTCAGCGAGACTCGTGGCGACAACAGCGAAAAAACCTCCTCTGAGATGCAAGCAGCAGCCACTGGGAATTAAGACCCATTCAACTGACAAACATACGATTTCTAAACCTGCTAATATGGATTGAAGTACATCATAAATACTACAGTGCCAGGAAGATTTTTAGTTTTATTAACAGACGCATTAACTTCTAAAGACTACACAAAACACGTGACGTGTTGATGGTGAGAATGAAGGTACTTTTGAATAATCTATTGTACCCTTCTGACCTTCTTAAACGTGTTGTCAAGATTTTTTTCTGTCTGGCAATTCAGAGAATCGCGAAACTGACTCCTGGAAGATGCATTGGCTTCCAAGCAGACTTTTTCTCATCATTAAATGCGTTGCTGTTTGGAATTTATTTATTTATTTTTTAATAGGCAATTATGCTATTTTTAGCATTTTAAAATAACGTCGGTAATAATATAGAGTGCTCAATATCAAATATTTATTGCTGTTTCATCAGCTATCAATCAAACATAAAAGTTATTTACTTTTTGTAGTCTATGATTGGACGAGCGTCTTATCTTATTAATTAGTGACATAGTGTTTTAGATGTTTGAAAATGTATATACATTATTTACAGAGTACAAAATGGTATATTTTGCGTTAACATCATCAATTTTTCTGATTCCAAATGTTTATTCCCCAATTTTGGAAATGATTAAATGTTACTGTACAGCATTTTTCTTACCTACGTCAATAATTGATTCAATTATTTAACCAACTACTCATCCGATCAAAGCGTGGTTCTATTCCTCCTGCACTCCTACATTATTTTGAAAGATTCCTGTCGCAACAGACGAATGGAGATTTGGAAGGATGGATAGCATTATCAGATATCTATCTTGGTAATTTCTTCCAAAACATTTCAGATGCTACATCTATCAGATATTTAAACCTCATACAGGGTATTAAAATTCTGTGAATTTTGCAGCTACTGTCTTGGGATATAAGTGTTCCCACGTAAGAAAATACCTTAAAAATCCAGCATGGTAGAATTTCGGCACTGACTACCTCATCGAAATGGAACGGTTAAGTGTCGACGCGGCTTCTTTAAATGTACGTAGTGTCCTTCAAAAATGCATACTTGCGGAAATGATTTATTGACGTTGTTTAAAGACCTATAAATCTCAATAGGATTATGGAAAATAATTTAATTTATAAGTTACATATGGAATTGTAATTTTTATTACTAATTAATTATAAATTTAAAAACATTTGAATTTTCGGAATTAATAAAACCTTATTAAAACTGGAGAATAAATGAAATAGTAGAATATTATATTATTATTATTATTATTATTATTATTATTATTATTATAAAACTAGTAGTAATGCTATAGGGGATTTTTACAATAAAGATGAAATGAAAGACTCGAAATAATTATAATCAGACAAACGCAAACTTCAAACAATACACAATTTAGTATAATAAAACTTCTATACTGAACAAGAACCATTTGTATCATAATGATATTATAAATATAACATCAATACATTACCACGATCAACAACATATTAAAAGAATGAACAAATTCACTGTATGTAAATGAAAAATGTTTGAAATGTAGTGAAAATTTAATAAATTAGATTTATTTGATTGTTTGTTAGTTATAATTGTCTAATAAAATTTTTTATTGCTATGAAAACAATATCATTAAATTTAACGAAAATTAAGTTTTAAAATTTCTTCAAAACGTGGTCCGATTTGAGCAAATGAAAATATAAAGATATTTTAAAACTTAGCAATCTTAAAATTTAATGGGATCATTTTCATAATAATAAAAAATCAGGAATTTGTAAAAACATTAGGAATAAATTAAATATAAATTAATCAACCACCCTTTAATGTATTTCAGATATGTTTGTACTCGTATCTCTACCAAAGGTAATATACCTGATTAGACATCTTCAATAGTTATAATAACGATATCAAGTTTACGCATGAAATTGAGATGAATGAGAGTTTTAACTTTTTGGATCTAACCGTCACAAGAACTGCCCAAAAGCTTTCATTTAAGGGCTATCGGAAAGCTACTAGTACTTGTAGAGTACTTAACTTTTATTCTTCCCATCCATAATCTCAAAAACTTGCCTACCTGGTGGATAGAGCAATTTTTCCGCAGATAATAAACAAATCTGACAAAAGTTTAGAAATTATATACAACATATTAAGACATAATTAATCTAGAGATTTAATTTACAAATACATTCTAAGTAGGATTCATATACTGAAATTAAATTTCAATCCCACCTCACATACTGAAAGGAAACCCTACCTTCCACGAAATGATACTTTTTTACCCTACCATAGACAGCAAGATCATTTGGTTGATTCATCACAAAAGGATCCCCACAGCCTTGGAACTAAGACCCAAAGTTATTTACAAAATTAACTGCAAAGCAACGGGATGTAATTACAAGTATGTTGGTACCACCAAACGCTCACTAAAACGATGAATAAAAGAGGACAAATACAATATCAAATTAACAGCTGATAAACATAATGTGGTTACCAAATACAGAATCAATCATAACCAATTTTTATACATTAAATTCACAATGGCATGAATCATGGCTAAATGAAAAATCCAGCATACTTCAGAAAAATATAACTATTTTCTTTTGACTTGTAACAAATCCCTCAAATAATCATAAAAAGACGGTGCTCTGTTAAACATTCAATCAAATCATCTAATACATTTTTAATTGAAAAAGGTCCACAACCTACTTGAGCCATCTGCAATATTGTTCTGTTAATAAAGCACATCCTTCTGGAATGCTCCATCCACAATGAAGACAGAAAATAGTACCTAGGAAATGAAAATTTTAAAGCAATTTTATCATCGCCAAGTTATTAAGGAAAATTAATAACATTTTGTAAAAATATTGATATTTTCACCTTATACTTAATATTCCACCTTTACCACATTCATCCTTTCTCAAAAACCAGACATTTTTCCAAAATATGTTCCCAATCTCCCTCTTCTATCTCACTGATCCTGCATTTCCCCCTTCACTTTCAGCCAATATTATCTCGCGCTGTTTCACTACCTAACCTATCTTGCTATCCTATATCTGTCACTTTCGTTACATTTATCTTTTAAATAGCTGGGAATATCATACATCAGAATAATTGTACACCATTTAACTATTTGATGTGTATAAAATTCAAATCATTTAGCAATCGTTCTTCATCTGATCAAAAAATCTGGGGCACTGGTAGTAACGATTAACTGTAATATGAGAATAATGTAAAAGCAATTGATTATCCAGAAAATATTTGATTGATTAATAGTAAACTAAATTAGTTAAAAATAAACTACCCTTAACTAATTTCTTTTGGTTGCATTGAGAAGACAGACGTTCACACAGGATATGACACTCATGTTCAACTTATCGCATACTAACGGATTTAATATTGCAAATGTACTCGATCCAAACACATTAACAGAAGCACTGGCAGGTAAAATTGACTGCAATGTAAGAATATTAATGTAATAATTTGAAATTATCACATATCCAAAATCGAGTAAATTTAAACAATACCTTTTCCGTAGCACAATAAGATTCAAAAGGGGTTTCAACAGGCTTATTGCCTTTATAATCCTTTAACATGATTGTCAGCGTTGTATAATATAGTAATATATTTCAATAAAACAATCATAATTCAAATATACATTTTCATTATGAAGAGTAATTACTGTGGCTTTCAACAAAAAAGTCAATAATTATTGTGACATTAATTAATTGTAGTAGCTTACCTCGCTATATTAGCTACTTTGGCAATGACAGAAGCTCTCCGGTAGTTTCACGTCTTTACGAGAATTTTTCTCCCTTTTGTATTTATTACATTTTGAAGGACTTGTCATTCACTATTCGTCACATCCTCTTCTGCTTAACTGGAGAATTGATTCTTGTATTACAAGACATTTATAACAATGTCAAGCACAACACATAATATAAGTTCCGTTTGGAAACAAATCGCGCTCTGTAAACGCAATGAAAGCGCTTTTAAATATGCAAGTGCTGGATCCTGATCACTGGCGTAACTCTCCATAGCTCTCCACAGAGCGTTTTGCCGCTCAAACGATTGAAGTTGGCACAAATTTCTTTTGTCAGCACGAATGCAATCTCTAGTGGAAAAAAGTCCCTGGATTCAATACTTCCATTAAATGAGGGATTTAAGTTGGGGTTTGCTCCTACTTCCTCCAATTTAAATTGTAATCAAAAGTCCCTAAGGCAATGTAGTAAGTATGGCGGGAGGTTTACGGGAGGTTGGTATTGCGGGCCACGACTTAACAAGGAAAGAAGGGGCCACTCTCCTAGTACTGAAATTGCCACACGTAGTGCAAATCAACACAATAGTCGCGTTTCAAAGTACTCCTAACCAGTCGCATAATCACCCCCTCCCACGAGATAATCGTGAATTCCGCGGATTTTCTCTGACACGTTCTTGAGACCATTAGAGGCTTACTGGCGGAATTTTCTGCCAAGGATAACGTCTCCTAGTCGGCTTAACACTGCTATTGAACCAGAATCCTTCTGGAATTTCCCCTGAAGTCGCATATGTTCGTAACATTTCATACACCATCATATTTTTATCTCGGGTTCAGAAAGGTCCTTATAATTTGCGTCTGTGACCTTCAAGCGCCAAGCTCTTCAATTACAACTCCTCTTCGATAATTATATTCTGCTCTCTCAGTAACTCACTTCAAGGGTACATTTGACTTAGATAGGAATCTGATGTATTCTAAGATCAATAGTTGTCTGATGGGGAGTCAGTTATACCAGAACAAACAAATTGAACTTTGCCATTGGTGAATGCAATCCTAATAGTTTATTTCGAGAGATAGAAGAATTAATACATTTTAGTATTTTATACTTTCCAAGTATTGGTATTCAAACTGTATCAATAGGCGAAAACTATACAGCGGACGAATTAGAATGTTAATTTAAAAATAAGATTGATAATACAAAAAATCTAGGGTTGCTACAAAATGGCCAAGATTTTCGCGTATTAGATGGACTTCTCTCTTTAGACTACGCTATATTTTCGGTTTTGCCACACCCTCTTCTCAACTGCCATCTATTGCAGTCTAAAACACCTTTGCACTTTTTCTCATTTTTACCCCCGGTACCTAATAGCAGAATTGAAATATGACTTAAAAACTTACAGAAGGGTAAAACCTGGTCCTACATAAGCATTTCATTCACAAATTTGGAGTTGTTAGTGCGAAAATGTCGTTTGAAGACTATCTGAAAATGCCTAATTTGATGCTCCTTTTCATTCCAAACTGGAGTTTTCGAGAAAAAAACATCAGAAATTATTTGAAACGATTGTACTCACAAATACAATAATCTATAAATAATTGTCTTAATGTAAATATTGACGTCGTGAGAGATATTAAAAAGTATTTGAGAATTTTTCAAAACAAAAAAAAAATACATCAAGTGACATTTTATTCAGTGCTTTTGAATTTTTAATTGATATTTTAATTCTAGGGGGTACTTTACATAAAATCCTGGAACATTTTCAAAATTAAAAAAAATGGCGCCATCGATTTTGATTAAATTGTGTCCGTCTAAAGGACGTTCCAGACAATGGCGCAAGTCTCGTATTAGTTAAAAGTGTTGATTTTTTCGAAAATTTAAAAAAATCTAAATATTTTCGGCGTCTTCCTACAAGTAAAATATTAAAGATAGATATCTTTTACCTTAATCCTCTGAGAATTCATCTCACAAACCTCTGAACAATAATTTTCTCTCCTCCCAGCATGCCCCAACACTCCAATATTCAATCTCGGCCAAAACGCACATTATCCATCACGCATTGGATCTAGATTCCCCAAAGATCTCTTTCACCCACCCTAATTCATAAAATGATTTTCCCCCTTTTCCAACAAGCACTCTCCCTCCTCCTCTAAACCACAAATGCAAACTTCTCTTAGTGAAGATATCCAAACATGAAGTTTTAAAAAATAGTGAAGGGTTATTCCGAGACCCGCATTTGACTGAGGATGGCCAAGTAAAGTTATTATATGTAACATTGTACCCGTCAAAACCACCGAAAGACAAAAGTCGGACGGGAAGAAAATAAATAAAAAAAGAACTTTGTCATAGCTATCTCTCAAACTCATCGGCTACGCTAGAAACATTACGTAACGTCTGCCAACCGCAATTAGATTTTGTGACGTGTTCGTTCGTTCAAGGTGCTCGTGTACATGCCTTTTAAGATTTTTGTTTGTCGCGTAATATAAGAATTAAAACATGCTCACTCGTAGGATTAAGTATTAACAAACTCAAAATATTAATTATTTCATCAGTTATGCGCTTTATCCTTCAAAAACAGGGTGTGATTTGTGACATCATAACTCATGAACCGTTAAACAATTTTGATTTTTGAATGTTATTTGGATTATACTTTACTGTGTGAACCTAAATTTAAAGATTCATAGGAGGGATGTATATACTTTACAGGGATTTGAATTAGAACTTTAAACATGACTGGAAACAATGCAGAATAACAGAAATTTATTACTGATAATATGCATTTTCTATATCAATTTGAGGTTTTGGCATAAGAATCTATTTTCGTCTATAAAATAAAGGTACTAAAGTGGTACTAGTGGTACTAAAACAGCACTTACTTTCTCGCTCGTATTTTCACGCAAAATTACCCGAAAAGTAATCAAAGTTTCAAACAATTGTGCATGACTTTATTTCAAAACCTATCTTCAAGGAATAGATTGCATTTAGGGAAAAATCTCTATCTTTAATATATTAGTTGTAGGAAGACTCCGAAAAAAAATTTCGCAATCTCAGTTTCAATTTTCAATCAGTTTGCAATTTTCGAACATTAAGGGTTTTCAACAAACATGAGAACTGCACCATTCTCATAACCGACCTTCACACTATTCAACAACAAAATTTAAACAAAAGTGATGGAGCCATTTTTTTGAATATTTTGAAAATGTCCCAGGGACTCTATGTAAACTATCCTCCAAAATTAAAATATCGGTTTCAAATTTAAGGCGACGCAACATTAGCCAGGTCGATGGGGAATATCGATTTTGGTGAAAATTGGCTGTACAGTTTAGCCTGTAGCGTTGTTCACAGACGAAGAGACGGACGGAACGGACGGACAGACGAACAGACGTGTTGCCGTCAATCTATATTTTGGTATCAACGACCCACAAAACATGGATTCTTGCAACACCACGTAAGGATTTTGTTCTCTAAATTTTGCAACAGAATTTATCTGCTTTTTAGTTACCGGGGCTCCGTCATAGGAGTTTTCTGCCGAAAATTCGCCGTTTTATCGCGCAGCATTACATAACTTTCTTTCTACTGCATAAGGGGTAGAGAGAAAGTAAAAAAGATTCATAAAGGTATCTTAAAAATTAGAAGTGTTATGAAGTTTCAAGTCAGGCCTAACAAGAGAAAAAGTAATTCAAGAAAAGCCAGTAAAATGGTCGTCTGTGAACACTAAATCCCTAACTGGAAAGAATGTCGAAAATGAATATTCTGCATTCAATGTAACTACACAAGAACTTTACATTAGTTTAAGTGGAATTTTTAACATTTCTCACAAAATAATCAATTTTTCTTTCAATTTTAGCGATCGTGGTGAACTGTACAGCAAATGGTTATGAGACGTATATGCGCACGATTTCGAAAAAGTACCAATAAATAAAAAACAAATAAACTTATAAACAAATGGTTCTAAGCATGAAAAGTACACATCTCAATGCACAAGAAAAATAAAAACCCAACATCGCAATTTTTCACGGAAAAATTGTTTTTCGTTACTTTCTAGTTAGAGGTATACCGAGACACAAGTTCTTGATAATCCTACCAAACCTCTTTCAAGGATGTCCTAAATCAATATCACTTACATACGATGAATTTAGCGTCTCAACAAAACGATTTAGTGATGTAATTTTTAGGTAGATATCATTATTGTAAAAATGTTTCCATTGCAAAAAAGAAATTGGTTTATTTTATTTTAAATTCATTCAATTAGTTTATTTTAATTAGTTAATTAATTAATAATGTTAAATATTATTATTAAAAATTACTTTCATATATTTTGCACGGTACTGAACGAACTGGTAACATTTTATAACCATCCGAGTATCCAGCATGGTAAGGATTGCGAGTTAGAGCGAGGGTTGAAAGACCTTAAGAGATAGACGTTTCTGGTTGTTTGTTAGTGATTCCGGGCGGATTATTCCTAAGGCTGTTATTCCCGTAAGAGTAGTGCGCGTTTTCCTCGGGAGGTGGTGGTTATCTCCCCGCTGGATGGCGAGATCCGGCGCCTACTTACCGTCGACTAACGGGGTCTTCCCCAACCAATAAGGCAACACCAACCGGGACAAGCTCTGCGCTCCCGATTGGGCTTCCGACATATGTTGTTGTGGGGATTCATGTGAGTTTGTGTGTGTGTGTGTGTGTGTAAGTAAGGGGAAAAGGAGAAGGAAGAGAAAGGAAAGGTCGCGCGTGGTGCATGACCCTTGTTAGGGTACTGCTCTAGCATTCGCCTGGTGTTGATGGGAGAATCCACGGAAAACTACCGATCAGAACAGCCGGGCGCTAGGATTCTCTTCCGGACAGTGACTGAATTCGACCTAGCTGGCAGGTTAAGTGTCGAAAATCCTGCCATCGCCGGGACCCGAACCTAGGACGTCCCAGTCAGAGGCACTGCAGTGGCATCCCTGAGCCAGAGCTGTGTCTCTACAATCTGCACAAAGCTGGCATCGTCATCAGCTCTGCCTGGTAGTGACCAGTTACATCTTCGTGTTGCCATTTGGGTGGATGTCGTTGATTGCATGCAGTGGTTGAATGCAGTGAACTGCGCAATAAGTGGTACATTCTGTATCATGCCTAGATCTGAGATTCAAAATCAGATTTCCTTTTTGATGACCTCCGCAATATGAACAAAAAGAAACAATTCCTGTGTTTTTGTAGAGTTAGAAACAGAATTCGGTTTCAAACAAAATTTAATTTGAAATAGAGACAAAGAAAGTTGCTTATTTTTATACTAGAGTTATTATGACAATCATACGATTCATTGAAATGAATTTCATCAGAATTCTAACAAAGATAAGTTGGTTCATGTAACAAAAACTATGTGGATAGTATCTATGTAAATAGTCGATCTCTATCAATTTTTTAATGGATTGTGTCTCCCACTCACAATTATGCAATGACATCACAAACAAAAGTGCCCAGCGTTTAATAAGTCGAAGCAAAATTTTGAGAGTTTACTTTGTCCTAGATGTATCTAATACTGGTATTATTAACTGCGGTGGTACCGCTGCCTACAATACTGGGCCAATATATGGTGAGTGAAAAAGCTTCTTGTTAATCAATTATAAATAACAAAGTACAAATCACATACGGTAAATTCAGGATTGTAAGTTGATAGAGAATTAGTTATAGTAAATAGTAACAGGAAGCAAATGCATCCTTCATCGATAATTCTCAATTAGAAACAATGTCATTCTTGTAGCACAATTACTAGATTTGTTATTATGGATGACAAACATTCATTGATTTTTTTTTAAACCATCGATATTTTTGAACAGAAAAATTGGTATAGTAACATCGATGTTTTGTTTTGGACGCTTTTACTTTCGCGCTACCGCTTACGCAGTAAAGAGAAAGTTAAGTAATGCTGCGCGCAAAAACGGCTTATTTTTGGCAGGAGAACTCTTATTACTGGGCCCTTTTAACGAAAAAGTGCAGTTGCGAAATTTTTAAAAACTAGTGGTGCAAAAACGAAACATACTTTCTCGCCCGTACATTCACCCATAATTACGGGAAGTACTCAAATTTTCAAAAAATTGTACAAAACCTTATTTCTAAATCTATCTTTAATTAACATTTTTAGTAAGAGAAAAATCTCTGTTTTCATAATTGTAGTTGTAGGAAGTCGCCGAAAAAATTAAAAAATGTTGCAAGTTTCAGAACGTCAGAGTGAGATTCACTTAAACACTGTCTTTCACACAATCCAACAACAAAATTTAATCAAAAACGAATTTTTATAATTGTATAAATAAACCGATATGAGGAAGAATATGCTTCTAGTTTATTCTGAAATTAACAATAGTATTCCATATAACACGAAAATTCTTACACCGTCTACCTTATGTCCAGGGTCCTTATAAGCACTTGGAAATGCACAAGTTTCTACGATGTGAAAACGTATCAGATGAAAACATGATTTTATACTTGGAACCAAAAATGGAACAAGATGATTCCGTTAAAGCATATGGTGTCTGGAATACAACTATTGAAATTGGTACAAATATGGAGGTAAGCAAATAAAATTTCATACTTCGAAGTAAAACCGCGAAATCTTTAAACTTTGAATTGCCCAATTTTTGAGTCTCAGTAAACAAAACACATCAAATAGACAATCTTTAAGAGACAATTATAAAGTCAGTATTGGAAGGATGAATTTAATTTGGAAGAATTACACAGGTCAACATGGATTTTCTTTTTTTTTTATTGACACTTTTCTTATACGTACGTTGGCCACCTGAATTCAATAGTGCCCTTACTTTTGTTCTATCACATTACAATTTTTAATAATTTTAGAAATTGTGATGACAAAGATATTGAAAATATACACATTATCTTCAGTGACTTAGAAACGACCATATATATTTTCGTGATAATCAGTTCATTTTGAATGATTTTGTAACTGAACAGCACGTAGTATTATATTTATATACCTATATGTTTTCATGTATACATTACTCCATGCTTATAATATCAGACACTGTGCAAAAGTTAAATCAAACAGGGTTGACTAAGATATTCGAATGCATTTCAAGCATAGTGTTTCGAAGAACTAGTTCGTTTGTTTAAATATTTGTTGTGCTATTACTATGCAAAGAAAGTGTGTGAATGATCCAAATACATTTTTAATATTTTTGGACGTTTTATGTTTGCAAAACAGAGACAGAATATGACATAATTTGTTAGAAGTGCATATAACGCTTATTTTGGAAAGAAACTGAGGGATCAGGCTAAGCCGTGGTTCCTCGTGAAGTGTGCAGTGTTTGTGTTTCAGAGTTAAGAAACTGGTCGAAGGGGAAGAGGAAGGCACTGAGGCTTGGAGTTTCAATGGTGTCGCGCGAGCCAAAAAACCATATAAACGATTGTTATTTTTGCAAAGTAAAAGAATTCAAAACAAAGAAGAGACACGTAATGGTTTATTCTGATGGAGTCTGCTAGAAGGTCTGTACCATGTGGCAACTGACGTTTCTATACTAGGACCTCCCTCAAACCTCGAAGTACTGCATTCAGAGTCAAGTTCAATGCCACGGAAGTCAGCAGAAGAATCTGATTGGACAAGCACTGATCACAAACCCAAACCTTTAACACAAATAGAACTGAACGATTTGGTCAGAGATTTAAATATCTCAAAGGATGCTTCTGAAGTTTTAGCTTCACGTTTGAAAGAAAATCTACAGGATCGTATGTTACAGTTCACAGACATAAAAAGACTTAGTACGGTTTTTTAATAGGGAAAACTGCTTAGTATATTGCACTCACAATCTAAATCTCATTAAGTTAGGAGGAGAGTATACAATAGATGGATGGAAGCTTTTCATTGATTCAAGCAAATGGAGTTTAAAGGTCTGTTTCTACACATTGGTAACATTTTGACATCTGTACCAGTCGCACATTCCGTCCATCTTCAGGAGAAATGCCCTAAATTGCTATTCGAAAAAGTAAATTATGAGCAATGATGATCTGCGGTGATTTAAAAGTTTTATGCATGTTGTTAGGTCGACACGGTTACACTAAGTACTCATGTCACATTTGTGAATGGGACAGCTGATATAGAACGAATGTTGGCTCACCACGAGAATGATCTAGAAGAAATACCTGATTCCAGGTTCCAAGAATATAATAAAAAACAGCTTAATAGATCCTGAAAAAATTCTGTTACCTCCCTTACACATTAAATTGGGATTAATGAAGCAATTTACTAAGGCATTGGATAATAATTGAAGTTGTTTCAAGTATCTAACCAACAAATTGCCTAACCTCTCAGAAGGAAAAGTCAAAGAAGTATCTTTGCAGAGCAGCAGATCAGAGTACTAGCTAAGGATGAACATTTTGAAGCATGTATGACACCTCCGGAAAGGGAAGCTTTATTCGGTCTCAAATAAGTAGTTTATAAGTTATTGGTAAATTAAGAAGATCCAAACTACGGATATTAAATAAATAATATGCTAAAAATATGAAGCCTTAGGATGTAACATCAGTCTGAAAGTCTATTTCCTTCACTCCCGTTTTGACTGCTTCCCAGGAATCCTAGAAGCAGTGAGTGACGAACAAGGTGGGAGGTTTCACCAAGATATTAAAAACATTGACAGGCGCTACCAAAGGCAATGGAAAACATCAATAATGGCTGAATACTGTTGGTAACTGCAACGAGTTTATCCTTCTGGGGTGCACAAGAGAACAAGTGGAACAAGATTTTTGTCTAAGCTACAACGGTTCGGTTGACTGCCTATACACATGAAAACAAACAGTGGTTTTAACAGTATAGTGTAACCGTAACAGTAAAGTAATGGCCGTAAGTTAATGAGTTTAATTTTCATTTTTTAAACCCTAATATAAAAAAATAATATAAGGTAAACTGTATTTCAGTCCTCAATTTTGTGTTGATCAAAGAATGTTTTCAGATTTTCAAGCTGAAGATATTATAAATATTTTTAAATGTACATTTTTTAAGAACCTGAATAAGCAAAAATGGAAGTCATTTCTGTAACCTTTGTACTTTAAATATATAAAATCAGTTATTAGATTTAAAAATGGTGCCAAAAACATTTTTGTAGACCTGTGTTATAGATTCATTATGTTCAAGTGTACTAAAGAAAAACTCAAACACATATTTTTCTCTTCTGTTTCTAATATATACAGGATGTATATATATATATATATATATATATATATATATATATATATATATATATATATATATGGCCAAAATATTACGACAGTACTAACATGTTTGTATTTTTTAAACATGTTATTAGGTTTAGGTTTCAGAGGTATTTTTCCCTTAAGAATGTATGATTAAAATTAACTTTTTCTTGTCGATTTCTTAAACGCTTCTTCTGTCTTCCGGCGCTTAATATTCATCTCCAGTCTTCTCTGTTCTTCCAGGAATCAGGAGGTAATTTCCCACTTCTCGTTTATGTTTCTGATCTGGCCCTTCCATCCTGGTCTTGGTCTGCCCCATTATCTCCTTTCACTTGATTGTCATCTTTTGGGGAGCTTCTCTCTGTCATTCTCTGTACATGTCCAAACCAAGTGAGTTTTTTCACTTTCAACTATAATTTCATGTTCCAGATTCATTATTTCCTTAACTCTTTCATTTCTAATTCTTTCCCTTCAATATATTGCCGCAGCTCTTCTGAGGAAATCCATTTCCAGAGCTCTCAATTTTCTGTTCTGTTGTTCTGGAAGCTACCATATTTCTGCTTCATACAATATAAAACTTTCCATCATGCATTCATAAATTCGAAATTTTCGTTTTCTTGCTTATATTTGGATTCCAGATCACTGGATTCAGGGCTCCAATAATGTTTCACTCTTTATTGAGTTGGGTTTCACTTTTCTTTCAATAAAAAATCTGTTTCCCTATTGTTGTTCCCAAATACTTTGTGTCCTCTGTTGTTCTTATTATTTCTCCAGGTTCCATAGTCAATACATCATTTGTACTGCCTAGGGTCCAGTATACTGTTTTCCCCCATTTTCTCATAATCTTCTTTTATCTTTCTAGTCAAATATCTCTTGATCTTCTTGTTCTTGCGACATCAGCTCTGATCATCAGCGAACTGTAGGGTATTGAGTGTTGTATTATCATCAAGTGATATTCCCATCCCAGTAACAACGCATATTTTTCATACCTGTAACACCGCATTAACATACATTTTATATGAGAGTAGGTGGCAAACAGCATCGTTGCCGTAGTCCTTTTGATGTAGGAAATGTTTGGATCACCTGTTTTCCAAGTTTCACTTTTCCCTTTTTATCTATGTACAATTCCTTGACCGCATTTATTAAGAATTTATTTGCATTACTTTTATTCACATCTTCCCATAACTTTATGACTGGCACACTATCATACGCCTTTGCTATATCAAAGAAGACCATGTGAAGTTCTCTCCTTGTTTACTATTTCTTTCGCATCACCTGGGGCAGACAAAACAGGTTATCTAAGCAATATCGATCCGCCCTAAAACCACTTTGTTATTCGTACTCCTTGTATCCATCTTCCATTAGCTCTCTCATTATTCTTCCATACACATTACTGAACGAGTTTGTCACAGCTATCCCTCTGTAATTTTCACACGTCTTTCCTTCCTTTCATATAAATTGGTGTTTATAAACCATTTTCCAGTCTTCTGGTATATCGCCTTTATTTATACACCTATTCATTAGCTTCGTCATAATTCGCACTTCCATTGGTGTTCCATTCTTTATCAGTTCGCTTGGGATTTCTCCTGGGCACTGAGCCATACCGCCTTTCATTTCTTTTATACATCTCTTAACCCTCTCTTCGCTTTCTGTTTCGGGACATTTTACCTCTTTTATGAACTTCCAAATCGCACTTGTTTTTGTTCCACCTATGCACATTTCTACTTCTTTGCATTTACGTTCCCATGATTGTTGTTTTTCTTTTCTTATTATGTTTCTAACTATATTGAAATAACTAAACTATAACTAAAATTGAGATTTTATATTCCTCCCTATTTTCTGCTTTCTTTGTACTTGAACATACAGTCTCTTCTTCTCCTCTATTTTCCGCTCCAGGACTTGAGTAATTCAATGGCTCCTCCCTCTGATAAAAGACCTATTCATGATAAATTATTCAAATTATAACAATTGTAGCATATGTAGGTAGTACTATTTTTATATAAAATGAATACTAGTGTTCAGTGACGCCACCTTTTAATTCCATTAATAGCTTCAATGCGTCCCGGCACGCTCACTATGCAGGCTTTGCATTTTGTTGTAGTTCAATGTTGTGAGGCCATTCTTATTTAAAAAATTCAATTAACCGACTCTTGGTGGTGATCACTTGCTTGGCGATAGGCCGTTTGGTATGTCTCTATAGGGCTAGTGTTTGGTGAATTTCCTGGCGAGAGCAACATGGCATTCGTTTTCTGTCAGGAATCAAGTAATTCTCCTGGATTTGTGGCACGACGCTGTACCCTGTATAAAAATCTATTATTAATTACCCAAGCGTAATCACCTTTCTTCGAGCTATGACTTTAGCAGAGTTTCTAGTTCTGGCTTGTTGACGGGTCTTGCCTCATGATCTCTTCTACGATGCATAGGCGCTCCATATACCCTTCGCTGTCATCATAGACTACACCATGACGCTAATCGGGTGTTTAACCATTTCTACTAAGTAGTATGGAAGGACTGTTCCCCCGGGCGTCGTCGGACAAATGAGTTTTAGTCGACCAAAATCTGAAACTATGATTGGTCAGAGAATGCATTTTAAATGTTACAAAAAACAATACTGACTAAATGCACTAGTGCTTTAACTGTATGAAGATATTGTATTACCTGACTCCAGTCTGTAACCGTCATATTTCAGCGTTCTCTGGACAACTACAGCCTCTTCTTCTTCGTAGCCTGGGTGAGGAGTGTTTTTTGAGAGGGCGAAGAACCATCAGGTTCTCTTCTGCTATCCTTTTGGAAACTGTCACTGCTTCGCCGTTTATCATCATAGACAAACGGCAAACACTCGGACAACGTTTTTTGATGCAGAAATTCCTCATTCTACGATTAGTACAAAGACTGGCGATCCTTTTCCTGTCTCAATTACCCACCCGACCTGCTTCGAAGTTCGTTTCGGATCAATTTCTATTCTGTTAACGATAGTTCTTGAGACTCTTGCCAAAGTTGCAATTTTGTAACGCTCCCCCCTCGCGGTCGCTTGCAAGGACTGGGCGCCAGACGTGCTCGGCAGGCAAGTCGCAATCACTTACCTTTTCACGCCGATCTTCGATGGCTGCCGAAGACCTGCAAGGGATTAGCTCCCGAGAGCCGAGACTATCTTCTGGGTTTGGGATCTCTGGTTAAGATTTCCAATGATTGGGGATCAGGTGTTCTCAACATTCGCTACTGAATAAAAGCACAGGAATTCCTTCAATGTGGTTTCTGAAGGAAGCCACTGTTTATTTCCGAAAATATCACTGTGATTACTGTTACATGGATTTACAATTAATTTTTGTTCGAAGTGTACCTTTCATAAATAAAGTTACAATGGGCATGAATTATGAATCTTCGTTCTTGAGGTGTTTCTAGTTCGTTTCGTAAGTCTTTGATATTTTCGTTAGAACCTATAGAACCTATCATTTTCTCGTCTTCACTCGTCTTTCCTAATAACAAAATGCTTATTCTATTTATAATATTGTTTAGAGGTAGTGAATAGACTGTCACCACTGAAGGAAGCACACGCCAGTTGACGTAAAGCATTAAGGAAGAATAGTTACGTTTTGATTATTTTGAAAACGAAAATCTTCCAAAAGATAATTAAAAATGATTTGTAAGTCTTCATAAGAGCAGGAATTTTCAATAAAGTTAAATGGAAAGTATTATTACTTATTTCTTAAATAACGTAGAAATCCAGTGTTGCACTTATTATAAACAATGGTAATGATAACTGTAATACTATAAATTTTATCATAACTAAATCCCTTGCTCAAAAAACGATTTAAATCAGAAATAACACAAATTTGAGAACTGTCCTTAATAATTTGGGCACGTACTGTATACATATATAGTAAAGCTCGTGACCGAGAGATTTTAAATCGGGAGGAAGGGGGCACCAAATTAAATCAAAATGAATGTTTTATTTTAATATTATGGTGTTAATTATATTAAATAAATTATTGTTACTTAGCTTAGGCTAGGGATGTAGCGACCCCATCGCCCTGCACGCCCTTACCGGTGGGTGGGAAATGCAGCAATTAGCCTGGTTTCTCCTACCTACAAAGGAGTGGCTGACCATAACTGTAATATATCCTTCTTACCTAAAATCCTTTCCCGAACCCCGGGAGCCAATGGGTGGATTGAGTAGCTCGGAGGCTTCCGTTTTCTAACCTTAGGTGTATCCTTACCATTCCCTTTTTCCTGTTCAGAAGCAGAAGTGTCTCGAACTTGTACTAAGAGGACACAATGTTTTTATTATAGGAATTTATGCTCCAACAGACGGTGCAAGTGTTGCAGAAAAAGATATATTTTTAGAGAAACTGACTATGCTGCTGGATTCTATTGGAAATCGCAAAGAAGTGGTGCTTCTAGGTGATTTTAATGGAAGAGTTGGAAAACGAATGGCCCATAATGTTGTGGGGCGATATGGTGAAAATGTATTAAATGACAACGGAGAAAGACTTATAGAGACATGTGAACTGTATGACCTTAAAATATTGAATGACTATTTTCCACATAAAGAAATACATAAATTCACGTGGACCCAACCCACTAGAAAATTGCAATCAATAATTGACTACATAATTACTAAACAACAGTCATCAATAAAGTGGAGCGATGTTCGGGTTGAAAGAGGTGCTTCCTGTGGATCAGATCACTACCTACTAAAAGCCTACTACCTATAAATAAGCTTACCTTATGTATAAACCGTACTTCAAAAGTTACGGAAACACAAAACCAAGTACAAAAGGTGGAAAAATAGAGAGTCAGATGTGGCCGAAACACAATATTGAGAGCCTTCAAGATGATTCCATTGCATTTTTGTACAAATTGCGCATGGCAGAAAAATTAAAGTACATCCCAATAGGAAATACTGAAGAAAAATACCAATTTTTAGAAAAATGCACTCATGAAGCCGCTAAAGAAGTTTTGGGAGAGGAGGGAAAATGTGAATATAAACAAAAAGACTTGTGGTGGACAGAAGATATACAGAACCTGGTCGAAGAAAAGAAAAAGTTATATTTGAGATGGCTTTCCACAAAGGATTTAGAAGACAGAAGTGAATACAACAGAATGAAATATTTGGTCAAGAAAGAAGTGAAGAAGTCAAAAAATGTATTCTGGGAACAAAAATGTGACAGATTAGACAAGTGCATTGGTAACACCAAATCCAGAGAGGCATGGAAAATGTTACATTCCATGAAATTGAATACAAACCAAGAATGGCATTTAGTAGACCCAATTGGTATTGAAAAATGGCAAAAATACTATGAAAATCTTTTGACAGAAACTAGAAATAAATTTCAGGGAATAAATTATGAACCACTGCACGTAAATTCCATCATACCAGATGTGACTTTGGAAGAGTTAAAAAAAGCGTTAAGAAACATGAAAAATAATAAAGCACCTGGGCCTGGAGGTATATCCATAGAACTGGTTAAACATTATCCTATCGTAGGTTTGGAATTAATTACTGAAATATTCAATGGCATTTTAAAAGGAGGTAAAATGCCTGAAATATGGAAATTAGCCTACATAAATTCAATTTACAAAAAAGGTTGTAAAAAAGATTGTAATAATTATAGAGGGATAAGTGTGACTTCATCTTTGGTTAGACTGTATGGACGAGTGCTAAAGAATAGAATTGAAATGCAAACATCAGACTCAGAAGAGCAAAGTGGTTTTAGACCATGAAGATCGTGTATTGACAATATTTTCTGTCTCAAACAACTGATGGAAAAAACAATTGAGCGAGGAAGAGAACTTCACATAATTTTCATTGACCTCAAAAAGGCTTATGATAATGTACCAGTAAAAGAAGTATGGGGGGCAATGGAAGAAAAAGGAATATCAACAACATACATAAATGCAGTCAAACAACTTTTTAAAGATAACAAAAGTCAAGTAAAAGTGGGAAAATGTCAATCAGACAACTTCCCAGTAAATAAAGGATTACGGGAAGGCTGCTGTATATCTCCAACCCTGTTTAAGATATACATTGATAAAGCCCTAAAAGAATGGAAAAGAAAGTGCAGAAGCATGGGTGTGAAAATAGGTGATGAAACATTGTTTAGTCTACTATTTGCAGATGACCAGGTGATAATGGCTGAAGATGAAGACGATGTAACTTATATGTTCAGAAAATTAGTAGAAGAGTATGAAAAATGGGGGATGGAAATAAATTTACACAAAACTGAATATATGGTGGTGGGAGGTATGCCCCATGATTTAGAGACTAGTATAGGAATAATTAAAGGTAAAACACAATATAAGTATTTGGGAGTCACACTTACAGCAGATGGTAGAGACGAACAGGATGTGAAAAATAAAAATATAAGAGGAAAAATAGCCACGAGGCAGTTGAACCCAGTGCTATGGAACTCAATTATTTCAATGAAAACAAAGAAACGCATATATAGCTCGTTCATAGAGAGTACTACACTCTATGGGGCAGAAGTCTGGACACTATCAAAAAAATTGAAAGACAAATTTCAGTCAAAAGAAATGATGTTCTGGCGAAGATGTTGTAAACTCTGTTAGATAAAATAAGAAATGATGAAATAAGAAATAAAATGAAAGTGCAAACAACCTTGAACGATACAATCGAAATGAGACAACTAAAATGGTATGGACATATGAGAAGGTTGAAATCGGATAGACTTCCTCAAAAAGTTTGGGAGTGGATACCAAATCGAAGAAGATACAGGGGAAGACCGAGAAGAACATGGAACATGGCAATAACTGAAGCCATGGAAAAAAGAAATGGAAGAAAACGATGTATGGGATAAAGAGGCATGGAAATTGGGATGCGGAAAACGGCCAAGGCTGTAAAAAACCGCTAAATAGATAGATAGATTGTTACTTAGCAGCGATGCAGATTTTCTAGTCTGACTAGACATCATCACAATAACAAGAAAAAAGTAATTTTGTTTATTTGGTTACTTTTTAAATCTTTTAGGTTCCAAGTTTCAATCTATTTCCAAATGTATTTATTTGTTATAACTTTTTGTAATAACTCAATTTGCGTTGGCTGGCTAACAAACTTGAAAAATGTGCTAAAATTAATACAATTAATTAATTTCTTGAGTAATTCAGATATTTTCCATCTTAACCCGGAGTCCGGGGATTTCTTTTAAAAACCGGAGACTCCAGAACAAACCCAACGCAGGTGGCTACTCTAAACGTGTAATATATTGTAAATAAAAGTGTGTAAGGGCGTTACTGAGCGCTTTCGCTGATACGATGGGCACAAAAAGATCCGATATTCAATGGAAGTCTCACAAACTGTGGACCATCTCCAATAATTTCTAATTGCTGTTCGCGATATCGAAATACACATTTCACTCAAGAATATCGAATCACGGGGAAATACATACGCTCTGATGGGCGAAAAAGAGTGGGTGCCCAAATTTATATGACTTGACCTTCATCATTTGGGGATATTCTCATACGACTCCACACACGTAACATACCAGTCAGCAGGTAAACAATATCACTGGAAACAACCTGACCACTGGCAATGCCACTAATGGCTGCCCTTAAAGCTTTACCTACAAAGATTAATCGAAGTGACATACGTAAGGTTTGATGCATCCATGGTAACGGAGAGTCACGTTCTGAGGCTCAACCAACTGGTGAATTCTAATTTACTTAGGTGAATCAAATAAAACCCTTAAAAGTGCGATAAAACTCAAAACGGAAGAACGTGGTTAGAATGATTAGTTTATTAGTTAGTAATTCTGGGCATGTCAAAGGCTAACGTCATTAGTCCCGTAAGTATAGTGCGTGTTTTATCGCATGTGACAGTAATCTCCCCCCATTGGATGGTGAGATCCCGACCTACATCTGCTTGCAAGGATTTTCCCCCAAACAGGTACCTGTCATCAGCGTGGCACCACCCCAGCCGCGATAAGATCTAGCTCCCGACAAGTGTGGTAGTATATTGCATGTGAGTGTGTGCGTACGTAAGGGGTTAGAATAGGGAAGAAGAAGGAAAGATCGCGCGCAGTCCGTGACCCGTTTGTTAGGGTACTGCTCCGGCATTCGCCTGGTGTTGATCGGAGAAATCACGGAAAACTACAAATCAGAGGAGCCTGCCATTAGTTTAGTCATCTCCGGTTATAGTACAATTTTGGTTCAATATATCCGAGATCCACTACATCCGATGAATTAAAAATTATTTCTCCATAACGATGGATTTCATTAATATAAAGATACAGAAAAACAGCAGAAAATGAAAATTTCAATATCTTTATTTGCGCTCAAAAATTATTTTCAATATTCTTTACTCAATACTCATGTTTCAATATTGTTTATTGTCAATATTGTTTTTACTTTTTCATTAGTATTTTCTCTAGATCCTTCTCAAGAGTTCGTGTTCTCACCATACTTTCTCCATCATCCATTCTGCTTCATTCTCTGACTAATAAATATTATAATTCTGTCTTTACACTCTTCTATGCCTCTTGCATTGTTGGAACTCCGTTTCACTCTCCGAAGGCCTTTTTACTCGCCTGATAACATACGAGATTCTTTCGGTTCGTTTGCTAATGAAACTGATCGCTTTTCCGTGCGGCACAGAGGATATTGCCAGGCTGAGGTAGTTTCGTGCTTCCTGTCGCCGACGTAGAACCCAACGCGGATTGTTTCGCGTAATATCTAGTATCGCACAACACATCGTTCCAATAGTCAGACGATTTCCATGATTTCAAATTGCTAAAAAAGGATATTAGTTGTGTATTAGTTAATTTCCAGATAAAAATAATTAGGGTTTTTATTTGATTCCTCCTCAATTTTGCTGTTAATAGCTTGCTTCAGCGTGCCCATTAAATATTGAAATGAGAAATTATTGACTTGTGAAATGATACTTTAATTGTAATATGACAGGTGCTTGTAAACGTCTGGAGATGGGGTTCTGCTTCTTGGACGAAGTTTTACGTCATAAACGAAACTTCTTTCTGTGGAATGATGGAAAAGATGGTGCCTGAAGTTCTGAAATTGATATTAAAAAGTATGGGTAAAGACGAATCTCTTTGTTTGATTCCAGCGGTAAGTTCGATGATAATTTCATCCTTTTTAGTATTACTTTTATATTATACAATACGTATAAGTATGAACGAAATTAGACCAACTGAAGCCCCCAAGAAAGCTCATAATATCCAAAATTTGTATGTGAACATGTGTTCCTCAAAATCAGAATATTCACTTTCACAAAATAATGCATACATAATGTTTTAGAATGTAGTGCCAATTTAAAAATAAAAAAGTAATATATATATATATATATATATATATATATATATATATATATATTGTAAGACCGGTGTCTCAGTCGGGATATGTCGGGCGCCAGGTTCAGTTCCTGTAACGAATGGATGGAAGTGTAGGGAGGTCATAAATCAGTCCATTGAATCATTTCTAATAAAACTGAATTTATTCCTGGCACCATGAGCTGCCAGGGAAGTTACAGGTCACTAGAGAGCGACACAGATTACTTGCTAACTTTACGTTACGAGCTCATAGCCTTAACAGTTAATGAACAAATTTCTTAACGCTAACATTAATAACTTATTTCTAACAATTCATGCATATTTTAACTACAATACACAAGACCTGAGCGCGGCCACTCTTAGTCTCTCGCCAAAATGTCCTGCGAGGGAGCCCCGCGTCATAACTACGGGAGATAGTTCGACTCCGGTTAAATACCAGATTAATCACCACTGGCTGGCGGTGGCTCCGCAGACCGACCGGATGGCGGTCCTCATAGACGGCGGGCGGTCTCAGGTTACCGACCTCCCACTGGGTGTTCCTCCTCAGCTGGCAGCGTGGCGTGGCGACGGAGTCGTCAAATCGTGCGGGCTCAGTCAGTTGAGGACACACGGGTGCTGGCCGTGGTTCAGTGCGGGCTTGAATGGGCCCGATATGGCACTAGGCGGCGGATGCAGATCAACTTATGCGGAAATTACGCGGGATCTTGCCATCTCCCGCCCAAGTTTCCTCCGCGGTAAATCTAAGGTGAAGGATGTTCTCCTTCAGTAGTGACTTTAGGCGTAGTTTAGAGAGAATTCAAGTGTTTACTCGAGAATCTCCTTGGTAAGTGTAGTTTCTCTGCACATCTCGCGTTCAAGTTACCTCTGTTTCCCCCTCCCAAAACGTTTCTGAACCTGCAAATCTGCCCCTTCCCTCACGATAAGACATCTCATAGGCCAAAAGTAATTGCGTTTTAATTTTGAAGTTCTCCAATCGGGTTGCATCGTTTACGGAATTTTCCAGGGAGATCTCTCTTTCTACCTCGGGCCCCCCCTCTCTCTCTCTCTCTCTCTCTCTCTCTCTCTCTACCTCTGTGAGCGATTCCAGAAGCTTCTCTCGCAACTGTCCGAACACTTGTTCGAGCGGTTGCGTTTTTTTTCTG
The DNA here is from genome assembly GCA_038098605.1 of Gryllus longicercus. NCBI lineage: Eukaryota > Metazoa > Arthropoda > Insecta > Orthoptera > Gryllidae > Gryllus > Gryllus longicercus. Next base: position 5,890,796 of record JAZDUA010000027.1, on the reverse strand, counting down.
GGCCATAAATTTGTCAGTGGAGGCTGATCGGCAGCCGGCGACTGTTGAGTTGTAAATAACCCCTTTGGGAATTTGGATTCCTTACGCGGGCGCGTGGCAAAAGGGTACGCGGGCGCGTATTGTTTGTCTTGAGTGCCCGGTGGCTCGGGTGGCAGCGTTTATGACGGGTCATAAATGTGTCCGCTACTAAGGGACACCCCCATCAGCGGTCGGTCGGGCAGCTGTCATGTGGGGCGCGGCCTGGCGGTCGTTCGGGTTCTTCGCAAGAAAAGCCCCGTCCCGTGACCTACTTAACTGTGATGGGAGCTATTTCGATATGAAATTATTATAATATTATTTGGTGACGCCACAATACATATATATATTTTTATATATATATATATAATACATATTAATGGAATTTGTTGTAGTTGGTGTGTTGAAGGCTTAGAAGAACAAATATGTCGAAGAGTTGCAATCCAATTACACAATATTGGAAATTAAATAATCCAATGTAATATATAATCGACAATATTGTAAAATGTACCTTTTTCTATATGGTAATGTTTAGGTCCATTTTCAAATTCGGTTACGAGAATATATTACTTTTTTTCTGGAAAATACTTGATTGGAAAGGTGAAGACAACTTGTCGGACAAACTTTTCTACGAATTACCTTTAGTTTACGATTCCCTATCTCGGGAAGACAAGGAACCAGAGATGCAACAACACGCACTTTTTCGCATCAGTAACGGTTACGTCAAAATATAATACCACAATTTTAGTTCATATCTACACACATCAGCCCTCACTTGTAAAAACTCATTACCAATCGTAGTGCGTTAGACGCAACAATTTAATCATTTAAAGCTAAAATCACAAATTCGATAATCCAAAATCCGATCTATTCACTCAGAAACACCATCCGATTCTGAGAATTTTAAACATCTTAAACATTCTAGCAAGAGAAATGTGGGAAATTCGACTCTGCAATTTCGAAAATTTGCACAAATTACACAAAACTGCCCATATTTTCAAAAACTTATCCATTACTTTATGCAAAGATGTAAGTTTTAAGTACACATTTAACTAAGTAAAAACCTCTATTTGCAATATTCTTCTTTTGCACAGATTTTTGAAATTTTCGAAAAGAAAAGTTAGTCTTAAATGGAACCAGTATCTCTTCTTTTACCGTTCTTAACTACATACGAGGAAAGAAAAAAAATGAAGCAGTTCTTGATAATATCTTTTTTATATAAATACATTATCGCCAAGACAACATTACGCAAAAACTACTAGTTAGAAACAACTGTACATCATCTTTCTGAAACCTAATTTTACTGTAAACAAAAATTTTACTGAAAACAAAAATCTGTACTTTTAATATTGTACTTTTGCATTGTTAATATTTTGCAGTTTTCTAAAAATAAACTGTTCACCGAAAATGAAAGAAGTACTTTTTTATACCGTCCATGTGATATACACGACGACAAAATTTTTAAAAAAAGTACCAGGATTTGAGAAAATAGTTTAAAAATTGCCTTTTCGATCTGAAATTCCCTCAAAACCACTCACATTTTCGAACAATTTTACATTACCTTATTTGAAGATGCCTTTGTACAACCTATTTTATTGAGGAAAAAATCTTTATCTTCAATTTTATAGTTGAAGGAAGACCCAACTCCCCCCCCCAAAAAGTTGAACATTTTCTATTGTCCAAATATCAGAGATTTTTAGGAAAATGAGACCTGTTGTAATGACCCATTTTAGTGTCACATTACCCTATCCGAGGCGAAGGGTAATAAAAAAATATCCCCAGGTTGTCAGTCTTTGGTGAACTGACAGCTCGTGAAATTAAGTGCCAGTAATTCAAATTTTCAATTTCGAAAATTTGAAAAATTACGCTAAGCTACTCATGTTTAAAAAAATATACATTTCTTTTTTATTTTAAAATAGATTTAATTTAACAAAGCATCTCTACAATCAATATATCTATTTTTGCAATATTAATTTTTTGTTTGCAATTTCCGAAAATAAAAAGCATTTGCCGAAAATGTGACAGGCACCCCTTTCTTAACCGTTCATTGCTACATACGAAGAAAAAACAATTAGCCGTTTGTGAGAAAATGTTTCAATTTGAGGTTACATGGCCTACATAATTTCAAAAGTTACAGTTTCAGATACTGAAGAATCTTGCAAATGAGATCGAAAAGTGTTTCGATAAATATAGAATTTTTAACATATGACTGGAATCATCGCCCATTATTTCATTGTATTTATCCAGCGACTCTTCAATGTTTTAATTTTTTGTCAAAAACCGCCATTTTTTCCAGCATTTCAAAAATTCCTCTATGCTGTTTAAGCAGTAACCCAGAGAGTTACTGAAAAAATACTGAGAAAATAAACTGTGTAGCAGCAATTCATTTTTTTTAAATCAAGGTTTTTTCGTGTGTAGCTTTTGTTTTGCAATGTAAATGTATACTAAATCATCAAACTGATCTTTCAGTGTCTTCTCCCACCTACAAAATGATCTGGGTCCTAATACATGAGAAAATAATTTGGGAGAAAACATTCAAAGTCCATCAGACCGGATGTTTCTAATTACAGACAAAGGTCACATGTTTCTGTTTAATGGTTAAAAGCATTCATATTATAATGCATTTTTGTGTAATGAATTATGCATTATGCAATAATGTATTACGTAATTAAATTTAAGTTTTTTTAATGTGGAATAACATTACATTAAGTAAAAAACAACTAGACATTAAACTGATAATATTCATCAACTGTAATAACATTATTTTTTTCAGGGTTCGAACCGTGTGAACGGATTTGATTTAAAAATACTTCGTTTGGAGAAATTTCCAAAACTGCCCGCGGGAAAATTTAAATACACTATGTTATTCAAGCATGAAGGATGTGATTACGGCTGTTTTGAATCAGAATTAACCATTTCTCCCGCAGATAATAAGAAAGTGCCCGTCGGCCGCTAAACGATGAGCGAGAAATGTTAAAGAGTCCTGTTTGGCAATCATACATTATCAATGAATAAAGTAAATACATTTTTTAATAGAGAAAACTTCTTGTATTTTGCCCTCAAAGAATTTTTAATATTGTGTATTTTAGGAGGTTATGGATTAAAAAAAACAGTTGAAAAATACTACGCATGTGTGATTGATGCATTTTTAATAGAATGAGCCCAAGCTGCATATCGACTCAAGGCGTTAGAAGAAACACGTTTATTTAAGAAGCGTAATCTGCAAGGTGCCTGGCGGCTTAGCTCATCGGTCAGCGTGCTCGCTTTCTGGACACGACACTGCCATCGATTCCCGGCTAGGCAAGATTATGGTGTGCGTTTGTACTGGAACATTGCCCTTGCAATGTTCCAGTCTATGCTGCTGTGTGACAACGAGAAAATTCACTTGTCAGGTTGAGAAGACAGGAATAAGGTGTAGGGATTCGACGTGCCAACCACACATACCCCATTTACTAGGCTGCCAATACGGCCAAAACACTGGCATTACGCCCTGAGGAAGGTCGCAGAATGGCGACCGAAACGTCGGCACCTTCGCCATGGACGCGGCGTCACCCGGACAGCCTAGTAAATACTGACTCCGGCCGCGGAAGCCTACGCTCACACACACATACCCGCTTCACCCAGGGCCGCGTCAAAGAGACAATACAGACAATAGAGACAATACAGGACACTTACCCGTTCTTCCACGCAACCGATGGAAACAAGTTCCCACTAGCGCTCCTTGTGTCAGAACCTGGTGCTTCAGTGCCAAATAAAGACATTAATATGATTCTTACGGAAGAAATACTTTTTTTTAAATTGACCTCAGGAAATAAGGCGCATTTTTACCTACTTTTTCTGTGACTTAATTATATTGAATGGCTTAAATTACGGAAAATAATAATGTACAAAAGAGATGTTTTATATATTCCAAGAATAAAATGGTTACAAAATGCAAGATTTTTCTTGCCTTAACACTTCCAGTGATACATTTGGTAATTTTTCATTTGCTTTCTTTAAAAAGCACTTTATCAATACATTATACCTCTACTTACATGCAAATTAGTACACTCCTTATATACAATATTTTCCAATTGAATAATAATGATTTGCATTAACTGTTTTTTGACCTCAAGTTTATTGTGACGTAAACAATTTAAAAATTCTCTATTGAAAACATAGTTAATCTTAGAAAACTAATAGCTAATTCATTTTGGTAGAAAAGAGTGGTATTCACATACTGCTTATTCAGAATACGCGTGTTTCTTAATTTATGCTTTTCATCTACATTTGATAAACTAGATTTGCGTGAAGAACGAACGCGAGTTCTTTTGAATTTCATAATTAAAACAGCCAAAAATGCACATATTTTTCGTGTCATGAGAAAGGATGCCGAGAACAGTATTGCAAAATAAGTTTGCCAGAAAGACAATCAAATTTTAAAGAATCGAGCACAAAACAAACACCAACAGAGCACTAAGTCTATATGAATTTTCACCAGGTTCTGACTCTACATGGAGCTGGCATCAGTGTTTCTCGATATATCGCGAAGTGTCCTGTATTGTCTCTATAGTATTTGGCCGCGTGGCCGGAGGGCAGGCCTGTCGCCGGGAGGTCATGGCCCGTACAAGGGCCGACGCGCCAAGTACAAAAAATATCTGCAAGGTGATTGAATACGAATGGCAGTTTTGATTGTCGCTATAGGCTCCATTCTCCCATACAAGCACAAGGGTTGGGAGTCTGGTTGTAGCTTCGACAAGATATTTTATTTTAGATGATATCTACTTTGTTGCGATTACTGGAGAAGAATACGAGTGGCGGTAAGAGATGAGTGGGATGCGTTGTGGTTTACGTTGTTACTCCAATAAAACATTTAAAACGAAGGAATATTATAGAATATTCCCGTTTTATTTGATTATAGTTTTCTCGAAATCCCAGTTTATATGTGAATGTCGTTTACCCCTATAAGTGAAAATTAGTGACACTACAAGCAACATACTTTTTTGCATTATTTGTAACAACTACGCAACATTAAATCCCAGTAAATCTAAGCCGGAACAGTTTGGGCTCAAAACTTTCTTTCATCTTTTACAGGTATCCAGATTATTCAGGTTTGCAATAAAAACTATCAATTCAGGAAATGAAATCGTACAAAGATGGACTAGATGTTATGACTAATTTATCTAACCCCAAAACTACATTTCAAAGAAATGAAGAGGTCCCGGGAGAGAACAAAAATGGCACACGGAAATGCAATACGAAGTCTCTTGGAACTAAGAACTTTTAAAGCGGTAAAATAAATATTATTTATTTCATATTTGTAAGAACAGATGAATTTATCTGATAATTTAGGTTTCCGCTATTTGCCTAGATACTGATGAATATTGTGGCAACCAAATTTAAAAATTTCTTTTAACTACTCATTCTTAATTTTGTCGTTGTTTTTAAGGTGTCATAGTGTATGAATTCTGTTGTCCTATGGTGTCATACACTTGACTTTTCTGAACTTTAAATTTCTATGCCAAAATCTTGACAGAAATATTTTCTTGTTCATGTTCAATTAGACCAATTTTCGCACCAAAAGTAAACGTTTTCAATTTACCGATTAAAGTCATAAACATTTGATTGGCACATCTGCAACTCGTCGAACTGAGCCACAGTAAACGTTTAGGACCACTGAACCCAAAACATGCATTGCAAGACCCCTGGAAGGATTGCTTTCCGTGTTTCTCTTTCCTTTACACGAACTTGACAGAACTATTATAAATGAACAGTGGGTTTTGCACGACTAGCGTGGGAAATACAAAGTTCGGGCGAGGGTAGCTGAGAAATGGAGGAGCACAGCTGTAAGTGTCTCTTAGTACAATGTCGCCATACTTAAAAGTCAATGTTTCATACTGTCGACTTAAAAATTCCCCTCCGTTTCCAGTTTCAGCAGGATTCCGGATTATCCTATGAACTTTGAATTAGAAAATAGTCCGTTCTGAGATAGTTTCCGGAGAAGGTAGGTTTTCGCCTTATCCAGGTTCTGTCTTGGTCAGCTTTCACTATACTCCTTGCTCCTCATACCACTACTGCTGACTATACTGAATCTGCAAGAAAATTTCCAACTTGCCCAAATTGCTCCTCCGTCTCGAGATGCAACATCTGAGTTGACACTGAAGTGCGCCACCGTGCAGCCAGTCACGCACGGCGAAATCAACTTTCTCGGCGTTTGACAAACTAGTGGACTCTCGCATTATTTCTTTCTTTTGCAATTTTCGATAATTCAGAGAGTTTCACGAAAATGCTACAATATTAGTCTTGCAATTTGAAAGTTCGCCGAAAATAGTACCAACAATTTTTGGAAACATCCGTGGTACTATCTATGGGAAAACCATAAGAACAAATTTGGAGCAGTTTTTCAGAATTAAAAAAAATTAACATTAAAAATAAATTACGCTTATACTACTCTTTATAAAAAATATGCACGAGATCTTATTTAAAATATTAATATTTTTGAACAGATTTTATTTAAGAAAAAATCACCAAAATAAAACTTTTACTCTTTCGCAATTTGAATAGTAAAAGTTCCACTTCTTTAACCGCCTCTTGCTACATACGATAAAAGATGTAAAAAAGAAAGTTTGTAGCAGTTTTTGTGAAAAAATTCTAAATTTGGCCTACTTTGATATTACTTTTGAAGTTTGATGTTGTGAGATTCAGGTTTCTGTGTTTTTATATAGTTATTTCTGTCTTAAATTATCCTAGCTGACCCGTACAAGCATTCCTCACTTTTTAATTATGTTTTTAAAGTCAAAATAGCTCTAAACTCGATTTCAAATTTAGACCAGAACCACAATTGTACGTTGAAGCGTTTTAGAGCAGTCTGGTCGGGTCTGCAATGATTCAACACGTCAATTATATTTTACGTATATTTCTAGTTTCTGCTCGTTTATGGCCATCTTACGACGAAAATGGGTCAATAGAAGAGCTAAATCATTACTGAAATATTTACTCCACCTGAGCTCTGTATGGTTCCTCTCATACTCGCTTTCTATTATCCTCACATGGACGCTGCATATTCACAGCATGTTTCCTCACATATTAACTGCATGTTCCCTACCAAGTTTGCCATATTAATACTCCTAAAATTACAATTATTTTTATTACAAAATTTAATTACACTAAAAAACGTGACTTAATGAAACAACATTACCAAACCAAAAACTGCCCCAAATTAATTGTTTTGATAGTTAATTTCACGCAAAAGATCTTCTAAACCAGGAGGGCCAGTCAGATGCATTGCTGATAAGATCTTACAACAGCAGCTAAGGATTGGACAAATAACGGGGTCTGAAATGTCCAGGCACTTTCGAACATTGTGTCTAATTGCAAATATTTTAGTAGTGCATAATTATTCTGTCTCCATTTACAAACGTTTGTATGAATGTTTATAACTCTATTACACTAGGCAGAATAACTACAAGTCTATGGAAAATCAGTATTGGGATCATATGGAAATGCACGGCATATTCGCTATGTGCTCCATTGCATCGCTTGTGTACCCCCGCACGTTCTCCTAATGACGTCCTACAGTTTTCCTCACATCCTTCACATGTTCCCCAAATATGGTGTTTATGTGTTTACAAGTATGTGTATGTGTTTATAAGTGTATTTGAGTTTGTGCATTTATAGGTATATACTTTTGTGCCCAAATATAAAACAAGAGAAGCAGAAGCGTCCCGAATGAAATTTAAGTCGCATAGAATATCAAGCAATTAGTTAATTTCACACAGTTTCAGATTCTGCACGTCTCTTTAGAGATGGGGGTTGAGCAGAGAACCAGTAAAAATGTAATACAATGTCAAAGACGATTTCATCATGTAAATTACGGGTAAGGGAACATCTCATTGAGGCCAATGACCTCAAATTTCCAGGTTTTGAGGAATCAAAGCCCTAGAACACTTCGTTTGGGTATTATTTAACTATATAGATTTCTATAATGCTTCCTGAGTGTTGCGGGTTGCATTTGACTTAAATTTTTAGATGATTCTCGCAACAAATCCCATATTTTTAAGTTAAACTGCAATTCAAATGTTTTTGAAACTCTCTTTCTTTAGTGACGTCATTTACAAATATTAGTTGCGTGTTACAGCCGCAAAATTCATCTATACTACTAAAATTACATTGTAATGGTACAAGCGGTGTAAATCAAAAATATTTACGTTCTTACTATACCACATGACCATGCGTGTTTATCAAAAAACAAAAGTATTACTTTATGAAGTGGATTATTTTCTAAACGCTGACTGAAAATAAATGTATATAGTTATTTTGGATTCTAAGTATGTTATTTAGATCTAAATACCTCGTCATTCATGTCTGAGACGCCTCCGTCCACCGTATAAGGTGTGATTCGCACGATTCACGCATATAAAAATGTTCAGAAGTGTCTCGCTCTGGTATCCCTCGTTTATCTTCGAAGTTTCTCTTCGTTTCTCTATGAGCCCGAGTAAAACATATGACATCGAACACGTGAATGTTATTCACAGTCAATTTATAGTTAATCAGCTAAAACATGGCTGTGTATGTGCTGCGTTGTACACAGGCTAACTATTTGCGTTACACACACACACTCTCGCTACAGACATGATTTCTATTATTAAGGCAAAAGTTATGACTTAATAAAGAAGAGCGCGACAGCACGTCTGAATCGTGTGCGCTTTCGTAGGCGAGTGAATTTTTCGTTAGTGTGCGGTGGTGGGGCGCAAGTAGTATGCGGTTCTGAATGCTTCATTCAATGAGGACATAAGATCGCTACATCTAAAAAGGTTTTCAGCTCTATTTTAATTATAATTTAAACAAGATATATGATTATACAGCAAATTGAAAATTAGGAATTTTGACGAGTGTTGTGAGAGTGTCAAGATAAATAGAGGGCGGATTTTGATGAAATGAACTTGCTTTAAAAATATTTACGAGTTGCAACAAATGTTCACCACAAAATTCCTGAAATGCAAATTCGATTTCTTCGCCCATATTTTGCAATGTCTGCCGTTGTGAGTACTATGTAATCTAAGGACATATCAGCACCATTATCAGTTCAGTGAATTCCGTATATAAATAAAGAGATTTTCTTTTATAGAACAGTCCAAAACAAAAGTTTGGTTCACTTGTGTTCGAGTTCGCGAGCTGAGTTCACTTATACCAAAGGAAGAAGCCTCGATTACGTCAGTAACATATCCAACAGCTTGAGTTGTTCACCTGAAGTGGTTTTGATCAATTTGCACATCATTTTTATTTATTTGTTTTTAGGGCATTTTAAAACATTTAAGAGCATTTTATTGATCATTTTTGGCAATGTTTTAGGTTGTCAATATTCGGCTACTAAAGATAATGGTTTGATGTAATAATTCCGAGAAGTGCCGCGCGTTTAGCCAGCGTTGCGACTGCGATGTGCGTGGATGGGTTCTAAGAATTTCCGAGCGGGCTATAGCCTGCGGCGATTCCGCGAAGAGATATGAGTGAGACATTGCGTTTTGAGAAAATGCAGAAGACTATACAATACAATTAGAATACAATGCAATACAATTAGAATTTCTATGGAATACTTAATTACTTCCCTAGGGCAAGGCGTGCATACTAGAGTATGCATAATATATTCGTAAATAATACATTAGATGAGCTTGTTCCACCAATTTATTGAATGTTTTATTAATTTATCTTGTACAGATTTTAACAATATTTATTACAACATGTACTTTACAATCTATATAGACAACAAGATTTGAATGTCGAGTTCGTTAGTAGCCTAGGCAAGGATTAAAATTAAAATAAATACAATTTTTTGTACATACGGCGCTACTATGAGAGTCCGAGAGCAGGAATCTCGCCAGAGGGGCTTAAGAAAAGTGAAAGAAAGAAGTTCGTAAGACTGCTCTTTTAAAAAATACGACTTAGCTTTCGTTGATGGATTGTGGTGATTATATACAATGGCAAGTCATATCATTTCAACCAAATGCAAGGTCTAGTACCATAGTTAGTTAAGCCGTTGAAGCACGTTATAAAGAAATAAAAAAATCCCTGCAAAACAAAATCTTCATCAAACTACAGACTGTTTCAGAATAAATATAACAAAGTTTGGGATAAGTAAATGAGTTGAAAATATCACTTTTTGCATGTAATCATGTAGTGAGAAATTTCATTTAACGGTATTACACACATACACTCTGTGATTAAAAGTATCCGAACACATGGATAAAAACGACTTATCCGTTCGTGGCGCCCTACATCGATAATGCCGGAATTCAATAGGATGTTGGCCCACCCTTAACCTTGATAACAGCTTCCACTCTCGCAAGCATACTTTCAATCAGGTGCTGGAAGGTTTCTTGGGGAGTGACAGCCCATTCTTCAGGGAGTGCTGCACTGAGGAGAGGTATCGATGTAGGTCGGTGAGGTCTGAAACGAAGTCGGGGTTCCAAAACATCCCAGAGGTATTCGATAGGAGACAAGTCAGAATTCTGTGCAGGCCACTCCATTACAGGAATGTTATTGTCGTGTAACCACTCCGCCACAGGCCGTGCAGTACAAAAACGTACTCGCTCGTGTTGAAAGATGCAATCGCCACCCCCGAATTGCTCTTCAACATTGGGAAGCAAGAAGGTGTTTACAACATCAACGTAAGTCTGTGCCGTGATAATGTCACACAAAACAACGAGTGCAAGGCCCCTCCATGAGAAACACCACCACTATAACACCATTTTGGACGTGTCCGGATACTTTAGATCACATGGTGTATCTGTTCCCAGATGTTAGGAAACGCAGTCAGTATACATAGTTGTTCGGAACGTCTATGAAATCTCCTTGTTTACGACATAACATGATACACAGGACATATGCATAAGGACTTGCCTAACAATCATGGACAATTATCACGTGTGTATCTCCGACAAATGAAATTTCCCACTATGAGATCATGGGCAAAAGGTGATCATTTTCGGCCCCTCTATAATCCTAAAACGTTTGTAACATTTATTAAAAGACACTAAAGAGGCTAAAAGATCTAAAGATACTAAAAATTTAGAACAGACAGAATGGTGGACTTAGATAAACTTTCTTATTTAAATCACAAAATACCACAAAGTTCTACAGTCGTACATAATATGGTAATTAAAAAGAAAAACGTTTACTATGTTCATATTGTTGTTGTTGTTGACGCTGTTATAAAGTTGATCAGGAAGAAAGCAGAGAATGTCATTGAAAATAATGAAGATAAAAATGTTATGATTGAATCAAATCTAGATCGAAATTTTAAAGACAACAATTTATTGTGTAGTTGAACAATACAATACGAATGGTTGTGTGGTCTTACATACATCAGCTTCAATCTCTATAACCTAGAAACTTAGAAGAACACTGCTACATTCTTACAATAAGTTAACACATCGAAGTCTTTATACGTCCGCGTATGTTGGATACGTCTTGAAAAAATCTAATAACAAAAAATGTAGTATTAGATAGAAAGGAAGTCGAATGAGAAGAGAAATTCGAAGAAAATGAAGAAGCAGCAGAACCAAAAAGGAAAAAGGAGCCTGCGTTCACGAGTGGCGTAGGCGAGCCCGAGGAGCTGCCTGTATCAGCCTTAACTTCCGCGGCCGTAAACCGCGGGGCGTGCGATGCGGCGCGATGGCTATCGTGTTCGCAGGCGCGGGCGACCGGGCCGCACGTTCGCGCCGCCAGATTAAGCGATCTTTATTACGCCGCGCCGCGCCGCGCCACGGCTCCTGCGCTCCCTTTTCACGCGGCCTCTATATACGCCTCAGCACAGGGGCGGGGGGCAGAGTATAGCGATGCGAGGAGGGGAGGTGGGCGGTGGTTGGGGAACGGGCGGATTGAAAGGCGGGCGATGGTGGTGATGGATGCTCGGCGGTGGGGAGAAGGAGTGGCGGGGCTGCGGGAAGCCTGATGGGGCAACCGCGAGGAGTGGGGCGGGGTGACAGGGGCGGTGAGTGGGTGGGGAGTGGGGTGGTGTGAGGAATCGCGCTGGCAGGAGAGGGCTGTGGGTGGTTGCAGGGAGGCACGGCAGCGGTATGGTGGGGCGGGTGACCAGGTCGCGCGGGGCGTGGTACTGTGGGAGGCGGGGAGAGGCGCGGGTCACGGCGCACTGGGGAAATTGGGTTTGATGAAGAACCGGTCCGCCGCCTTCAACCAAATCATAACGAAAAGTAATGGGCAAACATGACGACGCGAAGAAACAAGTTATCGCGTGTTAACGCGTACTTTTCTGAGTCGCGATTGTTGTGCCTGAAATTTGTGCTCGTGACGCGAATCAAGCTGCTTAATGTCTTTTCGTATTTTGAAAGAAAAATTAAAAGATCGCGAATACTGGTGTAAAAGAAGCTTGTAGCTGCAATTTTATTAGACGGCGTGCATGTACGAAAGGAATGACTAAAATCAATTGCAGATCTTATTTTACATAAGTTTTATGTTTTTACGTGGATTTTTTTATTGTTCATTCATTTCATGTGTTGTTGCGGATTTATAGAGAATGGGGAAACGGAGTCTAAGAGAAAGAAAATGTGTTTTTTATGAATCTCCCCCAACTCAGTGTTGAGCACCATACGTTTCTTAGTTTTAATTTGTTTTCGCCTTACCTAGAACTCTATTTAGTTAAGTGATTGTGCCTTGACAATTAATACCTTAATAAATACCTTAACAATTGTAGTAATACTAACCGTTGAATTTTCTCTCTTAACCCATTGGTAATTCCATCCACTAGTCGGTTATACTTCGATATGGAAATAAAGTACAAGAAACGTGCGTGTCAATACGAAATTACTTAGTCAACAGTTCATGCTGCAACAAAAGATTAAGCAGAGAATAAGTAACAAAATATTTCTTTTCATTTAGGAACATTAAGAAGGCGAGATTTACTATTTCCTTCCGTTTTCGGCTTGGTTCTTCCAGAGACGCCGGTGTAGTTGCCCCATTGTCTGTGTGTGTGTGTGCGGCGAGTGGCTTATGAGCAGTGACTTGCTGCCTCCTCCCCCCTCCTCGGCAGGAAGCGCTCGGCGGCCGCGCCACCTCCCGTCGACGGGCGCAGGAACGACGGAATCACCCGCCGCTGTAATTAGCAGCGGGCAATTAACTCTAATTAGCCCGCGGGTTGCCCTCCTCTGCTCCTCGCCGAGACTTCGCCGCTTCCCCGTTTCCCCGCCCGTAACTTCCCTTGGTATTCCCAACCCGCCCTCCCTGCCACCACTTCATCCTACTCGATCGCCAGTGCAGCGTCTCTCTGGCAGTTGCTCTGCCTTCCCCTTCGACGCCTCTTCCCTCCCTTTCTCGCCCATCCCGTTTCTTTCACGTCCAATTTTCATTTTTGGGAATAATCTCCCTTTCTCGCACAACCTATAATCTCCTCACGATCCCCTTCCTTTCTTGTACAACTTATCCCTTCCTCACCACCCGTCTGAGTCTCACACAACCATCATTTTCTCACCATCCCTCTCTTTCTCGCACAAATCCGATTCTTTCTCTCCTTCCTCGCTCAACCCACCATCTCCTCACCCTTCTCCTTCTTTCTCGCAATGTTCCCCTTTCGCTCACCCTTTTTCTCATCATCATCTTCCTTTTCACCACTCTCTCTCCCCCCCTCTCTCTCTCTCACACACACACGCACACATACACAATTTTTCCCAAGCTTTCCTCTTCCTTCCTGGCCCAACCTCTGCCTTACTCCCTCCCTTGCCTTTCTTGCCCACATCTCCTATTTTGATCATTCCCACCCCTTTCTCGTCCTTCACCTGCCTATGTTGCCTCTACCGCTTCCTGCTTGCCCCTGACACCCCCAACGTCTCGTCTCCCGCAAGGCGGTGGCAAGGGAGTGATTGGTCTGCGCTTCAGCCGACGTGCTAACTCGCGAGTCATTGTGGGCGATTATCACTTCGTCTTCGCGCACTCACTCGCGTTGCCACCGCCCACTCGTCAAATCGTTATTTTGTTTGTTGCAGTAGTATTTGGTAACAGACAATATGTTTTTTACGGTTGTTCCTACAATGTAAAATCGTAAGTCAATAACAAATTATTTTACTCAAGAGCAAATATTTTCCATAGATTTTCTTCTAGATTTCATATTATTTCTTGGTGCCCTAAACTCATTCCTTTAAAATAATTTTGTGCGAAATATTATTACCGTTCCATTTTCAAACCCATTTTGTATGTAGAGGGTTTTCTCAGAAATTCTGTATTTGTCAAATCAAATTTTACTCATTTTCCTATGCTGGGTACCATCAAGACCGAAGATACGGGAATAGAAGTAGGGTGTAAATGTAGATAACGATGATATACGAAAATTATTTCGTAAAACGCAATAACCAAGCAATTTCCCGCCACGTGGTGATGAGCTCCTGAGCCGGCGGGAGGATCGATATCGCCGAGCCCCGCCTGCCCCTCATTCTCCTCCTCCCACGCCAGTCCGTTTCCTGGAATCTGCCCTGGCGCCGCGCCGCTCGCCTCCCGGAAGTCCCAACGCTCCTCCGCTGCGGGCGGGCGCGCACTCGCTCCTCGGGAGGAATAATAATAATAATAATAATAATAATAATAATAATAATAATAATAATAATAATAATAATAATACATTACCAAACTGTCCGAACACTTCTTCACATCACTTCCCTCATCTTGGACGTACAACAGAACCGATCCTACACATCAACTCTCGCTTCCCTAAAGACAGATTCAGACCACCATAAAATAGCAGAAAATCGTCAACAAATGATATGACCTTTATCGAATAATCATATCAACGATCATTCTCTGTATTTTCAATTTACTTCCAAAATAATTTAAATTATTAATATAAACAAAAAACATTTACCGCACCCTTCCAGGAACAGGAAGCAAACCAAAAGTTATGTATGTTTCTATTCACCACTCTGAAAAACATAAGTGTTGAACAGGAAGACAATAAATAAAAAAACAACAACATTCGGTTATATTGGGTAGAAGGGAAAAACATTGGCACACCACATACTAGATTACAGTTCGTGATCAATTCAGAACGGTCCGGACTATTGGTCATGTTCACAAGTGACACATTTTTTAGTTTTTAGGATTGATGCATTCGGTTTTAATTGTAATTTTAGTATTACTTTTTCAAGTTTTTATTGACCAACCAGTTGCTGTGATGACAAAAGATACAACTGCAAAAGAATTATTATTATTATTATTATTATTATTATTATTATTATTATTTTTTTTCGTTGATCGGCCAACTAGGACCACGCAGGCAAGCACTCTGCCTTTACCGTGGCCCAGTTTTTATTCATTCTCACGGAGGCAGGTGCTTGCGACAATTCTTTGGGGGGACCAGCATTTAAGCTGGATCCGGTTTTTAACCCCAAGGTTGTTAGCCCTGGGGGTATGGGAGATGAAATTATGATATGATGATAATGGGGGTGAAAGGACAACACATATAGACATACACAAACACACAAATACACCCATGCCCGAGGCGGGATTCTAACCCGCGATCTTCTGGTCCGAGACCACTCCGGCACTACTGCCTTAGCGATCTCGGCCATCTGATCGGCTATTATTATTATTATTATTATTATTATTATTATTATTATTATTATTATTATTATTATTATTATTATTATTATTATTATTATTATTATTATTATTATTATTATTATTATTATTATTATTATTATTATTATTATTATTATTATTATTATTATTATCACAAAATACAAGTATTACCATTGCGAAAGACATTATCTTACAACATTTTTCATTTCTTTCAAGGCTTGAACTCTTGACTCGATGTGTTCTCGTTCGTATGTTGTCGATATTCCGTCACATTCTAGTCTTTTTTATGGGTAATGCAAAAATACATGCGTAATCTTACCTCCTTCAAAACGTCTTTGAAATAATTAGAAGTACTTGTTAACCTTTCACTGACTTAAACAAGTTCCTTCCAATCCTCTTCTGTACCTAACTTGCTGGTCACAAAATATAATTTCTCTAAATTTGAGTAAAATCCCGTAACATTCAATCTGATTTATTTATGACTAATTTTAATACATCCCTCACTTGAAATGAATAAATATATTTAATCTCACAAATGCTGTGAGAGTATTCCCTTCTTCCTCCCTCCCTTTCATTTCTGCCTTCAATATGAGACTCCTCTCATCCAAATGGAGTACGTATTTCTTTTTGAACTTCTTTTCATAAACTATTAAATACAATTTTTTTGAAAGTGGTCTGGCGAAAGAGTGGCCTAAACCTCGCCCATAAAGAAATTTAATTATTTAATTAATTAATTTAAAGATCGTTATTGGTTATATTTTCTTTTTCATATTATGTTTTTCGATCTTCATTGATAAGAAAAGAGTAGCGTAATAATTCAACAAAAGATTCAAAACAACAAATTTACCACATTATTCGTACTAACTATTTGAATTTTATGATTTTTAGCATTTTAATAATTATATTTCTCCTCGGATTATTCTTCCAAAGCATTTAAAAAATACCTTTATGAACTTGTATCTTCACAATTTCTTGATTCCCCAAGTTCGATAATAATTTGTACACCGGAAATCCACCGCTTGTACTGCAAGTCTTTCCCATTTTCTCCAACCGCTTACCCCGATCCTTCCTGGCGCGAACAAAGAGGCAAGGCTCGCTTCATTGGTTCTTCGGCTGGAGGCGTAAGAGAAATCCCGCACAAATCGGACCCCTTTTTCATTGCGCCACTGCTGCTTGTTCAGACGAGTGCGGCCGCCTCGAGAGGCACGGCCAGGTCGAGCGCTCGCTGCCTGCGCAGGCATCCGTAAAAAAATTAATCGGCGCCGTTATGAGCGCGCAGAGGGCTCTCCTGGCGGCACGGATCGCGAGGCGGCTGCGCCCTGTGTGTGTGTGTGTGTGTGGGGGGTAGGAAAGGTAGCAGACGAGATGGAAACTGTGGAGACTGAGGCGTGTGGTGGAGTGTGGGAACGTGTTCAACATGTTGAGGGTGGGCGAGCATTAGTTCATGTTGTGGCTTGTTATCTGATTTAGAGCGTGTTGAAGAGGGATTTGAGAGAGAAAAAAGTAGGTTGAAGGGTAAAGACAAGGGATGTTCTGATGTATCAGAGTCAGTTGGAGTTCGTTGAATAATGGTGGTGTGTTAGGGTGCGTTGGAAAGTGTTGGGGTGCGTTGAGGTCCGTTGGAGTAGGTTGGAGTACGTTGGGGTACGTTGGGGTGTGTTGAAGCACTCTGGAGCACGTTAAATCGTGTTAAGATGTGTTGACGCTTTTTTGGGGGGATTAGAGTAATTAAGTGCGTTCGGATGGGCTGGTTGAGGCGGGCGATGGAACGGAGTGCTGGAGATTCGGCAGCGGCGGCCGCGAGAGGTCGCAGAGGTCAAGGGCGAATGCGAAAGGCCGGACGGCGTGCGGGGATGGAGAGTTCTGAGAGCTGCAGTAGAGATACGGAGGAACAAAGATTGAACAGCGGAGGGGAGAGTGATAGGAAACACATGAGCGGAAGTGGAAGGCGTTTCGTGTTTCGTGGAGGACTCATGGCGTTGTTGGATAAAAAGAAATGAGAAAAATTAAAAAAGAAAGAAAACAAATGAAACGACAAGAACTTTAAGTGCAAATTATATTAGAAGAGTGATTAATAGAATATTACCATTTCATATTGTAAGATGGTCCAAATAACGCGATTACGCACAGCATATTATATTTTCAGTTGTTGATAAGGACAAGATGAGAGAAAACAATGGCAGGGCAAGTTCTGCGTGTGTTGAAATTGGGAAGCAACTTGCAAACAAGACAGGAAACGACAACGGAGGCGCTGGCGGCTGCGGGGAACGAGCTGCGTCGGGGCAAGGGCGGGAGGAATGTAGACGGAGGTGGGGCGATAGAGAGCGCTGGTGGCTGAAGAGACGGAGGCAAGTTTTGGAGGCGGGTTTGGGGCAGAGGAAATACAGCGGGTGTAGATGGAGGCGAGGTCAAGATGTCGCAACGGAGAGCGGGTGAGGGGCATGTAGCAGGTGTACGGCGCTGGTGGCTTAAGAGGCGGGGAAAAGTTCAGGAACACGGGCTGGGGTGGAGGGAAGACAGTGGGCGACGTCGAGTTGACGAAGCGGGGAGTGGGTGCGGGGCGTTGAGCAGGTGTAGGGGGCGGGTGGCCGAGGGGACGGGGACAAGGTGATGGGGCGGAAAGAAAACTGCAGCTGTAGATAGGGGCGAGGACGACATGGCGGGAAGGGGTGCAGGCGTGGAGGTGTGGAGCGGGCGCGGAGTCAAGGTTGCCCGAGGGTAGGTCTAGATGCCGGGGGCGCCGCTGGCTGGGCGTGGCCGGGCGCGGGGCAGAGCCTCTTCATTTGCCGTCGAGGGTGCTTGTGCGCTCGAAGGCGCGGGCGCTGGATGTCCGGTCAAGTGGTGCGCGTCCCGCAGGTCTGCCCCCACCTCAACCCCCTCGAGTATTTTCAAGCAAAACTACTGCACCTTCGCCGCCTGCAGACCCGAGCGCAAGAGTCAACGCCCGGTTGGCTCACGGCCACCAATTGATTGATTAATTGAATTTCCTAAACCTTCAACTGCAGCGGTCATTAGTGCAGTGAGTTCAGTGAATGTTTTATTCCGGGAGATAAAAGCGTTTTCTTTCCCGTTGGATGCAGAGATCCGGCACCGACCAACACGTCGGCTAGTAGTGTCTTTCCTTATCGAGGTATCTCCCCAACCTTCAGACGGGAAATGCGCTAAGTCGATAAATATTGATCTTATCGATGTATTTATCTAAAAAAATTGGCTTTCCGAACATTTGAAAACAGCCAAAAAATTTCTAGATGCAACAAAACGTTTCTGTAAACAGTAATATGGTTAAAATACGTTTTCACTAGCAATGTTCACTGCGGTTATCTTTGAAAATGTTAATATTTTAGCCAACGGAGGTCCACCTATGAATAAGTTGTTATCCCTAAAAGAAGTATTTTAATACCATTTTCTTTAAGACTTTTCACTATAAGAGTTTTATAATTTCTGTTTTAAAATACCGTGTGGCCCACCTATGATGTTCCCTTCAATGGCTTCGCCGCATATCACCCGGAATTTCTCGTTCAGATTACGGAAACCAGCAGAAAACAAAATCGAAAATTTTGTTATATAACATATGACGATATGCATATTTATGAACTCGTCTCTTCACGCTTGTTATGTTGAGCTAAAAAATCTATAGGGTTCTATTTAAAAAATCGAAATTGGGTCCATATCTCTGCAATAAAAAATGCAATAGAATAGTATTATGCATAACCATAAATACCCCTTGCATATAGTAGTTTTAGTGAAAACCGCATCTCAGTATCTGCAACGTTTCAGGAGAAAATTGAAGAGAGCGTCTTAGGTGAGCCACACGGTATATAAATATTGGATACTTCAGTATGTTGGTTAAAATATCTACAATGGTGCAATTTTGATTTTATTAATTACCATTTAAAATGTAAATATAGAAAGAAATATTGGATTAAGCATGCGGAAGTTCGTTTCTGCCCTCCAAACGAACAGAAAAGATATTATATTCAAGCACTTTCTATGTTTGGTTACAAGTTCGTGCAGGAATCTTCAATTGTCTTCGGTGTCGCTATCTGTTGGCTTCTCAAATCCTGCATGTATTCCCTTATCAAAGCAACACGTATCCTGCACGTCGTTAACCCACGTACATGTGGCCTCGGTACAGGAGACTAGTAGACATTAATATACAACAGTAACAAAGACAATACACGAAACGTTTCAAGCAAATGCCATGTTCGATACCAAATGTAAATTTAGATTGAAATTAACATATTACTTGCAAATGAGTCACTTACTTTGGCACTTAAAGATGTTATTAGATTACGTTTAATATTCATTTTGCTTTAAAGAGTAAGAACTTGGTAGCATAATACTTCAATTTTACACTCATTGAGTCAATTTTGATACACAGCAAATTTCAGAGAATCTAAAAGTTCAAGCGTCAACATTCTACTTCATCTTATCTCACAGCACATATACCACAATCATAGTAGTAACAATAAATATTAATAATAATAATAATAATAATAATAATAATAATAACAACATTATATCCGTCCTCTCATTGAATAATGCAGTTTCCCCCAAATGTATGTTCGATCTGGCTGAAATCGAGGTCCTTCAAATTCGAAATGAATCTTTTATTTTTCGTACCCCCTAGGAAATTACGAAATTTTCTCAAGAACGGATCCTAGTTTTCTTTAAGAGTTGTGCTCGAATAGTTGAATGAACGCCTGTATATATATTTTCGATGTCCAATTTTCAACACAATTACTTCATTTCAAACAGTTTGAAATTAACCGTCCTTCGAGTTTGTCCTACACATTCATTATTGAAGCAGGATCCTTTTTTAATGCACTATCCTATTCTTCTGTATTATTGTTTAAATAATTTCTTATGCAGAGTCTTCAAAAGTTTAGCCGTTCTGAGTTTTGAATTTTGAGTCAAAACATGATTGTTTTCGTAGTTTTATTGGCATCACTAGCAGGATTATGGCTGCGAAGTCGCGCTCAGCTGTCGGATTAAGAAGGTCGCAAGGGTCGCGTATTAAGAAGGTCGTGGAAAGCTACGAGCTACGAGCAAGAATTCAAATTCTTGCCTGGGCAAATATTTGTGTTGGTTGTGAACGCTGGCAGAGGCAAGGGTTGTGTGAGTGGTACGATTTCCAAGTGAGTTACACCCGTCAGTGAAGTGAGAGGATTTTTTCTACTTCTGCACTCGCCCAATAGATCGAAGTAGCCGTCTCCCAGCGGACCCTGCCAACAAACGGCTTAATCGACCATCGAATATATGAAGAAATTCACTTTGATTAGTATTATGATATTTGACATTCCTTTCTTGTAGTATGAGAAGGTAAGGATTGTAATTTTCTTCCATTGAACATCTCACATAATTCTAAACATATTACATTAAAAAATTATATTAAAACATTACATTAAAACGTTACATTAAAACAATCTTACAACATGAAAAAGAAAAAAATCAGTGCTGCACAAGCAGCGGCCCTAATGTCCAAAAGCTATGAAAAGTGACGACCTGCAGCTGGTGTGAGAAGAGGGAGGCTGGGAGTGGAACTCGGCAACGCCCGGCCTATCCTTTCTGGTTCTGCGACGGGAGCGGGGAAGAAAAGGAATCGATTACATAACTAAATTTATCTGCGCGACGCCGGGACAGCAGTTGGCGGCGAGTGCGGTGGGGGCGGCGGGGGTGGCAGGGGGATGGGGGCGCGGGCGGCGACCGCTTCGGACGCCCTGGTGGCGGAGGCTTAGTGCGAAATTGGTTATTTATACCGGCGAGGGCGCGAGCCGCGATAGCGCAGAAGTGTTGGAAAGAGCGCGGGAAGCGAGAATGGGCTTCCCAGCTGCGGCAATCGAATCGAGACGGCACGTTCACCCAGATGTGGGAGAGGGCTGTATTTTTTGCCTCGGAAAATACCGAACATTTATTTTCTGAAAAAGGCAATCACACAAAGTCATTATTTTTGGTAGTTAATGAGTGTGAAATAGACTGTTGTTCCAAATGTTTTTTTTTTCAATGCAATGACTTTGCATTCACCGCAAATATAAAAATATTATCCTGTTTGTATTTTTAATTAAAAACGAGTACTAGTTGGTTAATGAATTGGATCGAACACAGACTATCAGTTGAGAGCGTATCATTTGTTATTAACTAGTTCCAGATACACAGGATCATTAGGTGTCACCAACATTCTGAGGCACTATATTAAAACGCTCAGACGGAGGAGAACTCTCACGATGGAAAATTAAGAATCGATTCAACTAAAGAAACAGTCGTAGGAAGGGATTTGCTTACGATGATTTCAATTAGAAAAAATGACGTACTATAATAATAAAAAATAATGGAAACCGAAAGCGCTTTCGATTTGCACAAAAGATGATAGAAAAGTGTCTCGAAAAGTTTTTCCTTAAATAAATTAAAAAAGATATTAACACTTTTTAATAAAAAAGTGATAATTTCAGTTGTAAATGCCTTGTAAGTAAAATAAATCCGAAAAAATACGTCACTCTCTTTACAACACAAAGTTCGTAACTTCAGCGAGCTAACTAATTTTGTTGGTGTGGATACAAAGTAAGTAAAAATTATTTCCCCTAGAAAGTCCTGCTACATTTTTCTCAAATCTTGGAAATGAATTTACTTCCATGTATATTCGTGACATTTGTCGAAACATTAAAATACGCTGACACATTTGGTAAGGAAAAGCCACAAATCAACAAAATTTGAAATTAAAGAGTGGTCCGTATCCGCGCATCTCAAAGAAAACACTTTCACCCGAAGCCCCAGGAAGCAATTCCTCGCAATAGCAACAATCCCTCACTTTTTCCTTCAAGCTCTCTCTCAATCTGGAGATTGGCTGCAGGGTACTTGCGTCATTCAAGCGCTGCGCTGCTGTTTTTCTCTGGGTTATGAAAACCACGCGGCGCGCCCCATGACAAAGATGAACTGCAACCAGATACCGTCACTCACCACAACTTTTCTCGCGGAGATCACTACCTTCAAACGTGCCAAGAGGGTGAAATGAGGAGGAACAAAATTCAGTTCTAAAATATCTTAATCATGTTCAATACCTGTGCGCATTGGATTTTAGTAATAAAGAATGCCCTTTAAACTTCCGTTTATTGAAATTGTAGCTCATTGATATGATCAAAATGCAAAATACAAAGGTGTACGGCACAGTGATAGAAAAAATAGTGAACAACAATAGTATATTCTCGGAGAATTATCTTCAGTGAAATGTAAAGACAAACTGTTGTCCACTGACATGAGAAATGATAGCCAACTATATGATTATACATTCTCAACAACCCAACCATTTGTTTACATCGTCCCGGTATGTGTCCTTCAGTCAATCTTTCTCTTTTATCTGCTTCTTTTGTTTCAAGATGTAAACCGAGTACTACGACTGCATGTGTCCCCTGGGAGTTTTTGTTGCCTCAAGAAATGTGCTAAATATATTTTCTTTACACTCAGCTCTTTTAATACCCCGTGTTTGTTGTTCTTTCTATCCAGCTTGTTTGGGCCCCATGCATACATATCTCTCATATTCAAATGCGGAGCAATCTTAATGAGTTAAAATGTACACACAGAAGACAACCTAGAGGCGTTTTAATATCCACAGGAAATTGCATCTGAACACAGCACCGCTTAATCTGGGCCAGAGCGGCCTTTCTGAAAGCGCGAGGCCAGATTGCTGCTGAATGCGAGAGTAATGCGGATAAAGTCGCCTTGACAGCCTTATGTTACGCCATAGAACTTTATTCGCTAACCACCTTACTTTGCTGCACCGCTATTAATTTAACGCCTGCCAAAACCAAACCACGTGCGTTGCTTTCACCATAAATCATCGGGGTTTGCAAGGAACAGACTTCGCCAAGAGATAGACTGAGGGGTGAAGAAAATGCATCATATTCATTTCTATTCTATTCTTTGTGCTTAGAACGTATGAATATGGATTTTTTACAAATTTATTCTAACAGATTTAGCGTACCGGATCGTAATCTGGTAGTTCCTAGAGCCGAGTCCTGGCGACCGCTGATCGACCTCTGTCTGAAGGAGAATTTTGACGGCCGGCTGCTCTGCTCGGCACTGTTCCACGGTTTCGGCGATCAATACCTGGTAAACACCGAAGTAATATCCTAATAAACGGGGCCCAGGCACGTGCGATCTTTCCTCCTTCCTCGTCCTATACTAGCCCATTACACACACACTTACACTTACCCCCACTACGCCACCACACTAGCCGGCAGGCCAGTCGGGGGCTCAGAACGTGTCTCGGCGCGGGTGCAGGCTGGGGCCCTGCAGATGGGAGGCGCTCGGATGGGGAAACACTGGATACCAGCGTGTAGGTCTCATCACCTACCGGAAGAGGAACACCTCCACCTCCGAGATAAAACAAATACGACACCAATTGAACTAATGTCCGTATCAGTTGATATACATGGAAACATCAGTCAATCAACCCAGGCACATGCCAAAGAGTATCTCAAGCTCCGCTCCTCAGGTGTCACTTCCTTTCCATCCCACCTTCAGCCCCGTTTTAGGGCTAACCTGCCATTGCTAATCCTCAGAGAGATAGGAAAATTCCGTCAAAATTCTGAGGCGTAACTGTGGTGTCGGGTTAAGTTTGAAACCGAGTTGTAGCGTTATATGAAGAAAAGCACAGATAATTAAATGCCTGACACAAATTGACAAATTACAACGGTGATTATTTTCTGCTTAAATTTCTAATTTTCTGCTCTTAATTATTTCGTTCTGTAAGTGGAAACTCTTACTTTTTATTATGGTAATTTCCTGTACATATGATTCTAAGTGCATATGTGAAACATCAATGGCAATGTCTGTCGCAGACGAAAGTTATGGACAAAATATGATTCCCAATAGACATAAGCCCTGCAACGTGGAACATTATATTGTTTCTACGCAGTAAAGTGCACATTTCTTCCAGTAATGGACGTGTTAGAATTATGACTGGATTGTACTATTATTGATATTGATTTTTTTGTGTTTGTATTTATCCCCCATAAAAAGAAATTGGCCTCAGCGCCGTTAGATCCCGGACTTAATAGTCGGTCACCCAACCAGGAACCTACGATGTTTCGAATTCGCTTAACCTTTATGATTTCACGTAGTTAACGACTTTGGCTACAAACGTCGGCTTCGTGGTCGTGAGCTTTCAGTAGAACCATCTTATCATTCTCCTGGATGACCGCGGGAAACTACAAAATCCTCGGTCAGGAAGGTCGGCACGGACACTGAAACCACGGCTCTCGAATCGGAAATCAGCGCGCTACGCCCTGAGCCACTTTGCTCGGTGAGATTGAATTATTGCTAAGCTAAAGCCCTAAGATCACACACTACACACAAAAAAGGAACCCATAAATCTCAACAAGGTTTCAATAGTAACACAAAACCTAGTTGCGCTAAACGGAAACATTGTTGCGGTATTTATTTTCCTGGATGCGTCAGCATCTAAGATAAAATTCAACCTTGCCGGACTAACCGGCCTGTGATTGCTGAAAAGATGATGCTTCAAACGAACCTGTTCCCTTCCTCTCCCTCTGTGCTGAAGGGGGGGGGGGGGTAGGAAGTGGAAAGGACTCTGTGCTAATGGCAGGGGGGGGGGGGGCTCCCGGCCCCCAGCCGCCGGCCGCCAGCATAGAGAATGACTCAAGAGTTGGTATTGTATGGCTGACCTGTGAGCAGCAGCAGCTCAGTTTCTGCAGATACTCACTCGTCAGTCTTTTCACAGCGATTTGGTGTGAATTGGAATCTGGTGGTAATTTCTTTAATAGTCTGAGTCATGTATTCGAAGTGAAAGTCTTAATTCATTGGTTGTGAAAGGGATATTCGAATTAAGAGACGATTAATTTCGTATTTACTTTTGTCAACAAGACACTGCTTGTGATTTCAAAAGAACTTGAATTAAATGATACCAACTAGGATTGTAGCAAGAATGAATGAATGCATTGACAACATAGTTTGTCGAATGAATTGCCTGAAATGTTAAGGTACGTATATATTTCTATCATGCGTTGTAATAATATTTATATATTAGGTTATGTACAATGTTGCAATTGGCAACTAAACCAGCTTAAGATAATGTAAATGTAAATTATTATTAAAATTCCCCTAAAAGCTTATGTCGAACAAGATAAACAATAATTTCGTTTTATATCATTGGTTAAAACAATATTAATTAAAATTCCAATGTTGTTAAGATTATTTAATTACTTTTTAATACTCAGTTATGCATTGCAAATAGGTATGTTTTACAATATTGTCTAATTTATTGAAATATATTTAAAATTAGGTTTGAAATGTCATTGGCGGTAGTTAAAAATTGTAAAATTGATTATTACAATATTTTCGTATTTGTATTTTAAATTGAGGCTAAAGCCTGTCATGTTCTGTAAATATTTGAACCAAATATTTTATTTTTCAGGTTGTTTTTGGCACTGGTGATGGAGATTGGTTTATTGATGCAGATAATCATGGATATTGTGAATTCCAAATGCCTACTCCATGTAAAAATTATGATTGTGTATTTGAAGGAACTTACTTTGTCAGAAGTGAGTGTTTTTGAACATTCTTTCTACATCACAAGTCATAATTGAAACATACTTGTAAAATGAAATCTGAGTCAATGTGTGGTAAAATTCTTTATTTTCTGGTTTTGAATAACAAGTAAAATAATAGATTTTGGTGAAGTTTCAAGTCTAGATTTGAAATTATCACTTAATATAATTTTTCCTGTCACACTCACATGCCCAAACGCTAATTTCAAGATAATATATAATTATTACTAAAACTTTAACTTTTTAAATAAGCTACCAGTTTCAATGACAATAATGCTTGCAAACATTACTCGAAGAATATTGTTTTATCTATGTTTTGTACATCCATTAAGCCAGTAATTTGGTGTTGAAAATGCTATAACCGGGTTCTCTACTTCATATTTCAGAAAATCACTAATAATAGTAGAAAAAACTAAAGAGCACAATTCTAGAATTATTGTGCATAGCTTTTCACATGAAATAATGTGTTTAACAAAAAATTCAATTTTTATTGGATTAAAACACTATTGGAGGGTGCGATATATGTGGTTTGATTGTTTTATACAGTACCTGGCTTCCCTACATATGAATGTTCCGGAAAACTATCTAAATGCTATGCTAGGCGTCAAACTGACGTATACACATGTATTTTGTATAGTTTAACATGTTTCATTGTTTTCTTGGCTAAATAAAACATGTGAATATTAAATTGTTATAATTTGCGAAGCATTATTAATTAGATTATAGTATTTTTATTACATAGATGCAATCAGGATTTTTCTGTGTGTGTGTGTGTGTGTGTGTGTGTGTAAATTGTCAATATTCAAAGAGTATATTCCTAAATTTTGGAGCGATACAAAATAGTTGTATTTAATAAAATAACTGTTACCTGGAGAATGTTCAAATTTAAAAGCACTTTAGAACAGGTTGTTAATTTGATAAGAAAACTTATTTGACTCACACAAGAAAATGAAAACCAATCAAAGAAATAAACAAAAAAGTGCATTTGAAAATAATTTTAATCTAAATTTTTAGCTATAATTTAAGTAAATATTGGTGTTTTATGTATAAAAAATAATTGAAATTGTATTTATTGGGATCAGTAATAAAATGTACTAATTGTATGTATTTATGAACCAATTTTAAAGTTGTTTTGAAGTAATTACTGGTGTCCCTAAGCATGTGCTTAGTCTTTTTACGTATTTAATCCACCCAATCAGATTAATGAATAAGTGTATACATCTATATTACGTTAACATTTGTATGCAATCAAGTTTATGTCAATATATTCCATATATTATTATTCTACAACAATGCAGGTATTATTGATGTATGTAAACCTACGCTAATAACAATCAGACTGCAAAACTCATCTTTTGATGCATTTCGTGTAATTTATTGTGAAATTAAATTATCACAAAATGTTATTTTTATGAAATTTCAAGTTTTTTCGTTGTCGTGTAGGTAAATATACAGATTGTTGTTGGATCAAAAATAATAATGAATATACTATTATTAGCAAGTACTACGCATAACCAACTCCTATCGTCATTCATTCCTAAATCTGTCAACAATCAGTAACTTTTACAACAATAAAGGATGCTTAAATAAGGCAACATGGACGGCTGGATCCTGCAACCTGTATTGCTCTACACGTCGACTCCGCAGGCCTACTTCTCCTATCAGTATCGCACGGTACGTCATGACGGTAGGCTAGACCCTCCAACGTGTGGTGCTGGCTTACGCCGAGTAGATAACCTGCTCCTCCATAAACGTTGCTTGGGCTCGGCAACTCCTAGCCGTGCCGTCTAATAATCTGTATTCATTGGTGTGCAACAAGGCACCCTTCACGATGCAAGTTTTCAATCCAACAATCTCCGTGAACCTTGTTGAGCCTATATTATCATGCACTCCATTGTTACAGTATCATGGATCAGGTGTAATGCAACTGTTCTTTTTTTTCGTGAAGATAATAGGTTTGGATGTGGTTTGCGGTATCCTCGTACATTGTAAAGTTACATATAGAGAGATAACATCTATTTACTTGAATGCACTGGCTCTTCTAGACACATAATTACATTTACACAACTATGTTTTGAAGAAATGTGTAGACTTGCTGCCTGGTAACGTTACCCTCGCAAGAAACAGGCAATAGGGATGAAGTGATACTAGGCAGGCTAGACGTTCTCGTAGCAGACGTTAATACGCGCTCTCACAAACATTAAAAGGGCCTGACGAAGCACGACTCAATTAACGCGAAATCGCGAAAACTTAGCAGCATGCCTTAATGCCACGGGGAACTAGTAAATTTTTAACTCAACTGACAATGGTGATATTTATCACAGATTAATTCGATGCAATTTTGCGTACTTTAAAATAACATTTGCACGTTGGTGCTAAAATGTAATTCCCTATCAATGGGACTTGTGATTGCCAGACGGCACGAAGCTTACATTGGAATTGAATTTTACTTCGGCTCGCCGGAGGGACCTCGCCTTGAGCGTGTAAGGGAGTGTATTTGGACCTATAGAAACGGTTAGTTTGAAAGTTATGGGAACATTCAGAAACACATTTCAGACGGCACTCTGGGGCGTTAGGCTAATGTGGGCATCGGGGTTTCCTGGTAGGCGCTGTGCTCACGTACACGTGACTTCATATGCAACGGTGCGCTCACGCTTGGGGAAGAGATCAGCACCTCTTCGCATGCCGGGGAAAGCTTGGAAGCAGGGATGAGCGGCATTTCAGCATCGAAAGATAACCTAGAGTTGGCCTAGAATTGACCAACACTCCTATTTCGAAACATGAAATGATGATGCATGATCGGGAACCGCTATGGAAACGAGCAACTTTTATTGTTTCCGTACGTTAAAAGAGGTAGAATAGATTATGGAATATCTTATTTTGCTCCAAAACATTTTTGCTCAGAATGCGGGTGTGTTCTGTCGTCCCCATGGCAACCTCTCTTCCAAGGCATGCTGCAGTCGCGTTTCGTCCTGCGAGTAGGTGGCGGGCGAAAACAAAAGAGGAGAAGGACCGTCCATCTTTGGTTCCGGCCTGTTCTGTTTCGTCGCGGCCAGGGGGGAGTCTCCTCCTCAACGAGCGCTCGTAAAATCCCTCGTAAAATTACGCGAGTGAGTGGCGAACGACTGAGATTATGGCGGCCGTAAGTTCTCTCTTAGCTCTCACGCGAAGCGCTCGCCGATCCGGTCAATTATTCACAGACTTTCTGAAAAGTTTATCGGGCCAAATAGCTGCCGTCGATATCGGCGACGCTCCGTTCTACCGCTGTCTGGACGGCATGAAATAAATCCATTTGTATCCAGCCCGCCACTTCATTAATCGATTTTCGATATCTCTAGCTCGAGGCCTCCCTGCGATTCCATCTGCAGAAGCCGCGGGCGCAGAAGCGAGAAAACGTCATATCGCGTTAATGGCTGCGGCCCGTCGAGGATTGGAGCCGAAGTGGAATCTCGCGGAAGATCGATTATTCATTACCGAGTTGTGAATTGCCATCAGCCAATCATTTGACTACCGGTAACTGGTGTACGCCAACAACGTTAGGTGCTGCGTAACGTTCGATGGGTTTGGGATCAAATGGGAACTAAACGTGATATGTTTAAATGAAGATAATGTATTTATTTCTTTGCAGTGATCCACTTATGCTTGAAGGTCTTGGCATCACGTTCGAAAGATGGAATGCTAATGCAGTTATGCGAAAAGAAAACACAGAAACGCTTCTCTTACTTACGCACTAACTGTAATTATTTCGAAGAACCTACGAACGAATTATTGAATTGACAAATAATGAAGTGTATTCTCCAAATATTCCATATCTTATTCTTAATATTAATATCAGACTTCGGCGAAAAAGCAAGATTTAGTAAGATTTTTTAAGCTACAGTTCGACCCATTATTTCAATAAACTGTATTCCAAGAAATCTGTGTGTTTTTCGATTATTTGCTGTGTAATCATCATTAATATTTATCATTCATTTTTACAACTTACGCATATCGCGTTAACATTTCTGCACCGAATTATTTATTTTCTAATTGTGTGCGAAGATATACGCTCAATAATATTCTAATCCAATACTGGGGCGGAATTATTACGATAATGTCTGAAAAACATTCTTTCTCATAAGCTTCGATTATTTGAAGCACACCCTTTGAACAATAGTTGTTACTTAAAATACTTAAACAAAAAATAGATGTACAGCATTTTCATTGCTCTGAGTTGTAGATATAAAAAAATACTCCTTTTAATTGCGGACATAATTTAGTCATTCCAGGAGTTGAAACTAAAAAAAATTAGAATTAGCAACATTTATGAAAATATAAGACTGTAACCTCCACATCTATTACTTATTGCAATAAAGAAAAAAATAATTTAATTCCAAGGTAATCTTTTGACCACATCGCGACTGTGCCGTCTTTCAAGAATTCTACGAGAAATATAATAAATTATATAGGATATTGTTATTATAAACTAAAGAATTTGTACACTCAAATAAAAAAATCAGAATATTTCTAGGATATTTTAATTCATTTACAATTACGTTAGAATATCAAAAATCATAATTCATTTAATTAAAATTAAAAAACAAACCACTGTGCATGATGTAATATTGTGAAAAAAAATACCGAGAAGATTTAATCAGTATAATAAGATAAAGTATAATATTCACAATGAGGATTGTTCGAGGACAAGAAGCCTGAAATATGTCATGTTTCAAAGGTAGTGAGGGGATGCTACGGCGTTTCTCCGCCTGTCGCGCACGAAACAAACTCCGTCGAGGCGAAAGCGCGAAGCAGCGCGTGTGCACATGAGCCACGGGGCTGAATAACTCGGCGCTGCGCTGTGCACACGCGCGAAGCTAAGAGCAAGGCCGGGCGCCCCGTGGCGCGTTGGGGGGGGGGGGGGGGGAAGAAACGGTGGGAGCGACAAGGCTATTTGGGTGGCGGAGGAGAGGCAGCGGTGAAGAAGGTGGCGATGGAAAGGGCGGTCATACACAGTGATTCCGGGCGAGTCAACGTCTAAGGTAGTTAGTACTGTAAGTGTAATGCATGTTTTTTCCTCTGGATGTAGCGGTGATCTTCCACCACTTGATGGCTAGATTCGGAGCCGACCTACCATCGGATAGCGAGGATTTTCCCCAACCAGGTTTCTCCCACCAGCGGGCTACCGCTCCAGAAGAGACAAGCTCTAAGCTCCCGACCAGTGTTCTGACATGTAGTGTAGTGTATGTTAGTGTAAGTGTGGCGTGGAGTGGGCTTGATTGATTATTTCGTTTTTCGGGTGCGTCATTTGCTACGGTCATTACTCCTGTAAGTCTAGTGCATGGTTTTACCATAGGACGTGGCAGTGTATTTCCCCCGAAATATAGTGAGATTCGGCGTCGAACTACACTTCAGCTTCCGGATTTTCCGAATCAAGGAGTCACCGCCTCAGCCAGTACAAGCTCTACCCTCCCGACATGTGTGGTAGGGTAGTTCATGTTTCAGGGTAAGGATGTGTTTAAGAGGGCAAGGATATGGCAATGAATAGTAAAGAAAGATCGCGGAATTCGCCTAATATTGATTGGAGAAACCATGGAAAAATACTGATCAGAGTAGCCGGTCGCTAGAATTATTTTCCAAACAGCGGCTGAATTCGATTTTGCTACACTATGTGATGAAAAGTATCCGGACACGTCCAAAATGATGTTACGGTGTGATCGTGTTTTTCATGGAGGGGGTTGCACCCCCTGTTTTGTGTGGCACTATCACGGCAAAGGCCTACGTTGATGTTTTAAACACCTTCTTGCTTCCCACTGTTGAAGATCAATTCGAGGATGGCGATTGCATCTTTCAACACGATCTAGCACCGTGTTATGGAACGCCGACTTCGTTCCAAGCCTCACCGACCCACATCGATACCTCTTCTCAGTGCAGCATTCCGTGAAGAATGCGCCATTCCCCAAGAAAGTTTGAGCCACAAGACCACATACTTTTCATCACGTATTGCATGTAGCTAGTGACGAGAATCCTGCCATCATTATGACTATTATCTTAAGACCTCCGAACTAGAGGTACTGCTGAGGTACCTCAGCCGGTGTCTAGAGTGGGGCAGGAGGAGAGCGGTGACGGGGCGGAGGGCAGGGGAGGAAAGTGGTGACTGGCAGAGCTGAGGGGTAATTTGGGCGCTGGGCGAGAGATGGAGGCGACGTTGGAGAGAGGGCGGGGAAGCGGGGTAAGGGCAGAGGATGCGGGTCGGTGACAAGGTGCACGTCGGAGATGTGCAGCGGTGGGGAATAACTAAGGGCAGTGGGCAGAGGCATGAGGCTGTTGGGCGGCGGGCGGCGGGCTTGCGGTGCGGAGGGTTAAGAAGGGCGGCGGAAGTAACGGCAGGGTGGAGGAACGAACGGGGGCGGGCGGCGCGTGGGGAGGCGGGGAGGTGGATGGTGGGAGCGTGCGGCGGTGGGCTGTGGGCAGTGGTAAGTGGCCCTGCACTGGGAGCGAGAGGAAGGCGCCGCGAGGGGCGCTGCGGTCGCCCTGAGCTAATTGCCTCTGGCAGGGGCTCGCTCTCGGAGGGAAGTTCCCCGCTCGCTGGCGCTCTTCCTTTATTGTTGAGGTGCTTCCCAACTGCGGATTTGCAATTGGGGCTGATGATGCTGGATCCTGAGCGTCGAATTTTGACGAGGGCTACTACACCTTTTACACATTACGCTAGAGTTTTACTCAACAGCTGGCAGAATGTACGAAATAAAGTTTACTTTTTTAAATTAAAGTTTCAACTAATTATTACCTAGTTGATAGCCAAAGACGTAAACGCGTTTTAGCTGCTATTTCGAAATGTTTCATTTAACACGTGGTAGAAGGAAATAAATGTTACTTTTCAATTCAAACTTCATACTCTATATAAATCTCTTTGTAGAGATGACATTTTTTTCAATTTTTAAGAAGCAGCCATCGATGCAAACCCTGTAAGTATGCAAATGCTAAGTAAGAAATCGCTCGCCATTACTTTATTCAACAAATTTAAATCAAAAAGGAAATTAAATTTGCAGATTATGGCATACACAAACAGATACCCACATACACATGCATAGAAAAGAATTGATGCGTCTTAGGCTCTTCAAATCAGGTTTGTGCGTCCCCACAGGTTTTGTGGAGACAAGTGAGTTCTTGGGAACTCGAATTTCCAAGGAAAATATGTGGAAATGAAGAGGGCCAGGTAGGGTCCAAATTACGTTTCTTAAATAGAATTCTACAACATGAGATATTTTTGAATTATATTACATTTTTCAAGATTTAATTTTTTTGGTATGTTACCTCTCCGCCGCATTCAGATCAATCCTGCTAATTTACTTTAATGCAATTTTAAAATCTTTAATTAACATTTTTATTGGGGTGGATTCATTGTGAAAATATTTGCTTGCAAAATGTTTAAAACAGCCCTGTTGTCCGATAGTTTTCTTCTTCGAAGGTCGTTCTTCAGTTTAGATGAGTGTTATCTGGGGGCTCAATCTGGGCTGTTAGGTGGTTGCTGAATAATCTCGACAATATTTCAATGCAGTGTTGGTAACAACAGAACTATTATCTGGAGCAATGTCATGCAATAGACGAACATTGAAACGCTGCTTGCTTCGTCTCTTCCACTTGCCTTCAGATTTGGCGCAGAAGAGGATAATAATTTTCCGCAATGACGGTGGTATTCCTTTACATAACCTACTTCCATTTAGCGTCCTCGTTTCAAGACAGCTCTGTAGCATATAAAACAGACAGCTCCATCAAAACCCTCCGGTCTATCCTCCTGTGCGCTACAAGCACGTGCAAGGATGCAAAATTAATTCGGATGTTAATTGGTTTTCGTAACACTATACTTCTACATTGACACCAAACACAAGGATGAAATGCCGTCCTTAATGTCAACGGTACGATATAAGTAATGAAAACAAATCAATTGTAACAAATGACGGCGAATGAGTACTCCTATTCCATGAAAAATTACGTCTTACTTAAAGGAATTTTTCTTTCAAAAAGATGCTATCATGAAAAGTATTGAACAACAGAGCTGATAATACAGAGAACGGGCTTAGTTGATTATAAAATTTGCTATTGCCTTGGTTTACGAATTTTAATGGTTTCCGTTATATCTCTTATTCTGGATAAAAACGTTTATAACTATAATGTTCAACGAGTTGCGTCTCGCAATCTCAAAACGTTCTTCGCATTATGTTCTTTGTGGACAGAGACAATTATTCGCCTTCCGTAGAGGAAGGGTGCTTCACCATATTGGCGTCTCTCCACTGAGGATAGGATGCACAACTGTATATCCAGTAAAAATGGATTCTCAAACATTATTTCCTTTTCTGGAAAGATCGTCTTGAACGTTTTTCACAAGAGGTGTCTCGTGAAAGATATACAAACGGTTGTAACTGAAAAATACAAGACAATATTATTTAGTATTTTGCAATGCTCAACTAGAAACATAAATGTAATTTATCACACATTGATTGATTCAGAGAAATGTAAACGAATTGAAACAGCTAGATCATATCATTCGACTGAAACGAAACTGTATGCTAAAACAGCTATTTTAAATATTGGATTGCTTTTTCTAGAAGTCAGAAACTTTTGGAAATATCTTAGTAATTTGGCTAAACGAAAGATCTACTAGTTTCACTGAGAAATGTTGTAAAGTAATAGTATTTAGTTACAGTAACCAAGGTATATTACTGTTTGTGAAACGTGCAACGTGAGTTGAAGAGCTGCGACACAGAGTTGCATCACCTATTGCTCACCTCTGCAGAGCTCCAATGTGGAGTCACCAAGTTAATGAAGCTGAATGGTCTCTTACCGCCATGTGGACTAAATGGCGGTCGTCCCATGCTGTGGTCACATTGCCTGGTGATCCTCTTCTACACATTGCCTCCACACACGCAGCACAGTTGAGGCGGCGTGACCTGTACAAGCCGGAATGTCACGATGTGGCAAACCCACTTCCCAGAGATCAATCTTTGTGCCCTGTTTGAACTCACTCACATGCTAACGCAAGGCTCTTTGTCGTCAACTGGACATGCCGGCACGTGCTTGCATGTTTACACGTTACTGTCGGCTCGTCGCTAATGGAGTGAAGTGAAACACTAGCGTTTCTGATCTGACAATATAGGGCGCCACTGGGGCTATGAATTCGCCGTCTTTTTACAGGCTTAATCACTTACTGCTAGGACACATCTTCCAAGTTTGTATTTAGTAAAGACATTATTTCGGGGTGTTGTACTTTTTACAAATAGTTGTATATTAAACAATGATTCCTTATGGTTATAAGAAATATAAAAATGTTATCATTGTGGCCTTATATTCCCGTGCACAAGAAGGTTTAAGGAAGTTAATTAGTAGGTAGGTAGACTTTATTTAAATTAAAACAATTTAATTAAATAGTGAAAATATATAATTACAAAATTTAATATAAATGTCCATTACTTGAAATATTTCGATTTGTAGCTTAATATGAAAGAACCTAATTGGAAGTTAAATTTCAGATTGCTTTCGTTTAGGGCAGAAAGTGTTCCGAGGGATCGTTTTGTAACTTCTACGGCTGCACACCTTCACTGTGCAATTTTATCAATGCCACAATTTGTTGGAAGTTAAGGCTTTACAGAGAAAGTAACTTAAAAATCTGAATGTCACTATATTCTTTAATACCAAATAGAAAGTTTTATAAAACTTCAAGAAGCTATTCTGCAGAAACTTATCAAAATACTACGTATTTTCCATGCATTGAATGCTCACAAGAATTTTCATTGCAGAAAGCAACGGAATTAATCAAGAAAAGCAGTGGTGTGCAACAACACATACTTTGTCGTATTACTTGTAACGATTACTTTATATAGTATTGCAATTTCTATTCTACCTTTACTTCACACATCTTTTGAGAAATCTCTCAGTCCTACCCGATGAAGTAACTCTGAACTCGAGGTTAGACTTTTATTTGTGGCTCGAAAGTTAACACATTTTGCCCTAAAAACGTAGGTACTTTGGGTGTTAGCGGGCATGATAGTCATCGCATTATTTTATTGGGCATTAAGGAACGATGTGTCTTCGTTCTATTACATTGGAGATATTTTTAATCTTGAAACCCCTATTCTTTTTTCTCGTTTGTATGTGTATAATTGGGATAATATTGATTGTGATTCATGTGTATAATTAATTTTTAAAATTTGGATAATATTGATCTAGGCAACTGTTTCAGTTACAACACGAAAACAATCACACATACTATCTTATTATGTTACGACCTTCGCGATATCTATTTATGTCAACCTTCGTTTCTGTTTTGTTACAAGGTTAGTTTGGGAACAGGCGGGCTGGTGCTAGAGGGCGCATACTGCATTCCCGCTGAAATGGGGCGAGGGGCCGGAGGCAGCACCGAAGGCAGTCCGGCTGCAACAGCTGAGGAGCGCGCGCTACGCGGCAGGGGGCGCGTGGCGGCTGAGCTTGGGGGCGGGGCGGGGGTGGGGGAGGAGGTGGCACGCACGGAGGCCACGGAGGTCG
The DNA here is from genome assembly GCA_038098605.1 of Gryllus longicercus. NCBI lineage: Eukaryota > Metazoa > Arthropoda > Insecta > Orthoptera > Gryllidae > Gryllus > Gryllus longicercus. Next base: position 5,854,149 of record JAZDUA010000027.1, on the reverse strand, counting down.
GCCCCGAGAGGAGTTGCTCGAGTCGCCGATGGAGGGCGAAGACACGAAGGGGGCGGAAGAGGTTAGACGAATTCTTGGGGTTGTCGAGGGCAGGAATGAGGGGAGGGCAAAGTAACTCTGAAGTGAAGTTCTTGCGGTTGAAAGTGTTGCCGATGGAGGGTGATGTTGCGGGTGGAGGGGAATTTTATGGGTGGAAACATCAGGGAATAAATCCGGCGGCGCTGGTGAGCGAGAGGGAGGGCAATTAGCGCAGGGGAAATGAGCGGCTCGCTCCTCCTCTTTTTCCCCTCTGCCATCATCGACCGGGAATTTTGGGCAGTGACGGCGGGGTGGCGGGCAGACAGTGTGGCGGGAGGGAAGTAAGAGAGTGAGTGAGGGAGGGGAGGGAGTGAGTGAGAAAGGGAGAGAAGGAGGGAGGGAAGGTAAGCGAGAGGGCAGATGAGCAGTAAGGGCGGACCGTCGGTGAGGGCGGATGGACAGTGAGGGCTGTCGGGCGTGTGGATGAACGGGCGGCGGATAGTGAGCGTGCTGTGAGGCCGAACGGGCAGTGAGGGGGGTGGAGGGTCACACGGTGAGAACGGCGAGTGGTGTGAGTGAGGGGAAGGGGGGCGGCCGTGAGGTGGGGCCGACGGTTCGACGCCCAAGTCCTCAGCAGACCGCCCCCTGCCTCGAGTGTTAGAGGTGGTGGCGGCGAAACTGCCTTGGTTGATGACTCCGATCTCGTTCCAGCGAGTTACCCGACTTACATAAAGCCCCCTGCGTTTGCTTAGCCATGTCCTCATTGTTGTGTGTCATCCTCGTTCTCATCTTACTCGTATGTCTACCTCTCAATATGGTACTTCACACATTGTATAATTTGTTTGATGAAAGTCTTGTCAGGAGTGTTTGTGTTTGTAATGTACTTGTAGTCGTGATTAGTTACGTTTCCTATTCGTTTGTATAGTACGAAATGAAACTTATTTTAGTTAAAATATAACACATAGAAAGATCTTAAGACTACACTTTCAAAAAAAAAAAAAGTGAAACACTTGCATTTTATTCTAGCCAATGCGCGGCTGAAAATCGTTGCCTAATTTACATACAAAATTTTTGAGCAAGAGCCCATTTCTCAATATTGCCTCAAGGGTTTAACTGAAGCCATTGCCAGGCTCCGCGATGACATCACCCGTGTTGTTGTTGTTGTTGTTGTTGTTGTTGTTGCCTCTTCCCGCTGTTGCGTCCTTTCACTGTGCGGCCGGATCGTCCAAAAAGACCGACAGCGGCCACGACGTCTCTGGATTTGGGGCGTAGGTTCTTGCAGCAGGTAGCGGGAGACCGGCGGGCTGACTCGCGATTCACACCACAGTTTAATGCAGTCCCGTTCACAAATATCTTCAACTCACTTGCAGATGCGATGCAGCAGGCACTCATAATTCAGTTCATTTTGGTAAAGGTGTTAAAGTTTTCGTAATACTTGTCGAATCTTTACTGAATTGTGAAGTTCCGGAAGCCAGGTAGCGTAATTTTGAAAAAACAATGTGTCCTTCAAATCTTCAAATTACGCAAGCAAATGTGGGTAAATTTAAACCACCCTTTAGAAGCGATGTGCGTTAAACAAACACTACAGTTTAAAACACGCATCAAAGCGTTCTGAAATGAAGTAAAGTGCCCGGTGGTTTAACAAAAAATCAAGTACTGGTGGTGGTCTGACAAGAAGTGTCCGCGGTTTGTAATGAAGTATCCGGCGGTCTCGGTTATCCTCTCCTTTCACTCCCTTAAGGTTATTGTGTTGCTGAAGAATTTCGGCCAATCGCCGGACGCATGTCAAGCAATCTGAATTTAAAGTTAGAGTATCTCCTTCTTTACCCCTCTTCTTGTTTATAAAGTGCACGAGCAGAGCAGTGTTTCGCTTCGTCGGTGGCCCGGGATTTCCCATAACGTAATGGGTTAATGATCAGTAGGTGGACGGGTGGGCGAGTTCGAGAGGGGGGCAGCGTTTTCCCGGCGGGCGAGCACTTAACAGATCATGAACAAGGGGTTGGGGATCCGAAAGCGCGCCTTCCAGCTGCAGTCATGAACAAAGATAGGTTCAACGGAGGGCGTGACTAACCAAATCTTCTGACCGAACGCGACTAGACTCTTGCGTCCGACCGTTCTACGTCGCAATTTGTAAGAAATAAGTTGGAAGGGTAATAATTATTTCATCATAAAAATTCGATGAAGCCCATATACCAAATTTAAAGCGATATCGTTACGTCTTTATATTTATAGAAGTTTTAAAATATTATATTCCACAATATTATTATTATAATGTATTTTCGGATTGCGGTGGTATTTTACCATAAACATTGTCACATTGCATCCTCGTGTAGTCAGCGAATTTATTTCTAGCATAAGCAACTCATTAAGTAAGCTATTTAATTGATATCAACGGTGGCAGTTATGATGCATTTATCTGATTATAAAATTTACGGATTTTAAATTGTAAAATAAATAATTTTCTATTCTACTCACAAATGCACATTATTCACATTTAGTTCATTTTCATTGTATTCTGTTTGCTAATAATTTATTTTTCGACTGAAAAAAAATTGGGACAGTGGAATCTTCCTTGGAAATATTTTCCTAAATTTCAGAGGAAAGTCTTTGATAAGGAAGAATAAAAGTCTCAAATTAATCATGCTTTATTTTAAATGATATATATTGACAATTAAAGTACGAGTAAAAACGGATAAATATCAATTCTCAATCCTCCGCTTTTTTAACTCGAGTGATATTAAACTCGAATGAATAGTTTTACGTTTATTTCGTTTGAAATGTCGGTACATTTCCACGAAATTTCTAATTTTAGTTTCGAGAAAAGACTTCCCATTTCTTGTATCTCGAGTGGTTATTCTTTTTCTTGGAAAATAATTAGTACGAGGTCTGGGAAACAGACGAAAATCCTTCCGCTAAGGGAGTCGCCGCTGACTTGCGTCGTGAAATGCGGAGACAGTGAGTGCATAAAACCCTCAGCCGAGTGAGCGTCAGCATAAATTGAAGGAAACCCCTAGAATGCAGGATCTCCAGGGAAGCGGCTGTGCTTTTGCAAATCCGCGCCGCCCGTGAGGGAATCTTTCAATTAATTTCACAGACGCGCAGGGGGCGAGGGAGGGCTAGGCGGGCGCGGCGCCTTCAAGGAGACGCGCAGAGAAGTCATCCCCGCCAAGGCCTCGCAGCACGCGAGTAAATAATAATACTAATACTAACAATAATAATAATAATAATAATAATAATAATAATAATAATAATAATAATAATAATAATATGCGTTCCTGGTCTAAAAGCTAATATGGCCTAAAAGCGTAAGAATGAAGCCAAAATCCGAAATAGTTGTAGTAGCTGCCTAAGATCAGGAGTTGAGAACTCGACATTATCATAAAGCGTTTCTCAAAATTTCCCAAGATGAGAAATACTGCGAACAGTAGAAACCATTGATCATATTGTCTCAGCTTGTCCAATTCTAGCAAAGACCGAATACATGAAAAGACACGATAAGTTGTGAAGTTACCTCTACTGGCAGATTTGTAAAGCTCTCGAAGTTTCGAACACATGTTCCAAGTGGTACGAACACTCAACATAACTGACGACGTCTGTTGGACTATGAACAATATTGAACGACCAACACATTCAAACTGATCGCATGACAACAGCAAATAAACCGGATATTGTTATCCGGGAGTTGGAGAAAAACTTGTAGATGTGGCTGCGCCGTACGATCAAAACGTATCTAAGGAGGCATACAAGAGTTTGAAAACCGTGGTCAGCCGAATGTGAGGCGTAAAAGCACAGCTTGTCCAGATAGTCATGAGAATTCTGGGATTTGTTCCACCAACTTTATGTAAGAACTTAACTGCTAAACTGCCAGGTCATTCAAAATACTGGGAAGTACAAGACATTGCTTTATTGGAAGCAGCCCACATTTTGCGCAAAGTATTGTAGAGACACTGTTAATACCTAAATCTGCTCCTTGAGAAGCTGGTTTCATCTTGGTGTCTAATTTATATTTAACTAAGTCATAACATCATAAGTAGTGAATTAGAGGAGTAATAATAATAATAATAATAATAATAATAATAATAATAATAATAATAATAATAATAATAATAACTAGCTGAATCATTGCAATTGCTTTGCACGAAAGGAAAGTTGTAGAAAATTACAATAGTAAAATTTCTAAATCTGTTCTCTCCTTCCGAAAATCTGTAAATCCCTCCTTTCCGAAATATAGATAGCTGTCATTCAGAACTCATTCTGTATGACTAATGAAACGAGTTAGGTTCTGAAACAACATAATCACTATACACTGTAAACTTTCAGAATTGAATAATTCTGAAAATGTAATTGAAAGATTTTATATTTACCAAGATCTGGATTTGTATGATTTATTGGGTTGTAGCACAAAATACTGCTATCCACCTTAAATTAAAATCGTAATGCATTACATATAATTGTAATTACTGAATTTTGTTGTAAAAACCCGTTTCAAATCATTGCTAGACGTTTATATACACTCATTATTCTTTGTATTGTATTTAATAAACTTAAACTTTATACTTAAAAGACTCTCATCCTTTGCTTTGCTGACTATACCTTCCCAGTTATATAGGCTTGCTTGCGTTAAGCAATGAACCTCAAATTCCTTTCGACTGCAACTTCTTATTGCGTCATATTTACCATGTTGATTAGTCACAATCAAACGATCCAATGAAAAATAACGGTAGACAAGCGTACATTCTATTGTTTTACGGTTTTCTTAAAATTTAATGTTTATACTATAGAAACAAGCGATAACACGTACTACCCATCATTTAGAGCAAAAATTACAAAAGACAGAAGAAAGCTGATTATTTAGATTATAGAGATAATAGTGACTTAATGTGGCGAAACTCGAGCCATCAGGCACGCTTTAGTACGGATTTCCTAAGACACGTTTAGTAATATTATTATTCATAACGTAGGCATGCCTTGCTACTGGCCTCACAAATGCGAATAATACCGTCCCAGCTTTTGATTTAAGCGGCCGGAAAAACCATGCGAAACTGAGGATGTGTGTAATCTCCTCTGTGTTGTGAAACAACATACAAAACGAAGAGAAAGAACTTCAAATGCAGTGCACATAAAGGAAACACTAAAATAACATTAACTTTAACGAAACACAATACAGTGTTGTGTCGCGATATGGCTTTCCGGCCCTCGCGACACGCTGCCGTCGGCAAGTGACCAGTTGTCATTTGCCGACGCCAGCGTTCCGAGACTATAAATTGGCGATGACTTCGCACCTCGCCCCTCTTATTACTCGTCGACCTGCCGGAGCCAGCCGCCGCCACGCCACCCGCTCCCAGGTCGTACGGTCCACAACGCGGGTAAGTGAAATAAACTTCTTTAAAAAGATACTCTCTATTCTTCCTGCACGAGTTTGTGGGGTCCTCCCTCTCCCCCTGAACTCGCGACAGTTGTCATACAACTCCATTTAATTAATTTGATTGTAGTTGATTTTAATTTCTAAACATTTCCCAAAGTAAAAGATACTTTCAGTCAGAACTAGTCATCCGGAGTTTTTCGAGATCACGAAGGAGTAACCACAAAGGGTTGGGGATTCGTCCGTCGTTCTTTAAGGTAAGTGGGAATTTGGTTTGAATGACAGAATCACGCGTTGTTCATGACACTGCTCCGGCATTCATCTTGGGGTGATTGAAGGAAATCATTACGAATGTACGATGACACTGTTCTTTCTATTCCATGAAACGTATTATCGCTGATGCTGTTGCGTAGGTCGAGCTACGAGCTGATATCCGCGCACTCGCTCAACAAACGATGTTGAAGCAGCGAAATATTGGGAGAGCTTTTCTAAAGAAATTCTGCCTAGCATCTGCTAAAACGTCTTTGTCACTCTGAAAACGTTCAAAAACAACGACATTTTCCGCTTCCGTCATTAAGTGTTGAATGAAAAAGAAATGCTAGTGCTACGTGGTTCTGGCGAACTGAAAGCGTTCTCTGCGCAGGTTTGCACGCGGCCCACGCGTAAATCCGCTTTGCGACAATAATCCCAACTTGACAACCTTCAGTGACAGTCTACACTCGCAGATTGCTTAGCGTCTACGCATGGGTGCGGCGGGTTGCCACGAAACTGCTTGGCTCCAAATTCTCAATCAATGCGATCTCGTCGTAGTCGTAGAAGTAGTCTTACGTAGAAAAACATCGGATTTCGAGAAATTTCTACAACGCGCAAAGCTTCCTCGCCGGCAGGCCAGGAGGTGGTGCGATTTACAGAGCGTTCAGGGCAGTGAACGATTATTTTGACAGCTTGTATAACAGATGAGCGTCGCCTAAGACCGCATCGCTCTCCGCTAAATATTCTTCCGCCAGTCAGCTGACTTGCATTCACAGCTGGCCGCGGTTGACTGAATTTTGTTGTTCAATGTAATTTTGATCGCGTGGATGTTAGAAACAGTTTTCACGAGAGATTCATTTAATTCCGTATCATTAATGATGAAAAATTATACTAAATGATTCAAAACATTTTGAAATACTCTTGAGAACATGTGTGATTGATTGAATTAAGTCATTAGATACAAGAATGAAATGGAATATACTGCAAAGCTCCCACGTAGGCCTTGTAAAAAATTACTGGAATTCTGCCGGTACTTTTCGATCTTGCGTGTTCAGAAGATTCAAATTAATGTGTGTTGTATAATGTTTTGCACTTATGATATCTGGTGTTTGTAATTACGATTTCATTTTCACGTTGCTCATCTTATGACTGACAGCCAGTGTATCAATTATCGATCAGTGACTTGCAGATATGGTTAGTTAATTGTGAATTCGTTGTAATAATACTTAAATACTATAATTTGTTCAGTTATTGTCTAATAAAACAAGGCTTAAGTGACATGTATAATTAACATAAAACTACCATGAATTTGCTATTTTCTTTTCATAATTTTGGCTTCTCCTGATTGTACAATCTTGGAAAATTTTCACACTACATTCAAAGATTTCTTTGGGAAAAAGGGTACAAGTTAGTACATATTCTGGAGTACTGTTAGGCAGAATTCTCAGTTAATTCAATTGATCAGTAACTTCAGGTAAATTTCTTAAATACGGAAATCAAGTCAGTTCTTAAAAGATAAAAGATGGGTTGAAAACTGCTATAAATTATTGTACTCACCTGTCATTCAAAAGATATTAAATAGTACATCCAAATTAATGATAGATAAACGGTTTTTCATGATCACTGTGCAAGTTTTAGCCTTAGAAATGAAAATTGAAATGTTTCGTACCTTCAATAACTTTATTACATAATATAAAAGTCAATTAGAAATTAGGTGAAAGGTAACATAAAAAAGCAAACGTATAAGTGAAAAAATAATTCCCTTTATTTGCATGATTATTTATTTGAAGGATACAACATTCCCACCGAATCCATTTGAAGTTCAATAAATTTTATCCACTTAGATAATTTAAAGTCCAACTATTCAAAATCAAAATGAGTTTCCTATGTCCTTTTAGAAAATATTCACAACCTACTATTAACATCTCCAGCCTCAGCCTACCACATTTGCCAGGGTGAGGAGTAAATATTTTGAAATAAAAATTATACATTTGAATTTTTACCAAGAGGATAAAACAAAGAACAATGTACGTATTGTGTCTTCTTAGATGACAACACTTTATCGGTTATCAAAGCAGTCCTAACAGCCGATTTTGATAATTTAATAATGTATTGCATTAAGATGTGCAATACGAGAATCTAACATACTGCTCAAAAGATAAAACTTTTCACTGAATCTGCATTTCTAATTCTTTTTTATTAAAAGAACTAATTTTTCTATTACTTGAAGTTAATTTTTGATGAGTGTAAATGAATGTTATTAAAATATATTTTCAACCCATTCATTCACAATCAAACCTTTTCTTCACATACTATCATTCACACATAATTTTATATGCCTGATTCATATTCATAAAAAATGAACATCATATAACTGAAAAAACTTCTTTCTTTTAATAAATAAAATTAAAATTATACAATAATTACTAAAAAGAATTTACAAAGGAAGTTAACATGTGCAGACATAATGAAGTGTCTAGTTATATCTTCTGAGAAGTACGCCTTAAAAAAGGACCTACCCATACAGAGGGCAAAAAGCAACATTACTTCTGGGAAGCAAGCAAATGAGCATTTATTTCAGTAAGCCAAGATCAGTTTAAAAACAATAAAGATTCACTATTTCACCTGGAATGTAACCTCTTACTTGCCCTCGATGGAATAATATAAACTTTTAATTCTGCACCTGAGAAGAACAAGAGTTATGTCAAATCTTTTTTCAAACCTATGAAATATACTGCATTAAACATGTAAATATACTGACCGTATCTCTCTTAAGTAGAGACACAAGAGCCCAGGCATGGGAACAGCATGAGGAACGTTATCATCAGAGTCATCCTGAATATTTACTATGACAGAAATCCCTGAAGCATCCTGCCTAATTTCTACTTTCCAATCTTCTTCTATAATTTTCTCTTATGTGTGTCATATAATTCTTCCAACTAAAGCAATGTATAGAATGAATAAGTACTTTATATTAAGAAATTTTCTGCAAAAAAGACTCTAGACAATATTTTGTTTCTTCCCACATTCACCCACATCAACTGATATGATTTTCAAATCATGAAAACATTGGCAATCACATTGTATCAAAATCATGCAAAAATAAAACTGCCTTATTCTATGATTAATTCAACAAAACTTAGGTTTAAGAGTACCTTTTCTGAACAATTACTTCAAAAGAAGACTCTTAAAGGTATGCTCAGGTCTTAACGGTATGTAGTGCTGAGATAGAAAATGCTGCAGGTCACCATTCCTACATTTTGATGAAGGCCTTTTCACTTTCTAAAAAATTGGAAATGACAAAATTTAAATATTTTAGTTATATTCAAAGACAATATGCATTTATTTTCATTCTCTCTATAAATACATATAAAACATTCTACTGGCAAACTTGATGTTCTCTAAGAAAAATTGTATTACTGATATAACTAAAATCACTGAACACCATTGAATGTAATAAATTTTCTATTCCACGCTTTTAAGTGAAACATCAATTTTCACCACAGTGTAGTTACAGTAGTAATACTCGTTTTATAATCGGGTATTTTTATAAATGAATAAATGTATTATTTCAATGAATATTTTTCACATTTCTAAAAAACAATCACCAGCACAGATTGAACAGGTGCATTGTCATTACAATAACTGATGATTCTGCTAATTAAGGTAGTAATTCTTCTTTCATCCACTTTTGGAACATCTCTGCTGTCATAGTTCTATGATATTCATCTACTTCTTTTATCTTCGACGGAAACAATAGTTCTGCATCTTCGATGAAACCATTTGCACCTCATGCATGTAAGACTATATATCTTTTACCTTCATCTAAATTTTTGCTTGAGCTACTTTCATTTTTATCTTGCCATGACCGAGAGGCATAACCTAAAGGATAGATTGTCAAAAACAATTAGTAAAGATCTACTGAAATAAAATCATATTGAACCACTATGTAGGTGCTTCAAACTGGACAAACGATATTCATCATACACATAAGTCATTACACACACTGCTATTTCTCAAAAGATGCATTTCATTACATGCAAATCATGCCTTCTCCATTCCCTTACATCTAGAATTTCATACTTTTCAACACTACAAAATTTAGTAGATTTTTTGCTTGCCTTTTGAATAAGACCAAGTTTCATCCAAAACCACAAATTAATAACCTTCAGCGTTCAATTTCATATATTCCATCAAAAAGTCAGATCTTTCAATAACTATTATAATTTCTTTCCATGCAAATATAAATAAATTACTTACCATTCTTGTACATTGAATAAATAATGTGCCTAATCAAGCCCTGTCCAAAATCATCCACTACACATGTTTTGTTCCCATCTATTCCTGGACACTCCTTTCTAGAGTCTGAGCAGCATCAGGGTCTTGCTTCCAATATCTGTAAAATTAAATTCAACATTATCCAAAACAATTTCACCTGACACTTTATTGACATTTTATTGACTTTCATATGACACTTTATTATGATTTTACTTACTTTTGAAAAATGTGAGTTTTCAGCTTCAATTCATACGCAGTTTTGTCAATAACTGAAGAAGTTTCTATATTGCATCGCATCATCAGCTCTTCCACAAATCTTGCAATAAAAAAGACGTCTTCTTGGCACTGATGCTATGTCACTTCTCCCTTCTGCGATGGACTCATTGCTAAAGTTGCTTAAAAGCTATTGACTACATTAAATATTTACAACTTAATAGTATATTAATGTTACATCTAATATTTCAATGAATTAAATATAATATAAATATTAAATAAATAATGGAAATTCTCCGAAATATGTGGAGTGAAATCGTTCACGTCTCCTCTCCTCTGTGTCGACGAACTCACAAAGGTTCAACAGGCTGAGGAGAAGGGCTCGGAGAGCGCCCCTCTCCGGGGGTGCCAGGACAAAATACACAAAACAGTCATAAACACGCAACTGTCCTTGAAACTCGGGCAAAAGGCCCGCTGGGGGGCAACATAAAGAGAAGCCATGTTAGCTGCACCTATCTTCTGTCGGGAACTCTCCAAATTCTAACTGAACACAGTATGCGTAAATTATTAACTTTTAAAAATAGTAACCTTGAATATAGTTTCAGAATTCTTCAATGATTTTTTATCACTATAATAAAATATTTTTCATTGAACTTTCTCCTTTGTCGGAATGACAATACATTAGGTTGTGCCACAGCGCCACGACACGTTAGCCAACGTTCGTGAAATGAAATCGAATCATTTCTGCATGTTAATCACTGGGCCACGCCCCCAGGTATGATCCATGTGGTATGGCATCAGTGGCTGTCAAAAAAACCGGTCACATGACTGAACGCTCTGTACCAGGCATCTATGAAAGCTGTTCAAAGAGTTGCATTCCAAAGAAATGCCACTAATTTCCTCAGAGGTTAGACCGCGGATTTGGGCGGTCTTTGGTGCATCTCCGGCGTGGTGCTACAACTAATATCTCCGGCGCGGTACGTTTGAAATGTACGTTCTTCGCTATTAATTAGCGCCGAAGAATTGTTATGAATGATTGAATTCTCAGTATGGCGCCAAATTTGAAATTAATTTGACCACGTATCTGCCAACAAGAGAAGTCTATCACGATTACTGGGAATTGACCAGTAAGGCAAAGAAAAATCTGCCAATAGCCCAAGCGCAAATATAAGAAAGGTATCGAGATGAGGAAGTTAAGATTTGCGTGTGGTTCGAGACCCGATTTTCAGACAAAATTCCGTATTTCACTTTCAAGAATTTGGAGTAAGCTCCTGAAACGATGTTCAAATCACCTAAGCGGTTGGAGAGGAAGATTTTTCACCATTGTGACCCCAATTTATTACTTTAAAACTCATTTTAATATTTAAGTCCATGCAATGAAATTAACATTTCTTATTTACATCAGTTCCAGTAACGGTGTTGGGTTATCTACATTACATTACAAGGCATCTACTGACGCTACCATTAAGCAGTAAATTGCAGCAAGAGTGAATGTACACCTGTAATGTGCCACAAGTTGCTCCGTTCATCACCAAGAAAGCAACGTTTACTGAGGTTGCGGTGAACACACGAAAAACACCATGAGAATAATTTGTTCCTTGTGTAACACTCCCGGTCGTCTCGTGAGAGAACGCCCGGTAAGCGGCCCTGAAATAGCTCAGTCGGTGATGGAAGGAATCGTTAACAGATACTGGTGACATGAAAGAAACACTTTGATCACTGGTAAAATCACTTTTATTCCTGGGCAAAATAATTCAAAATGCCCCAGGGAAGTTACACATGTAAATAGGATCAGAAATCTGAAAATTAGGTGGACAGATAAGAAGATGAAAAGTTAGTAGCCAGTGTAAAGCTTAGAAATTAGGAAGACTTATAGTTAGCATCACAATGGTAACAAATATTACAGATCAGTGTGTCTTAGCGCGACACCGCATTACAGGATTTTCGCAGGGATGAATACCCTGAATTATATTGCCTTGGTAAAGTTTCTTTTTGTGGGCCCGAAACGGGCGCGTTGCCGTCGAGGGGAGGCGGCGGCAACCTTCGCAGAGGGCGCGGCCGGGGCGATGTCCTTGTGCCCACCCAGACACGCACGTCAGCTGGTCTGGCGTCTGAGGGCGTCACCCGAAGGGGCGGCGGCACGGCCGAGGGAAGGCGGCGGCACGGCCGAGGGTGCGGCGTTGTAACGGCGCCTGGCAGTCTGGTTGAGCTCGGGGTCGGCCAGGAGTCACTCTCGATTTCAAGAGCGTAGTAACCAGTCACGGATTCTTCTGATACTCGTGATTATTCACAATTGCAACTTTAGAAAGTCTAGAAATCCTGCAGTGACACATTCGCTTCACTTTGCAACTGATTCCCACTTCAGAGAATTTTTCTCTGCCCACTTTACCCTGCTCTTTTACAATAGCCCACACCGAAGTTTTTCTAAGTCCATCAGAGGTGAACTTGCCTCTGGTCGGTGAATAGCTCTCCCCCTCAGAGAAGTTTCTCTCCCGACTGCCCTGCTTTGAATGCCAATTTTATAAGTCAAATCTTATTAGGTTAACTTTTACCCCCCACTCGTTTTCTCGCATGTTTCAGCTCCTTAAGATAGTTGCGTCGCTATTGGCCGAAAGAAATGGCGCATTACGTTATTTCGACCAATGGTGACAGGGGTAGTGAATGGAGTTCCGACTCTTTGCATAACTGTGAGCGTCCAGAATTTTCTTTGCCCTTCTAGAACATGCTCGCACAAGACGGGCGTTGTCCGTGAAAGAATTTGTCGATTTCAAAAGCGATCTAGAAGGTTCGCGCAGCTGGGCATGCGAACACGTGCTCCACAGTAAATCTGTCGACGACTGACCCTGTAACGACTTTCTTAATGTGCCGGAGGCGGAGACGGCTGTCAGATAAGCAGGGTTGCGCGCGTGAGGCCATGTCGCAATCTGTTCCCAGTCGAACTCATGGTGGCCGAGTCAGTTTGTTTAATTTAATTTTCCTGGCATGAGGAAATCGGTTTCGCTACACTTGTAATATAAAAATACTGTCTTCAAAAAAGGACTTCCTTTTTCAATATACAGTTAAATAAAATGCATTTACTAAATTTACAACTAACTGAAAATTCATTGATCATTTTACTATTTTTATCACTAAAAGTTAGTTTGCTGAATACGTAACACATACGTAACATCTAAAATTATGTCATGTGAATTATTATGAGGTGTTCTGATGCTTATATTTCATTATTTCTACTGAAATTTGAGCAATATTTAAAAATAAACATTAATCAAGAATTAAAGAAGAGAAAATAAAACAATTTAAAACGTTAGAATTCGATGGGTGAAACTATTTATTTGAAACAAGAAAAATAAGAAGTAATGGTTTCTTAGTTTTCTTAATTTAGTGTCAATTAATTATTTTGTTTTTAGAATTTGAGAATTCCATTTCCGCCTTCCAGACCTCTGAAATAGAGTTTTGTTCCAGTGATTTTGATAAATCGTCATTCCTTTACGGAATTACAGTCGTCGCACAGTGGAGCCGGAAGAGAGGAAAATTGGCAAAAATGAACAAAATCAAAATTTGTTTCACAAGCTCCATTTCTTATGAAAGGGTATCATTCATCGTTTCCCGACGTCTCCCCTTTCAGTGTAAGTTTGAATTTGACCATGCGCCGCGCGGCGCACTTCTTTGCTCTCGCACTAGGAAGTGTAATGGGACGGTCGCACATCGCGGATGACGACGCGAGCAATATATTTATTTTATTTAATTAAGAACCGCGCCGCCGTTAAGAGCAGCTGGAAATGCTATTTCCTGCTGCACCTGAGTATGAACCGATTAGCGCGCCGCACGGTGGGGCCAAATGCCAAAAAGCTGGCCAAAAGTCCAAAAAAAAAGTTACTAGATAGGGATTTTGTCGTTGCTACTTCAATAGGTTGGTATTTGGGCCGTTGAATTCCGCAATTAGTAACGGTTTCTCTCTTATACTTGAGGTAAGAGATCAGTTCAAAGTTGGGCCTCGAGCGATCGATATCGGTCAGCTGTGAAACGTGTTTTCAGAACCTTTGTGTTTCGAAGGATAGAGAAGCGTGCAGTCGGCCGAATTCAATAAAACAAAATGGAATCTATTCCTGAGAGTAAGTAGAAACATAATATGTATACTTAATTTTTTTTAAAATAATTTGTTAATGTAATAATTAACGTTGATTGTTGGCGAAAAATGAAAATGCTATAATCAAAAATTTGTGTTTAAAATGAAAAATAACTATGTGCACCGTCGTGCGGGGCTAAAAACGTAACATGACATTATTTGAAATGTTATTCTCTGTGAGAATCACAAAAAAACAGCTGCCCGTAGCTGCCGTTTTAGTGCCTGTGACAAATTTTCGTAGCGCGTGCAACATGTAGAAAAAAACTGAAATAATGAATTACGATAAATATTTAAATAATCATAAGTACAAGTAGACACACAAATTTAAAATATATAATACAATAGAACAGTGATTATTGAAAAATGCAAAATATATCTACATAAAAATTATTTAATTATTTATTATTATGATAAATTATTACATGAAATATGTACTTTTTATGTATGCACAATATTATAAGTAATTTTTTGTGATTTTCAGAAATTGTTGCTCAACAAACAATTAATATTTCTAGAAAGGACATCTTTCTTCTTTTAAAAGGAAGTTTAAACAAAGGTTCAAGAAATGCTATTTCTATTATTGAGGAACATATATCTGAAAAAATAGGATATGCGTATAATATTCCTGAACAACTGAATTCGGCAATTCGTAAACTAATATCCGACATCAAAACAAAGTGGCAGAAAGCGAGAAGGACAGAGGACGACTTTTTAAAACAAAACGAGAATTGGCTTACTACCTGCGTTTCTTTTGAAATACAACCTCGACCGATTCCGACAACGTCAGTGAATACAGGTAAGCGAACGTACATACTTACACCACATTATTGTGACTATATCTCTATTCCGTACAAATTAATACATAGTTTCTGTTCCTAATCAGGTCGTCCTCGGACAGATTTCGAAAATTTAAGTGAAAGATCGAAACGCAGACGAACTGAGAACATTCGAAACCAGTCAAGTACGACGGAATTGGCGTATGCTTTGCAGATGGATCTGCGATCTACCGGAAACACTGATGCCGCGAAAATAGTCAGTGACGTAGCATTATCCGATTCATCCTCGACTTCAGCACGTGCATATCGATCATCTTTGGAGTTTGTTCCGGAAAATCAATTGTCAGGTGACGCTGCTGTATCTGTTCTCATAGAACAAAAACTTTCTAAATCTCAGTACCAGGGGCTCCGAAATTTATGTGTAAAAAATAAATGCAAATTACTTCCTTCTTACAAAACAGTTCATAAAGCAAAAAAAACATTGTTATCCCAGCAAAGATGATATGAGAAAGCAAAGCAGAAGTGAAATTACAGGCTTTATTAAATCATACCACAAAACGAATTTTGTCGATTAACAAAGAAGTAATTCAAAATTTAGATATAAATGAGACTCATGAATTCATTCTGATTTGCAAATGGGGTTGTGATGGCACTTCTGGTCAGAGCAATTACAAACAGAAATTTTCAGATTCAAGCGTATCAGATTCGAGCATTTTTTTCACTTCGCTTGTGCCTCTGCGTCTCATCTGTACTTCTGGAGGAAGTGATAAAGAGTTTGTCATATGGGAAAATCCGCGACCATCTTCTCCTCGTTACTGCAGACCTATTCGTATACAATTTTTGCATGAAAATGTTGAGAACACTTTAAATGAAGTCGAGTATGTGAAAGAGCAGCAGAAGCAACTCGTCCCTTTTAAAGACTTTATTGACGGCAAAACAATAAGTGTTTATTACCAACTATGTTTAACTATGATAGACGACAAAGTTTGTAATGCGATCTCTGGGACAACTTCCACTCAACGTTGTTACATCTGCAATGCAACATCAAAAAATTTTAATGACATTGATGCTATTTTAAAACGAGATATTAAAGAAGAAAATTTTGAATTTGGTATTTCTTCGCTGCATGCATGGATAAGATTTTTTGAGTGTTGCTTGCATGTGTCGTACAAACTTCACACCCAGAAGTACCAAGCACGCTCCGAGGAACAAAAAACTGCAGTCGCTAATCGAAAAAAGGTTATTCAAGAAGCATTCCGCTTAAAATTAGGCCTTCTCGTTGATCAACCGAAGCCGGGATATGGTAGCACAAATGACGGGAACACAGCTAGACGATTTTTTGCAAATAGTGATGTTTCTGCATCGATTACTGGAGTAGACGAAGATTTAATTAATCGCTTTCATATTATTTTGCAAGCATTATCATGTGGTTTCGAAATAAATATTACTCGGTTTGAAGAATTCGCTTTGGCTACAGCCCGAAAATTTGTGGAATTATATCCCTGGTATTACATGCCAACTACAGTGCATAAAATTTTAATTCATGGGTCGCAAATAATTTCCTCCGCACTGTTGCCAATTGGACAGATGTCCGAAGAGGCCCAAGAATCTTGCAACAAACTGATTAAAAGATTTCGGGAAGACTTCTCGCGAAAGTACAAGCGATCTAAAACAATGGAGGATGTTATTTGCAGACTTTTGGTATCATCGGACCCATATATTACTAGCATACGAAAATTGCCGAAAAAAAAATTGTCATCATTGTCGGAGAAAACCATTGAATTGTTAAATCCACGAGATGTTGCGGATTCGATTCCAAATTATAGTGATATCGTAACTGACGATTCATCCACCACCGAAAATTACTCCTCAGATAGCGACTAAAGGTTGTACCGTTGAGTGCACTTTTATTATATCATTATATGTATATGTATTTACTTATATTAAACGTTTTTTATGTTAAAAATACAAACTTTTGATGATTTTGTTCGCCATATTGGTCCGCCATTTTGTTTCTTTAGCATTTTTATTCAATATTTATTAATCAGCATGCTTATAAACCCAAATCAACTCATTTTTAATTATAAACACGATCATTTCGTGTTAAAAATGGAAAAAATTGATGATTTGGTCCGCCATATTAGTCCGCCATTTTGTTTTTTGGCATTTTCATTCAAGGTTATTAATTAGCATCCTTAAAAATTCAAACTAACTCTTCTTTACTTATAAACATAATAATGTTGTGTTAAAAATACAAACTTATGGTAATTTTGTCCGCCATATTGGTCCGCCATTTTGTTTTTTTATGCATTTTTATTTAATATTATTAATCAGCATGCTTATAAACCCGAATGAACTCATTTTTAATTTTAAACACGATCATTTTGTGTTAAAAATGAAGAAAATGATGATTTTGTCCGCCATATTGGTCCGCCATTTTGTTTTTTTGGCATTTTCATTCAAGATTATTAATCAGCATCCTTAAAAACCCGAATGAACTCATTTTTACTTATCAGTATGATCATTTTGTGTTAAAAATACAAAATTTTGATAATTTTATCCGCCATATTGGTCCGCCATTTTGTTTTTCGGAATTTTTATTACAGATTATTAATTAGAATGATCATAAACCTCTGAATACAAAGTTTCAGTCAAATCGTACAACGCTTTCGACTTTTGACCAGCTTTTTGGCATTTGGCCCCACCGTGCCGGGGGAAACGAGGAAGTAGCGTCTCCTTTGTTCAGCGAGACCCACGCTGGGCGCACCCCTTATGACGTGTGGGGAAGTTCGCCACCCACACCCCCTTAACTGAGCAACGGAATTACCCGCGCCTATTTCCGACAATTTAGGTGACGTAGGTTACTTCGGAGGAGGTTGCAGGGGGCGGCTTCGCCGCTGGAGCCGTGATAGGCGGAAGGATTACGGTGGCGCGACAACCAATAAAAATAGACAATGCGGGGGAGGAATCACGTGGTACGCGAGCCTTCCTGAGGGAACGCGGATGAGAGAAGCGATCACTTGTATCGGAGGTCGCGAGGAGGAGACTTGCTTCTGAGGCAGTAGCGAGGCCACTTAATTCGTGCCTGGCCGCCCTGAATGCCACACCGCCTCGCCATATCGCAGCTCGACTCGTGTGACGACAGCCGGATGATGGGACAGGACACAACTAGTGGGTGCCTGACCGAAATGACCTTGTGAGTACGAGCCGGGGACGTGGCAAACTATATTGCGAAGCGATCCGTCATCGCCCGGGCGCGTTCACGCTGCCGCCCGCACCAAGCGCCGCTGAGAAACCGCCGGCCGACGCCCGCCGTTGGCCTAATCTGGGGCCGCCGTCAGACCTGCCGGGACTGGGAACCCCCGAACGCCGCACCTGTGAGCTGGATCACGACCGCCCGGGAGGACAAAGACACCGGCGCTGAGATGAACTCTGGCCATACCGGCCGTTACTAAGTTAAGATTAGATTTAAGTTAGTTGTAAGTTTATTCATGTTACTGGGCTTCACCCACACCCATACTAAAGTGATTAAAGTAGTTTTATGACAATGCTGAAGTCTTTCTCTCAAGTAGTTAGGCAAGCCTGCATGCCTCCCTCTAGGGAGTCTGCCGACGAAGCAGCCGGGCAAAGCTGAATCGCCGAAGGAATCAGGTAATCGGGTGAATCGATGGTTACAGAAGAGAGGCGTGACTCGATGTAAATAGTTTTGCTCCCTCGAGCAGCAGAATCGTATGCCCTATGGATACGATACTTGGAGGTGTATACTTTAAATCTACATTTGTAAAGAATATATTTGGTAATTCTAAGAAGAAACTTCACATGTCACAATTGATTGAAATTTTTAAATTCTGTTTTTTTTTGTCTTTTAGTCCTTCTGGGCATTTCCGGGTCATGATATTAACTGAATCTAATTCTGTAATTCATCTAGTTTTTAAAACATTAATCAAAGTTTACGCATGTTTCCCCCCTTTTACGTTAAGATACTTTGTTTATAATGATGCGCACCTAGTTTTGTTAGCATTTCTACCTACAACATTCATTTTTTTATTCTTAGTTCATGGTCTGGTACTGAGAGCTCTTTATTAACAAGGATATTTGCGATATTATTTAACACACTGAAAAGAAAAAAGTAAGAAAAAATACAAAGAAAGTTTCACCAAAAAATATCCAGAGCAAACTAACAAGGAACTGCTTCGCAGGGTGTTAATTGTATCTGACTCACTTATTTCAGAAATGGAATAGAGAAAAATTGTAACAAAGGCATTTGACCGAGAAGTTACACCAATACTAATGGTTTGAAGTAGAATTCAATTCTGAAAGAAGAGTCGCGTGATGAAAGTTATGATTCTGAGATCTTATAATTAAACATTTGAAGGTTTAACAAATGAATAAGTCATTATAAGTCATATGTGTTTTATATTTCCAAAAATCTCGAAAAACGCCATACAAAATCCCATAAAATACTTTATGCCAAGTTTCCCCTCGCTGGCCCCTGTGTGCGTCGTACTGAGCTGCCGCCCCTGGCCGATGAGATCGTCGCGTCGGGGAGGTAGTGGGAGGCGCCCACGTGGCGCTGGGGGGTCGGCGGTCGCGTGGTTCGTTAAGAGAGCGGCTGCGGCCAACCGCTCCAGCGCCCCCGCGGCACACCACAAGGGCGTTGACAGCCAGTTCTCCCCTCTCCACCACTACCCGTCCTCTCCCGTCCTCTCCCCTCCCCGCCCCGTCATCGTCCGTAATTACAATGCGCCGCGTCCCCGCCTTCGCACACGCATTCCCTTCGTTCTCTTCCCTCCCTCTCGTCTCGTCCCGTCCCGTCCTGTCCTGTCCCGCCCAGTCCCATCCCGTCCCGCCAGTCTCATCCAGGTCATCCCATTCTGTCCCTCCCCAACAACGCTGCGATCCGCCCCACCCTTCCCCGACCTGACGGGATACTTTCCGTCTCTCCCCGCTTCGTTCTGCTCAGTGTCTACATAATTACAAAACCCCAATCTAGCCTTTGCATACATCTTCTCTCCCCTCCCTTCCATCCCGCCCTATTTTACCCCACACGACCCGATACTCATCTCTCCGCCCCCTTCTTGGCCCATTGCGACTTTTCTCTCCCCAAACCCTTGCGTTACGTCCCCCCGACCTGACCGCACCCACCCGGTCTCTCCCCGTTTCGCTCGGCCTGTGTCTACATAATTACTCGTACAACCGTCCTTCCGTCGCCGCCGCCTTCGCACACATCTCCTCTTCCATCTCTCCTCACGCATCGATCCCTCAGGCTCCAAAGGCGCCGACACAGTGCCTTCGAAATCGGGGTTCCCAATCGGATCTCCAGGCAGGACTCCAGGAATAAACTCTACCCTCACCACGCCATTCCAAACAGTTCTCGGAGAAATATTTGTTCTCGGATTTGTGATTACGCAGGAAGGCAGCGCGTCATCGACATGTGAATGTTAACTACCCATTAGTGCACTTCAAGTGCAATCTAGTCAAGTAAATAGTATATTGTAAATATTTGAGAAATGGACGTCTGTATTGGTAAATCAAGTGTACTAAGTGTACTTGTGATTCTTCCAAATACAAAAAAAGGATATTTAATACGCAAATAATTGTTATTAATAAACTTACGAACTCCATTTTTATTGTCTCTTATTTTTAGTAGATGTTCTGAATTTTTTGTTCAGCCCACAGGGCGTTTTTTATAGGTTCGAAAACAGATATAGCATTGCGCCAAACAGAATAGCTCTTGTATCCTTTCGTCAGTCAGGTAAGCCGAGCGCCAGCTGTTAATGCCACATAATATCAGTTATGTATGTGCATTTGTAGGTACAGATTTGAGGGAGCGATACATGTTCCGATATCGTCAATACGAACATTGTAAGAATTGATGCAAATCATGTCGGAAAGCAGATGAGAATATGTATGTGTATGAACAGATGTAAATGGTCAGGCCACAAATACCAAATATTAAAGAGCTTGCGTTGTTCACTATTATCAATGTTTTAATTTAATTCGCGAAAGAAAAAAAAATAGTCAAAGAGTTAGTAATAATACTGCGTATAAATACTATTTCTTGAAAACTAAGTTTTATAGAGTAGTTTTCTTGCATTTAAACTATGTAAGTCCATTGATTTCATGCAAACATTCTCCTGTAGGCGGAATGACAAAAATAATAGGGAGTACAGAAGGCCAAGCACATGTTAGCCAAGGCTTGTGACATGAATAAGAATCATTTCCACCTGTCACTCATTGGTCACGACAACGAATTTGTTTTGGCGTAAGAGTGTGTAAAAAATTTGGTCCACGACTGGACAGACTATAGCAAAACATTTTATTGTAACTGTGCAGAGAAGGGAGAATACGTAGAACGGGGGAGGGGGTGCACGAGCGGACTGAAAGGCTCTTCCAAATGCAAAGTAAACTGTACGTCGCACAGGGCCCTGAGATGCCCGGGGGGGAGGGATGGCCCTGGTTAAGGGAGGAGGGGGAGGTTGACAAAATTAAAAGAATTGCATTGCACATTCTATTTATTAATACTAAATTTCTATTCTACGTTCGTGGGATGACATATGACAGACAAATGAAATATATTGATTATACAGAAATGAAATTAAGTGAATGATAAAAAATGGCTGGATTATGCATTACTTTTATTGATGAGAACTCATTACCGTGAAGGTGACGTCGTGAAGGTTGGTCGAGCCACGCACTACACTTCCATGGGCACACGGCGTTGCCGAATACAGTACTATGCTGGGTCTCTGCGACACGCATGGACCGCAGCGATGCTCTTCTCTCGGGCGAAGCGGGAATGGCGTCCCACACAGTTTGCCGATTACGGGGAACGTCTGTCGCCCCGTAGCTTGACCAAGGACCTGGCCCTGGGTGGGCCCTGGCAGCAGGAGTGTGCGTGCGGCACACACGGTCTCTCGCCAGCAGGTGACTGACGGTGTGTAAGGAGGATCTGCCTGTACCGCACTGTAGTACCCGCTGATGGCAGATTCACGATGAGGAAATGCGGCGACAACCCGTTAAGGGATGCTTGTCGAAGACAGGGTAGCGCACTCAACTCACTGATCTACGTGCCGAGGGCAGCGGGTTTACGTACGCGAAGCGCAAAACATGAAATGTGATCGTGAGCGCGGAGACTGCTCAACGAAAAGCCGCTGGGCCGGCGCTGTGGCCCTTGTGCCTCTCGCGGTGGTTCTAGCAAGTCTGACTCGAGAACACGAGTACGTGCCATTTCTAGGGTTGGAAGCTGCTGTCTCCTTAGGGAAAGCGGGGGTGGCCGCCGGGATCGGGGGAGGCCGGCGGTGAGGGTGGCCAGCTGTGGGGCCGCCGGCCTCACCCGGCGGGAGCGGCCGCCTCCGGAGGGAGGGAGCGACGAGCTGCCTTTGCGCGGGGTCTTTGTGTTGTGGTCGGAACAGTAACTCATATCCATCCATTCCATCCCATCCATCCCATCCATCCCAATCCATCTCATCCCATGCCATCCCGACCCAAACCAACCCATCCCAACTCATCCCATGCCATCCATTGGTTGATGACCTGCACCATACAGCATTTGTCGCCCCCTTGGCTCGCTCCCACGGCGCGACACTCGCACTGCCAGCCTGCGGCTCCGTGAGTTTGGCTGCCGCCGCCGCGCGCGCGCTCTTGCAGAAGGTAATTACGGCGGATTCCTCGTCGCGCCGACACATCGCGCAATTACTCTCTAATGGAAGAAACGAATCTAATTATCGGCCAATCACCCGATTGAAAGATGGCCGGTTCGTGCGGCGTCCACGCCAGGCGGCGCTGCCGCCGGCCGCTCCGCACGCTCATTGGCCGCTGCTCTTGCCTCCGATTGGCGCGGCGCGCGAGCAACTTCGCTGCAGAAAGTGCCTTTGTGCTCGGAGGAACAAAGAGGAACCTCGCGTTTCTATAGAAGGTTGTACGAGAAAGTTAAACTACTCGCAACAGAATATTAGAAAAAATCCCAGGAATAGGTAGTTGATTAAAATTCAGTAAATTGTTTTTTCTTTCGAGTTGTGGAGCTCTCACATGGGAGAGAGTGAAAAATGTAGCAAAATACGGTATTTGCAGAAATATGTAATTTATACTTTTGATTTCCCAGAACTCACTTTTATGATTTTAAACGCAATTTCAATACAGACAATGTGATATTCTGATTCGGAAAGGAAAACGAGTAATATTATTTTTTCACTAACTGAAACAATGTTTATCGAACGTATTAATTAATAACTACCACTTCAAAGTTCAAAGGATTTTGTTCTGCTCTTCATTTAGCTATAAATGTAAATTCATGAGTTCACGAAAAACTGCTATAAACGTTCAAGTGATACTTAAATTTCTCTTTACCAATAAACGATAACCTGCAAGTTAATATTGAATTTTTTAATTTATAATCGATAACTAACAAACATAATTATCAAATCTCTTCGAATCAGGATCTTTGTTAAAATAATTAGGGAAAGCAACCTTTCAGAATCTTCTTTAGTATTTCGCTTAGTCCAATACGTGCCAATGTTGCAACTGGTAGCTGCATCCCGATATCCGAGTTTTTTCAACTACTTTTACTTCCCGTGTGCGTACGTATGTACATATTAATATATACGTTTATACAGAGTAATATACGTAGTAAAGGGAAAGTTGCAATGCTGCGGATAATAGATTTCGAGATTTCGACAGATTTGGAGTCCCCTGATACCGAAAGAGGGTTTTTGCAAAATGTCCGTCTGTCCGTCCGTCTGAAATCTGTGAACACTACTAGAGCCTAAACCATGCGTAGGATTGTATTCCAAATTGAAGAAACCCGTGTCGATCTGGCTTGAGTCAAAAGATATTTTGAAAAAAGTCTTTAAAATTTGGAGGTACTTTACATGAAGCACCCCGGACACTTTAAAAAATTTCTCAAGAACGGCAAAACTTTTTCTTTAAAGTTCTTGTAAGAATAGAGTAACATACACATATAAACGTGGCATTAGTCCGATTGTCACGGTTAACTTTGAATTTTCGAAAATATAAAAAGCATGCATTTTTTTGGTGTCTTCCTACAGCTGTAATTATTGAAAATAGAGATATATTCTTCAAATAAAATTTGTTCTCCAATCCACAGTTCTTCTTTCATTAAGATCATTTACATGTTTTAGAGACTTTTAGTAGTTTTCGCACAATATTGCGAGCAATATGTACATTTTTTTTAAAAAAATTACAAAAACAATATTTTCTCAAAAACAGCTCCAAATTTTTTCTTTAAACTTTTGATATGGATAGTGCTAAATTTACTTTATAACATGGAATAAACCCCACATTGCTCTATTCCTTTATTTTTTCAAAAATAACAAAAATGGAATTTTTTGACTTGCCTCTCTTTGTCCTTAATACTGACGTACATTAGCGTCAATTTGTTCACATTATGAGTACATATGATTTAAATAATATCATATAAAAATTTTTAAAAACTCTACCGTTTTCTGTGAAAACTAGCTCAAAACACCGCATTTCAGAAACGCTCAAACGCCATTTTCTCAAAAACGGCTTCAATTTTTTTCGTAAAACATCTCGAGAAGATAGAGGTAATTGCACCCTTTAATATTAAAGTTAATTTGGGTGTATTGTTATGTTTTTCAAAAATTACACAAATGTAAATTGCTTTGAAGATTTCTCGCGCCGTTGTTATGCACATTTCTAGCAATTTGTAAACACTATTTTATTTGTGAGTTAATGTACGTAAACGAATTCAAATTATGGTTTTCGAAAACTCAAATATTTGCTGTGAAAAAGAGCTTCAAATTTTGAAATTACAGTAGTGCTTTAACGCCAGTTTTTTAAAAACGATTTCGCATTTTTCAAAGAAAATTGCCATTTAGAATGAGATTTTGCTGTAATTTAAATATTAATCTTTAATCTTAAAATAATATTTCCGCTCTACAATTAGTAAACCGAAAATTAAGGAAGTGTAAAAAAATGTACTTTGGGCGGTGATGGATGTGTGGAGGCAAGAATATGTGGCAAGTTCGAATAGCTAACCGAGACCAAAGGAAATAGAAAACTAATACGGGAAAGTCTGTGTCATTTTGTAGCACCACTAATGTTATTGAAGGGGCATAGGACAAGCATAATTTAGGCAGTAGCCCATAGGGCTATAGGCGATTCTTTCGGAGAATGCAGAAATTCATTCTGCGTACTTTAATCTACATTATAGCAAAATGTCATGAGCATATCTTTATTCGTTAGGTTCGTGGAGCAATATTCCGTTACATGAAGAGAGTTCCTCAAAATTCAATCAAGTTCCACTTAATCCGGCAAAAGGTACTTATATTCGAAACTTATGGGGGTACTTAATGGAAGAGAGAAGAAAATATTACCAACTTTTTTGAAGAGTGTACTCCTCAAAAAGTGTCGACGAATGTGAGACCCAATTTGATAGCTCACAAGATGAACAGTGAGGTAAAAATATATGTAACAAACAACATTATTATTTATATTAACAGTTTATAATAAAAGCAAATTGTTATTGTATTTAATAATATTTATAATTTACACCATTTTAATAATAAATCCAAAGTGTCCTCCAGATGAAGCAAATAAAGCGGATTTTTTCTTTACGCCACATGTTTGAAATTAAGGAGATTTTAATTACGTGTAATTAAATACCAATGTAAGTAAAGACCAATGTGTAGAATGCAATGATCGAAAACTTGCAATGCGTTTTTTCTTAAAATAGTTTTGGAGTATAGTCCCTTCTAGCTACCACCTCCATTGCACATGCAAGCTGGTCTGGTCTGTCTACTGCTACGCCTCAGTATAAGAAAGGATTGGATAGAGATGGCAGGATTGCGCGCGTGGCCCATGGCTAGTTGCTTGGGATACTGTTCTGGCACCTACGTCGAATTGGCGAGAAGAAACATTGACAAACCAAGCCAGAGCAGCCTGATTCTGAGATTTACAACCAATGGTAGGATTTCTCCCAGCTATTGATCTGGCGTCGAAAATGCTGGTGCCATCGGACTCTAATGGCCTCCCGGTGCACATGCAGGCTTTGAACGATTAATTGAGTGGGTGGTTGACGGATTCCGGGCGCGTTAACTGCTAAAGTAATATAGTGCATGTTGTTTGCTGACGTGGCGGTGAGCTTCCCGCGCTGGATGGCGAGATCCAGCTCCGACCTACCCGTCGGCTTGCGGGGTTTTCACCAACCCAGCTACCTGTATTCAGTGACGAAAATCCTGACATGGTTGGAACTCGTACCTGACGATCTCCAAGTCAGAGGCACTGCAGTGACATCAATATTGATGCCCTGAGCCACCTAATCCGGTCCTTCGAATTGCAGTTGCTATTGCAGACGTACCTCCATGAATCGGTTCTTATGCATGCGCACCGCGTGAGCGCGCTGGCAGCTCTTCTAGCTCTCCGGCGCGGCGTGACCTTTGGATGCGGCTGGGTGCAAGGAGAGGGAATGGGGAGCGGTGGCGCGCCGGATGCGAAGGAATTTGATACCTCGTCGCGCCTACGCAAAGGGATCGTGTGGGTGTGTAAGGGGGGAGCAGGAAATGAAGTAACTTGAAACGGTGTTAGATTTAGGTGAATGTAACACTCCTGTGGAAGGCATACCGCAGGCAAATGACTTCTGTATTTTCAAATTCGGGGGGGGGGGGAGTGAGGTGGAGTGGGGTGGAGTGGGTACAGTGGATGCAGTGGGATGGAGTGGGGTGGAATGGGGTGGAGTGGGGTGGAGTGGGGTGCAGTGGGGTGCAGTGGGGTGCAGTGGGGTGCAGTGGGGTGCAGTGGAGTGGAGTGGAGTGGAGTGAGGCGGAGTGGCTGGGCTTCAGCTTTTGGGGTTTAGCATTTTCATGCTGAACTAATATGCTAACATGGGGAAATTATTATTATTATTATTATTATTATTATTATTATTATTATTATTATTATTATTATTATTATTATTATTATTGTTGTTGTTGTTGTTGTTGTTGTTCATTGCCCCAGTGGTGCCAGTGAGTGAGGAGTAGTAGCTGTGAGGGAGGGTGTTGAAGGGCGCGAGGCGTGTAATGGGCCTGAGACGCTGCGGCGCCAGATAGCGCGGGTGAGCAGCTTCAAGCGGGCGACGCGCGTATCTGCGGTGACGAGGGGCGCCAGTGGAATATGGCCTGATAAAGCGCCTCGAAGGAGCAGACACAATGCGGGGGAGGGGGGCGGAAAGCACAGGAGTAGAGAAGAATCGAAAAGTGGGGACTGGGGGATGACAGGGTCAGGGTACAGGGCCAGCAGAGTTGGGAGTGCCGGATAGGGGAGTGATGATCGAGACGGGGCGCAATATAATGAAACGGAGTATGCCAAAAAAGTGATGCTGACGTAGATACTAACGTAGAACGAAAATTCCAACGTCCCGTAGTGAATAACATTTATATATGGAGAATCAAAATATATTTGTATATTATCTATACTTAAATGTATCTGTCGCGTTCGTATGTATGAAAACTCGTTATGTATACATTAATAAAATAACAATCGCATTATCAATAAAATTTATTACAATTTTTAAAACAAGAACAAAATGAATAAGAAATAAAAGTAAAGAGAGCCGACCTGGAATGTTGAGGTCGCTAAGGCTGAGAGACCGCGCCTGCCTTGGTTTGAGAGGTCATTTATATTCATCCGATATATTACGTTTTCAAGATAAGGGGATAGCAGGATTTTTGTGCAACAGTTGACTACAACAGACATGTACAAATGTGGGTAAATATGAATCATTACAATAACGATACATTATCTGAAACATGTTTAACTTAATTTCGCCATTAATTGTGGTTTTATTGGTTCTAGGATTTGATCCTCCATCATATTATTGATATTGCAAGTCATGAAGCAATATTTTGGCGTCTTCCCTGAGGGGAGGGGGCTCTTGAATTGTCACTCACTACAGTTTTTTTTCTATACCACCAACGTAATGTCCGCTAAGAATTTTTCACCCTTCAAAACTCCATCGCTCAGCCAGGGCTTAACCCGCGAACTCGGACTTAGATGTCAGTATACTTGCCTCATTGATTGACTTATCGATTAGTAACTTCGGGCCAGTCAACTACTAAGGTCATTAGTCCTGGAAGTGTGGTGCGTGTTTTTTACTTCGAAGGTGGTTGTGATCTTCCCGGCTGGAAGGTGAGATCCGGCACCGACCTACATTATCCCGGCTAACTTTATCCCACCCGGTATCTCTTATTAACAAGGCACCGCCCCAGCCGGGACAAGATCGAAGCTCCCGACCGGTCTTCCGGCATGAGTGGGTAGTGAAGTCCATGTAACTTTAAGTGTGAGTGTAACGGATGGGGATTGGGCAAAGAAGGAAAAGAAAAGATCGCGACCCGTGAGTGGTCCGTTTGTTGGGATACTTGTCCGGCATACGCCAGGTATTGATCGGAGGAACCATGGAAAACTACCGATCAGCGCAACCGGCCGCTACAATTCTCCTCGCTGCCTGGAATAGAATTCTAGAGGCAAGCTGCTTGAAATGGTAGCTATCTAGCAAGTGTCGAATATCCAGCCACCGTCGGGACTCAAACCTAGCGCCTCCCGTTCAGAAGCACTGCAGTGACATCCTGGACCACCTTTCTCGGTCTTGCTCTCATAACACAGTGAGATGATGCGTGGCGATGTGAGGTGAGTTCGATTATAACGACGCGAGGCGGGTGGCGGAAGCGGGGGGACATTACGTGAGGTGGGGAGAGTGCGGGCCGTGGACGGGTGAGTGAGACGCGGTGAGGCGGAGCCGGGAGGCGCCCTTAGGGGTGTAGAGGGGAAGGGCGGGGCGGATTAGAATTGAGAGGACGCCGCGCGGGAGGCGCCCAATGAAGTCCGGCCCTTGAGCCTTCGGTGCGCGCGACTTGAGCAGTGAGGACCCACAAAGGGGTTGGCGCTGCGTGAAGCGAGCGATATGCGAACGGGCCTCACCGCCCCTCCTCTTCCGCCTCGGAAAATGAAACCGGAGGCGCTTATTTCCGTCTGGCGTTTCAAGAAATACGCAATTGTGCTTCACTCACGCATTTATACTGCTTATTTTCACTCACGGTCTTTATTTGTAATATGAATGGCAATGAACAATTATTAATAGCGTTTTCACGATTTCTGATGTGAAAATAAACAGTGAGAACAAAGCAGCTAGAAGATACGAAGGAGAAAGGTACTGTATTACAGTAATAGGGAAAGTTATCTCCTTCTGACTCTTTTATACTCTACATTATGTGCTTATGACAATAAATTGTGATTGTTTTAAATAGTCGCCAAGAATACCAATAATTTACGATCTCTGAGTTTTCATAAGTATATTCTTCTCTGTTTATTTTCCATTACAATTTTTTGACAATAATACAAAAACACATTAACGAAAGACATAATTTTATCACTTATGTAAAACAAATGCTATGCCATACGTAAATATAATGATAATATTTTCAGTTTGGATTTACAACGTATTAAAGGGCACTTATTTATATGATTAATATATTGTTTGATTGTGTACATGGCTACTATCGCCTGTCATGTGATGGGCTTCCAACGTAACGAAGTTTCGCTTACATATTCACCTACGGGCAAACTGCGAACAGCTCTGGCATTTCTTCTCTTACCAGAGTTGCTCTCTGGTTGAGTTAGAATGGAATCTGATTAGGGCGAGTCTTCTTGGAGGATTTAATTTTGTGGTTCATTTATGTTGGTATATTTACATTTGCTCAATATGAGGAAAGGATTTGGACTCAGAATTTTTGGTTGTTTTTTAATTGCAGATATTATCTTGGAATTGAATTGTCGCTCTAGGCGGAACCGACCTATTAGGGCTTAACGACCAATGAATTACCAGCTTTAAAAACATTACACATTTTGGATCCGTCCAAGATTTCGACCTCAAACATCTGATGTAAATAATGATGGATGATGAAGATGATTCATGTTTAATAGCGCTTCAACAGCTAAGGTCATTGGCGCTCGTGTCAAATTATTTTATGAGCAATTCGCACTGTAGCAGTGGGCTGTGGCATGGGGTGGGGGATTGATAGAATGTTAGTGAGCCCGAGCGCGTCAACTGCCAAGCTCATTATCCCACAAGTGAACAACATGGTTTCATCGTGCGAGGTGGTGGATATCGTTACTGTATGGCGAGATGTGGCGCCGACATACGTCGACTTGTGGGATTTTCCCCAACCAGGTACCTCCCAGCAGCGTGGCACCGCGCCAACCAGGACAAGCTCTAAGCTCTGGACTGGTCTCCCAAAAAGTGTGGTAGTGTAGAGCGTGTATGTCAATAAGGGATAGGACATGGAAGAGAAAGGAAAAATAATGGCGCGCCGTCGGTAGCCCGTTTCTTAGGGTACTGATCCGGTATTTACCAGGCACTGATCACCGAAAGCGCGGAAAACAAGGAGAAAAACATCCGGGCGCTAGAATTCTCCTTCAGACAGCGGTAGAATTCGACCTCTCTATCTAGCTAGTGTAAAAATCCCCGCCACCGTCGTGAGTGGAACCCTAGGACCTGAATTACCGTTGGTACTGTTGGGTGGTGGATGGAGGCTCGCTCTCCTCCGAGTATCCTTCGTCTTTTGCTCTCTGGCCTCTGCCCCGTACGCACGCGGCGGCGACCGCTGGGGCCGCCGGGGATCGATCAAGGGGCCGCGGAATCCCCAGCGAGGAATTCTCCAACTTGTGCAACAGCAACCCACCCCACCCCCCTCCGCTTCCGCCTCTCGGGGCTCTACTGCTGGCCCGGGGCGACCCTCTCCCCGCCACCGCACTTCAGGGAAGAACAGCAGCGCGTTACAGCGCGTGACAATCTTCTTTCCACACGGCTCTTCAGAGTCAATGGGCGCCCTAGCTACGAGCAGTGGCTGCTGTAGTGTATTGAAGGTGAAGCACGCAATAGTAATGGGTTGTAGTGAAATTTTACGTTAACTGATTCGTCATTTTTTGATGAATATTACGTTTTGGGGGAAAATCCATACTTTTGTACCTTCGTAAACCTTTCTAGAAAGGCGTAATGAATCGTCTTGTTGAAGCGAGATAAATATTTCATGGCAAACGACGTCATTGTAGATGGGAAAGAGGTTGCTCTCATCCCGCATGGAACACACATTCGGTCTTCATCACAAATACTCCCAATACTCTGTGAAGTGTGTATGTACTGACTAGTTTAATAATATTTTTGACATAAAATAATATAAGCAAATTTTCTAGTTCCCGTCAATAATACAATTTCCATATGAAAATCTATCACGTCATTTAAAATATAAAATTACATATTTAAATAAAATTAATTACTTGAAAATTAGAAACCAAATGTTTTTTACTACCACCTGAAACGCTATTCTAACATATTTTGTATTATGAATGCGGTAATATGTGGGTGTCGCAACTGCTTAAAAAGGAATTTCATTTGGACCAGCAGGTGGTATTTGCTTTGCAATCACGAGCACGCACTGAGCTCGTAGCACGAGGTGGAAAGCGCAGCGACCGCGTCTCTGGAAGCACAGCTGTCAAGTACAAAGGAGGTTATTAAGCAGAACTATAGGCAGAGAGTTAAATAACGGCAACAGACTGTGAGAAAAAATCTAGGACGGAAAACGATATACTAACATAATGCGGTGGATATATTTTGAAAAGCATACAAATAATTTATCATAAATATTTTTAAAAAAATACTCACATTCCTGACAAACAAGGATGGTTACACCAATTAAATAGACTAAACAGAAAACTGCCTCCAAGAATTACTGTTCTCAAATTTACATTACAATGACGCATTCAAAATGCACATCAACACAAGATTTTGAAAAATATATTAGAAGAGAAAAAATATGGTCTGAGTAACCGAAAAGCATCTACATGAAGTAACATTGAGCGCAAAGGAAAGTCAATCAATATTTATTCTGCATGGCTCTAACCAACTCATGCGCTAAGAAGAATACAATGGGATTTTGAATCTAACCCCATGGAGTCGCTATTGAGCTTGCTATTGGGTCGTTCACTGGAAATACTATTTGGTATATTCTTGC
Organism: Gryllus longicercus; assembly: GCA_038098605.1. Taxonomy (NCBI): domain Eukaryota; kingdom Metazoa; phylum Arthropoda; class Insecta; order Orthoptera; family Gryllidae; genus Gryllus; species Gryllus longicercus. The sequence goes on along the minus strand of JAZDUA010000027.1, from coordinate 5,822,097 downwards.
CTCCAGAGATAGCAACGAATATCTAGTTAGAACAATTCTTATACCAAACAGACAGAGTGTTCTAGAATGATTATATAAATCAACAAGATTCTAAAAACATACATGTGAAACCTCGCAACCAAAGGTTTCAAGGTTTGAAAGATACAATTGTTCAATCTAGTGAATAGGTGGTGTGGATATCGCAATTCAATGACATTGCTTTGGCATCGGTATTGAAATTGTTTTACCCACATTTTAATTTTAATTTTATTGGTAGACAGATAACTTAGCTATCACATTCAAACATCAGGTCTGGGAACCATAATTGGACTACCAAAAAAAGGTTTTTAAAAGTTGCTAATAGATTAAACGTTAATGAAAACAACAACATTTAAACGATGTCAATTTGAAGTTCTTGTTCCATAAAACTTACAGAACTAAATTACGGCTTTTCATCTCGTGTTGTTAATCTGTTATTGTTTCGTAATATTTTCCTTACCATCATCATACGTCTATTTTCTTACAATTTTACAAAATCCTCGTTTTTTACTTTCCCAACAGTTTTTTCTTGTACCCTAATCTTCCACACTGATATATCATTTCATTAGTATCGAAAAATTGATTCTCCTGACAGTGTGAAGCTGCACGAAATATCTTTAAACATGTTTTATTGTTTGTATCGAACATAATTTTATCGCTTATTGACGTATTTATTGGCTTCCTCTAGTGATTCTCTTAATTGAATGAAAATCTATTAGATATTTTAGTCAAGATTATTTTATCCGAGTCGCAAGCCCTGAATATCTTCTGCGTGGATTGAGCGTGCTTTTGCGTCGGTCCGTTCGTGGCTGCAAATGCGCCGGCTCATCATTCCGCTTTGCGAGAATCCCACCCCGTTTCCCCACCCCGACCCCCACCCCGCCTCCCGCCCCCCACCTCGCCCCCCGCCGCGCCGCGCGGTCCCTGGGCGGGGAATGGCGAGGGCGTCCGCTGAGGAATTAACGCAGCCGCCCAATCGTGGGTGGGTGGGTGGGAGGGAGGGAGGGAAACACAATTCAAGCGCAGTGGCCGACGCGCCATGAGCAGAGGCCAACAGCCTGCATTGTGAAGGCGGCGGAGAAGGTGGATGCTTAGGATCAAGGTATCGTTTCAAAGTTTCAAATTCATTATCCACGCAGTTTTAATTGGTTGTTGTCAGTTCATCCATCTAAAAAGATACAAATGAAGATGTGTAACACACGAGTTGTAAAATTTGCTGTATTTGTGAAATCTATTAGCTCCGCGAAGAACCTTATAACCATTCCATCTCCATTCGTCAATGGGCTGAATAATTCTGAAAGAATAAAGAAAATTTGTGATTAGTACTTTGAGATATCAAAAATATATTAAACTCTGTGCGTTATAACAAGTTCAGAACATATGTATTTTTGTGTCATGCATTTGGGTTTAGACACATAAAAATCGTTTGGTTTAAATCACGGTTAAAAAGGTCAACAATTATTTGAGTCATCACAACTCTAATTTCAATGTGTTATCATTATTCTCACATAATGAAAGCTTAATTTTTATTAGCAGTATGTAGTTGTCGGCATAGTAATTAATGTTGCCGGTTTAATAATTCGTGTTCTAGTACAACTATGAATTTACAAACTCCTTCAATTAGCGTCCGAAACACTCAGAACACAGCACTCAGGACACAATACAAAACACGTTTCTAATGATTTCTGGGTTTGGAACATTAAAAGAAAGTTTTCACACATTAAGGTATTTCTTAATAGAAAAGTATCATCGCGATTGTAAAGGTGCGCTCTGATCGTAGGGTTACTGACGGGTCGGATAGATGCACGACAGGAATACATGGGAACTGTATTACAAAGATGAACTTTAACTGTACACATAAACTTATAATGCTGCCCTCCTAACAGGACCACAGTGTGGAATGGCTGCCAGGCGAGGACTCGCCTGTCGGCTGAGTGCCGGTGAAGCACAGTGTAGTCTCTTTTGTGGTCACCTCTACATCTAGTTTCCATTTCCCTTCGGGATGCAACCCATTACTGTGCGGTTAAGCGGTCAAGGCTTCTTCGGGAGGTAAAACGTGTTGAATGCGGTCCTCACGACGACATTCCGCCTGGGAGTGGAGACTCACAGACACATTATTACACGCCAGATCACAGCAAACAAACCGCACATCGTAAAGTATTGTTTTAAATGTAAAAATATCTTTATACTGGAAACCAACTTTCAACGGCCAAGTACTTGCGTTACAACGTGTACTGGGGCTCGGAATAATTAATTAAAAGCGTCCAGGACATATAGAAGGACCGAAGATAATTCTTTTTTGCCCACGAACACATGGTGGGAAAATCGTATAACAAAGGGTCATGTCTGCCTTTTGCGGCGAACTGTTAAGCTCACTCTTACACTAGCGACCAGCAAGGACACACATTCTGACGGAATCAATCTTTCGTGTACATGCCAAACACTGGCGCAAGCAGAATTGCCTAATTATTATTGTTTTATTGGACATGCAATCCAGCATTAACTCACATGGCAGGTTACACCAACAATCACGGGAAGGGGACACTTGTAAAGGTAGAGGTATAAATGTATAATAGGGACAAAAATGCGGAATTTCGCATGATCCGGCTTCGCAGGTGCTGCTCTGTGGCGGAAAGCACTCGAAACGGTGCGCCGTCACGGACTTCGTCAATCCAACTTTGTCTCTTGTTGCAGAGGGCCGTGATATACAAGCGGTAAAAAATTTAACGTTTTGTGAGGTGAAAAAACGTTTGCCATGAAGCACAAACTATTGTGTAACATTCAAAAATACTATCTTATATAAATGTGGAATGAGATCAAGATGCAGAGCACCTGTTATGTTCCATTCTGGAAAGTTTCAGCAAAAATAAGGGAGAACAATAGATTATGTGTGAAATGTGTGAGTTGTGGTCACATGCATACTGCACAGATTACGACAAAGGGCGTTACATTTGTGTTTATTGCAAATGAAAATCTGTTGTACAGTATTATCTCTTTGTCCCATTGTTCCCAGGTCTCAACCAAATAGATGTCAGAGTAATTATTGAACATTTATTGCATATTATCGATGACATTCCACATTTGCACCTCACTTTTTAAACAAAAAAGGAATGCACTTTCGGTAACAACGTTTTTAAGCAATTTACAATCTTTGTTTAGGTCGCTTTTTAACTACTAGGTCATATTGTAAGTCAGAAAACAAAATGATAATCCATATTTGTACCTCTTCCTTACTTAGTTATATTAAACTTCCGACCATATGCTCATTTGCCAAAGATTCTTCTACCCCTCTCCACACTCTAGAAGTTTGTGAGGTATATTCAGAGACATCTGTATACTCAGTTCAGTGCTTGAGTGAACAGTCTTATATTGCTAAGGATTCATTAATATACAGAGAGACATTGACTTGCGACTTATACCCCAAGGAATATCCAATGTTCTATTTAATTTTAAATGAATTAGATATAATAATCATTTTGGACTACCCGCGAGGGAATAGAAAGAGCTACATACCCAAAACCGTAACAGAAAGTCCAGTCCTAGCTATCTAGCCGGTAGCGAAAATCCACCAGTCGGGGTTCATCAACAAAGAGGTGCGCGGACGAGCCTCGTGTGCCGTAACTACGCGGCCCCGCGACTGTGAGTCTGAGAGGCTGGCACCTGGCGCAGTGCAGGATGCTTCCACCCGACATGAAGCGAACACGGGGCGAGGCAGCGGAACGGGGACTGTGATGGAGGTACTGGCCCCGACGGGGAGCTAAGGGGGTGGGAGAAAGGCGGAGTGGTGTGGGACCAGGAAGAGGAGGAGGAAAGGAGATTGAAGGGGTGGGATATATTGTGGCAAGAATGATCGCAGTAAGGAGGTGCGTGGAGGATGGTAGCGTGGGAGAGGTAAGCCTGCGGGGAAGGTGGCGGAGGGCCATGAAAAGAAGCGTGGCGGATACGAGATGGTCAGAAAGGAGCACGACGGAGGAGAGCTTGGCGGAGAAAAGCGTGACGGGGAGGAGCGCGACGGGGAGGAGCGCGACGGGGAGGAGCGCGACGGGGAGGAGCGCGACGGGGAGGAGCGCGACGGGGAGGAGCGCGACGGGGAGGAGCGCGACGGGGAGGAGCGCGACGGGGAGGAGCGCGACGGGGAGGAGCGCGACGGGGAGGAGCGCGACGGGGAGGAGCGCGACGGGGAGGAGCGCGACGGGGAGGAGCGCGACGGGAAGGAGCGCGACGGGAAGGAGCGCGACGGGAAGGAGCGCGACGGGAAGGAGCGCGACGGGGAGGAGCGCGACGGGGAGGAGCGCGACGGGGAGGAGCGCGACGGGGAGGAGCGCGACGGGGAGGAGCGCGACGGGGAGGAGCGCGACGGGGAGGAGCGCGACGGGGAGGAGCGCGACGGGGAGGAGCGCGACGGGGAGGAGCGCGACGGGGAGGAGCGCGACGGGGAGGAGCGCGACGGGGAGGAGCGCGACGGGGAGGAGCGCGACGGGGAGGAGCGCGACGGGAAGGAGCGCGACGGGGAGGAGCGCGACGGGGAGGAGCGCGACGGGGAGGAGCGCGACGGGGAGGAGCGCGACGGGGAGGAGCGCGACGGGGAGGAGCGCGACGGGGAGGAGCGCGACGGGGAGGAGCGCGACGGGGAGGAGCGCGACGGGGAGGAGCGCGACGGGGAGGAGCGCGACGGGGAGGAGCGCGACGCGGAGGAGCGCGACGGGGAGGAGCGCGACGGGGAGGAGCGCGACGGGGAGGAGCGCGACGGGGAGGAGCGCGGCGGGGAGGAGCGCGACGGGGAGGAGCGCGACGGGGAGGAGCGCGACGGGGAGGAGCGCGACGGGAAGGAGCGCGACGGGGAGGAGCGCGACGGGGAAGAGCGCGACGGGGTGGAGCGCGACGGGGAGGAGCGCGACGGGGAGGAGCGCGACGGGGAGGAGCGCGACGGGGAGGAGCGCGACGGGAAGGAGCGCGACGGGGAGGAGCGCGACGGGGAAGAGCGCGACGGGGTGGAGCGCGAGGGGGAGGAGCGCGACGGGGAGGAGCGCGACGGGGAGGAGCGCGACGGGGAGGAGCGCGACGGGGAGGAGCGCGACGGGGAGGAGCGCGACGGGGAGGAGCGCGACGGGGAGGAGCGCGACGGGAAGGAGCGTGATGGGGTGCAGAGTGACGGGAAGGAGCGTTGCGGGGAGGAGCATTAGCGGAGAGAAGCGCGGCGAAGAAGAATGTGATAGAAAGGAATGTGGAGGAGATGGACGTGGCGGAGAAGAGCAGGGAAGGGAGGAGTGGGTCAGGTTTGGAGCAAGGGGAGACTGGAGAAGGTGTCTGGGTAGGAGAGACCAGGGCGGCATGGGACTGCGAAATGCTGCTGGCATCAGGGCGCGTGGGCTGTTGGGTGGAGCAGATTCCGCGCGGATGGACAAAGGCCAGCTGCATCGCCCACAGTGTTTATCTCAGTTTTCCTCAGTCGCCGCCCTGCCCCGCTCAAGCCAGTCCAGCCCAGCCCAGCCCAGACCGGCCCGGCCGAGCTCGGCCCAGCCGGCATTTAATTTCACGCTCGCCACGCGGCATTCGGATTGCGATAAGGACATGGAGCTGGAAACATTTAAAATGTGTCCCTGAAGAAATGGTTACTCTCGCACAATGGTATTCTTTTTTGCGTTGTTTGAAATAACTTCCTCTTTATGTAGGCTTTGCTGGAATAGCGCTCTTAACAAATGTTATGTTCATTAACAGAAGCACAAAATGCAGTGTTCGTACTGGATTAGATATAAATTTTCAAAATACCTTTTCAAATGATATTCAACACAAAATAATCGCAGTAACATACCCACAGGACCTGTGTGATTTCAATAGGCCAATCACGGCTGTGATTGGCTATAGAATGAAGCTATAGAATGAAGCTATAGAATGAAGCTATAGAATGAATATTGTGCAATAATATAGAATTCCAGACGTGGACTCGCTCAAGTTTGGGAAATGTTGCTAGTTACCTAGTAGAATGATTGGAGTTAGAGACATTTCTTTCTTTTTATTTTAATTGGGTACCTTGTATTTTTTGGCGAGTTTATAAAAATTAAGGGATACGTAACGTTGGTGGCCAAAGTTATCAGAGCACTGATGAATGTGTAGAAGTTCGGCAAAAATAGTTGGAGCAAAGCACCTTGCTTCGTTTCGAATGAAGCGAAGAAAATACTGATTTCTATTTGCTTTTATTAACTGTCACGCACAATGAAACAAATATTTTCATGTTCCGACTTGTAACTATAATATAATACTATACACCATATATAATTAGAGAACATAAATTACTGAACATGAGGTGGCTAAAACCAGTGTGATCCATCCCCATCAAAAGCTGAACATGAGATAATGACATAGCAAACAGGGGTAGATGGGATCCATTCATGAGATATTAAATTACAATAGGTATGGTTCTGATGACTGCGACTGTTAGTATAATTACTGCACCTAAAATATCCAATTATTTATTGTAACAGACAAAAGTATAGTATATTGCCTAAATTTTTTTATCTTGTCAATGTTTTATCCAATTTAGACTACTTGCTCGATAAATACTTAGGAAAACGTGATATTATCGGATGTTTTAGTATTCACATAAGCAATTTCATGGCTATTAAGAATTGTGGAAACGACGGCTTAGAACCGCAGTGACGTAAAACTAGATCTACACTTCCTGCCAACTCAAATCTAGGCACACTGTGAAAACGCAGAATAGTCAGGTGATAATGGCAGGGTGAGGCAAAGCCACAATGTGAGGGTGGGGAGGAAGGTGAAGACTTAAACATGGCTTTGGGACAAATGCAATAAAATTAACAACGAAACAATTATTAAAAACCGTGCAGTTATTGAATGATTTGAATCCTGAATATTCTCATTGTTCAATAAATAACAAAATAAATATTGAATTAAAAACCAAATGAACTTTAAAGCAAAAGCTATTTCGAATACAATCATACAACTCTTTACATACAAGATGATAATTCTATATTTATTGAAATTCTTTGGCACGATTCTTTGTTCTTAGAAAGAAGTCGATGCCGCATAGACTTAATTCTCTTTGTTACTCTTGAAGGAAAGTGATTTGTCGCGACCAAAATTATCTTAAGATAAATTGAACACAATAATACTGGCTATGTAAAAAGTGAAAAAAAGACTTAAAAAATCAAAAGGTGAACAATTCAAAAATATTTCTCACAGAATTAATCGGACAAATTTTGTTTGTGACGCATTATAAATGTGAGTTCACGTTCACATGAATGAATATATACGAAATGTTCTGCCGTAGACTAACTTTTCGCATTGTGAACAATTAAGCGAAACAGTATTTAATTAATTTGTAGTCAACAAATTGAGATTAATTATTTCATTTTTCGTTACAAGCCAAATATAGCTGAGTCGATGTAACATATACATTGTTCTGGCTGACTTTAAAAATAATCTTCATCGCGTACAAATATCTCAATATGCATCTTAAAGCAGCAAACACACACTTTCTTTTAGCGTGGATTAATATCAACGATGTTTGATATTTGTAACAGAATTTGCCTGTTGTACTAGATACAAATTTGTTTGTAATTGGCTTCAAAAATCCTACTCTGATAGGGCAACCTAACTTTTCCCCATAAGTAACAATTATTTGACGATGAACAAATTATGCAGTATTGATTATTTTGAATATTCCGCTAATGAAATTAAGGCCAATAGTGTTTAAGAATGCAGACGATATCAGCAAATCAGAGCAGCTATTCACACAAAACTAATGAGTTTTCTTTATTGATTTTAATTACCATCTCCTCCTTAGTTCCCAATCATAAGTGTGATTCAGCTACCTTAGGAGGCGCTTTGTGTCGATGTGCAATGAAGTGCACATTTCCATTATCTGATTCGCTTGTTAATTAATGGAAGTGTCGACAAGATTTGGTGGTGCGTCAGAGAAAGAAATATACTACATTATTCGACAACTTACCCAGAGAACACATAAACGTAGAAAATATGTTTGGGAACTTTTTGAAAAGTTTTGTAAGGACCGAAGCTATGAATTAGGAAAAGATGCACTAATTCAAGAAATTGAGAACATTTTGAAGAAAATCAAATCAAATAAACCTACATGCTCGTATTTTGTAGAAAAAAGTACGTACACTTTTGAGATAGAAACATAGTTTTAACATTTACAAAAATCATTAAAATAATTCAAATCAAATCAAAAAATTCAAATATAATTAAAAAATTATCACGCACGAACTTATGGATAGGGCAAAGAGAGCTGAGAAATGCGAACCGGAATATTGTTTAAACTTCTGACCAAACTATTCGCATTGCCTTACGGCTGTCGGTTCGGATTTGCATGTATTACACGCTTACAGTAAATGTTCTGTAATTTTAGCAAAATGGGAAAAATTAAGATATGAGTGTCGGGGTTCCGATTCCAATCCAGAAATCTGGTGTTTAGTTGCCTTGAAAAGAGAGGTTATATACTCTTTGGTGCAAAAAGAGACCAGTTAAGAACTCGTTATCGAATGAAAGTTCAATTAAAACCGTCCATGAAAACGAGACTAAAGAAAGTTACATAAAAATATCAATTAAAATACTTCTTTAAGGAGAGTACAGCATTTCAACAATTCTCTCGTAAGTTATTTGAAACCGTCAAAATCACTTGTTTTTCTACATTACTTCCAGAATATTGTAATTGTGTATGGAACCGGCTGAGAGTTGTACCAATGAAGTGTCTTGACGAAAGGAATTAAATGAGCTATTGCTCATATCCGTGGGTGCCGTAAGTAAATATAACATTTTCTTTACTTAAAAAACAAAAAAAGATATTTAAAGAAATTTATTAATTTTTTCTGGATGGATCCGCACAGAAAATCCGTTCCCCATCAGGAGACCAAGACGCATCATTTATCTCGATTGGTAGATGGGAGTTGGTCGAACATACTACATAAGAATGTCTGCTTTCGGATTGACAAAATGACCCAACGCACGATCAATTTCAACCTTCGATATGCGACGCGCAGGGCATTAAATCAAATTAGTCTCCCGTGAATCAGTTGCGTCAGCCACTGCGCGCCTGGCCCCTTGGCGCCGATCACTGGGCTTCCCAGGGCAGCGGCGCAATGCAGCCCCGGGCAACTTCCGTCAAGCTGCAACCCCCACTTGTTCGAAATTCAAAATTAACTAGCCTATAATTTTGTACTAATTATGTACTAATTTCCTACCACAATTAAAAATTTTGTACTCGACTATAAACAATGAAAAAACCACATCTAAAAGTGGGGGTGCTAGCTTTACGTTAAGTTAGCACCCCCACTTCTCATAAATTCAAAATCAACTAGCCTAACATTATCTACTAATTATGTACTAATTTTCTACCACAATTAAAAATTTTGTACTCAACTATAAACAATTAAAAACCGGGTGCCAATGAAGCACTTTTTACTCATACTTTCTGATTTTTTAAATCATATTTAGAGTGAAAGTTTAAAGTTGAAATTAATAATGCAGATTAACATCATAGTGAACTTTTACATGTAATAATTTCAACATTTTATCTAGTCCCGCAACTGAGATATTACAGTCTAAAAACACGAAAAAATTGCGAGCGGCTCTAAAGCAAAGTGTCCGCCACTGCATCCCCCTTCGCAGAAATTCCAATTTAACTAGTCTATATTCTTCTAACATGTATGTACAAATACTACAACAAAATAAATAATTTCGTACTCAACTATAAACAACTGAAAAACCGGTGCAATTGAATCACTTTATGCGTTAATTTCTGATTTTTTAAAACTCGTTTTCAGTCAAAATTCAATTTTGAAATTTAGACTGCACTTTGAGACTATGGTTGTGTTTTAGGTATAATAATTTAATAGTATTTTTTATTATAAATAAAAAATTGCAATTTTTCATTTTATAATGAGTGAAATCTCAAATAGATATGCTATGAACACCTGTTATTTAACCTAAAGATCTGCAATGTCATATGTTTATGGTTAACAAAAAGTATGGATGCAACTTTATTTGTTCTTCGGCAATTACTCTAATATAATAGAAAATTCTCCCTTCACTTTCAATACATTTTACCTCAAATATTTTATGTATAAATGCTATCAAGGTCGACAATTATTCCTTTGATTTATAGGACTGAGGTAACCATATCCAGTGCTGTTTTGTTTAAAAATCTACGTCAACTATAATGTCAATTTTAAAGCAAAGTATTAGTAAAGCAGAGTATTAATAGCGGGCTCCTGGCAACCCAGTCGCTGCTATGATCAGCCCGGCTACTTCCTATGCTAAAGAGAAATTATAATATTCTGATTGCTATTCAGGAAAAGTGTGTCATTGTTCCTTCAAAAACGATTTTCCTTTTCCCAGGTACACAAATGGAATAACAAGTAAACCACGTAGTATTAGTAGGCTTCTTCCTGCAATTCAGTCACTGCAATTATCGGTTGGGCTACTTCCTATAAAGAAAAAAATGATATTGTTAATACTATTTTTTGTAAGTGTGTTCTCGTTGCCAAAGATATATTTTCTTTTGACAAGGCACAGAAATGCAATTACAAGCCAAAGCGTGATTTAATAGGCGGCTCTTTGCAATGCAGTCGATGCAAGATCTGTCGAGCTACCTCCTATGAAGAAAAAATTATGATATTTTGGATACTAGTCGTTAAAAATGTGTTTTTGATTGCTTGAAAAAGGAATATTATTTGTCCAGGCACAGAAATAGATTGACAAGTCGAAACGTGTGTACGTATGTGTTTGTATGACTTACTACATATATGTGTATGACTTACTTGAATGGAGAAATTTTATTGGCAGAAGTGAAATCCATAGATTATATCCAATAATAATTTTCCGGCCAAGTTTTCGTATGAACAATGTTTTCTTGTTACCCACATAAATGCAGCGGGCCTGATATTAATTATAATAAGTACAAATAGAGCTGGCCAATACAGTGAATTGATAGCCGGGCATTGTTAAGGCGAAATTATTTATTTACGTAAAAGAGTTTTATGAAGTTAATTGCATGAGTCAAAGGAAGAGAAGACAGGTTGTATCGCAAAACACATATGCATACGTACGGCGTGTACAGTTCATTAAAGTAGCCTCCCCCAAAATCCAGAATTCGTTATCAATGATGTTGAAGGTGACAGATACCTGCAGCCTCACAAACAAAATCTTTTGAACTCCCTTCTTATCGATGTGGCAATATCTTCACGTATCTAGCGTAATATTGCTTTTGAAATAATAAACAGCTCATTTACTTTTTTCCCCTTTTGTCTCGTTTCAATTTGACTGAGTCTCATAATAATCTGACATCGAAAGAGGGAGACTAGCATATTTGATATTTGGTGATGATTTTATTTTATAAGAGCAACAATAGTCTAATCTTCTAAGAGTTCTGTGTAAATTTATCAGAAACGTTGGATGGTGGTAATAAAAATGATGAGGAGCCACCGGAAAGAAAAATGCTTTTGGATCAAAATTTACCTGAAGGATACAAAGTAACTCAAAAAGTCGTGATTGTAGGAATTACACAAAATGTTATATTCTGCGTTAACAAATTATTTTGAAAACATACATTGTTTTCCTGAAGTTGTTTCTGAGCAGTTTGTGTTTGACGCATGAATATTTTGACAACCATCCATCACATCACTTAACTCGGGTATTTGTCACAATGGCCAAAACTTTTTTTTTGACCCTCGAAGCAGCTTGTGATATTCATAAGCTTCGGAGAAATCATTAATTTGTGCCCGCGAACTGCGAAGCGAAGTTCAAAGCGCGCCGCGCCGCCTCTGCGAACCTCGATTGCGCCCCACGGGCGGGCGCCAGCGAAACGGAATTCAGGAGTGCCATAAGCGTGCGCCTGCGCCTTTATTTATTTACTTATTTATTCATCTGTTTGCTCGGCATGGAACAGCGTCGCTAATGGCGACATTTCTCTTAATTAAAGCTCGATAAAAAGTTGCGCGGCAACGCTCTCAGAGAGCGAGAGCAATCTGGAAATGCGCGCGCTAACACTTGACTATCGACCTCCGAGAACGAGAGCGTGAGCGCGAAGGGGCGGCGGGCGGCGGTGGAATTCCGAGGTGAACCAATGCACGGGGAACGCGCCGTCGTTATTGTTTGTTATTATTGGCGCTCCGTTTGTGGGATTTGGTGCCGCACCAACTAGTTTGCGGAAATGAGTCGATGTATCGTGCGATATTCGCGGTCCCAAACAACTGCGCTACTTACTCGGACGCTGGCCTAGTAGTAGCTACATTTGACACATGTTCTCATGCAACCTAATTCAGTGTGCGTTTATATCCACAATGCCGTTTTGTGTTACACATTAATTAATTAGAGCAGGGCGGGGTCGTTTCGTGTAATGTGGGCATGTCAAACTGCGCCTGCGCGAGATACTTGCTCGCCTGGGAAGCCCGGCGCCTCTACGGGTACGAGCAGCTTCCCCTGACTCCGCTCTCATTTTCCCTCCAAATCCAGAAAGGGGTGTACACGCGTATGCTGATGCGTGAGTGTAAGCGCAAATCATTCCCGAAGCATCACATAGAATAGTGGCTTCAAACGAAAATACGTTGACCTGATATTTTTCATCTAACAACCGAGATTTGAATTATCTATATATACTTGACTACGAATTACTTTATTTAATGTATATTGAGATGGGTCATGTCAGCTCAGTGAAATTTATTATAAATTAATTAAAAGAATAGCAAAAGACGACGATACATTCATAAACGTTTGGGCAAAATTAAAAGAAATGTAACGTTGATAGGATATGCATTGCTTATTTTAAGAAAACATGAATTTCTTTTATGTATTTATGCCTATCGAAATTAAAATATAAATTATTTAATAATAAGAAGTTATTGGGAAAATACCAAATGAGATTTTTGTTGTGCAATAGGAGGACAGAAGAATCGAATACGCCAGTGAAACAACAGAGACAGTACACGATCGGGAGGAGGAGGAACCGCAACTGAAAATAACGAGGAGTTGTACTTCGAGTGAGCACAGATGGTAGAGCCGCGGGACGGATAAGAAGGTTTTGTACCTCGAGCGAGCACATACGTGTCTTAGGCGTCATATGAATTTTACAGTGGTGAGTAGTAATTAATTAAGAAACGTTGTGCTAAAAAGAAACGAGAAACGCGAAATGAAACTGAACGTATAAATTCGCGATAGACAATATTTAAAATGGCGAAATTACGAAAGCTATAAGTGTAAAAAATTACAACATGGAAGGAATGGAGTCGCAGCTAGAAGTATAAATTACACGAAGAAGGCCAAGAGCGCTGATTCTACACAGAGAAGACCCCATAATTTAAATAATTACAAAGTCTTGCAATGTACAATGCCAAGATTGTTGTGATTTTTAAGAGTAATATTAAATTAAATACGTCAGATATTAAAGTAAACGTGGCCGTAGTAAGATATAGTTTCAATATATAACTAGTGGTGCTACAGAATGTCACAGACTTTTCTGTATTAGTTTTCATTTTCCTTTGGTCTCGGTTAGCTTTTCGAATGAAATAGTTATATAAGTTGTCTCCCCGTAGACGTTTTGTGGCCTCCAAACAGCAGAAAACTGATTAGACCGCCTAAGCTATCGAAAGCTGCTATTGTAATACACAATATTGTAGGCAACGACAATTATATGATTATTGCAATGTAAATGCCAACAAAAACTTATTCTTGCCTTCTCCCATCTATGACCTCTAAAGTACACTTTTTTGACATTTTCTTAATTTTTCGGTATACTAATTGTAGAGCGGAAATATTCCTTTAAGAATAATAAAGAACAGCAAAATCTCATCCTAAATGGCAATTTTATTTGAAAAATTCGAAATAGTTTAAAAAAATGGCGTTAAAGCGCTACTGTAAATGCGAAATTTGAAGTTCTTTTTCACAGAAAATTTTTGAGTTTTCGAAAAACATAATTTGAATTCATTTAATTACATTAACTCACAAATACAATAATGTTTACAAATTGCTGGAAATGTGCATATCAACGGCATCTTTCAAAAAAATTTACATTTGTGTAATTTTTGAAAAAATAAAAAAATACACTGAAATTACTTTACGTCATATTGAACAGTGCAAATACTACTATCAGTTCGAGAAGTTTGAAGAACAAATTTTAAGCCGTTTTTGAGAAAATGGCGTTTGAGCGTTTCTGAAAATGCGGAGTTTGAACTAGTTTTCACAGAAAACGGTAGAGGTTTTGAAAAACCAATCCTGACATTATTTAAGGCACATGTACTCGCAAACACAATAATGTGAACAAATTATCGCTAATGTAAATATTAACGACGTGATAGACAAGTAAAAAAACAATTTTGTAATTTTTGAAAAGACAACAGAATACAGCAATATGGAGTTTATGTTATCTTATAGAGTACATTTAGCACTATTCCTACCAAACATTTAAAGAAAAAAATTGGAGTCGTTTTTGAGAAAATAATGTTTTCGTAATTTTTTAAAACTGCACATATTGCAGGCAATATTGCGCGAAAACTACTAAAATTTTCAAAGAAATGTATGTGACCTTAATGAAAGAACTCACTAAGTAGAACAAATTTTATTTGAAGGAAAATCTCTGCCTTCAATTTCGTAATTGTAGAAAGACGCCCGAAAATTTTTGAAATTTTGAAATTTTCAATAATTCAGTGTTAAACTTTAAAATAAAAAATATGCCATATTTATAAGTGTATTTTACACTATTATCAAAACAAATTTAAAAACAATATTTGGAGCCTTCATTGGCGTTCATTCCCGACCTACGTAAGTAAACCTTTTGAGACCAGAAAACCTTTAATTCGTATGACTTCCTTAGGAAACAAAGACGTCCACGTCATATAGTTCATTTGCAGCATGAAAAAAGAATTAATTAGATCGCTGGTGAGGTAGATACCTTTTTACTATGATAAATAAATAAAGATGTCTGTTATCAATATATTGATACCAGACAACATCTTTATTTATTTATCATGAAAAAGAATCTCAGGCCTAATAGACTTCTCCGAAGAACATATGAATACAGCGTTCCTTCTCAAAGTCATTTCTCAGTTAATTGCTGTAGATCTAACCTGTCCCGCAATGTCTGGACCTAAGAATCGCCCTAATGAAATTAATACAACCATGCAGATAGTCATTTGTCTTTGAAACAGGCATATCGTCTAGTCCAGAGGAGCGCAACCTTATGCGGTCTGAGGGGTGAACATCTGATGGAGGGCGGTAGCAGGAATATACAATTTCTCTCATAGCCAGCATTAAAAAGGAAATGTATAACAAATGTTATACAAAATTTTTCACAAACTTTCTGGCTCGAATTGTGGAGTAGCTAAATGAGAACTTAAATTACACTTTTGTGACAAAAAGAAAAGGAAGGCTCTCCTCAATACAACATTCCTAAATTGCACTTCACACATGCAACCGCCTTCCGTCTTGTCTTGAAATAAGGTGGAATCGGATTACTACTCGTGTTCGAACTCGTGGTCGAGAACTCTGAAGTACATAGGTGGTTCCATACCTTTCCGTCTTGACCATGATAACGATCTTCTATGAGAAAACTTTCTCAGTAGTATATAGACTTATCTTTAATTGTAATGATATACGTTTGCAGCCGACATCTCACTCAATTTTGTGGGGAGAGGTACTCGAATGGTGCGTGAAATCTCATGGTGTTTAGCGTCTTCACGACAAGGCACCTGTGGTTACTCCTCAGATTTCAAAGAATATTGTGAAGGACTATGGCATTAAGGACCATTCACAATACAGTCCAGATTTCACACCCAGCAACGTCGTCCACTTATCAAAAATGGAGAAAACCTTCGTGGAAAAAGTGTTTCAGACGAGGGTTAGGTGGAAGGAGCTGTTTTGACAATTTTTTGAACAAATATTCGGAGTATTTTTTCACGTACCTCACGCGTTCAGGCGCTAGCGGACACTCATTGATTGGTACCTTGCTGGTAGGTCCCTTTAGACAACAATAACAACGCAGCGTCTGAGGCTTTCTGTCAAGAAATGGGGAGTTCAAAAGATCAGCTGTTATTTCCGAAGTTTGTGTAAATATTTGTATGCTTTTGAAACAGCCAACAGCAGGAAATACACCGACGGATCCCGGATTTGTTTAGAGATGGTCTCCTCTGTGTTGGCGTTGCTGATGATAATTAAAATAGTTTTAATTAGTCAATATTATGCCTTTGATTTGATTCTTGATACAGATAGGATATGAAACGTGTGCGTTAACATGCCATGAACATGTAAGAAAATGTTCGGGGTTAATACAGGAGAATACGGGTAACATGCAGGGAACATGTAGAGTATACTGCAATGAACGGAATATGCGAGGGACATTATGGGGAAGACATGAAAGAACAGGTGGGGGCTGAATTATAATTCAGAAGTATTAATTTACAAAATGAGATGTTTTTTTAAATTTGTATTACATTTTGTATATTTGCTTTTTTATGTATCTTCGCTTCATAGAACAGATGATCAGAAGCGATAAGAATCTCGAGATCAAGGTAAAATTAAATGTATTATGTGCAATTTAATTTTACTGGTTTAAGTCTTTAAATTTATTAATACGCTTAGCAATATTATAACGTTCACTATCGAGCCTATAGTGTAGTAACACTATGTTCAAAGCTTGACCGTTCAAAGTTGGGTTCCAATACGAAGCTATTTTCACTATCAAAACAATTAATTAGAAAGTTGGGAATATTCGCACTGGTTCAATATACGTTCTGTCACGTTTATTGTTCCTAATCTTTGTTGTAGATAGCATACTAAGCAAAGAAACAAATTGTATCAGCCTGAAGAGACTAAACAA
This sequence comes from Gryllus longicercus, assembly GCA_038098605.1. Classification (NCBI taxonomy): domain Eukaryota; kingdom Metazoa; phylum Arthropoda; class Insecta; order Orthoptera; family Gryllidae; genus Gryllus; species Gryllus longicercus. The sequence continues at coordinate 5,805,233 of JAZDUA010000027.1, read as the reverse complement.
ATATTTTCTGAAACCAGACTCCTGTTTGTAAAATTTGCGCCATATTAATCTAAAAGGCTTCAGGGGAATCAATCTCTTTAATGCTACGCATTTTCAATTGTGTACAATTAATATCGTTCGGAAAGTGAATACCTCTTCTGCGCTCAATGAAGAATCGATTTATCGAAAAAACACTCGTCGAGCCAATTTCTCCACTACAAAGCGCGAGACCAACGAAGCGGAAACCCAGCGTCCACCTCCACACAGGAGATGCGGGCGCTCATACGTGAACTGAACACGCACGGACACACAGAGGGAAGGCGGAGGTACGGCTCTCCTCGCTTTTATTGTGAAACACGCGCGAAAACGAATAAAAATTAATAGATCGTGCTACAATATGCATAAAAGAATCGAGACAATAGAATAGTCTGTCAATAAAATATAATGAGTAATATCGACCTTTGATAATACAAGTGATAAATGTTATTGATGATGGAGAGTTTTGATGAGCTGTAGATTTAAACACAATAATCTTCACTACAGTGATTATGGCGTCTTAGAGATATGACGTAGTGAAATTGTTTACATGGAACCGCTTGGGCAACACGCCAATCTAATCGATAGATTATTGTTTGTGTATTACAGGCACTAAACGTGGCAATTTTTGTCAACATAGTAGTTAAAAAAATATTTTTTTGTTTTGCACATCCCGTTCATCTATGTTAGCCTAAACAACTGCACAGTCCCACTCCCAGAAAACAGTATCTGGAATATCACCAACTTTTTATCACGCTTCATCTGTCCGCAAGCGAATAGGAGTCTCCTACTGATTACTGCACAGTTATTTAACACTACTGCACCACATACTACACAGCCGTCAAACAAATTTATATTTCTACATTATGAAACTTTCCTGCTTCAATTGTCACCCTCGTTGTATAAACAATAATTGTCATTCTAGCATAATCCATTTTAATTACTTCTGTCCGATTTTAAACAGAATTTGTTTGGCGAGTATTTGTTTCATCGATAAGTAAATATATCGATGTATGGATCTGTTCACGTTTTTGCTCACGGTCATGTGTATCGTATTGTAAAGTGCGGCAAACGGACCTCGTTATAGGCAGGACGTCTGGCGCTGCGCCGGAGCCGAGGCCGAAGGATTAAGGCAAGGCAGACGCTGTTACGATGTCGCAAGCGGCGGGGGCTGGAAGGTCCGGAACGCAGCTGCAGAACATTCCAGGAGTGTTTTGGGAACTTCTAGGAATTGGAGGAACTACTAGCAGACAGGTCTAGCCAGCCTGGCAAAACCGCGTGGCGTGGCGGCGATCACGCGATTTTGGTTGCTCCGGGAACGCGAGTATGACGTTGCGGGTCGCGTGGGATGAAAGTATATAACTCGGGGCGCGAGTCGCGAGGGTGGGTCTCGGCTGAGTAGGAGGTGCGTTGACGAGCGATGCGTCTGGAAGCCATATTGGAATGTCACTTCCCCTTGTGAGTGGTCACGTCGGACTTTGACTAGTGGAGGGGGCCACAAGTCAGGCAATTAGTTGCAAGTAGTTAGGGATCAGCCATGCAATATGGGGACCGTCTACCAGAGCAGTACACAGGCATTTTAAATTATTGTTTGTAAATAATTTTGGAAATAAACCTGAAAATAGTTGAGCTCTTATCTGTGATTCTAGTGAGATTTCTACGACTCACAGTATGTGCAGGTTTGTGATAGAATCAAATAATGTCATGTTTATGTTTACATGTTAATTGTAAAATATCCATTACTTGCCAAAAAGCATGTGCCGTAACAAAATTAGATTCCAGTCTAAAACTTCTATCATGCCTCTGATATGATGTAAGGAAAGATTGTGTGGAGTTAAAGAGTGATTTTTGAAGCCGTTGAATTGATGAGCATGCTTCTTTGTCTTGGTGTAATAATTATTGTCTCGCTGATTAACGCATGCGTTATTTAGTTCTTAGAGCTCTCTTGAAGTGTGAACCACCTGTAATGTTTAATTGTAACTTAAACGAGTATTTGTCACTGTTTATTTCTTTATATGTGCTCATAGACTGAGAAATTGAGAGAGGGATCAAGAGCGATAGTACAAGAATGTGCAAGAAGGCCAACCCGCAGCTTTTCATATCTCTTATAATCTTTTCTATCAACAAAAGCTCTCTGAGAGAGACCAAAGGCCGATGCCCCGAAGCGCCGCTCGCTGCGACAGAGAAGGCGCTTAGAGGGTGCTCGACAAGGGCGCGCGCGGCGTGCGGGGGAAGGCGCGATGGAGGTGGGATGGGTGGGTGAGTGAGCAGGGCGGGGCCCAGCGGAGAGGGAAAGGAGAGATCGAGTGTTAGTGATTCAACTACTAGGCATTATTCCTGTAAGTGTGTTTTTTTTTCGGGCGGTGGCGATGGACTTCCTCCCCTCTGAATGGCGAGATCCGGTGTTGACCTACCGTCAACTACCAGGGTTTTCCTCAACATGGTTTCTCCTACATGCGCGTCACCGCCCCAGCCAGGACAAATTCTAAGCTCCCGGCCGGTCTCCCGGCATGGCATGTGTTGTAGTGTAGTGCATGTTAGTGGAAGTGTGTGCAAGGGACGTGCAAAACGAGGAAGCGGCAGGAAAGATCACGCGGGTCCGTGGCCCGTTTGTTAGGGAACTGCTCCGGCATTCGCTCGGTGTTGAACGGAGGAACCACTGAAAACTACCGATCAGAGTAACCGGCCGCTAGAATTGTCATCAACACATGGACTGAATTCGATCTAGCTGACAAGCTAGTGTAGAAAACCCTGCCACCGACAGCACTTGAACCTAGGACCTCCCGGTCACAGGAGCTGCCGTGACATATTGATGCAATGAGCCACGTCTCCCGTTGGGAAAGGGTAGAGAAAATTGGGAGAACTCATGGGTGCAAAGCGCATGAGCTGTTCTAGGCTTCAATATAATATTCTTGACCGAAATGAGAATGTTTTTTTACAGTAATGACGCTGTAAAATTGATTACATAGAAAGAATTGGAGAATACATTATTTTAACACGGTAATTTGTACATTGGTTGTATTATAATCTGGAAAATTTTGACAACTTCTAAGTTTAACCTAAACAACTGCATATTCCACGCCCAAGAAACCGTATCACTTTCAAGTTGAGCGAGAGTGGCCGGTAGATTGGGGACCTCGGGAGGCGGAACTCGGAAGGGGGAAGAGCGGGATGGGGCGGAGCGTGGCGGGGCGGGGCGGGGAAGAGCGGGGCCGTGTGGGGCGAGACGAAGGGATGGGCGTGATTGGGATGAACGGTGATGGCAGCCCGCCGGCCAGGAAAGGGCGGGGAATGTCTAGGAGTGACGGGACGACAGTGGCTGAACGGGGCTGCGGAAGGTGAGGGGGGCGGAAGGGATCGGGGGGGGGGGTGCGGCTGGGGGTAACAGGGAGAGATGATGCCCGTTCTAATTACGCGCTAATTGCCACTCTACGCCGTCGGGAGCGCTGCCTCCGCTGCCCCTTGGCTTTCCGGCAACGTCCGGTCGCTGCGAAGGAGGTGCCTTCATGAACTTTTTCGGTGCGCGAGGTCCCGGTTCTCTCTTCCACATCTCAATACTACCAACATGAATTGAGTCTCGTGAGAAGTATAGACTCTTTGAGACATGCTAACATTGAGTTAGGCTGATGCTTCTAGCACCACCCTTGTTTATTCCTTCTCTTCTTGATTAATTTATTGGCAATTAGGGGGCCTTCAACTAGTGCTTTAACTGATATCCATAAGTGATGATCTTATGGGTAGATGGTATGCCTCCCTTCCTTCGCCTTCGCCTCCCTTCGCCTTTGTCTTCCTTCCTTGGTCTTCCCATTCAACACCGCCCAAATGCCGGTCGGTAAATCCACCTCTGCCTCCGCCTCCATTTCGACCTCCAGCTCTGCCTTCGTCTGCCCCTTCCCTTTCCCTTCTTCTCCTACGCCGCTTTGGAAAGAGAAAGTCCGCGCGCAAGGTCCGCCATTGCATTTGGTTTCAAAACAATCCGAGGTGTTCCAGCGCTGTATCGTATTCCGCTGGAATGCAGCGTGCGAGAGTGCTTCACTAACCGAAAGCAAATACAGACGACCGAGGAAAGCGGCTGTCAGTTCTCTCTCTCGAAGCAAATGACCGTATGTTGACGCATGTGATCAAATCACACGATTTTCTGTGAATTTGGAACGGGAGTACTTTTGCATACGCCTGTTCAACTGCAGCGAATTCTGGGCTTTAACAAAGCATATGACACAGAATATCATCGGGTTCTCAATCCTCGAATTGAATCTACCTCTTTTGCCTATACTTTTACACCGTTATATTTTACAGAGTATACTGGGGAAATATATTTGTCATAAGTACTACAGATTAAGTACTGTATTGTATTGCGAAGACACGTGCTATTTATTCAATGCTTTACACATTTATGCGTTCTCACAAAACATTGAATCCCTGTTGGAATTACAGAACGATGCCACAGTGCAAACGAATTAAATCAGGCTATTACTCTATTTTCTGCACATCTTACCAAATTCTATGACGTTTATCGTCTTTGAAAATCAAGTAATGAAGAAATAAACATAAGGGATGCCAGAAATAAAACTCGTAATTAATGCAGAGGCATCTTTACGCACTAATCTTTACAAAGGAAATAATATTAAATTATAAATAATCCAATTCTCGTAGATTTTTTAAGTAAAAACGGCGTGTGGTCTAAATTTCTTTTCAACTCCGTTGAGTCGATGGTGCAGTCGGTTGAATCACTTTCAGTGACCCCAAGGAAGTGTCGTCCAAAACTGCTTTTTGTTTTCTAAGTACTTCCCAACAAGGATCGGAGTTGCCGGCGCGGGGCGAAAATGTTTTACTCGTTTTCAGAACTTACTAAAAGTTGATACTATTAAACTCGTGATTTTAGAAAAGCGGACGAAAGTAGCAAAGACGGGTTGAAAACTACAATTGCAAAGGCTACAAAGCAGAACAAAAAACAGAAACATCAGAGGCTGCGTTTTTCTAAATATACGGAGTTTTGTTTAATGTTTCAATATAATCACTTGGCACAGACCGCGATATTCTGTATTTTCACAACACAACAATTGTTTATACAATCGGTTCAAGATATGTTCACTTACCAAGACTGAGAAATTGGAGAAGTAGTTGACAGAAACAATTCGAGAAGTAAAACTGAGTAATAATAATCACATTCAAGTGAAATCATTCGGAACAATATACTAGAGTTCTAGTTTAGTCTTCTGGAGCTTATTAAATCATTATTAACGTGGAAACAGCTTTGAACTGAAACAAAATTTTGAACATTCTTTAAATGGGGTGGTAGAGGTTTAAAAAAATGTAACAAACGTTCTCTTTTTTACATTACGCTAAAAACATAATTAGTGACACCACATGAATTTTAAGAGCTTAGAACACAGCGTTTCCGAGTTATACTGGATGTAATTCGTAGCTTTTAGGATTCGAGACCAAACGGTGACTTTCGACACTAGCAAAATAAGCTAGGTCTAAGTTAGCTGCTGTCTATAGGAGAATTCTAGCGGTTGGCAGCTCCGATCAGTAGTATTATGTAGTTCCTCCGATCAACTCCAAGTGAATGCCGGACCAGTACCCTAACAAGAGACTTCATACCGCGATATTTTCTTTCTCTCCCTTGTCATATCCTCACCCCCTTATTTACACTTAATTGCAGTTTCAAGCACTACACTGCTGTACATGTCGGGGGCCAGTGTGAAGCTAAGAGTTTGTTCCCGCTGGGGTGGTGCCTTCTGGTGGGAGATACCTGCATGGGAGAAACTCGCTAACCGAAGTATAGGTCGGTGTTGAATCTCACCATCCAGCGGGCAAGAATACCAAAACCTCACATGATAAATCATGCACTACACTTACGGAACTAATGACCCTGGCGAATAACGAAATAATCAATTAATAATTGCGGGTAACATGGATGCCTACCTTTTCCCTTACGAGATAGATCGTGAAATTGAAGATTTGCCTTGTTAAAATTGATACCTGCCAGTATTTCCCTGTCCAGCAGCACGAAATATTTTTTCTCAATCGTTTCTTGTATATAGAACACAACCGTCATTTTTTGTCACCGAATTATATCTTAGCCTTCCGTGAATAATTTGATAACTCTCAAACATTAAATTTAATAGGAGAGCAAAATATTTTGCCATTCTGAGATTATTTTAACTAATATTTTAGGGCGAAAAACTGACTACTAATCTTGTTACAGTGTATGATACTACGAATTTCACGTTATATTTCTAAATACATAGGCACCTCTTAAACAACAACAAAAAATAATTTAATATCTTTGATTAATGCAAATATGCAATGTATTAAACATGTTTCAATGTACAATCTTCACCAGGAATCAATGACATAGATGATTCATACGTTTATACAGGCAAAATAGGCAATGATTTCATTAAGCAATTATTAAATACTCTTGAGAATTATCGTATTGACGTATTTAGACTTCTCTTGCAGCTTTTAGGAAAACAATTTTTAAGTTGTTACATATTATGATTGATTGACAGACCCTCTCTTTAATGGAAATGTCATAATCTGATATGTTTGCTTGTTTTCAGGTGAGTTGACGTTTGCGTTTCCGAGCTTCTGCGACAAACCTCTTTGCGGGACTCATTTGATGTGGTGAGTTAACATTGTTTTCAATCACCTCTGTGCAAATTTGAGTATTAGACTAGATAAATTCTTACGAATATCATTTGATAGCAAAAAATTTACAGTTCTTTCCACCGCATTTCATATAGTTATATACATTATTATACAAATGTTATATTAAAAAGTATTAGTTTTGAAGAAACGTGCAATTCTATCATTGTTTTTTTAGTTTTTTAAGTTTCAACTAAACACTTAACAATACTTGCCTTGTTTTCCAGTTTACGAACGCAGACAAGCGTTTGGAGAATGAAATCAGATCCATTGAATATTCAATAAGTTGACACGAAAGCTGGATGTATCTCTTTCAACAATTAAAAAATTCTGTCTAGGGACTTGAAATGTGAATAACACTGACAAAAATGTAAATTAATGAACGCAATATTTCCGGTAATATTTAAGCTGATGCATTCATCTCATATTGTCCTTTGCAGTTGAATGCGAGAATGTTGCTCTTCGAATAGCAATAACCCTCAACACCCTTTCCTTGCACGGACATTATTACTTCGTTCGGAATGTATAGCCAACTCCTTCATCCGCGAATCAAATAAACCTCATGCCTCATCTTGGTGGTTTCGCCTATTTTTCCCAGGCCCAGTGGTCACAAAGTTGGATCTGAACAGGAAAGTAAGATAAACTAGGGATAAATTAATCAAATAGAATGACGCTTGCCCATTTTCCGTACAAATTATTTTTAGAATGTTAATTTATTTTTCACAATTGGCGTCCTTTGTTTATATCTGAGGTAAAAACTTTCCTTGTTTCCCCACTGCCAGTATTAAAGTCAACATGTATTGCACAATAGAAAGTATATTATTCGGAAAAGAGCTATTTAAATAAGCGGTGAAATTTCCATTGGAGCCGTTAAACCCCAAGATAAGCAAGAGAGTTTGGAAGTGTGTAGTGGTCGATTTCGCATTTGTTGCGAAATCGGTTGGTATCCTCTACCATGGCCGATCCCACATCACCAAAATGAAATGAGCTGCAGGATTGTGGGGTTTGGCACTACGACCAGCGCCCCCGACATCGCTTTCTTTAAGAAGTTAATAGCGTGGCAAAAATTTACTAAAGAATGAGCTGAGTATGCGGTGTACACTGTCGGCCAAAAGAAGATGGATTTTGAAATTGTACTCAATCATGGCATCGCACGCCCTCAGTGCTGCCGTAACCAAACCACGTCCGGGGCAACTAGGACGCGCCTGATCACTTAGTGTGTAGCTTTGACGTAGCGCCCAATAGCTTTCTTCTCCTCCTCGAATTGAAGAACTAACTAGGAGTCCGACACTTCTAGACCAATGAGGAGCTTCAAACAACGTTCAGGACCATGTAGCGGCATCATTCGTCGAAGCGGCTAAGCCAAACCAAATGCTTGAACCGTCTGGGCGATTATGTAGAAAAATAACCATGTTTGTACCTAAATTTTGAAAACAATATTTTCTTTACTTTTTGCTTGTTTGTTTGTTACGGTTTATAGGAGAACGCAAAAGACCATTCTCGTACTCCGTACATTTACTTAATCAATCGTATTATTTATTCGCAATACAATAAATATATTAGTAATACTTTTACTTGAGTATACTATTTGCAGTTCATAAGGAATAATACTCCTATATTATATTCAAAATACAAAACACAATCTCCGGAACACCCGCTGCACTGGGACTTCTTAAGGGAGAACTATTTTTCTCCTTGCAGTTGCAATTGCGGTACGTAGGTTACGCGAAGCAGGGTATGCCTGAGATTGTCGTAATCGTACAGATAGTTATTGGGTAACTTGTATGCGTCTGCCCGTCTGTCGGTTGTTATACTACAATTTAAATAGAGTCACTTCTGACTTTGAACTGCTGGACGCGCGGCTATCCAAGCGGGAGCCACGTTAGAACTTAATTTTTTGTATTGAAGCTCCCGATTGGATAATTGTGTCTCAGCTGATCGAACGTCAGAAGTTACTATTTAAATCAGAGAATAGACCTATTCCTGACCTCCACTCGTGCATAAGAAGTGCCCTTTTGATGTTTCCACAACATGGAAGGTTGGTTTTTCAAAAACGCATGTTTGTGAACGTGTAAGGCACCTATAATGTTGACGGATATATTATTTGGTTCTTCTCGACAAGACACCTGCACGATGGACAACTATGTTGCCTTTTCGCCATAAGGTGAATTGTCACAATTTTATTAATGAAATTAACAATAATTAAAATTGATTTGTGTAATGTATAAACCGTGATGCTAAGCTGGTACAATAAAACAATTACAATGATATTTAGTGTTAATAGTTAGCATTTCCATTACATGAAAATTACGGTTTTGTGCTTCAGGATTTAAATCTTATGGATAAAGTCGTCTGACGAAAAACATCAATTATATACTAATAATTTTCTTGATAGAATTAATTTAAAAACAAATCCTAAAGTAATGGACTTTTGCTTTCGTAATCCTGGTGTCTCGAATTCGCGAAGGAATGTAATGGAAGACAACATCCTATTTTGCTATCTTGTTCTTTCTCTGGAAATGTTTTGTAAACGACTATTTTAGCGGACACTAATTCTTTGGAAAGTGAGTTCCCCGCCCTTTGTGTCGCTGTCATGTGCCCGCCAGGCGCGTTGCCTCTTTCGCATCCGCTCGCCCCCAGCCTAGTGCCCTCCCCACACCCCAAAGCGCTCTGGCGGCGGGGAGCGGCACCCGCGGGCACTGGGCCAACCGCTCGCAAAGGGCGACTCGGGCGCTCCTCCCTTCCCTTCTACCATCGCGCCGCCACCCCGTGCGGGCCCGGGCCGCACACACTGCTCGACTCGTTTGAGGTGCAACGTCCCTCATCTCCCTCCCAAGGGCTGCGCTCGCTTAAAGCGGAATTTAACGTGCCAAGAATCGTGAACTGGGGAGCTCGTTTTAATTCCAAAAACTACCACGTTTTTCTGAAATCGGGTGAATGATATATAAATAATGGTGCCCCCAGACGCACGGAAGAATTTTCTTTGCGCGAAATCAGAAACGCATATCCTCTATTTTATTCTGATTGACCTCAAAATCTTAAATAATAAATATTATTGCTAAATGCCTTGCCGACTTGATGCCAAACTTAAGACATGGACATTGGTACAGATTTAATAAGAAAGAATTCTATAACTCAATGTTTATTTGTCAAATTATGTCCAAATCATAAACCTATTATTTAATTTTAATAATATTAATTTTAATAAAATAATATTTTCTAAATATCCTTTTTACAATCACGATAAACCTTCTGAAGTTATTGAACGCAACGTTATAAAATTGCTTCTATTCCACTTTAACCGTAATTAAACCATAAAGTTCTTGCATCAAGTTGACCGCTCTTTCAGCTGAATCGTTCCCTGTCCTAAACATTGGAATCTTCTTTCTATATTCTTCAAACAAAGTACCATTTAGTAACCACCATTTAGTACCACCACAAAGTAGATAATTAATTTTAAGACGCGCAAACTAGAAGTTGGTTTTGACAGATAAAAAGTCAGATGATTTTCTCGAATATTAATACACCACGAAATTCTTCCTGAATGGGGTGTAAAGTTAATCATACTTTGATACATATTCGTTGGTTAAATTTACAACTATTTTTACTTCGGTTTCTTGGTGTACATTAACGTTAAATACTGACAATAGAGATACCTAAAATACCAAAAATGCTGGTTTCACTTCTGTAAAGCCGCTTTCAAGATGTTTTTATTAATCTTTTCGAAAGCCTTCATCAAATTCAAAAAGGAGACATTTTGTAAGCCACTTTTCTTCTTCAATAGTTCCAAGGCTTGCCATTTACTCTTTATTAGTCAGATTAGAACCCATTATTTAATGTTTTTCTCAACTATTAAAAATATACACCATTTAGAACTCTGTAATTACACCTACGTGTTGACTACGCGAAAACTATGCCTTTACTACCAAAATAACAAGTTATTACTTCCACATCGATTCGCCAGATCGCTGAGTCTGCAAGTACTGACACGTTGTCACGACTTGCCATCGATTACAGCGCCATCTATCACGAAACACCAAAAATGTTAAATACAAAAGTTTTTTGGACAATCAGAATCTTTAATAAAAAACAAGGTTTCACAATTAACTTTTTTATTTTCCCCCACCTTGCCTCGTTTGATGAAGGGATTTGCATGAGGTGGCTGAGGTTGCATCAGGTAGTAGTCGAATACCAGTTTAAATATTGGATTGTAAATACTAATGTTTAATCGTTTCAAATAATACATATGCGTTGGTGTTCACATTTGTACAAAATTTCAACTGCATATAAATTGTAAACTCAATGTTTAATTTCGCGGTCCGAATCTCTGATAGATAAAACTACTGTTTCTTTTTCATGCTTAGATCGAGATTGTTACAAAATCATCTGTTCCCCGAACCTAAAATCTCGCAAATATTGCAAGCTTTCCTTTTACTATTTTTTTATATTTGATAAGAAATAATGAACAGATTAATCGTACAAAGCATTCTTCACATAACTCCTCTGTTTTCATCTCCCACAAAGTAGCATTCTGAGTGTTTTGTTTCTTGGTCGGTCCCCGGCCACTGTGCGGGAAATGGCCGCTGCGGAGGGGGAGGGGCGAAGGGGGCGGGTACCCTCGGGGGGCCTACGTCAAGAGAAAGGCGCCGGTTGCGTCAAAAGGGCCCTAAGTCGCACTACAAGGCCCCCGAGAGCCCGCCCCCACACAAAAGGCCTTTGCTTTCTCATTACGAATACACCACTTGTGCCTGCGAACAGGAGGGAGGCCGTGGAGGGGGCGCGGATGATTCCGGGGTAGAGACCGAGCGAGATGGTCGCAAGGGCGATAAGGCGAGACGAAGCGTGGAGAGGCATAATGTGACGAGGAGGAACGGGGCGAGGCGGGGCGAGGCGGGGCGAGGCGGGGCGAGGCAGGGCGAGGCAGGGCGAGGCGGGGCGGGACGAGGCGGGGTGAGGCGCGGCGGGGCGGGGCGGGGCGAGGCGGGGCGAGGCGGGGCGGGGCGTGGCGGGGCGAGGCGGGGCGAGGCGGGGCGAGGAGGGGCGAGGCGGGGCGGGGCGGGGCGAGGCGAGGCGGGGCGAGGCGGGGCGAGGCGGGGCGAGGCGGGGCGAGGCGAGGCGGGGCGAGGCGGGGCGACGAGGGGGGTGAGGTGACGAGAAGAGAAACGCAGTGAGGGCCGTAAGGTAGGGCGAGATGAAGCGAGGTGAGCCAGAATGTGGTGAGGCGCGGCGAGGCAGGGCGAAGCGGGATGAAAGGGGATGAAACAGGACGTGGCGGGGCGACGAAGCGGGGTGACGAAGCGGAGTGATGAAGTGGAGGGAGGAGGCGGGGCAATGAGGGGCGTTGAGGGCCGATGAGGGGAGATGAGGTCAGAAGGGGAGAAGTAGGCGAGGAGGGGCAAGGCGTGCTGAGATGGGAGGGGTCTGAGAGAGGCGGGACAGGGTAAGAAGGGTGGTGGGGCGAGGTGGAGCGGGGAGGGGTGAAAACGGGCGTGGGGAAGTAGGGAGAACGGGGCAAATACGGGTAAGGACGGGCGTGGCGAAGCGGGTAGAAGCTAGGAGAGAATGAAGGAGAGTAATTAATGCAATTGGATCAAGTAAATTGAAAGATAAGAACGCGCATTAGAATTAGCGATTAAGATTTATTTGTTGTCCCATAACTCGTAGGCATCAAAAGCGCCTACTTCCCCGCTCACTTTGTGACAATAGTGAAATAATGTTTCTGAATATTTTGCTCTAAAGTTTCAATTGCAATGCATTTTAAATCGCTTTAGTATCATATAAATAGAAAATAAATATATTATTTTACCGTGGCAGAATCGAACTTCTGACGTCCGATGTATTCTTTCAATCTTCGCGATATTAAAGCTATAATGTGCAACATAAAACGCTTGAAAAGGTTTCACGTTTTCGTTTATCCTACTTCGGTTAATGAATGATGATGATGCTTAGAGGATCGCAACGAAACACAGAAATCTTCAGCGAACATTCACAGAAATACTCTTGCGTAACACTCGCATGTAGTAACTGCTTCCAAATGCATTTGTCTGACAATATGATGAAAAAATACGGTAAATTTGGAGAAAGGGAAACTGTTATTTTAAAAGTATTAGCAGTCATTTCTAAGAGTAAATAATCACGATCTACTACGACAATAAGTTTCCGGAAAATTCTCCGTGAAATAATTTGCACTGTAATACGTAGTTTTTGCAATAATGATATTTACATTAGTGGTAGAGAGCGAAAGGAATAAAATTACAACAATCTCTGAAATATGAATGCAATCCACTGCAGTAAATCAGTTTATAATGGGCTATAGAAATTAAAAGTAATACATTAAAAAATAAAATTCTACTTGAGTATTTCCGATGCCTTTGACTCACGAGATCTACAAGCATCGGAATACATTGAACTGCACGTAACTGTAATCTAGAACATTAATTATATTACATTAATTTAATTTGACATTAAAATTATTCGTATTTAACTCAGCATTGTTAAATAATTGGAACTTTGTACTAGATATGACCGCACATCGAAGAATTTCGTTAAGGAAATTCCCTCAATTGTAGAAACCTAAGCTGATTCCCCTTGAAAACGGTTGACGTACGATGAGATGAACACAGGGCGAAATGCCTAGCCTTCAGTCCCGTGCTGAGTGAACCCCTTGACATTTTACAGTATTTCGATAAATCAACTTTGCCAGGAGCATTGCTCAATTGCAATTAATGAGGGCGCGTGAGTTGATCAGAAGAGTGACGAAACACCAACCTACGTGTTGAGGGTGAGGTCTGGGAAAGGGCGTACACAGAGACGGAGGATCAGAGTATTGGCGATGAAGGACGGCGGAGAGGGCAATGAGAGAGAAGCCGAGAGAGCAGCGGAGAGTGACAGTGTGGAGGGAGAGGAGAGATCAAAATGTAGGGCACAACAGGGGTAGAGGAAGGGCGAGAGAATGAGGAGGAGAGAACATGGGCTAAGGGGGAAGAAAGAGCCTAGAGAGCGGTGGCAGGTGCCGAAAGAGGGAAGAGGAGACGGTAGTTCAGAAATCGCAGTGAGCTCCGAGGACAGTTGGGAGAGGAAAGCAGAGAAATGGGCAGCGAAGTGCCGAGGAGATTTCAGAGAGAGGTCAGTTAAGGAAAGAGTGAAGTGCAGTGAAGAGAGAGAATCAAGATGATGGAGAGACCAAAGAGGAGGAAGCAGAAATGACGGAGAGAATAGTCATGAAGAGAATCAAGGGTGAGAATGCGAATAGAGAGAGCATGAGGGGTGGCTTCTGTACAAGCTGAAGGAGAGGCGGTAGGTGGTGATAAAGGGGAATGGAAAAGGAAGTTGAGAAGCTTTAGCAGTGACGAGAGAGAGAGAGAGAGAGAGAGAGAGAGAGAGAGAGAGAGTAAGCGCGTGTGCGAGAGAGCGAGAGAGAGAGAGAGAGTGAGTTAGAGTAAGAAAGTGAGAGAGAGCTTGAGAGAGAGTGAGAAAGAGACAGAAAGCGGCGGCGTGCACAGGGGAGAGCCGAGAAGAGGATGAGGGGCGGCGGAGGCTGGCTGGGGCGAGGTCTCGGCGAGGGCCGTTTTTCACTGGCGCCGGTGCGACAGCTCTCCCGAAACTGCCACCGGTTAAGTTGGTCGGTTGTTTCGCTGCTTCAGCCACAGGATCGGGCACATTCGGAGGAAACGCCAGAGGAGGGCCGGAGGAGGGCCGGGGGCGTGTAGCGGGGGCGAGAAGCGGGGACAGGGGAGCGGGGATCTCTGGCGCAATAAGACGGGGCGCAAACACGCGCTCTTTAATTACCCGGCGATCGCACGGCCACCGAGACGGAGCCCCGGCGGAAGGGGAAAACGGCTTCCGGGAAGGGCGGGGGCTGGGGCAGGGGGAGCGACTCAGCTGCTAGGCACTCCGCAGAGTTACGCGAACGGACTGAAAGAGCAATTAAGTGTAATTGCGCGAGAGTTGGTGGTTCTCTCATTGAATCCCGCCGAATGTTCCGGTGCATATGAATTGCGTTTGCTCGACTTCAGTATCTCTGTGTGTAATCTGACGAACTGTATTGCCAGTAAGATTTTTTCGCTGATAAAGCGAAATATTTATTACAGCGTTCGGCTTTAGGTCATCGCGTTTATTCACAAAGTTGATCTGGGGTTCCTGAATTCGTTTTTCTCTCTCCTAAATAAGTTACATTCATATTAAGCGCAATACTGATTTTTTTCAAGTAATACTCTAATTAACATTAGCATCTTATAGACTATGTAACAACTAATTTTTACGTAGGTGTCTGCGCAACTGTATACTTCAATTTGTCTATAGTGGCCGATGACATTAAGTCATTGTTACACTTTCTTCTTTATAAAATGAATCTTTTTAACACTGGTAAGCACATTGCTGCTGCCACGAGCCCCGCTGAGAAGGCCGTTCACGAATTATATAAAAATATTCATTTTATAAGGCAGGAGGTTTATCAATGACCTAATGTCATCGGTCACTATAGAAAAATCGAATAATACTTTAGTGTGTAGTAATGAGGCGTAATTATATGTCATAGGTCATATTTCGTCTATATTTGACATTAAGACAATATAAATGTAGACACGGTTTGCTGGAATAGGAGACCACAGTTTGGCGAAGTTTGATGGCGTGGAGACTGCTGACCTGTGAAGATAGACGAAAATAAATAGTGAGAAAGGAAATATTCGTTCGTGAGTGAGGACGTAAAGTTCGGTAGAACGCTATAACCCGAGTACAATGAAGTAGAGCGTTTGATGTAAAAGATGCAATGTCATATTGGTGAGGACAGTGCTTTGAAAAATTAAATAAACTACAATAGTTGGGAGAGTGATTACAGTGAATTGTATGTATGAAATGGAATCTCAAGGGAAGACTTATGTTATTTTAAAGTATGAAGAATGCATGTTGAATCGTTGTTTAAAATTGTGGATTTAGTTTAAAGTTTCGTTATCATTTCCTTTTAAAACAACATTGTGTAATTTGTTTGTTTTTCTAAATAAATGTTATATTTTTTAAAAATTAAAAGCGATTTAATTTAATATTTTCAGAACGTTTTATTTATTCAAATACATGGTGTAGGCCCTTGAATCATCGTTCCTGAATAAATATTAAATGAATATTTTTATTTTTCCCAGTAAGTAGATTTATTGTTCTTTTGATTAACAGAGAAAGTAAAAACCTTTTCGGTATATACTATAAAATTTATGTAGACTTTGCTTCTTGATTTCATATTTGTTGGCGAAACAAAGACATTTTATAGTGTAAATAAAAATAAACCGAATTATCTCCAATACGAACAATATTTGTAACAATGCACATGCAAGTCCTAGAGAAACAAGCAGTCTTAAAAAGTTACTCTTACAGGAGAGAGGGCCCAATGCGAATTATAGACATTTTACGATTTGGATGGACTCTTCCTTCGCCTATGCTCAGAAATCAGTGCGCCACTCCAACATACACCAGACGTCGGCGCCGAATCTGGCCATCCAGCGTGGAAGATCATTGCCACCTTTCGCGATAATATATGTTAGTATTGTGTTGTTGCAGGATGACACCACAACAGTATAATGAAATTGTAGAGATTTTGTAAGAAAACTGAAAGTAGAAGTCCGTCAGACATTGTTTGGGCTGGGGCAGCTTTTGACTGTTCAGTCAGATTTTGTACAAGTGCAATTTAATGGCAAGTTGTCCCGTGTAAGGCGGGATTAAGACAAAAGCTTCCGTTCCGTGATCAAGGTATCTGGCTCGACTTGGCCGTGACACCAAAACTGTCACAAGTGCCCAGTTACCACGCACGCTTCAAGAATCGACGACGCGAAGGAAATATACTTGAAAGAAATGTTGTAGGCACATCGCAGGGGCAATGCGTGCGCTTACACTTGTTGGTACACAACATACAAATAATGAAATGGAATATGTGGTGATCCACGCTTCTCCGCCAATGAAGATCGACAGCAGTCGATGGGCGAACGGCCTCGGGGATTCGAGCTGGTCTCAGTATGGATGAGTTATATTAATACGTATTCATTTATATTACGAGGGCCGCGGGAACAAAGAAGTGGGCATCGTCAGACGCAACCACTGGAAACTTCAGAAAATGCACGGAATGCGGGAAATATGTGAAGGATATTGGACAAAAGTCCACGTGCGAGTAGACTCAGCATTTTTAGCGCAGGCACGCCTGTACGTAGCACACGATCACAGCCCGTTAGGTAAGAGGATTGCGGCCTCCCGCCCATAGGCTGGCAAATAGCATTCTAAAGTATACTGTACCTCATTAGCAGTTATATAAATTACAGAAGATGAAGTACTCTGCGTTTCCAGGGTACTAGCGGTGTCGGCTCCGCTATTGCAGTATATTACACTTGATACCCTACAGGTCATGTGATTGTCAATCACGTTTTGCGGTACGCTCTGCAAAAAGTTAATAGGTGAAAGATGTTGTTCACAAGTTTGAGCATGCGTTCGAAGTGACACTGCGTTAGAGCAATTTTATTTACTGAACGTTCAAGTGATATCGAGTGTTACAATTCTGACCGATATTTCACATTCGCAGGGGCAGACCGCCAGACACGCGCTTTATACTCGACGGTGCGTCAGGTTGCCTACTCAGTAGACAGAGCGTTATCATCGTCAACGCGGGACACCATCAACAACGCCTTCAAATATCCGATTTAATTCAAAATACTCTTTAAATACTCCCGATACTAATAAGAACAAAGGGTGAAAATTTCAGCGAAATCGGTCGTGTAGCTAATGCGTCTATATGCGACAGACATACGCACATTCCCTTTCATTTCTATATGAATGAATAATCATGCTGACTCACCAGACCGGCCCTGCCCCCTCTGCATTTTTTTACGAAACATACAATATCATTCATTCAATAGATCATTGTTGCTACCACTATCGTTACTATGTGCCGCTGTAAACAAATGCATTGTAGCATACTCCTGGGAAAATTCAAGAATCTTCAATTACTCTGAACCTAATTAGAGTGGGTAAAACCGCATTAAATGCAGTTTTATCACTAAATTTTAATAGGGAATTGTACGTTGTTTAAAAACGTTTAATTCACTTTGGTGAATTTACTCTTTTGTTCCAAGAATATTTGCAAAAAACAGAAAGATACGAGTACTTGTATTTTGCTATAACGGGTAGGAAAGGAAGGTAGCAGTAACATTTAAGAAATTGCATACAAGTAATGACTTGCCTCTTGTTCTGAATAATACGTGCACACTATTTAATTAAGAATAGAATAAAACTGTAGGGACATAGAAACCTTTATATTATAGAAAACGAAAAATTAAAAACAGGAGCTTAAGTTTTGTTCGATCACACCCTCCGTCTATTAGTGACAACAGTATTACAATAGATTCAGCTATTACGGCTATTATTCCAGAGAAATCAACATACAGGCAAAGGGAAAAAAATAGAATTGGTGTTTATATTAAGTGTATAACGATATGAAATTAAAATAGTTATTTTGAAACGCCGATACATTTTATTTATGTAGATAAAGCAACCGACTATTTCTGATCCTGATTATTTGCCTCAAAGGCATTTTGAACATACACCTCAACTCACTCATACTTCCAAGTTGCTAATCTTCGAATGATGAAGACTTATTTGGAGAAAACCAATGAGATCGCTCTGTGGATTTTCTACCAGAAGGGCTATGTTGTTGATAATATACAGCTGCCAAATAATATGCTACGAAATACCCTAATGAAGGGGAAGAGTAAAATCTCAATTTTGAGTTTATAGAATGCCTTGTGTTAGATATAGGTTACATTTCTTCATTCAACTCAAATTTGTACCTATTGCACTAATTTGCGAATTTTATTTCTTCAATAGACGGAGACGACCTAAATGAAACACAAAAGCAAGTTGTTTTTTTCATTCCTGATTGTTAGATGTCGATTTAGCCGAGAACGCTAATACATGCTACACTACTAGTCAGAGCGTAATATTGACTTGCGACCGTTCAAACATTCTTCTAAAAGCGTGCATAGCTGCTATATGCCTGTGGTTAAGTCGGAGGGAGAGGCCGGTGTAAAGCAATCGGCGGTTGGTCCTCACAAACGCGACGACAATGGGCGAGCGCTATGCGCACAAAATTTCATTGGGCATTAATGGGTTAAAATAAAGAAAGCTAAAATGAAAAAGTGAAAGGATTTTTTGTATGTCGTGATTTCAGATCCACATCTGTTTCCTCTTTGAAAATGTGTTAGAAGCGCATCGTGACAACATTTCACTCTACAGAATTTCACTTTACAAATGTCCCATGATTAAAATTATTTTAAAATAATTGGAAGGGGTAAAAATTATATAAATTTGTAAAATAATGGCAACGTTTTTGTATCCTTCAAGTGGAAACTTAACAAACCAAAATCAACACAAGCGTTACACCAAAATTCATAATTTTAAAAGGAACATGTTACAATTATAACTTTCTTCAATATCTTTCAAGAGTGTTTAGGATAATTTTTGACGTTTTTAATTTTTTTAAATGTAAACAATTAAAGGATATCAGTTCCCTTTAAACTTGTTGCAGCTGATGTAAGACAGGAGCGATAGAACATCTGGAGGCAACCCCACTAATGTTCCTTTCTTTCTCTTGGAGTGTCTTCTGTACCGAGTTCAAAGTTGGTTAGTATTCATCAATCTGGGTAGCATTCACGATACTCTACTTCAAAATCTATGTATTGGAATTTGGGTTGATAGTCTGACTTTGCAGACCAGTTAACGGTGTCCCCCATGCCTGGGTTTACTTGTATTTCCATGCTCACGGGCAACACCGACATGTGACGAACATGACTTATTCACTTCACCGTAACTAGCAAGGTGCGGCTGCCTGAGCTTTCTTCTTCACACAGCTACAGTAACTGGGTCTAATTGAAAGGAAAGCTACAACTTTACTTTGCCTCGGCCGAGAACCGAATCCTGGACCACACCACGGGAAGCTAGTACGCTGCCCTTGAGGTATCCTAGAGGCTAGCTCCAAAATGACTACCTAAACACTTTGCTATGCTCTCTTTGGGCTATTAACTAGACGAGGGAAATTATAATCACTTGAATTTAAATTAAATAACATTGTAAATTAATTTAATTAAATTAACATTGTAAACCTTATTTGTACGGATAATACGCAAGCGTAAATTTCGTCGTTGAAATGTTGAGTTTACCTGCTCGTATTGTGTTCCGATCAAATTACGTGAACACTGGGTCAGGGAAAAAGTGGTGAAATAGCCACGATGAAGGATTTGAATGAATTAATTTGGGTTTCAAAACATTGGTTAGAAATTACATACGAAATTAAGCTCGCGCAAGGAAGGCGAGATTAGAGCAACAGTCTTGCATACAATTTGAGAGCACATTACATGCTGAATGTATCAGCTTAAATATTACCAGAAATGTATTATTTGCTATTTCGTCACGACTTTATTATTTAGAAGGCATTGTACTTTCTTGATGAAATATTTACGTTCTTATTTCATGTCTCTGTCATCAGTGTGAATCACATTTAAAGTCCTTTCACTGTTTGCTTAGTTTAAATACGTAAGTAAAAGTACAGCTCATGCATCATTTTACTTGAATTTATCCATTACCTCCATTTATCCATTACCTCCATTTATCCATTACCTCCGTTTATCCATTACCTCCATTTATCCATTACCTCCATTTATCCATAATCTGCATTTATCCAAAACCTGCATTTATCCACAACCTGCATTTATCCACAACCTGCATTTATCCATAACCTGCATTTACGCATAACCTTCATTTATCTAGTAATTCAATTTATTCAATTAATCGAATTATCCAGTTGCTAGAAATATTCAATACTCAGAATCAACCAAAGCCTACTCGACCTGGCTCTGGGCGAGGGGCGGGCGAGGGGCGGGCGAGGGGCGGGCGAGGGGCGGGCTGTGGTCGCGTCAGACGTCGAGCCGCGGAGCAGGGACCTCCGCGCCGCATTGAGCCCTGTTGCCATGGAGACGGCATAGAAGCCGCCCCCGCCGAGAAGTCAGGCGCTATGTCCGCCGGCAAGGGCTTCGCCGCCACGATGGGTTTATTAATTTTGTTTTCCGAAGGCGCGGATGCCTCCAGCGAAACAGCGTCATCGACGAGTTCTGTTTTCTGATTGCGACCTCAAGATGGCGGCGTAGTTTGAAGGTCAGTTTTTTTCCGATGAGAGGATCATAGAAATGGGGACGAGACGTTTTGGAGCTTGATTTTTAGTCTTAACATTTTTTAGTGCTCTTTTTCTCGTTGGAAGTTTAAAGTGGTCGACTAAGAGCGCTCATAATTTTCATTTGATACCCCTCGTTTCCTGAGTTCTCTTGGAGGTTCTAGGAGATTCTTTCTTGCGTGCTACCGTCGGATTAAAGATCAGGTGTCAGTCAGAGCTTTCCATTTATTCATTTACTTTACACCGTAGAAGAGAAACATACTAAGATTTGGGTTGCGAAAAACAGCAAAGGAGCCAAGAGGTCTAGCGCTTCTTCTTAGGAATTTTGCACGAACGTTTTGAAATAATTAAAAAATGTCAGCATCCTAGTATTTATCCTCTGAATTAAAATAAATAAATTCAGACGACAATGTAATGTCGCCTGACAAAATGTAAAGTGAATATTGACCCACTCTAAAACTTGTAGATGGTGTTACAAGGGAGTAAACAACTTACTGAAATGACAACAATGCATCGTACGTACCATTTTTCTGAAATCAGCTTGTAAAAACGTAAGGAACTGATATAGAGCTAAAAACCAACTAAAGAATAAGTTGGCATAAACACAAGGACATGCAAGCGTTTGCTTTGTTCCAGAGCGAAGAAGAAAGGGAGAAGTAACCTTAGAAGAAAGTCGTGTCCCGAAGGAGGAGATGAGGGGACATCATAAGTCAGAATTGGAGAGATATTTGTGTTTTCAAATTTAGGAAAGGCGCGTTTGGGAACTAATAGTGACCTTTTAGCATAGAGTAAGGAATAAACTTTTCAGTGAACTATTGGTGATAATTGGAAAAATTACATCGCGAGCAGCAATAGTATGTGCATAGCTGCCTATTGGTAATGGGGCACTGAACGAGCTTCACGGCTATCAACCAGGTCGGGTATGATGTGTCTTGGAAAGGAATTAATAAACTTTTCTTGGTGATAGAAACATCATATTTTGATTGTTATCTGAAAGCAGTAAAAGTATTATAAATGAAGCGAAAAGAATATGAAAATGTAGTATTGATCATTTAATTTAATTTCACTCCTCACGAGAGAAGTGCATGCAATGCCACTGAGCAGATGACCCGTCGCCTCACACAGCCCGCCCAAGAACGTGTTGGTTGCCCGAGTGCGATGTTCCACGTGCAAATTGCTCTCCTGGAGGGCGTGGACTAAGCGTTTCGCGCGGCGGTGCCAAGCTCAAGGAGAAGGTCATCGTGCTGAGCAAGTTGTCCTTCACGTGGCCATGCGAAAATGACAGCGCTTCGGGATGTACTAAGGCGGAAAGAAATCAACATGAATATTGTAATCACTGTGGTAATTTAACGTGTGCGCAAGCCTTCCAGAGGAGCTCAATTACAGCAGTAACATAAGTCATATTTATCAGTGCTTCTGAGGTTGTGTTTATGTAGGACTTAAGAACGTGCTTCTATATTTTGAATGCAAAAAATTAAAATGTTATTGTTTGAGGTAGATTGTGCTAATACAATTTGTTGAGAGCTGCATATTAAGGTAGCTTTCTACCCATGAGTGATGAAAAATCGTGAAATTTCATGGTTTTAATTTTTTACTGGGTCGTATGCTCTGTTTTATTTTATTTTAAATGATTCAAGCCGTAACTTTCTACGTTTCTTAGTTTTTGAGAAAATCTCTTCTTCGAACTGTCAAGCACTTTGTGAGTGAACTTCAGATGTATTTCGGAATTGGGAATTTTCAGCACATTCATGCTCTTCTCATATCATAAATTAAAAAAATATTTAAGATAATAAACAATTCTTTTTGCACAAAGTAACTCATAAAATTACCTAGTGAAAGACCTAGAATAGTTCATATGTCACTAAAATTTCATTTTTATGAACTGAAATACCTCAGCCAAATATAACAACTTTTTTTAAATAAACAAGTCCTGACTCTTTAGTTTTCACAGTATCTTTACTATTCTAGTTCATTCACTAGATGATTCAATTGTGATGAATTAAACTAAATAATTATCAAAATATATTAATTTGTTGAAGAGTTATGATGTTTGAAGTAAAAACCTGCATTTTGTCCAATTATTTATAAATAAATTGAAATTAAAAAATTTTTGATCTCTAAAATCATAAAGAAATCAAATGTCCAAAAGAAAATAAAACTAAAATTGTAAATTTTTTCCTTATGTGAACATAGAAGTATATATTAATTTCAAGAATGCCTATATTCACCTCAGTATAACGCCCACAGTATAACCGAGTATAAAACCCTCAAACTTCAATCAGGTTATAGTTTTCAGCCTCGACACAAGCCAAGTAGTTCAGCAGATCGATAACACTGTCTGCTTGAGATTTCTTGAGGACGGCTGCTCTGATGCTTAAATTACTATGGTTTCTGGCAACCAATTACACAACAGGCTTCTGTCAGCGAGTGAGCCTTGTTGCTCCTGGCTCCATCCCGCATCTTGACTGTGACGAGGACGCGTGTGACCTCTCCGACAGTCTGAGGGCGCTGGTTTCTAGTTCACCGTCATTCAAAGGCCCATTAGAGACACGTTTAACCTTCCATTAGTCGCAACTTTGTTTAATTATGGAGTTGCATAATGGTACACTTGACATTGCCTTAATATGACCGCTTTAATTATATGTATATTATATTGATGTAAATTGTCTATTAATATTTATTGAATTTTCTAATGGAATTACTAGATAGCCTATAATGTGAACTAGTCACAAGTTAACTAATTGTTTGAAAAAATCTCTGGAAAAGAATAACAAGATTTGTCGCAATGTATAATTTTGATACAAAATCTATATTTTTGGTTCTTTATACTTGTACATTTAATTCTTTCAATATAAATTAATTTATTGTTTGTATCGGATTTCTCAGTACTTTTTATTTCCAAATCTGACCCACATATTCTTTCTTCAACATTTTCATTTTCTGTATCAGCGTGATCTTCATCACAAAAACTCCTACATTTCACTTTCATTTTCGATTTCTTCGTCATACAGTATATTGAAAACTGTCTTAGCATTTTCTGAATGTTCACATTAAGAACGCACATTCTGAATGTCCAGTCAATATCTTTTGAGTCATAGTTATAGAAAGAAAAAAATCTCCAATTTGGAAACAGGCAAAATAGCTAAGAGATGTGTGGCAATGAATTATCTGGTTAAAGGAGGATTTTAAGCACGCATATCATATTGTTGAAAGAAAATGAACCATACTAGCTTGTTGTCAGATAGTAAAAGGAGAACAAATAAAATGGTTTTGATGCAACAATAAAAAATTTAACTTGCAGCAAATAAATGCGCGTGTGTATTGATCTGATATTCAGGTGAAAAAGTTAAAGTTAACACGTTAATCTACCTGGATTTCCAGTTTTATTTAATGTTTGATACTTATATGATTTATTGACAGAAATGCAGATGTGGTGAAATTATATGGACGGAAAAGTGGAGAATACAAACAACGCCAAACATAATGGTCTTTTATTCAGTAGAAATGGTTCAACATGAACTGTTTAAATATACATTTCTATTTTTAGTGATACTTTGTCACAATTAAAAAAGTATAAATGCAAATATATTATGATGTTTTTTTAAATACTTGAATATGCATTGAGTTGCAACTTGTCGATGCTCACATGTTTGGGGACTCTTTATTGGAATAAGAACGAATAAGAACTAAATAGTCCACGAACGGACTAAAGAGGGACGCTTCCTAAAGTAACCGCTAGATTGTCAGCTTTCCGCTTCAGACTACTACAGTTCAAATTGATGTTTAAAATGTAAGAGATTATACTTCTATAAATAACTTTTAATAAACCATTTACGTTGCCCATGAAAAGATATTCCCTCAGCATCGGTTACAGGCCAGGCAACGTGGTCAGTAACTCATCAAGATGTGTATCATGGTGCCGTTTTGTCAAAAACTAGTTCCATTTTATAAAATGACTTATGTGCGAAGATTATCCCTAAAATTTTATTATAATGCTGTGGATTCAAGATTATTCACTCACTCTCTCTCTCTCTCAGTCTCTCTCTCTCTCTCAGTCTCTCTCTCTATTTCTCAGTCTCTCTCTCTCTATTTCTCAGTCTCTCTCTCTCTATTTCTCAGTCTCTCTCTCTCTCTATTTCTCAGTCTCTCTCTCTATTTCTCAGTCTCTCTATTTCTCAGTCTCTCTCTCTCTATTTCTCAGTCTCTCTCTCTATTTCTCAGTCTCTCTCTCTCTATTTCTCAGTCTCTCTCTCTATTTCTCAGTCTCTCTCTCTATTTCTCAGTCTCTCTCTCTCTATTTCTCAGTCTCTCTCTCTATTTCTCAGTCTCTCTCTCTCTTTCTCAGTCTCTCTCTCTCTTTCTCAGTCTCTCTCTCTCTTTCTCAGTCTCTCTCTCTCTTTCTCAGTCTCTCTCTCTCTTTCTCAGTCTCTCTCTCTTTCTCAGTCTCTCTCTCTCTTTCTCAGTCTCTCTCTCTCTTTCTCAGTCTGTCTCTCTTTCTCAGTCTCTCTCTCTCTCTCCATTCTCTCTCTCTTTCCATTCTCTCTTTCCATTCTCTCTCTTTCCATTCTCTCTCTCTTTCCATTCTCTCTCTTTCCATTCTCTCTCTCTCTTTCCATTCTCTCTCTCTAAGGCTCTCGCTGCTCTCTTTCTGATCCATCTTTCTGCTCCATATCTCTGCTCCTTCTCTCCGCAACCTCTCTCCGGTCCCTCTCTCCGCATCGTGCATACGTTCATGTCATACTTCTATCTTCCTTACTCTATCTCTTTTTCACACTCCTTTCTGTTTCTCGGTTTTTCACTCTTTGTCTGGCCAGGCCCAGCCCTACATTCAGCCGCTGCCTGTATGAGAATTCCAGCGGTCTGTTGTTTCTTTGGTAGTCTTCCGTGGTTTCTTCGACACCCACCTGGCAAATGCTGGAGCATTCCCGTAACAAACAGACCATGAACATCGCCCGTATTTCCTTTATTTTTCTTATCCTATTCTCTTCCCTTACACACATTCACTTACATGCTTTACTCTACCACTCATGTCGCATGTCCGCTGTAGATCATGTAGCTGGGATCTTATGAGCTTCTCCCATCTGGGGAGTTCCGCACTGGGGAGGTTCCTAGAGGAGGAAGTCTCCCGCAAGGTGAGGTGTATTTCGATGCTGTGTCTCACACTCGAACGGGGAGGAATATGGACGTTTTCAGGAAAAAAAACTATACTCATGCTCCCGACAGCCACTAGATCAATTATCCGCAATTGGGCAGTAATATATACTTCGATTAAAATAGGAAGTCCTTTGAAGGTTACGAGCTGAAACGAGAGGGGGACACTGTCATCCAGTCGGGAGCTTCGTTATAATTTTCGTTAATGAAGATCTCCATCATGCAATCGGGAGCTTCAATAACAAAACTGTAAGTTTAAATGTAAATCGTGATTTTACGACAGTGGTCCACTCCAGCCATGTCGTGACCTTCAAATGACTTCCTATTTTAATCGAAGTATAGATTACTGTCCACTTCCGAACAATTGATACGACAAATCTCCTTCGGCAAGCACCAATGTAAATATTTATCTTACGTTGCGAATTTAAGTGGTTGTCTCGTTTTCGTATGAGTTTGAAAGTTTTTTTCACATATTTAGTCTAGTCCGCACGCCTGTCTCTCTGTCTGTGTATGTCTGTCCGTCCGTGGTCAACAATAGCGCTTAAACAGGATGATTTTCTTCAATGTTCATGTATTCCGATCTGTACAAACTCGCAGCTCAGCAAGTTTGAAATGAAATTTTGGGGGACACTTTACCTGAAGCGTCAACAATAATTTCAAAATTTTCTCATATGTCTCCACATATTTTTTATTATTCTTTGTCTTACGATAGTGTAGAGAACGTTAAAAATTGCATAGATCCCATTTTGGTCGAAATCTTTTAATTTTCGAAAACTGCAAAAGCTCAAATGTTTTTAGTCGTCTTCCTACAACTACAGTATTGAAGATAGAGATTTTTTCTTGAATGAAATATGTTTTTCAAAGATGGATCTTGATATAAATTCAAGTACAATTTTTACAAAGTGAGTTATACAGTTAAATAGCTTTCGCGAAATTTTGTATGAAATATAGGGATTTGTTTTCTCAAAAACAGCTCAATTTTATTAATGTTCGTGCTATCAAGAGTGCTGTACAAATTATATATTAAGAGTACTGTCTTTTAACATTAAATGGCCCTTGGCTCTGAGGTTTGCACTCTGCATGGCGTGAAATCGGGTATTCTTTAATAAATGAAATAATATTCTTCATGAACCCGGAAGAGGTTGCGTGTTGCCTACGAACGTAAGTGGTTGCCTGAGAGAGAGCGGACTCCTGAGGACGTTTTGTTTCATGAAGATTTTATTAGATCACGAGTTCATTTAATTCGGTATTTAAATGATTTATACAGTTTTGATATTATTTAGCGAGTACTTTTGTATTTATAATCGTCTCCTATATTATTTCTGTAGTGTAAATACCTCTTGCGACTCTTACATGTCTCCTATTTTTATAAATGACATCTCTGAAAAACACAGAATTTCACGGAGACGTGACAAATTGCACTTAGACTTTAAAAATGTGACGGATTTGTTTAAAAAAGGCATCTAAGTATTCACGTCAAACGCAACCCGCAACACTCCGCCAGATATATCGTTAAATTACTCCTTAACGAAGCGCTCTAGAGCATGGAAAATTAAACTTTTTTCAGAATATTCCTCAATGACCTATTTTGCATCCTCTGGTGCTGGTGGCGATATTTGTGACGTCACGCTTAAAAAGCTTAGATTCCCCTAGCTTATAGTATTGTGCAGACTGACGAGGTTTATTTGCACAATTATTAATTCAAGATTCGCTCTCGCAGTAGCAGCTAGAAGTACTTTTAATAGTTGCTCGATACCTATGAAGATTGTTCTTTAACGTGTAGGGCAACCATTCGTTTAATGTTTTGCCGTAGTCTACAAGTGCTGTATACCTAATTGTGGAGGGAACTATGATGGAAACGAACCACATGTTCAGTTTCACAATACCCAAAAGAAACATTACGGTGGGGTTTAACATGCGAGTGTTTCTTACATTTATAAAATTCACCTTTCACTTATTGTTGCACATCATTATTTTTTCTTTCATATAAGGCAAAATATATTATATAATGTAATTTAAGAAAGTGTGTAAACTTTCAGTAAAATACATTTACAAAGAAACATGATTTTCATTCAACAAGTTTCTTACATTTTTGACATTCATGGGATAATTTAGGGTTCAAATTTCTGGAACTAATATCACATAGTCTTGTTTGTTTTGTCTACTTTTTGCGTTTGTTCTGAATGCAAATATTGTGCTATTTTAGATGTGAACTTCGTGGCAATCCTGTTAGTACTGATATCAGTAAATATTCAAAGAAATCATTACACATTACGTCTGCAATTATTGTTTTCTGGCGATTTCTGGAAGTATCGGTAATGTTTTATCCTCTTAAACGTCGGTCCCATCTACCCGGATTGTGTAACGGGAAATGGAGGTCCTTGGGTGATGTACTAGTCGGCTCTACTTGTCAATGTGGGAGCGTAAGCGAGAGATTTGTGACCTAAGAAGCACTCGCAAGATAAATAAATTTCTGAGAATTGACTGAAAGCTTGCAATCATGAGAATACTGGATTTTTAAGATTAAGTATTAGGGGTAAGGTTCTAATAATCGTTTAAATTCTCATATTTTTTAAAATTTTTCTAGATATTTTTTAATTAATCTAGAGGGTGTTTTTCACATACATTACATTACTATCAAAAACGTATTCAGAAATCGTACGTTTTGTAGATATGTTGTGCATATTTTTAATTTCAAAGTTGAAATTTAAAAATTTATCTTAAATCATATATTCCAATTTCCTTTAAATTATTAACATTAAAATATACAACAAACTAAAATAACATGAGCATATCAATCCAACTTTTTTGAAGCATTTACAGCAAATATATTGAGAAAATCTAGTACTATTTAATATCTTTTAGATTTATCCCTGTATTAGGTGTTTCTCTTATGGCGTGAATTAAAAATGTAGATCTAAATGTGCAATTTCATGGGACGGAACGATTTAGTCGTTACTGAGCGTCAGTAAAATCCCCTTTTCCGGCGCATTATTACCATGTCATCCGAAACTTCCGTCAGCGTGGTAAAAAATATGAAGGCGGCCATCTTCCAGAAGTAACAAAGCGCTCTGCATTCCGGAGAGATGGGGAAAGGAGGGTGAGAAGGGGTGGAGGGGAGGAGAGGGGAGACGTTTGCAATTCACATAGCAGGCGGCGCGCCGGCGGAGGGCGAGCAGTCGGAAGCGAGGGCAGCCATGCGTTGGTCAAGTAGCGGCGACGGGCCACGCCCACTCGCACGCCTGCTCAAGCTCGCGCCGTCCTGCCCCACACCATTCTCTTTCACCAAGATTCGTCTTCTTTCCCTTCCGTTTCAGCTCTGCCCTGTCCCACTTCGCCTCCTCTTACCCCCGCCTATTCATCCATACAGGGCTCAATCGGTTCCTCACCACAGCACGTCCTGCGGCATATTACATCACTCGGCAGCGAGCCATATACCACGACTCATCCCCGCCTCCCTCTGCCAATTTTTCCATTTCCACTCAGTCCATTTTGGACTCACTCAGCCCTTCTCCCCCTGCTATATACAGGATCAATGCGCCGAACCCCAATGCACCCCATCACACTCTGACACACCCCAACTCATCTCCGCCTTTCTATCCCCCCTCTTCCCATTTTCCCATAACCCAACTCACCCGGCTCATGCTACCTCACCTCACATCGCATCACTCTGCGTTTCCCCATTGAACCCCCTCACATGCGCCTCGTAACTTCTCATCTTATCACATCTCAACCCATCCCATATCGCCTCCCATACCGTCACATCCCGTCACGTTCGGTCAAATCCCGTCACATCCCACCTTCCTAACCAACTTTCACACACCCTCGCTCCTTTGCTGTTTGACACCCGCCTCACTCTGATCCTCTTAACTCGCAGCGTGGCAACTTCCTTCACCGTCTCATCTCATTCCGCCCCGACCCGTCCATTCGCCTGCCGTCCTGTCCCGTTCCAACTCTCCATCCCGCACCGGCCAGGCGTACCTCGCCGCTCAGCACAGCACTTTCTCCTCTTTCTCCCCCGGTGCCCCATCCCGCTCTTTCTCTGGCAGCCGCGCCGTCGCCGCCCCGCCTCATGCTACCTTCCTTCCTTCCTTCCTTCCTTCCTTCCTTCCTTCCTGGCGCCCAGACCACGCATCGCTCCCACGAGGGCGCTCATTCGGTTTGTGGCGCTTGGAGAGAGTGGATTTGCAACCGAGAAACTAGACGTTCAACAGAATGGACCGGACTTTCACGTACTAGTTCGTTTTCTATTGGGTCATTTTGGTGTTGCTTCACTCTTCTCCCAGCTGCTACCTAAAAGTAATTTTTTCACATTTTTAAGTTATTTGAAGAAAGGTAATACAATTGAAAAATGACTTTAAGAATAAGCCAATGGAAAGCTTAGAATCTGGTTGTCACATTTTTTCTGCACATTTTTTCTGCGTTCGTTAAAATGTGTATATCACACTGCAATAAACTAGGTTCCATGGCTTTTATTACCTACCATTTCTCTAATTTCATAAAGTTTCTTTATTTTTCTTTTGAGATTTGAAGGAAAAAAAGTAATTGTTTTTAATGCAATAACTCAACATTGGATTCCCAAGCTGTTAACTATTTTATTATTTTTTTCAGTTTATCTTTTTTCCCATAAGTCTTACTGATTCCCACAAATTGTAAGTCTATTTATCTTTTTTCTTTCGTCATGAAAATATTTGTAGATGAAATCCAGTTAAAGTTGGAGGTGCTAAACCAACAAGTACTTTCTTGCCCATATTTTCACGCACAATTACGCTAAAAGTACTCAAATTTTCAAAAAATTGTTCCTGATCTTATTTCAAAATCTCTCTTCAAGGACGGACTTCATTAGGGGGAAAACTCTCTTTAATATTTTAGTTGTAGGAAAACGTCCAAAAACATTTGAACCGTTGCAATTTTCGAAAAATCAGGGTTTTCAGCGAATATGATATCTACATCATTCTTTCAAACGTCCTTCATACTATCCAACAACACGATGGAACTTTTTTGTTTTGAATATGTCCCAGGGGCTTCATGTAATGTATGTATGTATGTTGGCGCGACAGCCCATAAACAGGCTCAGGCCTACAGGCGAAGTCTACCGCACTACCGCACGACCATGGGTTAAGGAGGTACGTGTGGTTAGCACGTAGACTTCCCCACGCCGTATTCTGGTCTTCTCAAGATGAGAAGTAAATTTTCTATCGTCACACAGAAACATATATTGGGACATTGCAAGGAAAAAGCACACTATAATCTTACCTCACCGGCAATCGAACCCAGGGCCGCGTAGTAGAAACCACGCTCACCAAAGCCACTTTCATATAATGTACCGCCCAAAATTATAATTTCTGTTTCTAAATCAAGGGGCCATGACATCAGGGAATTCGATTGCCGAATATCTATTTTAGATGAAATCGACTTAACGGTTTAGCCGCTAGCGTTGTTCACAAAACGGAGAAGAGACATAAGACGGACGGACAGACGGTCAGAAAGACGTTTTACCGTCATTTGATTTTTCGATATCAATGGCCCACGCAACATGGATTCTGACTACAGCATGTGTTAGAAGTCTTTTTTCTAATTTTAGCAGTTGGATTTATCCACTTTTTCGTTACCAGGGCCCTTTAATAAAAGCTTTTTCTACCGAAATTTCCGTTTTTTTTCCTGCAGCATTTCATAACTTTATCTCTTTTGATTAAGCGATTGCGACAAAGTAAAAATCGCATTTAAGGAAGTTACACACGTGACATTTGCCACGTCTGTAAGCAACTCATCTATCACAGATGTCCGAAACATCCTTTATGTATTTCCCACTACATGCTCGTTTGGAAAATATTACCTTCTTCGACCCCTTACGTGACTTAAGAGATTGTAACGTATATTTGAAGTCACTCTGCAAATTGATTTTATGAAATTTCATATAGTGCATATCACTCTTATGTGGAAAGTAGCCCTAGGTTTAATGGATATGAAAATGGAAAGTAACACATGATGTTCATGGCGGAGAGAGAAAGCCAACTTAAGAAAGGGAAGAAATGAAGCTGTGCGACCCAGAGTACAGTTGAATAAGGAAAGAAGTGAAATGTTGCCGAACAGAAACACGAGTGAATAACCTGGAACAGAATAACAAGTCACGGGAATAGTTCAGAAAAAATGTTTACCATCTTGATTGCGAGAGCTAAATAGGAAAGATAAATGAGCCAATTACTCAGTGAAGGGTGGAATGAAGCTGCGGGACCCAAAGCACCGTCATTATAGCACCCACATCCTCTGACGGTAGGGTGGTACATGAACAAGCTTCACTCCCATTTTCGTTTCAATATTTTAGCATCCACCGACGGTCAACATTTGCCCTCAGATCCCCAGTGGCCGTCCTGTTCATCATCAGGGCCAGCTCCTTTGTGGCGTATGAAATGAAACCACCTGTAGAGATTCTTCAATTCAGCCCTCAAGTAATATGCGGTTAAACGCACATTCCAATGGGGGAAACTTCGGTAACACAGTATAGCGTCTTTGCGTAGAAGAAATACGAGCATGGTGCGAGATCTCTTTAACCTTATATGAGTAACTGAGAGGGGAAAATCTTCAAAGGAGTTCTTCTGAGTTGCATCACAATATCTTATTTTAAAGAGCTGCATGCCTAATGTTTGGAACATATGAATTCTCAAGGTTACTTAGAGGCGGTTGGAGGACTCATTTGAAACATTGAATGCAAGCTTATCTTTAAACTGGGTCCCCAGCTTTATTTCGTTGTTGTATCTTGCGTTTTATTTAATTTCTTTCTGGAATGTCCACCTAGGGAGACATAGCAGTAATTATGCTCTCGTCCTTTATAAACGAAATAACCATTCTTTTTTCATGATACGAATACTTTTTAAAAAGATAAAAACAATTAGTGTGATTTCAGTAATATAACTGATTAAGTAATAACAAATAATTAGTCAACGTACGAAAAACGATGTCAATGAAATTTTGCATTTCAGGCAGGCAATTGCGACCACCATTAAAATGAGCAGTTTTGAATTGTCTCCGGTTAAGGTAACCGTTTTGGATACCTTAGTTCAGTCAATGTAAACAAATTGAACACGAAATTACATCAGTTATGTTACGCATTTAGAACTCTGCCAAATTCATACAGATCGTTGTCTGAAAATTTCTACCTGAGTCACGGCACAATATTTTGTAGAAACACAAACAACTACATACAGGTCTTGATTATAGAAACTAAATTGTACGAGTAATAAGCAAAGGCCATCCATGTGACTCCTCCAAGTCTCTCTTCATTCAATTTGATACACTGCCATACCGACCTCCTATTCATTTACAAATGGTCGCCAGTTTCGGATATATCGCAACGCATCCCTAGACTGTCGTAATATTTGACTGCAATGCTAAACCAAAACCTACGTATTGCACTATCACTTCCAGCACCGTCCAATAATAAATGCCAATTTTGAGTTAATTTATAATTTCTGACGTGCGTCCGTCCCAGAGCACAAAGGACGGAGGGAGGACGGAGCCAAGGGATATCCAACGGCGAGCACTACCTGTGTGGCTCGCGACCTCGAAACTTCGCCCTCCGGCGCCCGGCCCCCCACCGCCTCCGCGAGATTGGCTTCCGGGCGGCGGCGCGCAGATGCGCATTTCCGGCCCCGCCCCCTCCCGCCTTCGCCCAGCCTCCTCTCCCCGTTGCTCCTTTGGCAAGCCAGCGCTCTATCCCGCACTCCTCGCCCCGCCACCCACACCGCCTTCACCCAGGCCCCGTCTTCCCTTTATCAACGCGCGCTCTTCTACACGCCTCGCTTCCGCCATCCCTGCCTCAACACATCCTGCTTTCGTCACGTTCTCTTCTTTCCGGCGTTCTCCCTGCCCTCATCTACGCAACTCGCTTCTCCTCATCCCCGCCTGTCCCATATCTCTCTCTCCTGCTCCGCCTTCTCTACGACTGTGACTTCAATCCATCTTCATCTTCCCCCTCCTCTCCATCGGTCCGCAATTTCCCCTAGTCCTGACGCCCCACCGTTTCCTTCCTTCACTTTCTGCGCTGCCCGAGCGAGGTTCGAGCCGTGGGCCGCTCTCCCAGAGGCACGCCGCATCCCGCGCTCCAGCACTCCTCTAACGACAGCGCGGGGAGGAGACGGCTGGCTACTTAGGTGCACATTGTATCATCGCATACTCTACCAGCGCATATCGTACCAATGCATATTTTATCAACGCATTGTATACCAGCCTACAGTGTACCAGAGCATATAGCACCATCGCGTACCAGCGTGTATTGTACCAGCGGATATTGTACCAACCCACATTGCACCGTCGCAAATTGCACCAGTGTATATTATAGTACGCGTTTTACATTTGTTGCGCTCCAGGTGAAGACAACGTTACATTAATTTTTTAATTTTTGTATTTAACATTATCATTTGACCTTCTTTATGGTAACGTTTTAGAAATAAAAAAATATGTGCTGAATTGAAGTACGTAATGCGTATAAAGTGGTATTTCAATCAGTAAGTGCGACAGGGAGATATTAGTTGCACGAATGGTAACACGCTGAAATAATACTTAACTGAATAATAGTATTTAATGAACAAAAGAAACGAAACAGACTTAAATACAAATTCTACGCATACGCTTCTTGAAAACTCTCCTTAAAACTTTCATAGGAGCAATTAATATGTCCAGAACGCCCGGCGGCTGAACGAATGCGCCAACATCCCTGCCGGCAGTGTCCCGTCAGTCGGCTGGGCCGTTGCGTTGGCTAAAGAATAATGGCGCAGCGGAGGAGTCTGCCCCAGCGGCAGAAGGATCGTTCTCCCGATGAGAAGCTATTGAGATTTGGGGACCACGTGACGCGTGCCCTTGAGGCTGAACCTGATAGGCCAATGCCTGGCATGAGGTCCACAGAGATACCGTTCCAGCATTCGCGAAAAAGCTTATCAATTTCTTCCACTTACGATTGCAAGAAGAGAAAGTATTGTAATCGTGCGCCGGAAAACAGAATTTTCGACAAAAAACTTACTGTCGGTCCCTGGTAATGAAAAAGTTGATAAATCGTGTTCCTATATGTAATAAACTACTTCCTCTAACAAGTAGTGTAACTAGAAACCATGTTGTGAAATGAATAGAATAAAAAACATTTTCTCAAAAACCGCTCGAATTTTTTCTTCAAACGTTTTCCACGGATAGAAGATGGAGCGCTTAGAAGAATGGCATGGGTCTTATTTTCGTTGCACTCTGAAATTTCAAAAATTGCAAATTTCGAAACCATGCCAGAACGTTTGTTCTGTTGTGGCACTACAAGTAAAGTAAAGATCGTTGGCTAAGGTTGACGCGGCTGCCGGGGTGCGACCTTCCTATCACGCGTGCGTTCATTTATTGGTCTGACATAGCGCTCGCCATTCGTATGTTCAGGAAAGAAAGAGTTTTGCTCCATTCTTGCCTGAAAATAGTGAAAACGACTGAAAAAAACACTTTTCTAGCTCATTTACGAGTGAACGTAAATGAGTGAGTCGTGTCATGGTCTTCGAGCTGTGAGGACGTATTTCTTAAGCGCTCCGAGGGTCACCGCAGGTAGTTGTCAGTGAGCGGCGCAGCAGGTAGTTTTGTTCAGCAGTACGATCGTAAGTGAAGAGCGCCGCACACATCGCCAGTGTCTGCTTGGTATAAGCTAAGTATAACCACAATATTCGCTAATTTTATAATATATTGTTAATACTTTTAGTTTTTTCCTAAAAGTAATTTTCATAAAAATAAGTTCGTTTTACCTCTAATTTTTCAACATCATGGCCACACGCAACGCTAAAGCGAATGACGCTGTCTCTGCTTCGCTTATTGAAAGCATCCTGACATCGGATGTTTTCATAAGCAAAATTGCCCAGGTTGTTTCGGAAGCAGTGGAAAAGAAATTGGAGGTGTTAGTTTCTCGTTACGAAGAGAAACTATTAGAGAAAACTAAGGAGATCGATGATCTCAAACTTCAACTGGAGGAGCGGACTGACGAGCTTGAGCAGTACCAGCGGCGAAACTCCCTAAGGATCTTTGGGGAACCCGAGCGTGATGGCGAGGACACCGACTGCATTGCAATCAATGTTGCCAAAAAGATAGGTGTCCAATTAGACCTAAGCGATATTGATCGCAGTCATCGAGTTGGCCGGAAAACGAATGGTGGTACTCGACCTATAATTGTAAAATTCATCAGTTATAGGAAGCGCCGGGAAATGTTTTCATCCAAAAGAAATTTGAAGAAAACGGGTATCACAATTCGGGAGGACCTGACGAGGATGCGGCTGGAAGTGTTAAAAAAGGCTGTGGAACGTTTCGGCCAACAGAATGTTTGGACAACAGATGGTATCGTCATCGTAAAGGTGAGAAATTCCAAAGTTCGCGTCAGAACTATAGCAGAACTGGATAGTATACATAACTAGGAGCAAAGACTATGTACTATTTTTTCGTTCTTAAAACAAACATATTTTTAATTATAATTTTCTACTTTTTTGCGTCTTTTGCTAATTTTTATAGTGCTATTGAATTACTATTACTATTATTAATATTATCATAATATTTGCTATTAACACTTTTACTTCCAATTTATTATTACTAATATTAGACTTATATTATTTTATATTACAACATTTTAATTATATTATTTGTTTCACTAGTGTGCTTATTCTTATAATTATAGTTAACTATTATCCTAGAATATTTATTATTTATAAGAAATTTATAATAATTAGACTAATTCTAAGTAGTTAGTGCCCCACGTGTAATTGTAAGCAACTTATTTAACTCCAATTCCTTTCTGCTTATTGCTTTTGATTTTTTTTCCACCGCGGATATCTTCATAAATGTGGCAACGAAGCTTAACACCGTCTTTTCCTCAGTCCACGCGTTCCAGGAATTCTGTACCTGTGTTTAGTGCTAATCCGGAAGTGGAGAGGATACTGGCTCACCCCAGCCCCGTGGAAAGTCCCATACCTGCTCGAAGTAGCCCCGCAACCCTCCAGGATTTACAAATTTCTTTGTCTCAGTTCCCTCGTGGCTTGTCTGTTTTCCACGTAAATGCACAATCACTTAAGCAGCATTACTCCGAAATTTCAAATATTATAACTGAAACGAAACCATACCTGTTATTAATAAGCGAAACATGGCTAAAATCTACAATAAAATCAGGACTCGTATCGGTATCTAATTATAAACTCCTTCGGAATGATAGGTCGATAATTAAAAGCAATTTAAAAGAAAAGATGGGTGGAGGGGTCGCATTGTTTGTTCGCAATGACATTAAGGTTAAAGTAGTCGCTCACTCCACATCTTCTTTACCTGGCATGGAATACATGTTTGCAGAAATCCAAATTGGAATGAAACATTTACTTGTTGCTGTTGTTTACTGGCCCCCGAAAACGGGAGTTTTATCCGAATTAGAGATTCCCCTTTCGCAGTTCGCAAGTAAATATCAGGATATCATAATCATGGGTGATTTCAATTGCGATCTGAAGGTACCGCTCACAAACTCGGCCGAAAAGTTTATTGATACTTTTAATTCATACAATTTACAAATATTAGAATTTGGCCCGACTCACTTAGCATTAGGAGCTGAAACATGGATAGATCACGCGATTGTGTCAGACACTTCGAAAGTATTAATGTACGGTCAGATATCTATTTCGGGAGTATCAAAGCATGATTTGCTATTTATGGTGTACTCTATAAAATGTCCTAAATATAAGCAAAAAATTATCCGCTACCGTGACTACAAAAATATTAATTCCGAGGCTATGTTCGACGACAGTGCCAAAGCTCCTTGGCATGACGTTTATAGTCAAACATCTCTTAATAGTAAAGTAGAAGTCTTCAACGAAATTATTTCTAACCTTTTCGATAAACATGCACCATGGAAAACGCGACGTGTGACACGTCCCGCGGCCCCATGGCTTACAAATACATTAAAGCAATTCATGCAGGAACGCGACTCAGCTTACCATCGCTTCAAGTGTAATAAAACCTCTGAAAATGAAAGAGAGTACAAAAAGTTACGAAATTCCGTAAAACAAAAAATTAGAAACGCAAAAATTCGATATTATCATGATGTCTTTAAAGTAAATACTGTGGCGTCATATCTGTCGCCAGCACAAACGCACTATAGTAGCCATGTGGACAGCCCTGGCGGAAGTGACGCGGGGCTGCACATAGGAATGCGGGTCGTGGAGGCAGGTTTGGAAACCCCAAATCCGGCGGAGGAGCGCTGGCAGACACTGCGGGTGACGCGCTTCCGTCAAACGTGCCGGAGGGTATATAAGCAGAAACCGATTTGAAAGCAGTCTTCTATTCTTATGATTCTTCAGAGGTGAGCGCGTCGGTAGGGCGTCGTGAGGGTTGTGCGCGGCGTTGCATGGTAATGCATAGGCTACCGAGGCGGGGAATCGAAGCCGGCGTGCTACGTCGTGACAACAGGTGCGGCATACTCGCATGTATGCTCGCGTAAGGTACTGGTGCATCACACCGGGGATGGTAATTAATTATCGGGCCAGCGGTGGTGGTAACCAGGGAAAGTTCCTTCTTGTAACGGTTAACTTCAATTGTAAATATTGTATATAGTGTTATGGTGTCGGAATATCTTATTTCTAATAAATACTAAATATTTACAAGCCGTTCACGTCTGTAATTATTTGCCCCGGCAAAGACGCCACAGACGTAGGAGGAATAGAATGGTGGCAGCGGTTAACGAACTACCACGCACGTAGAATGGTGGCAGCGGTTAACGAACTACCACGCACGTGTAGTAGCGGTTTAGGAACTACCACGCAAGTGTAGTGTATGCAGCGGATCACGAACTACCACGTAGGTGTAAAATGGTGGCAGCAGTTCAAGAACTACCACGTAGTACAGTGTAGGCAGCGGTTCTGGAACTACCACGCAAGTGTAGTGTATGTAGCGGTTCAAGTACGCAGTTTATGGTTAGTAAACGACCACGCAGTTGTGTATGTGCGGTGTTTGTCTGTGGTAGGCAGCATCACACGGAAGCACGCCAGGAACGGCAGGTAGAATAATTACGCCAGTAAGGGGCTTCATCCGTCCATGGGTAATTAGTGAGCGTAGGAGGAATAGAATTCTGCGGTTCACGTTCAAGGTTCGGTTGGTAGTGTAGCAACAGCTATAGAAACGAACAAAACACCCAGCAGGTAGGGCGCTTAGTACCAACGGGACAGTCATCCAGAACAGCGGATCGGGCACGCGGAAGTGAAAGTAAATTTGGCCGCAGGTATCCGCCGGAGAAAGATTAAATAGTGGGCGAGCGAGCAGGCTCAGCCAGGGAACAGTTTCGACGTAAAAATATTCATAGTGCGCGAAATAAAGTAAAACGCGAACGAAAACGTGCGAGTACACCGGCGGGGCGAAACTTCAAGCAGAAGGACGGGAAGGAAGGACGGGAAGGAAGGACGAGTTGCAGCCAATCCATCCATCTCATCA
Source organism: Gryllus longicercus (assembly GCA_038098605.1). NCBI lineage: Eukaryota > Metazoa > Arthropoda > Insecta > Orthoptera > Gryllidae > Gryllus > Gryllus longicercus. The sequence continues at coordinate 5,765,755 of JAZDUA010000027.1, read as the reverse complement.
CGACATCCGTCAGCGCCGAACGTGCACGCATAAGCAGCAGGAAGCAGCCACGTGCAAGCAGTGGAAGCTGAGGGTAAGTGTGTTCTTTTGCAACGCGTAGGGCACTGTTTGAAAGCAATGGCGCATTTACTGAGATTTCGAAAGGAGGGAATGATCCGAATCGCCAGGGATTTAGGAATAGAATTAGATGGATCGGAAACAAATCCGACTTTAAAGAAATTAATAGTAGAGCATGAGGATTATTCCGTTGAATTAACGGAAGAATTGGGGCAACAGTACGAAAGAGATAGGAGGGATAGAATGGTGGCAGAGGAAAGAGATAGGGAGGATAGGAGAATATTACAAGAAAGAGATAGGGAGGATAGGAGAATATTACAAGAAAGGGAATATCAGTTAGAACTTGCGAGAGTGCAAAATGCCCGGACGGGCGAAACAAATTCTGAGATTCGTTCGGAAGCGCGCTCGGAACACGCGAGAGAATATATTAAAATAGGCCAAATAATTGGTAGATTTAAAGGAGAGCAGGACGACATCACATCTTATCTGAGCGCGTTTGAAAGCCAGTGCAGGCAATTGAAAATCTGCGAAGAAGATTGGGTTGTGAATTTAATAGGATTACTTCCGCATAATGTTAACACATGGCTTACTTTAGATGAACAAGAAGAAGCGTTAGATTATGCGGAGTTGAAATTGAAATTATTAGAATTGTACCGGTTTGATGCCGAGAAATTCCGGCAGTTGTTTAGGAAACATAGCAAAAACGGAGCGACTTGGAGCATATTCGCGAGGGAATTGTTAAACTATGCCAGAGAGTGGGTAGCGGGACTTAAAATAAACACATTCGAGGGTTTATTGAATTTGATCGTGGCCGATCAAATGAAGCATAAAGTTCCAGGGGATATGCGGGAACACTTTGTGGATAAATGGGCCGAATTTGCGAATCCGCTCGAGTTCGCGAAAAGATTAGATGCGTACGAGAATGCGCGGCAAGGGTGGAAGAAGCCACAGTTACCATCTTTCCGGCCGGAAAGAACATTCCGGAAAGAACACGGAAACAACAGGGCACCTGTTGCTCCTCACGTGGCCCCCAAGCCGGCAGGGTTAGAGAAACATAGCGCGAAGAAAGAATTTGAGGCACCTTATGTCCGCAAGTGTTATGAATGTCAGTCGACAACGCACTTGATAAAGAACTGTCCGCGGAAACAGGGCAATCAAGTAAATCACGTGTGTGAACCCGAGGCAAAGGAATTCTTGAGGCAGCACATTGTGGCAGGGACCGTGAATGAACAGCCGACTGAGATCTTGAGAGACACGGGCGCGTCATTTGATCTAGTATCCGCGAATCTAGTCACAGATCGTGATTACACGGGCGAATCGGTCTGGATCAAACAGCCGCTTCATTCAGCTGCCATTAATTTGCCGGTGGCGGAAATTCGCCTAAATTCGGAATTAGGTAGTGTAATCACTAGGGCCGCTATAGTGCCGAAGGAAAACCAACTTAACTATTATCTTTTGAGTAACAGAACGTATCAACTTCTGCAAGATATTAAACAGGGCTTAGTAGAAGAACAAACGGTGAACATGGTTACGACGCGCAGTAAGGCTGCGGCGGAAAGCAGAACAAAAGCAAAGGATGCGGGGGACCTGCAGGTAAAATTGCCGGAGGCGGAAGGCGACCCCACAGCAAAGCCGGGCGAAGGCGAGCATGAGCCGTCGGAGGAATTCCCGGAAATCTGTCTATTAGCAGACGGAGAAGAATTAGAATTGGCTGTGCCGATCGCTGAAATGTTGAAGGTAAATACGGAACAATTCAGCGCGGCGCAGAAGGGAGATGAGGGTGTAAATACTTTGTTTGAAAAGTATAAGGATGTAAAAGCAGAATCGGAAAGAGATACATATTTTGTTAGGAATTCATTATTGTTTAAGAAACGGAAGAGCAAAAAGGGCGACATTTATGAAATGTTAGTTGTGCCCGGTAAATTTCGTGGGCCTATATTAAGGATTTGTCATGAAGTTGTCAGTGCTCACCTAGGAATAGCTAAATCGAAGAACAATTTGTCTAAGCACTTCTTCTGGCCGAATTGTTTTAAAGAGATGGAGCAATTTGTGCGTTCATGCGACAGCTGCCAGCGCGTAGGTCATAGTGGTGATCGGAAGAAGGCACCTTTAGTATTGGTCCCCACTATAAGAGAGGTCTTTTCGCGATTAAATTTAGATACGATAGGCCCGTTTCAGAGAAGCAGTACCGGAAATGTCCACGTACTTACTGCTATTTGTGTTGCGTCGAGGTACCCCGAAGCAATACCGATTCCGGATCTTCAAACTCCTACTGTAATTGATGCGCTTTTGCAGTTGTTCAGCAGAACCGGTTTCCCACGGGAAATTCAAACGGATCAAGGCCCGTGCTTCAGAAGCACGCTGATGGCAGAATTCGCAAATAAATTCGGAATTAAATTGATCCATAGTTCAGTTTATCATCCGCAGACAAATCCGGTTGAGCGTGTACATAGTACTATGAATAGGCTGTTCAAAGTTCTGTGTCTTGAAGCTGGAACTGACTGGGAAAAACAGATCCCGGCCATATTGTTCGCTTTAAGAACAAGTTTTCACGAAAGTTTTGGATTCTCGCCCGCAGAATTAGTATTTGGTAGGAATTTAAGGACTCCTATTACGTTGCTTTACGAGAATCTCTCTGGAATAGAGCCGGAAAGTAGCGAGGTAACGGAGTATATATTTCGTCTGGCGAATAGATTGAAAGTAATTAGAGATGCAGCTCATGAAAAACTATCGGCACTTCAGGTGAAAAGAAAAACCTGGTATGATAAGAAAGCAGTGATACGCACATTTAATGTAGGAGACAAAGTATTAGTGTTTGCTCCGAACAAGGTACGTAAATTATCTGTGCAATGGATAGGACCGGGAGAGATTGTAGAGAAGGTGTCTGACACGAATTACGTCATACAAATGCCGAACAAAAGTACAGGCAAGGTATATCATGTCAATATGATCAAAGCATACGTACAAAGGACAGAGTATGTTAACTTTATTGTCGATCAAGAAATAGGTGAATTTATGGAGGACGGAATAGAGAAATACGCCTTAAAATTAGAACCGGAGGAATTTGATGTAGAGGCAATGCTCGCAGGCACAGAAATGGAGCCGGAAGGAAGTGAAAGGCTGAGAGAACTTGTAATTGAGTTTAGGGACATCTTTTCTGATAGGCCAGGGCTCACTAAAAACGTTCAGATGGACATCGAGTTGCTGGACGAAAATGCAAGGGTGAGGAGCGCTCCGTATCGTACGTCTCATCGCCAAACTAAAATCCTCCAGGAAGAAATCGCGAAAATGCTAAGGGATGGTATCATCGAGCCTTCAGATTCTGATTTCACATCCCCCATGATTTTGGTGGAAGCACCCGGAAAAAAAACCAGGCCATGTATTGACTACCGCAAGTTAAATCAGGTTATTCGTACTGAATATTTTCCGCTTCCGAGTTTAGCCGAGCGAATTGAAACAGTTGCGAGGGCCAAAATCATAACCACAACGGACTTATGTAAAGGATTTTGGCAGATCCAAATGAGCGAGCGCGCTCAACGGTATGCCACCTTTACGACAAAATTCGGGTCTTATAAACCCCTCAGGATGCCTTTTGGCATCAAAAATGCACCATATGTTTGCAGCAAGCTTATGGAGGCATTACTGAAGGATTGCGCGGAGTTCGCCGTCCCATATATGGATGACATAGCAATCTTTAGCGACAACTGGGATGATCACTGCAAACATCTCAGAATCGTATTCCGAAAGTTACGTGAGGCCAATTTACGCGTGCAACCGGCGAAATGTAAGTTCGCTAGGAAATCGGTTACGTTCTTAGGATACGAGATTGGAAGTGGTCTGATGAGACCAAATGAAGCCAAGGTTCAAGTAATAAAAGAATATCCACGGCCTACGACAAAAAAGGAAATCCGTAAATTTATAGGTCTGATATCATATTATAAACGGTTCATCAGAAATTTCTCGGAGAAATCAGCGGCGCTCACTGATCTATTGAGGGGAACACATAGGCAAGGCAAAATCCGGTGGTCGGAAGAGTGCGAAAACTCGTTTATACAGCTTCGCGACGCACTGTGTCAGGGGGCAGTCACACATGCACCCGATTTTAGTAAGCCATTTTTACTGCAATGTGATGCGGCACTTAGGGGAGCAGCCATTGTGTTATCACAGTTAGATCAGGAAGGGAATGAAAATCCGATTCTTTTTCTCAGTAAAAAATTCTCAGACGGGGAATTAAAATGGAGCACCACGGAGAAAGAGTGTGCTGCTTTAATTTGGGGTTTAGGGAAGTTGCGTTACTATTTAGACGGTAATGTTTTGCTAAAGATAGAAACGGATCATAACCCGTTAGTCTGGTTACAACAGAATGCTGGGAATAATCCTAGATTGCTTAGGTGGTCTCTGGCGATTCAGCATTACAACATTATCATAAGCCATAGGAAAGGGATATTAAACGTAAATGCTGACATTCTCAGTAGGGTGTTTGAAAATGAGCGCCAGACAGTGTCCGAAGTTGCAAAGGGGCACACTGCACCCGGCAATGCCGATACGTGTGCGCCGAAAACACTGGAACACAGTGCAAAACAAATAGTGCAAGAAGAATGATGTATAAGTGAATGTGATGTTTGTTGTGTTGTGTCAAGATTGAGTAAACTTTTCTCAAGAAGCCTTCAGAAGAATAGTTTCCAGCAAATATCATGAACTTTTGTATTCATTTATATCCATTCTGGCAAGAAGAAAACCTTGTACAATCCTTCAAGAGAGAGATGTAAAAATTGTTTATTTGTTTCATTTTAAGTGTATCACTGTATGTGGTTTTAAATGTAAAACGGTAAATGTTAGTTTATTGTTTTTTTTTGTTTTTGTGCATTTATCACTGTATAGGGTTTTGTAATTCAGTGTGTCAGTTTGTGTGTATAGAACTGTATCTGATTTTGAATGTTTATTGATGTAATGTTTGTGGCTACATTGGTGATATTGTATGTGTCATTTTGATAGTGGGTGTATTGTACAAAATTAATTTAATTCAAGAATTTGGTTGTAAAAGGAAAAGGAACATACTATGGTTATTAGAGGTTACCACACCAGGCTGAAAATTCTTAACAATGCATAAGAGGGACCGACCGTACGGCAAGATCTTTAATATTTCAAGTACAAGTACAATGTAGAGTAAAAATAGGTAAATGGGGTAGGTTAGTAGGGCTTTCTCTGTTTGTTTTCTTTATCTGTGTAATTAGCCAAGTCAGGCACAGTTGTATATAATGTGAGCCGATCGGCCTAGGACTTTCACACTTGTGGAATTTTCCTTCTGTGTTGATTGCAACTGCGACGAAAATTCCCGGGGGGGGGGGTATAGAGGAGTTTGTGGCGTCATATCTGTCGCCAGCACAAACGCACTATAGTAGCCATGTGGACAGCCCTGGCGGAAGTGACGCGGGGCTGCACATAGGAATGCGGGTCGTGGAGGCAGGTTTGGAAACCCCAAATCCGGCGGAGGAGCGCTGGCAGACACTGCGGGTGACGCGCTTCCGTCAAACGTGCCGGAGGGTATATAAGCAGAAACCGATTTGAAAGCAGTCTTCTATTCTTATGATTCTTCAGAGGTGAGCGCGTCGGTAGGGCGTCGTGAGGGTTGTGCGCGGCGTTGCATGGTAATGCATAGGCTACCGAGGCGGGGAATCGAAGCCGGCGTGCTACGTCGTGACAACAGGTGCGGCATACTCGCATGTATGCTCGCGTAAGGTACTGGTGCATCACACCGGGGATGGTAATTAATTATCGGGCCAGCGGTGGTGGTAACCAGGGAAAGTTCCTTCTTGTAACGGTTAACTTCAATTGTAAATATTGTATATAGTGTTATGGTGTCGGAATATCTTAATTCTAATAAATACTAAATATTTACAAGCCGTTCACGTCTGTAATTATTTGCCCCGGCAAAGACGCCACAATACAAACACAAAAGACGTTTGGAACAAACTGGGAGACCTCGGAATCACGAAAGCAAATTCTTCTGAAATTTCTATCGATATGCCCTTGAATGATATTAATGACTACTTTGTAAATGTTTCAAAACCAATACCACCTTCTGTCAAGCGTAATACATTACAGAGACTTTCGAGCAACTCACCTGCTATCAGGGATAAATTTTATTTCCATAACGTTGATCATCAAGAAGTTAGTAAAATTGTTCTTTCACTAAAATCAAATGCAAATGGCTCCGATGGTATCACAGCCAAACAATTGAAATTTGTTTTACCATTTGCCCTTCCGGCACTCACGCATTTAATTAATTTCTCATTAACAACGGGAACCTTTCCTCAAGCGTGGAAGCTTGCACATGTTCGCCCCCTGCCAAAATCTGAACTGACCTCGGCGTCTTGCAATTATCGCCCAATTAGCATATTGCCGACAGTGTCTAAAGTTCTGGAAAAAATTGTTCGAAAACAGATTGTAAAACACGTATCCGACTCAGATCTGCTCGATAACTTTCAATCCGGCTTTAGAGAAGGTAGAAGCACACAAACCGCTTTATTGAAAGTAACTGAAGACATACGAAAAGCGCTAGATGATGGCCTCGTAACTGTATTAACTCTTTTAGATTTTAGTAAAGCATTCGACTCTGTAGATTACGACATCCTAATAGCGAAGTGCAAAAATCTAAGTTTTTCTGATTCCACCATCTCTTGGATTGCAAGCTATCTCTACAATAGGCAACAAATTGTAGTAGTTGACGATCTGCACTCCAATCCAAAACCTCTCCAACGAGGAGTACCTCAGGGATCCGTGTTAGGTCCACTGTTCTTCTTAATTTACATGAATGACCTATCAAACGAACTTACGGAATGTAGTCATCATATGTACGCGGATGACCTGCAAATTTATATCTCCGGGAAACCATCACAGGTAGAAATGCTAATAAATAAATTAAATAATGAACTCTCATCTGTAGTCAAATGGTCAATGAGAAACGGACTCAATTTAAATCCTACAAAATCACAAACCATCATAATTGGCTCTTCTCAAATGCATAAGAAACTTGAAGGTTCATATGTTCCTGATGTGCTTATAGACAATGTTGTAGTACCTCGTCATACACAAGTCAAAAACTTGGGCTTAATTCTTGATGATCATTTAAGTTGGGAATATCAGATCCGAAATGTCTGTCGGAAAGTTTATGCTTCTTTGCAATCCCTTAGATATATCGATAAATGTCTCCCTACTAATACGAAGGAAATGTTGGTAAAAACCCTGCTGTGTCCTCATTTCGACTACGGGGATATTGTGTATAACAATTTAAAAGATTCACTCGCTCAAACTCTACAGAGGGCTCAAAATTCCTGTATTCGTTTCATTTATAACATAAAAAAATACGATCACATCTCTGGAGTTTATAAACAGCACAAAATATTAACACTAAAGGATAGGCGCTTGTATCACAGCCTTTGTCTTTTATTTAAGATGCTAAAAATGGATTCCCCGACATACTTAACAAATTATTTTGTACACCTTAAATCATCTAGATTTCAAAAATCCCAGTTACTCTGCATTCCAAAAAGCAAAACCAGCTACTACAATAAATCGTTCGCAATTACTGTAGCCCGCGAATGGAATAAATTGCCTCCCAATATTAAAAACTCCTCTTCATTAACATCTTTTAAGAAGCACCTGCATGACTTTTTTACAAAGTAAAATACACCATTTTGCTATTTAAATCACTGTAAATTACGGGTCAAATAAAAGCTATTTCTTAGGATTGTTAAGATTAATATGTTTTAGAAATAACATTAATGTTTCTTTTGTAAATGTTACTTTCTTGCGACCTGTTTGATACTGCCGGAACTGTACTTTCATCCGTAGGAGCAGAGGCGGTTTTAAACAAGAAAACCACCCTTTGCAGCATGGACCGCAGCTGAGGATACCATCCCAAAGACCCGTTACTTCATGTTAGCTTAGTTTCCATTGTATTAGGACACAGTCTGCCTGGTGGGTTTTCCCCGACTAGCGGGTTTTCCTCCAGGATCGAGCGACGTGTGATGGTGTCTTTCTGTATTAATAGATCACAGTCGCTCGGGGTGAATACCAGGCTGTCGCGTAGCGCGCAGATATTTAAAGCACATAATCTTATTTAATTCAAATTGTATTTTCAATCTCAGACTTGATTTTAAAATTATTTCAAAATTATTATTGTAACATTTTATCCATTTAACCTCTGATGTTGTCTATTTATAAGTTGCTTTAAATGACGTTTGCTTTCCACTAACTACTTACAACTTGTAGATTATATTACTTTTAAATTTTTAGATAACATTACTTTTAGTAATTTTACTATTTAATACATTACTCTGTATACTTGTGACATGTGGTCAGGCGGAAGAGCGGGCCTGATGGCCCGAGCCTCGCCATATTAATAAAGGCATATTATTATTATTATTATTATTATTATTATTATTATTAACGTATCCACGTTTATTAAAATAATATTTTTTTAACGCCGAAATCTTTTAGCGGGGCCGGTTACATTTCTATAGATTTTTATATTTTTCAATATATAATATACAAATATTCATATGTTTATTTGTTTCTCCATCCAATAGGGGTTAATACTGCGGATACACTAAAAAATAGAATTAAATACAAATTATATACGTCAAATTGGCAATTTTTAAAGGAAAGAAAAACATTTATATATTGTTAAATAAACAAGACAATCCAGATCTTCACACTCGCAATGTTTATAATTGTGATTTTCAAACATAATTTATCAGATAATGGCTTGCTACAAACCTGAATGTACTCATTTTTGTCCGTAGATATAAAGTTATACAGTAAAATTGTTTGTATCTGCTTAGGCTTGTTTGCATAGGTTTACATGGTATGTTTTTCCTTACTTATTTAATGTGGATTAGCAATGTTCGTGTAAAAGTAAACAATAAATAATAATAAAAAATTAAAAATATTGACTGTACGCAGCACTGTCCTATTTCTCCGCATTATTAACAAATATTCATATTACTTATGTACTCTGCTTCATATTACTTTTATATTCCGATTATTGTGATGTGTAACAGCGTTTGATGCGTTTCTGCAATAGAAAAAATATACAAAAAATTAAGTTAAAAATGAAATTAGTAAACTTACGTTATTCTTGCATTTGAAGCTATTATACAAGCCCTCAACTCCTCTGTAGGTAATATGAATGATTCATAACCGGTATCAAAGTTAAGATGATTCTCGCTGACAGTAAGAGAACTTTTTTGATTGATTACGTCGTACACTTGCAAATAAACCTTCAACCCCCTCTGTAGAGGTTGGGGGGGGGGGCAGCAAAATCGGTTTCAAACTTTATGTGCTATGCTTTTTATATGTTACGATTATTGCATCTTGTTTTTATACCAAAGAAAGTACCAAGTACTTTCAATTAAATGCCGGATAGATTAATGGATCAGTCTCTGTAGGGTCACAGAAATGAATCATGCGTTAGGTGCTAAGATATTTACATGTTAAGGTCATTGCATCATGTTTTTATTTTGTTCCAAAGAACGTGCGAGTGATTTTTAATGGACGCCGTATGGTTAAATTTCAGTTCCATACTTCCACATTTGAAGTGACACTGAAATGAAGAGGGTGCAATTAATCAAATATTGGGCGCTAATCTCTTTACAGCCCTTACGCATCTTGTTCTTATACCAAGTACCCGCGAGTGATTTAAAATAGATATCGGGTGGTTTAATGCGTCAGTTCCGTACATCATTCTTTGAAGTGTCACTAAAATAAATCAAATATTAGGCGCTAAACCTCTACATGTTAAGATTACTGCATTTTTCTATATCAAAAACCGTGCGAGTGGTTCCAAACAGATACCGGATAGTTCAGTGCGGCAAGAATCACAGTCTTCGAAATGTCACTGAAATGGAGAGGAACATGTTCCTTTCTAACGTGGGTTTATTATCGTAAAAAAGGAAACAAGACAGCTACAAAGCGCTGCGCGTATTTATCCGCGCAGTCGCTCGATCCTGGCCGAGGTGGGGAACGAAAGCAGCGCACCTATAATGCACCCCACCCCCGTGCGAAGGGAAGGAAAGAGGGGCCGGCTGCGCGGAAACAAATCGGAGCGAGTTTCTTCTCGTGCTCCGGGGACGCGATGGGATGAGGAGGCGGTTTTTCTTCTAGGAGGGCGGGAGGACGGGCGCACGGGTGGACGTGCAGGCGGACGGGCGGACGTGCAGGCGGGAGGGCGGGAGGGCGGGAGGGCGGGAGGGCGGGAGGGCGGGCGGACGAGCGGACGGGCGGACGGGCGGACGGGCGGACGGGCGGACGGGCGGACGGGCGGACGGGCGGACGGGCGGACGGGCGGACGGGCGGACGAGCGGACGGGCGGGCGGACGGGCGGGCGGACGGGCAGATGAACGGGTGGGAGAGAGGGAGGCAGGGTGGGTGAGCAAGTGAGCGGGCGGGTGAGTGGGTGGGTGAGCGAGAGGGGGGCGTGGACGAACGGGCTGACGTTGAGGGAAGGTGGGGGTGCGTAGAGTGGCGGAGAAGGCGGGGCGCGCGGGCGCCGCCTTGCGTCCCAATGTTTATGTATGTTCCGCGGAGGCCGGCGAGGCGAGGCGAGGCGAGGCGTCGGTCGGCGGCGCCGGCAGCTGGGGCGGAGGTGCGTCGCGGGGGAGGAGGCGAAGGCGGGTCACCTTGCGCGTTGTCATGGTGACGGGCGCGTCCGCCTGCAGCCACGTGACGGCTCCGGCGGAGGCGCCGCGACGCAAACGCGTTTCTTTCACTCGCCGTTGGCTTTGAAGTCCCTCGGCCAATCCTAATGAGCGAAGCAGCTAAACGCAGTTGTCGACTTGTCTGGAAGTATCACACGTAATTCTCTTAGTACTAGTTAGTCCTTAGTACTTATTTTACAATTTAAGTATTTATTGTAAGTAAAATTTAAGTATTAATTTAGTACTTATTGTACAATTCTGTTCTTTTCTCGTAAATTATCAGTCCTGACGAGAATAAGTGTGCCATACGGATAAAGACAAAATTCAGCACTACATTTTACCGACGTCTATTCCTTTGACCTCCCCTTATTGAACTATGAGTCTTTCTTTCTTAAAGAAATATTTTCTTAGCAAGACATCGCTCCAAATTGCCTTTTTGCAATATAAAACCGTTCTTCTATCGTTGCACCCTTTGCTCCCAAACAGCAGAGAAAGAGGCCCAAAACCAGGATCAAGAATATTAACCAATACCCTGCATCTGTAAACTCTCTATGATATAAAATCTTAATGGTTTCTATAATAGTTCAGTTTTTCATAATGTGTAACCCTCTTCATCTTATGATTAAGGTGAAATATAGTTTTCACAACGTCTCATTCATTTCTTACACTTTACAAACATTAAATAGGTGATTTTCACATCTAATTATTTGCGTGAAGCGACGACGAAACGCATAATTTAGTTTTAAAACTAATAGTGTTCGTTTGATTGTACAGACGAATTCGATTTACCCATTCTCAGAGTACATATATCTCTAATGAATGAAAAACAAATATACATAGCATGAATTACACTGAAAGAAAAATCTGATGTTTTGCAGTTAGATACGTTTGATTTTTTTCTGATTGGCACTGGCGTCCGATTCAATAGTTACCACTCAGCATATAATATAATCTTCATAATTCGTTTCAGTAATACATTTCCATGCGTATTATATATTAAGGAGACTCAGCACGTGTGAGAGCCTTAGACGAAGTCAAGGATTTAGACGAAATTGTCTTTAAGGTGTAATACCAAATATGTGTGTGTTCTCCAAACAGACTTCATCGCTCGAAATGCTCTTCAATTGCATCTGTGGACATTCAACAAAATTGGCGGGAGAATGACAATTGTGTACAAGTATTTTCTTCAAGGTATGTTGAGTTATGTTCCATGGACCTTTTGGTCGTTATGTTCTTCCGGAGAGTTGAAATATGTTAATAATGTGATATTGAATCTCGCAATATTGATGTCTAACAAGTTTCGTGAAAGCAACCCGCTTCAGTCTCATGTGTTGCAAACGCTGACTGCGTCATCTGCACAGCAGGAGTAGTCGCTGAAGAGACGCTGATAGAAACAAATTTAATGGAAATGTATTCAAATAGTAGAGATTGTACTTCTAAATAACGCGTGTTTAATAATTGAATGGAGATATACAGGAACTATTGAATATAATTTCTTCCTTTCCCTTTTCGTATTCATTATTTAAATATCCCCGAAACGGTTTACTTATATTTTTCTGTAATTCTATTATCATTTCAGATAACATTAATAAATTAAAGTGTGAGAAGTTACACAGAAAGTAATTTCATTCCGATTCACTGACTAGGGAATAAGTTTTTTTAAATAGTTTCTCGTGATGTTACAATGATTCTAAAAATAATTTATTAATTTCTTGCAATTAAAAAAACATTGCTGATAATAAAATGTGTTTTTTATTTAGTCAAACTTTGCCCCTCTTCAGCTCAGGAATAAAATTAAAATATAATATATATTTAAAAGATATTACATGATACATAGTAAACTAAATTCTAGTTTAAGATAATTAACGATTTGCGATTTAAATAAGTAATAAATGAGAGAAGACTCTTCGATTTGTGTCTATAGGGGTTCGAAAAATTCTCTCAAATTTTGTAATAGATAAAAACAGAATAAACCAAGAGTTACAAGGCCGTAAGGTGAGCTCGTTCTCGAATATTCGGATACTGTGTACAGGTGAACCTCAGAATTCTGTGTACATAATATCCTCAGGACGATATTTTAACTTGAATCATGAATCATTAAAAGTACTGCAAAGGCATCATACATTTTCACCATTTTCCTTTTTCACAAATCAGGAATGTTTGGGCGAAGAAAAGAAAACCTTTCCTAAGTAATTCCAAAATACGTAAATTTCCACAAAAAAGACACATTTTCATCTCCAACCCAATTAGCACTGCGGTGTGTAAAACATCATTAGACATTATTATTACTTCGTTATTTCCCGCGAAACGTCAATATCTTTGACACCGTTAACTTGATCAACCCTTCCCCGGCGGTCGTATTTCGCCGCCGCCGCTTCCAAGTGGCCAGATAGCGCCTCGGCGCGCAGTCGCGGTATTTTTATGTGGCGCTTCCAGATCGGGACGGCGATACAACGCGACCATTCTTCTCGCGGAGGAAATTTACGGGTTGGAGGAGCGCGCTTTTTGGAGAGTCTTTCAATTCGCTATCGCGCACCATTTAAAAACCGGGCGCGCGCCGCGCGGCAGCCACCCAACACAATTAGGGTTCCCGGGGGGGGGGGGGTGTTGAAATTGGATGAAGCGGCGAGGCAGGCTCTCACTCGGGGAGGTGGGATGATGAGGGGGGACGCGGGAGGCGGGAGCACCTCGCTGGGAAGCGGGCAGGGAAGGGCAGACGACAGTTGGCGAAATTCAAAGTGCTCTCGGAGATCCACAGAAACGAGATCAGGAGGTTTTTTTTAAGAAAAGCCAGCAGGGTTAATATCAACACTTAGAAAAACAAAAAAAGGAAGTCTAGACTTCAACTTTTGATTAACAGGGAAATGCAGATAAGATGAGAAATAATATTGAAAAAATTGACAATAGCGTTAAGAGTTATAATAGGTGAATCAAATTGACAGATAAATTTAGGTGTGCAGAGAACAAAGGAAACAAAGTGTAAAGGGACAGAATGAGAAAAGAAGTATGTGAGGTAAAGAGTTGGAGGCAGGAGTGGAGGCTTGAGAGGAATTGGGGGTAATATCGAAGAGAAGAGGGAGTGCAGCAAGAAAGGGGAAGGAGGGAGGGGTTCCGAGATGAGAGAGGGGAAGAGGAGTAGAGGGGGAGGCTGAGGTTTCATAAGGCGTCTGGCTGCTCGGAGGCTTCGGCAACAAAGCGCCCCGCTGCACCGGGGGACCGGCGCTCAGCGAGGTCGACGCAGGCCCAAACGGACACGGAAGAGGTGGAGGTGCCGACGGAAACTCAGGGCTGTGAAAGCGATGGAGCAAGAACATAGGGGTGGGGCTTTGCCTGGTAGGGGAGTGGTCACGGCGGCGAGGGGCTGGTACTTAGGGGTAAGGCGGTGGTGAAGCTGCTGTGGGGTAGATAAGGGGAGAAAAGGCTACGGTGGAGTTATGGTAGGGTGAGGAGGGAAAGGGACGAGAGAAAGCACGAGGATGAGGGCGGAGGGGAGGGTGAGGGAGAGGCGAGGCGGGGACGAGGGTGGGGGTGGGTGCGGGTGCGGGTGCGAGGGCGGGTGCGATGGCGGGTGCGAGGGCAGGTGCGAGGGCAGGTGCGAGGGCAGGTGCGAGGGCAGGTGCGAGGGTGGGTGCGAGGGTGGGTGCGAGAGCAGGAGCGAGGACGTGGGTGAGGGTGGGGACATCGGCATAAACGTGGGTGTGGGTGAGGCGGTGACATGGGTATAGACTTGGATGTGAACGTGGGCGAGGAAGGTAGCGGGATCCGATATAGGGCCGAGAACTCTTGTGGAAGCGGGGCACGCGACCGACAGGAAATGCGCTCTTGTTACAGCAGAGCAACCAGTCGGGTGGCGGCAGAAAAGAGACTCATTGTGTCGTTTGCAGACGTTTCTATGACGGCGCTGTGACACCTTTAGTGATCACCGACGGACTGCGTCATTGTCTCACCTTCAGACGCGCGCGCCAAATTAGTTATTATTTCATTTGGGGTTCGCGCCGAAGCGGACAGTGCGCTCTATTGGGAGCTGGAGGTCAAACTGCTGTCACCAAAAGTCTGTGGCAAATGAAATAAGTTCAATGAACGGTTCCTGGAGGGTTTCTTGTTTCTTGAGCCTCTCATTTCATAACATCCAATTTGATATTCATTCCTCATCATTTTCTTCTTTTTATGTAATTACTTAGTTTCCATCACGCAATTTAAGATATACAAATTAGTTATTTATGAATTGCTACATTACCTCAGAAGTTGCTTACGAGAGCACAAGCTAAGAGGAAAGATTTGGTCTGTGGCTCTATCTTCTGTGGCACAAGCAAGTTGTTTTGACGATGTGACTTTAGGAGGAGAGTCCTATGTTTTGGAATGAACACTGTATTGGGGGATTTTGGGGGGGAAGTGTGCTTCATGATCCAACAGAGCACAAGTGTACCTTTTGGTCAGAAAAAATCGATGTTAAAATTGATGAGAATACCTTTGGCATTATTAAAGTAAAACCAAGGCCCTGGTATGAGAGTATTTCTGTTTTCCGGGGCATTATTACGTAACTGTCTCTTCTTAGGAAGTATCTTCGTAAGGGTGAGGATGCAATCCGCTCTAAGTCGTGGTGGCCAGCACATACCGCTCTTCAATAATAGTTGCAGCCGTAAACACAATTAGCAACGTAGAAACATCATCAAAGGCCTAGGCCATACCATCTCCGGCGATATGAAGGCCGGTGGCTGTACAATCTCGATATCGCCACGGACGCGCCTTCCCACTTCCCATCGGGCCAAAACGAGGAATTGCACAGCTATGGAAAACATTCCACAAGCCAGAATGTCCAGTACTACAGCGACTCGCCCGAACAAAACTCATGCCTAAAGCAAGGTAAAGGAACATAGTTCTACAATGACATCAATACTAAGTTCAGTAACTCCGGTGCACCAAATAAAAAAAAAAAATCTACTAGCAGTGAACTAGATCCATAGTCAGTGCCAGTGAGTAACAGATTCCCCCCCTAGAAAAACTAACCGAAAACGAAAACAGATTCAGCTACGTACGTAAATGAAAGTGCTTCACAGAATAATGAAAACATAAGAATTCCATCCGTCTATGTAGAAAGTGTGCCGTACATATCCGAGTTTAACAGAGATATCAAAATGCAATTAACAAATCAATTCACAAAAGACTTCATAAACAACCGAGTAAAACTAATGTTTAAACAATAGCAGACTTTTGAAACACCATAAAGTATTTAATAAATACAAAAAGACAGTTTCACATCTATAAAGATTCAGCAAACAAAAACTTCTCAGTCGTTTTTTTAGAGATGTGTATAGTATATAGTATATTTTTTGTAACTATAAAGTTAAATCTAAATAGACTTCGTATTCGAAACGGAATTTATAATAGGAAAGAGTCGGAGACGGAGATTGTATTCAACAATTCGTGTTGAACACATTGACGTGAATAGGTAAGCACCTGCGGCACAGCATAGGGAAAGTTGCATTCGCGTAAATATTTATTTGCAGATTATTGCAAATCTGCACATTTGCAGATTTTTATGAAACCATCAACTGATAATACTCCGAGGACGTTTTGCAAACAGATTTTAACATTAGGAGAAAATACCGTAGGAGAGACATTAACAAATAGACAGCATCAAGAGAGAAGATTCGGAGTACACTCGAGATCTCAACGATGCGCGAATATAATAGTAAGCCATGAATATTAATTCTTGACCCGTAAGGAATTATAATTATTGTATACGAGATAAATAAGATTAGATCATATCATGAGCTCATTCATAAGGTGTAATCAAAACTGTAAATATATGTTAAGTTATTTATTTGGAAAAAAGGCGGATCTACTTCCCTTTCCATAATGAAAGTGTCTTGCTCGCGATCATAGATCATAGATAGTGTCTTGTATACCGGTCGCCCTGAGAAAGTGTATTCTCTGTATTCGCATTCCATATGGGCTAATTTTGTGCTTTTTACAATATCTTAATGCCGATTTTATGTTCAAATAAAACTGAGGATATCTGTGATATCTCAATATAAAACTCAACGAAAACCATGGACGTGAATAAAGATATTTTACTTTTTTAGTTTTGATTTGTTAACTATTTTAGTTAAAGAGGAAGTGAAGTAGATCGGGGACACTCGTATGAGGATGAAATCCGACCTAGGCCGGCAAAGGCTTGGGAGTTCGTAGTAGGACTAGAGTAGATAGATGTAGGCGTAAAGGATGGCAAAAGTTGATCAACTGATATAACTGCAGTCCCTCTGACCTGGAGGTTCAAGGTTCGAGTCCCGTCGGAGCAGGATTATCGTCACTACCTTGTCAGCAAGGTAGAATTCAGTCACTGTCTGGAGAAGAATTGTAGCGACCGTCTGCTCTGATAGGTAGTTTTCCGTGGTTTCTCCGATCAACACCAGGCGAATGGCGTAGCAGTACTGTAAATAAACAGGCAACGGACCGCGCGCGATCTTTCGCACCCATTCCTTAACAAGACAAAAATCCTATCAATTTTGAAAATCCTATCCTCACCCCCTACTTACACACACACACACACACACTAACATGTACTACACTACCACCCATGCCGGGAGACCGGTCGGGAGGTTAGAGCTTGTCTCGACTGAGGCGCTGGGGTGCCCCACCGGTGGGAGGTACCTGGTCAGTGAAGACCCCGCCAGCCGACGGAAGGTTGGTGCCGGATCTCGCCATCCAGCGGCGGAAGACCACCGCCATATCACAAGCGATTGCATGCACTACATTTACGGGACTAATTACCTCACTAGTTGACGCGCCCGGAACCATAATGAATCGATGGCTGATGTTGGAATATTGTTTCTTCTACAATAGATGTTTGTGTTAAATGAATATCCGGAGAACACGTGTCACATAGTTTAATATTAACAGATGAAAATATATATTCAAAAAATGCTTGATGATGATGAAAAAAGACGCCAGATATTTAATAATAATGTGATAAAGAAATGCCCGAGCAATGATGGCTTTCTTTAGCTATTACTGGTAATAATAATAATAATAATAATAATAATAATAATAATAATAATAATAATATTGAAATTGTTGTTAGTTCTTCCTGCTAATATCTACCTAAGATTGATACTATATGGTCCAAATCTACTTAAAGCTTACCATCATATGATATATAATATTATTATTATCAATATTATTATTATTATTGTTATTAACTCCTGGTTTCTTAATCTAATAATTCTTAAGATAATAACAATAATATCATGTAAAGTTTAACCAACAAACATCCGTTTCGTACATAATTATATTCCTACTAGCGTACCCGTGCGGCCCGAACTCTCGCTTATTAGTGCTTTCCATTAAGAAGGAAAGTTGTTAATAAAACGTGTTTATTTGTTAAACAATGTATAAATGTAACTTACAGAAAATCAAACAAAAATATATTCAATATTATAGAGGTATGTTCTTTGAACAATTCACACTTTTTTAAAAACAACATTTGAAGTAGTTATCCAATCTTTCTTCACAATTAGCTTTCCTTGATAGTCACAGACATATGAGAAAAGTTTTTACTCTTGAGAAAGCCTAGTAAAGTTTTCCATGCGAAAATACAGTTTAGGACAAGTACAAAACTACTCTTTGCAATATTATTTAACTTTCCTGGATTTGTTATGAAGACCAGAGAGGGTCCCAGAGGGGCAGGGCGCCAGCTTGCGGGGGCGCGAAAATTGAAAAATTACCTTTTTTTAGACTAAAATGTTTTTAATTATTTTCTGCGTTCGTACGTACGTCAAGAAAATCAATTACGAGCCAAAAAATTATAAAACTAGTATTTTCACCTTTGAGAAATAAGTACCATTTGTTACCATTAGAAACAATTAACTAGGCTTAGACTTCACTTCTGTACATGAGAATGGTGCTCAAACAATGTTTACAGAGTAAATATCTTAGCGAACGGCACCTTAAGTTTAGTATCAAATTGTGTATTATTTACAATTGAGTTTACAGCTGGGCATTGACTTCCAGACATCTCTAATATTTAAATCGTGTGTCTGAATTGTGATCGTTGGCAGTTGTCGAGGGACATGCGCTATTCTTTCTATAACTTTAAATTTGCTTCCTTTTGTAAATTAATTCACGAAGTGTTGTAGCGTAGCGCATTTTGATTTTTGTTGTTCATTTATTTCAAGCTATTTTACTTTAGTTAATTTAAAAAGTTTGTTCTTTGTGTTAAGCCTTATCACAAGTCTCCCTTACTACGTCCGTATACCCGTGCGAGAACTCTCGTATGTTAAACCCCACACTCTTCCCTATCCTTCTATTTCCATTCTTAGTAGGAAAGTTGTTAACGAAACGATTTTATTTGTCTAAAAAATTATAAAGGTAACTTTCAATGTATGAACACAATATCAAATAAAAAAATACAATCGATGTTGAAAAGAAACTTTCAATAAAGATTTATTTAGTATTTTCGAAGTATTTTTTTGGAACAATTCACAACATTCCTAACATTATTTCAAGGAATTATTCAATTTTTCTTGACAGTTAGCTTTTCGACAGTCACAAAATATTATTTTTTTTACATTTGAGAAACACGCTGACTGAAAAGTTTCACCGAATCATTATTGATAACGAAAATACTGGTAGAGGTAAAACACAACCAAACTTAACAAGACATGTCATCACTCTTCACTGTACTCCCACATCCCTTCACAATTAGGTACACAGCACTTTTAGACCTCGGCAAAATGTTAAATAAATGTTTTCACTACAGGCACAAGAAACAATATTCATTGGTATCAAGCAACTATTAATAGTACTTCTAGTTGTTGCTGTGCGAGCGAATCTTGAATTAATAATTATGCAAATAAACCTCGCCAGTCTGAGCAAACCACAGCGTACACAGAAAGCATAAATAGTATAAGATAGAGGAATCTAAGCCTTCTAAGCGTGACGTCACAAAGAAGGCCACTATCATCAAGGGTTGAAATATAGGTGCCATTGGTAGTATCAATAAGATCTGAACCAGAAAAAATTTAATAGAATGTCGAAGAATTTCTCATCATGCATATTACGGTGTGAGGAACGTTTCTTTGTGGCCTTAGGTCCCCAAATTTTAGTTTTTGAGGCCCTAGAACGCTTTGTTTTGGAGTGATTCAACGACATAACTACGTGCTGTGGGTTGCATTTGAAATGGATATTTAGATGCGTTTTTTAAACAAATCTTTCATATTTTTAAAGTTAAAATGCAATTCAGCTCGACTCCGTGAAATTCTCTTTCTTTAGAGACCTCATTTATAAAGATCGGTTGTGTGTGAGAGTCGTAAAAGGTATGTATACTACTGAAATAATAAAGCAGATAGTTTTTTAACGTTTTTATTACATGTAATTAAAAAAAACTCTTTTCGCCTTTTATTTATTCTCGCTTTTCTATGACAATATTAATTCCATTGAATTATTGGTTTGCATCAAGATACTAAATATCACAGACGTGGTGATCACCAGTAAAAGATTATTGGTTAATATTTGGTATTCAAAATGCTTCGTCACGAACGAATTATTTTTATCTTCATAAACATGAATTGACTTGGCACTTTTTAGGTTTTTCCAAGTTAGGTATCTCTCACCGCCATGGCACCACCCATGCGAGCAAACTCTAAGCTCTTGACATGTGTCGTAGTGTAGTGCTAGTAAGTGTGTGTGTGTGAAAGTGAGGGGTAAAAGAAAGGACAATGAAGTGCAAGGAAAGATCGCGTGCGGGAAGTACAAGGAGAGATTGGGTCCGTGACCCGTTTGTTATGATACTGCTCTGGCATTCTCTTGATGATGACCGGAGAAACCACGGAGAAGTACTGATCAGTGATCAGAGCAGCCCGCAGCTAGGATTCTCTTCCACACAGTGGACAGTGGTTGCACTTGGTCTAGCTATCTAGTCAGTGTGAAAATCCTGCCCCCGTCGGGACTCGAACCCTAGGACCTTCCCATCGGAGGCACTGCAGTGACATCAGTAGTCCTGAAGCACCCCAGCCGGTCCAGTTCCTCTGGCGTTCCACGCACTCGCCGGGAGTGTGGAGGTGCTCATGCAGCGGAGTTTGGGAACTCTAAACCATGTCACGAGCACAAGTTCCCAAAGGCAATGGAGAAGAGTGCATTTGTTCGACGCAATATTCCCAGGGAAGTTCTACGAACATATAAGGGGAAAGTTACGAGTTGCCCGAGCGGTTTGGCGGGCGATCATTCGCGTTTAACGTTTGGGAGTTCGCTTTGCCCTCAGTGTGGCCGTGTGGAGGAGAAAAAAAAACAAACTTCCAGGCCATTCCTCTCTCGGTGAATCAAGCAGACACTCGAAGACATATCTCCTCGTATTTCGGTAACAGTTATGCTACATAATACTCTACTAAGAGTAATACATCAGGCATAATTCGAAATAATCCTAATCAAACAAGTGCTAAGTTTCGAAAAAGTAGATAGGTTCATTTTATGTACCGAAAATTTAAAATTTAAATGAAAATTGCTTCTCGCCCTTAAATAAAGTGTATATGCTCTATTTTTACAAAAAGGTTGAAGAAAGGGAAACAAACTAAATCAGATCTTTGGCGATGAGAATCGAACGCGCTGGGCCTGAGTCACACCGTTTCTTGCCCTGCTTTTCATTTGGTTATATTATATTAGTAACAACAATGTGTTTGTTCTCATTACAAATAACGTGAAAACTACTATTTTAAAAGTGTTCTTAAAATTATTTGAAAATATAATACTGAATAATAGTTGTCATTAGCAAGGAAGTATTAAACTTCAGAATTCAAGGTGTGAAAGTTATTCTTAAAACAATTTAATTTTTGCAGTTTTTAAAACTCTCAAAATTGTAAAGAAAATGTAGCTTATACCACAAATAAAACTGCTTTATTATAAAATATACTTAATTACATTTGGGAAAATTTAAAAAAAAATGTGACGAAAATTTCCAACAGTACTTTCTCGCCATATAGTAAATGGTGTTGTAATATTGAATACGAACATTTCTGTCTGACACTTCAACTGCCATGTGAACAATTCGGAAAGAAACGATGCACGAAAAATAGATAAATTTGTAAACAGTATGCGCGGAAGTAAAATAATTAACAGTTAATAAATTATACTATACTTATTGTTTTGGCAAACAAATGCAAATAGATAAAATATAATATAGTAATTATTAAACACTATATAATTGTGATATTCTACAAATACATAAATTATTAGTTATTAGTATCACCGCGAACGAAAGGTGCCTTCATTATCACCTTCTGTTATCAGTGCGGCGTTAAAACAATGGGATACACCAAGCAACAATAACCACTCACCTATTCATTTTCATATTTAACACAATTAAAGAACGCAATTTAAAATGAAATAACATAAATAAAATATAAATATAATAAATTAGGATAATAAAATGAAAGAGAAATAATATATGAATTCCAACTTACGTAGCATCCAACTGCTTAAATTGGAAGCAGGCAACCGAAAGCTAGCAATCTTTATTTCATATTTATTTCGAATAAGTTTTAAAAAACATTATAAAAATAATTTGTAAACGTATAAAAAACCTCTAATGTAAGAAACGAACAAATAAATATGAAATAATATACGAATTCTAACTTACTTAGCATCAAAACTCTTCTAAAATTATTTTGACGAAGGGCAGGATTATCGGAGCGGCCGACTAAGTTTCATGCACAATTACTAAAAAAATACTGATATTTTCAACATAACCTTATTTGATGATCGGTTTTTGATGAACACATTTCATTAAGAAAAAAATCTATTTTCATAATTGTAATTGTAGGAAGACGCCGAAAAAAATGTCAATTTTTTCAATTTTCGAAAAATCAGGGTTTTTAAACCAACATGAGACCTGCACAATTTTCTTAATCGTCCTTTAGACTACCTAACAACAAAATTGCATCAAAAACGGTAGAACCGTTTTTGATAAAAAGGTTTATAAAAAATTAAAAATTGCCTATATTTCACACAAAATTACGGGAAAAATTACTTCAATTTTCGAAAAATTGTACATGACCTTACTTCAAAATATATCTTTAAGGAACAGATTTTATTAAGGGAAAAATCTCTATCACAAGAATTGTAGTTGTAGGAAGACGCCGAAAAAAGTTTTAATTTTTACAATTTTCGAAGAATCAGTTTTCAACGAAAATGAGACCTGCACCATTTTCTTAATCGTCCTTTACACTTTCCATCACCAAAACTTATTCAAAATTGATGAAGCCATTTTTTTTTAAATTTTGAAAATGTTTCAGTGTCTTCATGTAAAGTACCCTCCAAAATTAAAATATCGGTTTACAATTCAAGGGCCAGATTGATCATCATTGATTCATCAACCAGATTGATTGGGAAATGCTTATCAGATATTTGAATTCTGAGTCGGGTTCACGTCAATATTAGTTGCACTACAGAAGAAAGATATTCTCACTTTATGGTTGCACTTCACGTTTTCGTGCATGATCATCCCCCTACACGGTCCATTCTACTGATACCTAAGAACAGTCCATCTAGAACCAACTGATTTACCTCCCACACGTCCGCGGGCAGGCAGCAGAGCTGTTGAAGGAGAGCTATCGTGCTAACGCGAGACCGCTTCCGCAAACACTTCATCACGGCGCACCGCACCTGCAAACAAGCGCCGCTCTGACGCGCAGGCGCGGCCCTTCATCGCAACAACACCCCCAGGCAAGAAGGCTCTGCTCGGGGCTTTTTGCCTCAGAGGAGGAGGAGGAGGAGGGGAAGCGTTTAGCCGCCGGAGAGCGAAAGCAGCGCCGCGCCCGTGATTGATGAGGGGCTGCGCGCAGAAGCACGCGTCGCGCTGCGACGCTCGCGCAGACACGGGGATTCCCCGTTGAGCGATCGGCAGCGCTAGCGATCCCCGCGGACAACGCGGAAAACGCTCAACGCGACGAAATGCTCCCTGGGGGAAGGTGGTACTCTTCCTGTGGGGTTATTTTTGACAGCTCGAGGGAAGGAGGGTTGTGTGTTTGAGGGTGCATTTCTGACTATTTCTATCCTTGGGCAATTTTAAGAGTATGCAATTGATTTTGATGAGGGATATATTAAATTACTGTCTATTTTCAGAGGGTGATATAAGCTGTAAAATACGTAACTTAAAATTCAGCATAGCTGACACTTGGCAATGCACTCAAGAGTCCAATGAGAATTCTTTTATTTACCAAATGTTCAGGAGAAACAAAATTATTTTTAGTAATACAGATGGATAATGTTTGTTTATTTCATTTAGTGCCAAAACAATTAAAAAGGTAAACAGGGCGAGCTGTGTTGCTTAAAAAAACATTCCCTCTGCCGTCGTTTTTCGGAAATAGACATATTTTCTTATGTCATTTTGCTGAAAAGCGCTTCTTTATTGCACAAGAGTTTATTAACGATTGTCTTTTCCACAACGTACAAAAAGTTGTGTTCAGAGTGAGTCGAAACGCTCATGATATTTCTTAGTACTGCCGAGGACAAGATCCACTTTCTCAGGTTACAAGCGCCAGAAAAAGAAAATTTAGGAATTGACGGAATTGGGGTGCATAATTCAATAAGTCTGTATCGCCTGAGGCCTTGCTGTCGTGCCAGATCTGGCCAGCGGACCGTCAGAATAGAAGAAATTAATTAAGAATTTATTACTATTATTAAGAGGAACATACCAGTGTGTCTCATCTGAAATGTCTCACCCCTCTTGATAAAACATGTATATATTAAACCTAGATCATTTACTATATTCTATCATACAAGGGGGTACCGAAATTACTTTTTCGTTAAATTATTTTTTCGTGATCGACAGCTCATGCTTCCTTTTTTCTGTATCGCTTTGTCAGAACTGTGCTGTTTCATCTTCTTCATTCTCGGATACAAGAAAAAATCGCACGGAGTGGGATCAGCTGAATAGGGAGCGTGGGACAAGGGTGTCTTATATTTTTTTGCTGAAAAGTGACCCACTGAAATAACTGCATGAGCAGGTGCGTTTTGCTGGTGAAAACCCATTCTGTTTTTGCCACAAATCGCGATTTTTTGTCGCACACTCTTACGCAATCTTTTCAAATTGAAAGTTTGACACTCTGACCTCGTGGGACGAGTTCAAAATGCACTATCCCTCTCACGTCTAAAAAAACAAATGAACATTGTCAATGTTTGATTTCACTTTTACTATTTTTTTGGAGGGGTGAGATCACAATGGAATTTTCACTAGCTCAACTGTTAGGTTTCGAAGTCGTAATCAATGCACCATGTCTCATCACTATTAATGACATAAGAAAGAAATATGGTACGCTTTGGAGATGGACCTTCAAAGCAAGTTAAAACTTGATTCTCTTTTCTGTGACAGGACAGGATGCATATACATTGCTGTGACACTTCTAATCCCCCAAGCTTGTGACAAAATTTGCTGATCGGAGCTCCAAGTGATTCCAAATAACTTACTAATTTCCTCAATGATGCGTCGTTGGTCTTGTTAGAACTTTTTAGACACTTTCATCAATTTTGGAAGATGACGGACGTCCAGAACGAGATTTGTCATCAAGAGAAATTTCATCTTCTTTGAAACGAGAAAACCATTTGTACACTTGAGTTTTCCCATAGAGCCCTTTTTATAACCTATGTTTAACATCACAGCAGTTTCTGCGGCGTTTTCCCCAAGCAGAAAGCAAAATTTTACAAGTGCGCCGCGTACATAAATACGCCATGGCAAAAAAAGATAGAAGCAAGCGAAACAACTTGTACAAAACAAATTATTGGGAATGAACAATGGATTCCCATCCGAGAACAATGAGTGCAGTGAATCCGGAACTAGTTGCGTTACACTCACCAAGCGGGATAAATGCGTACTACATAAGCTCCGTCATCCGCAGCAGCGGTACGTTTTGGATACAGCTATGTATACTCTGTGTTACTATCTGCAGCCTGGGAGAATCCCCGCCGATTGAGCGACCGTAACGCTGCCCTCGGTCAACAAGAGAATCGCTGAGCGAGGCGGTCGCGCGGAGGAGCACTCGCGGGGGCCAGTGCGTGCAATGAGCTTCTACGTCTGTGAGGATTAGTCTGAATTTCAGTTTTTTCGAAGGAGGATTTCCCACGACCTTTCTCGCAATTATCATCCTAATACATTTGAGAGCATTTGATGGGTTGAGATTATCGAAGATTCTGACGATCTATTTTCAGAGTAGATTTTTGTAACAAAAGTTTCTTACAAATAACATGCCAGGCAGAAGGCAAAACATTCCAGAGTTCAATGGTAATATGTTTATTTCACCTACTCTTCAGAATGAAAAAATTTTTTTTTTGTAGATCGTGTATATCGATTGGGAAAAACCACTAAAGTTTTTTTCATGAGCTGAAGAAGAAAAAATGCGATAGTGTCGTGAGTGAAGCAAATCCGCCCCTTTCATTGGATGATGGATATTCCCCAGACAGTATTTTAGAATTCTCTGCTTAAATGGTTGGGACTGATTGCTTACTTTACTTAATAGGTAGGGAGCATTTTGCAACAACTTTTATTAATAACATACTTTTGTTTGCGGTTATCATTCTTCCATTGTTCTTCCTAGACTTCTTTTGTTTGACCCGACTACGCGAAAGAAGTAGAATATTTTCATCGTGGCTATGAAAACTTATTTATAAATTCTTAGTATTTCGGCATTCTCTTAGGTACAATTCACACCTTTCACTCTTTTGACACTGCAAAAAAATCTCTTGGTCAGAGAAAACTAATTAGCTTTCATAACCACCATAGTTCCACCCATCTTTATTACTTAGGAAAGGATTTCGTTACTCAAAGAAACAACCGCTTTTAAGTACGAGATTGATTTTGACAGATGTCACAGCAACCAGAGTCAGACCTTCACACAATTGAAATAATATTGTCACATGATTTACATTCTTCCCAGTGTCTTGCCACTCTCACCCATTGTCCGTCTACTATCTTTTGAATTCATCCACCACCCTTCTTTTCCATTGTCTACATTGCTGCTGCCTTCCCACTGGTCCTATGAATTTCGTACACTTTTATTTCATATACTCGTATATCTATAGGTCAGATTCATAGATCGTCGTATATTTCATACATCTCGTCTATCTTTCATATAGATCGTATAGTATATTTCACTTAGATCGTCGATTTCATCGTACTGTGTCTACGTTTTATAGAGATTTCATGTATTTCATTTTTCATACAGTTTACACTAAATATATAGTAACTGCATTTGTTAATTCCATTATATCGTGCTATGTTTATTGAAAATATTGGCAAACATCCTCTGAAAATTGCATCGCAAACCTGGTATGTATCTCTATAACTCTTAGAAACTGTCGAGAATGTCAGACCTCTACTTCATACGTATGTGATTTAAAATTAAAATATCTCGGGGGAATTCTCGACAAAAGAGTTAGTGAAAATCCTTGAGCATGTCCCCGATCCATATAGTTCTTTCCATCTTTTATACACAATTTATCTTTATAGGTTTTGCGTTTTTAATGAAATTATGTTTTCCCTCACAGCATGTGCGCCATATTGTTTTTATCGTCTTAATATTCTGATTACCTGCATATTTGCCATATTTGTACTGTAGTAAGTTTATTTACACGATATTTTAGGCCATACACTATCAAACAAAATCCAAGAACCATCGAAAACACTTGGGTTGTTGACCCAAACCCAAAACTTTGCTCATACGGAAATACAAATATGACTAAAAACCGCAGTATTTATTTCTACAATTTAAATACCAATAAAACCTCGCCAAAATAATAATTTTCTGCCGCCAACTATTTTTTCCGAAGCTCTCCGCGGTGGGAAAACACGATTTAAAGAATGTTTACCTAAAAATCTTTCCCCTAATCACAAGCGTCGTGCATCGCGCAGAGCTCTCTTCCCTTCCGAAGAGGCCTCAGTCACTGTGTATCCAGGAGGGCGGGCGCGGTGAGGCGCTGATTGGATCGGAATTGGAAGCGTAGGTCACGGCTGCCGCCTGGCGGGCTGAGCAAACGGCGGCGAAGGCGATAGAGGAAATGGACCCGTCGCCTGCCAGCCCGCGCCTCGCCTCGCAAACAGCGCCTCCTGGAAATTATAGCGGGCAACGGCCTCCGTTAGATGGGGCTGGCCACGCACAAGCAATGGAAGATGGAGAAACACAGATATTCCACCGATGGTGAAGACAATAGCTTCAAGCTATTCTAATTCTTCTAAATGATAATAATGATAATAATAATAATAATAATAATAATAATAATAATAATAATAATAATAATAATAATAATAATAATAATAATGGTAATTATAATTACCAGTATTATTGTATTATAATAATTATTTTGTACCTTTCCATAATGTAGGGAACAAGCATAATCATTGCGTCCGATCTTTGAGTGTTCCAAATTTTTGAATATTTTATTTACAATTTTTTATCAGCCCTTTAGTTGCTATTTCATTATCTTCTTTTAGCTACTTACTGTCATTCTCATTACTATATTGTAATATCAGCGGGGGAGGGCGCCAGGTTCAGCTCCTGAAATGTGGCTGGATGGAAGTGTTGGGAGGTCATGAATTATCACACTGAGTCATTTTATAACAAATAGTGGTTTATTCCTGGCGCCATGAGCTGCCAGGGAAGTTACAGGTCGCAAAGGGCGACGCAAGTTTCTTATTATCTCTATTCTGTGAGCTCATTTCCCTAATTACTAATAGGCTCCCTTAAGGCTAACATGTCAGGCTTAATCTCTAATGATACATGCAATCCACCATCTCTGATCTGCAGGGCCTGAGCGCGGCCACTATTAATTTCTCGCCGTAAAATTGTCCTGCGAGACAGCTTCGCCTCGTAGCTTTCACCGCTGGCTGTGTTGAATCCCAGGCTGGTCACGCGGCGCCCTCGGATGTAGGGGCGGCGGGCAGTCCCAGGTCGCCGACCTCTCGTGGCGCGTCCCCTCTCAGCTGGTGGCGGGCAGTCTCAGGTCGCCGACTCGAGCAGGCTCAGTCGGTCGAGGGGCCACGGGCGCTGACGTAATGCGATGTGGGCTATCAATGGGCCCGGCGTAAAAGGCGGCGGAGGCCGACGGGCCTATGCGGAAATAGCGCGGGATCCTGTGATCTCCTGCCCGAGTTTCCTCCGCGACAAATCCACTAGTCGCGTTCAAATAAAATAAACTTTACTCTGGGAAAGTCTTTCCCAAGTCGCGTTCCGATCCTCATTCCTCTACTCCGGGATGTCTTTCCCTACTCGCGTCCCGATCGTGATTAACTTTCCTCTGTGCATCTCGTGTTAAAGAAAACTCCCTTCCCCCTTCCCAAAATGTTTCTAACTCTGTAAGTTTACCCCTTCCCTCATAGCGAAGCTTCACATTGGCTGAGGGTAACTGCGTTTCAGCATTCTAATTTACCAATCATGTAACAGTTTTCTTGTAATTTTGCAAAGATCGCTCTCTTTCTAACTCCGGCTTCTCTCCTCTCTCTCGCTTCCTTTGTCAAAGGTTCCAGAAGCTTCTTGCAGCTGTCTGGACACGTGTTCATGCAGGAGCGCATTTTCAAGGGCCATAAACGGTCGGCAAAGGCTAATCGGCAGCCTGCTATGGTTAATTTCTAAATAGCCCCGGTGGGGATCCGGGTGCCTTACCCAAGGCGCGTGCCAAACGAGTGCGGGGGCGGGCATTGTTCGAATGGGGGTCGGCTGACGGCTGAAAAAGGTCTCGTTCACGAAGCGGCATAAACGTGTCTTTTTCCTAATCGACACCCGTGCCAACCCTTCGGGACTCCGCGTTCCTTCCCCGGGTGTGCGGCAGAGAAAGGGGGCGCGAGGGCGTGCATTGTTCGAAGGGGGGGTTTCGGCCGACTGCTCGGCCGGGTCCTACGGGGGGTAATAAACATGTCTGCCTCTGATGGGGGCTGAGCGCGGTCGTGGGCGGAGCCTTCGTGACAAAGGCAGCTTCCCTCTCTCTCGCTTCTGCCGCGACGGAGGCTATCTCTCGATGAGATTATTATGTTATTATTGGCGACGCCACAATAAAATTATTCTAATGTGATTGGTGACGCCACAATATATTATTCACGCATGTTATTTTTTCCTACTCCTGGTGATTTCTTCGTAATAAAAAGAAGGCCTCCGTATTATAGAATACGAATATTATTATTATTATTATTATTATTATTATTATTATTATTATTTCATTTATTTTGAAATTCTTTGTTTTAGTGTTTGAACAAGCAACCTTCTCAATGACATTTTTCTGGAAGTAATTCTTATATCATTATTCTTCCCAGTGATTAGATGAATGAAAAGAGTAGTTTAATGCTGATATCCTTGTTATTAACCCACGCGCTCTTCATTCCATCATCCTCAGATACAGTTCCCGTCAGTAGTAACTTCATTAAACTAAGGAAGAAGTTGGGTGAGGAGACATCAGTGGTTGTGGGGGAAACTGTCAAAAGATAACTGCTGAAAGTGAAAGAAAATGTTCACTTTGTTTTAAACATTGACGAAAAACATAATGTTTAGTTTCTTCTGCTACATTAATACGAAGAGAAACCTATTTTTGTAATTAAAGAATTTGTAATTAACATTGACTGGTTTCCGGATTTTTTCTTTCATGCAAAATACAGAACATCTCAGAATTTCTATTTCATTGATAAAAAACCCGTGTTATCGGTTGTTATTTGCTAGTTATTACAGATGTTCATTCATTTGGATTCTCTCCCCATCTGTTTCTATCCACACTTCTCTCCGGTAGTCCTATTAACCTTCAGCAGCGCAGAGGCCTGCTGCTCCTGTTGCACGAAAAGCCGATGGATATTATCAATCAAAACACGACAGGGCTTAATATAGCACGTATGAATTGACCTATAGATCCTATAATATGTAATTCTGTAAAGTGATACAAAACATTCACAAGAGAGACGCTGAAATCCGTATAGAACAGTAAAAAACAGTAACGATGTATCTATTGACACAGACAGGTGATCGCGTGAACAATAAACAAAATAATTGCAAAGAAGCAAACTTTTCGTTATTTAATTAATTAATAAAATATCTTTCATTCAAAACAAGAATAAAAAAATCAATAGAAAACGAACGTCTTGAAAAGAGGACAATTTGCAACATATTGAGATAGGGAGGCACTAGATGTACAGGAAGACTTCCATCCAATACTCATACAGTTGAAAGGCAAGAAATAAGGAAAGACCTTGACTTCGTACTCAAGAGATTATTCTTTCTCAGAAATACTAGTAAGATAACTGCGTTAACCTCATTTGGGAAGGAGGATTAAAGGCTGCCTCTCGGTGTCGTGGAAGCGTCATAGCCACGGAACAAAGCACCCCGGGCTGGCAGGAGCGCGGGTCTGCTTTGTTGAGAGCTCAACCGCGCTTCTGTTGCGCACGGAGCTTCTCCAATACGTAATTAGATTCGGCCATAAATTGTGTGCGGGATAATTACCTGGGCGGAGCGCACAGGCGCAAAAACACCACCGCAACCCCGCCCACTCGCACGCTCCATCCCCTTTAGCGGCGGCTGCGCGGCGCGGCACGGGGAGGCGCGGGGCGGGGCAGTGGGAGGAGCGACTGGGATGAGGCGGGACATAGTAGAACGAATCCGCGCGGACTGGGAAGAACGGAGTGGGACAGCGCGGGGAGGCTCAGGGGTCGGGCGGGACCAAGTGAAACTGGGCAGGGTGTAGTCCGACGGGAGGGCATAGGTCAGATAAAACAGGATAGAATAAGACTGAATAAAACGATACGGGGTAGAACGGATCGGAGTAGAACAAGGCGGGATAGAACGGGTCGGAGTAGAATGCGGCGCGGGGTATAAAACGACGGGGTAGAAAAGGACGAGATGGAATGGGACGACATAGTATGGGACGAGATAGAACGGGGCGGGGTAGAGTGGAACAGGGTAGAATGGAACAGGGTAGAATAGGAAAGGGTTGGGAGAATAGGGCGAGACGAAGTGGGGCCAAGCGGCACATGCTGGGGCGAGACAGCGCCCCGATGAGTCAGATTAGAGCAAAACGGGAGTGGGAGCAATGACATAGGAAGAAACGAAGTGAAAGGGGTCGGGAGGACTTGGAACGGAATAACATGGGAGTGGCGTGGAAGAGCGGTGAGAGAAGCAGACATCATTGGGTGGGAAGGCGCGGGGCGAGGAGGTGCGAGGTGGGTACCCATGGTGTGGATGTGAGAAGGGAATTTGAGCCATGAGACTGGGAGAGCGCCGCGACGCTGCGGCTGGGTCTTAGGTGCGGAGAGCGGCAGGGCGAGGCGGAGCGGGAAGTGTCAAACGAGGAGCAGAGGGTGCGGGGCAGACCAGGACACGGACAATACAGCGGGCAAACTGGGGCACGTTGGGCACGCAACTGGTGTCAGAGAAAGGGGGAACCCCGGAAGAGAGACAAATGCAAAATACATTTGGAGAAGGCAATGGCGCCGTGGAAGAACATGGCCAAGAAGGGAATAGAAGCCCCAGTACTGCTTTGTACGACAGACGTGAACGAGCGGGAGCAATGAGTGTAGTCAACCGGGGAGAGAGAACTGGTGGCGACGCTGGCAGTGGGGGAGGCCAGCCGATAGAGAGGTGAATGGCAACCCAAGAGAAAGATACTAAAATGAATAGCACCTAGAATGCGATGGGCTAGAATGCCGGCTTGCGCGATGACACCGATTGCTGCTACGTCGTGGGAGGGGGGGGCAGGAGCTGGGGTAGCTAACAAACAAAATTGGAGGTGATATAGAATGGTAACAGAAGCCATTATTTGGAGCAAACAGATAGACCCGAAATAACAGAAAGTGGACGGAAAAACAGATTTTCGATGGACATGCCAAGGACACTGACCTAGAAGTAGCAAACGAAGGAACGGAATGGAAAAAAAATTAAGAGTAAACTAGGGTATTGAACGGAAGAGAGAGGAAGAATAAGATAGGAATGAAAATGGAGGAGAAGGGAACGGAAGGGAAGCAGTGAGTAGGAAAAAGTAAAAAAGTCGGCAGACAGGGTAAGGTAAAGAGAAAAGCGGACAAGAGAGAAGAATGATCGATCCCAGAAGGCGTTCTGTGCAAAAGATCTATGATTTTGGCATTACTATTTATGGATTAATATAATGTTTTCGGGCGAGCAAAGTACTATGGCCATTACTCCCGTAAGTGAAATGTATCTTACACATATTTCCCCCAGCTGGACACTAAGCACCCGTACAAGAATGAAAAAGAAAAGATCGCGCGCGGTCCTTGGCCAGTTTATTAAGGTACTGCTCCGGTATTCGCCTCGTATTGATGGGGGAAACTATGTCCAACTGCCGCTACGCAGCCTCTGGAATTCCCAACCAGGGACTACATTTGGCCTCGCTACGTCGAAAACCCGTCGTCGTCGGCACTTCCCTACTGAGAAACTTAGGAATTCCCTACCAATGCCACTGCACAGACAATTGCAATGCTGCAAATAGGCCATTGAAACAGGTTATCTTTTTTTGTGCGCGCGTGTGTGTATTGCAACCACCCGGTTATTATAACGAAATGTAGTGCTGCCAGAAGCAACCATCACCCTCTCTTCGGTTTTTAAAATCAAACGCCCCGGCTGGTCCATAGGATGGTGCACCAATCACCAACACTCCCTGAATGCAGTTGATTGTATATAGAAATCTACTTAGGTGGACAAACCGCAATGTATCTGCCCAATTAATTACTTTGTAACCTTCACCTGCAAGCTTTTTTCTCTATTTGCATCTTAGGGTTAGGTGGATCCTACTCGAGATTTTGGAAATTAAACAAGACCACAATATTCTTTAAAATATAACACATATTAAAAAGGCTTAGAAATATACACTAACTACTACAAAACAACACAAAAATCCATCAAATCCTATACAGGAAACATAACACGGAAACAATATGCAATCACTCTCAATTACAGCATCCTGTCTCAACTTACTACCAAATTCAATAAGATTATTAATCTTTTTAAAGATATTCATACACTGAACTTAGTTTATTCCCTCTTTTACTTGTATCAACAAAATCTATAACCTTACTTGATTCTAACTATTTCTTCTTAGTTTAAAGTTCTATGCTGTCGCAATGGAAACTAGAGATTACTCACGAAATGAATAAATACGTTTTGTAATGGCATTTCACGTCACTTAGTAATGATTAACTACCTTATACAAATTTATAAAACTTTTATGGCTTTCAGAAAAAAACAATCCTGTTCTAATTCCCTCTCTCAATAAAGTAATACTGGAAGCAACAACCTTATTCTTGGGAAACGACGTATGTTTCCTCGCACCACCTTAGCGGCGGCGATGGTGTGACGGTTAGCGTACCGGACTGTTATACCCAAGCTCGCGGGTTCAAACCCGGTCGAAGCCGTGGATTTTTAAGGGCGAAAAAATCCTTCGTACGCCTTCCTTCGGAGGGGAAGTAAAGCCGGCTGTCCCATGTTCGTAGATTTACTTGCATGTAAAAGATCCTCAAGCCTAAATGACGCCTCTGAGCTAAATTCAAATCGCCTGTTTCTCGCCCAAGAAATACCTCCTTTCTCTGCTAGTTGATGAAAGGAGCGTAGCGAAATTTGCGTGGTCAGACGGAAGAGCGGGCCTGATGGCCCGAGTCTCGCCACGTAAAATAAGGCAAATTCAATTCAATTCAATTCAATTCCACCTTCGAAGAACACGGAGAAACGGAGTCCCTCGCGGTAGATTCTCCGTTCTGCAACGACGCCTCCGAATCACCACAGAAATTCTTCAACCACGCGCCACGGTTGAAGAGAAATGTTCTAAACGCCCCAGAAACTTATTCGGCTTTTTCACTCTTTCAGTTACTAAAACAAAAGCTCTGTAAATTGAATTACGCTCATTAGCATCAATAATGTTACAAAAGTATGTCTTTCTTCTTCCTCGTAAATTGTTAGAAAAATAATTTTATATTTACCTTCATGGGCCTTTCAAAATGTTTTTTTATAGTAGGTCTTGCTCCGGATTCCTAGTCAGGTAACTTTTCACACGCACAAGAACACTTTTTCCCGCGAAGAGCACTTCGCAGCGGTGCCAAAGGAAATGGGAACGGAGAAGGCGTTGCGAGGTCCGAGCTCCGTACAACCCCCTCCCTTCCCCTGCTTTTTTTAAAATTTATTTTATTTATTTGATTGTTTTGTACATAGTTCAGTTTATAAATAACTCTACATATGTATTGATGGCTTATTGCTTAACTTATCCTATCCTTATCCTAACTTAATACTACTACAGAGGTTGAGGGGACCATATTGGCACCTCATAAGAACTATTTCAGGTCTGAGAACAATTTACAGAAAATGTGGAATGGGTATTTATTTTTTATGCGAGTGGGGAGGATGGGGTTTTTGCAAAGTTTGAATGAAGATAATGTTTGGATATGGTGTAAATATGAGAAGAAATTGTGGGATAGGTAGGTGATGTGGTGCATGATGAGATCGAGGTTGAATTCATTATGTAATTGATGGTTAGATATGAACCAGGGTGCATTAGTAATTGTACGGAGGAATTGGTTCTGAACAATTTGAATTTTGTTGATGTTTGTTTTTGCAGCATTAATCCATACAGGGCAGGCGTAGAGGAGGGTAGGTCTGATAATTGTTTTGAATAAGGTTATTGCTGTTTTGTATGGGAGGAAGTTATTTCTGTTTATTAGAGATTTTAATTGATGCAGTTTGTTTTTGGTTTGGGTTATTTTGATGTCTATATGCTGTTTCCAGTTCATTTCGGTGTCCAAGTGCAGTCCAAGATATTTTATGGGTTTGTTTGGAGGATACCAAGGGATGGGCTCATTGTTTAATGTGAGTGGGGTTGGTGAAGTGTATGGTCTTAAAGTGAATATTTTAGCTGCAGTTTTGTTTGGGTTTAATTTTATTTTTAATTTGGATGACCAACTATCTATTTGGAATCACATACAATTGTATGTGATTTTTGATATTGATTAGAGAGTGGCTGGAGGAGAAGATAAGTGTGTCATCAGCAAACTGTGCTATTTTTACTGTTTCATCAATGGGGATGTCTGCTACATAAAGATTAAACAGTGTGGGTGATAGGGGGGAACCTTGAGGTAATCCTGCTTTGATTAACCTGGGGTTTGATAGATAGTTGTTGATTGTTACTGCAAAGGTTCTGTTGCTTAAATAGTTTTGAATTACTGAGGTGATGTAATGTGGAGTGCCTATTTTCCTTAATTTATAAATTAGTGCCTGGTGCCAGACTGTCAAATGCCTGAGTTATGTCGAGTGATATGAGTATTGTGTGATGTTTTCTCTGAAATGCTGTGTTGAGATGTTCTGTGATTCTGAGGAGTTGATGTTGTGTGGATATATTATCTGTGAATCCAAACTGCTCTCTTGGGATAGCTTTTGTAATTTGTAGATGCTTTTTAAGACGTTGGAGTATTATTTTTTCGAAGATTTTTGACAGAGATGGTAGAAGACTTATCGGGTGATAACTGTCGGTGTTAGCTGAATTTTTATTTGGCTTTGGAACAGGTAGGATGATGGCATGCTTCCATGAGGATGGAAAATGAGTTGTTCTGAAGCATGAATTGTATATATTAGTTAAGTATGCTATTGCGGGGGCTGGTAAATGTTTTAGTATTGAATTATTGATTTTATCATGACCTGGTGCTTTTTTTATCGGGAGAGAGTTAATGATTTGTTTTATTTCTTTAGGGTTTGTGTAATGTATTTTGTGATATGGGCCGTAGTTTGGGAGGTTTATGGACTGTATTATTGTGTTGTGATCCGGGTGCGGTTTAGATTGGTTGAGTGTGAAAGTTGACTCAAAGTAATTGGCGATTTCCTCAGCCTTGTCGGTTGGGGTGTATAACTTGCCTCTTGGTGAGTTGATGGGAGGAATTATTGTTTTCTTTTTTAGTATTTGTTTGGTGAATTTCCAAATAGAGTTATTTTGTACAGTTAAGGAACTTATCTTGTTCTGGAATTTGAGATTCATATGATTTTTTATTGATTTCTTAACTATGTTAGTTAATATATTTAGTTCTGCTTTTATATGTGGGTTTTTGGTTTGGTTCCATAGCCTTCTGGTCCTGTTTTTGACGCATATTATGTTTTTGATTTCTACCGGTAGGGAAGAATGATTAATTTTGTTATGTGATTGAGTATTTGAGGGCTGCGATTCTGATATAGCTGTATGTATTATGGTATTTAATAATGTTACGGCGTTGTCTATTTCTAAAGAATTATTTAAAATTTTGATTTTTGGTATTAAATTGCTGGTTATGTGTTGGAATTTAATCCAGTTTAATTTTAGTGTGTTTATTTTGGGGGTTGGGGATCGCGGGGGTGGGATTTGACGAGTGAGTATATTTACCGGTAGATGGTCAGAGTCGAGTTCGTGATACGGAGTTGAATAAAAATTTATGTTGCTGTCAGTCAGTCCGATGTCAAGGATGTCTGGTTGCTTTGTAACGTCTCTTGGGTAGTATGTAGGTTCAGGAGGGGATAGTATGTTGATAGTGGTATTGTTTGTGATTTGTGATAGTATTTTTCCTGCTTGGTTGCATGTACGACATCCCCAGTTTGTGTGTTTAGCGTTTAGGTCTCCTAGAATTAGTGTTTTTTTGTTTGGGGTGAATAAATTGAGAATATTTTGGGGTTGTATTTTTATTGATGGAGGTTTGTATGCTGTTATTATATTCCATGGTTCATTGTTTAGTGTTAGGGTTATTGCCACTGTTTCAATTCCTGCGTTGTTTGGTGTATTAATTTGATGATAGGTTATGTTATTCCTGACTGCAATGAGTACACCACCTCCTTTTTGTTCGGTCCTGTCATTTCTATAAATTTTATATTCTGGAATGTATAATTTGTTGCTATTATTTAGGTGTGTCTCTGTTATGCATGCAATGTCTATGTTATATGTGTGCAGGTATTGAGTTAGTTCTACTTTTTTGGATGAGATCCCATTTGCGTTCCAATTTGTGAGTGATAATTACTATGGACTTGTATTGACATTGTTGTTATTGAAAAATGCTGTTACTGCACTTTGAATTGTATTGATTATAGATGGTATGAGGGAATTTATGAAGTTAATAATACAGGACGATATAGAATTAATTATTGTATTTAACAGGGGATTATTATTATTGCCTTGTTGGTTTTGTTGGGTACGGTTTAGTTGTGATCTCATGTTGTTTTCGAATCCTGATTGGTTTGTAGGGAGATTGTTTCTAGTGAAGTTACGTATTGGCTGGGTTGTGGGTAGAGATGGAAATTGTTCTTGTTGGTTGTTAAAAGATGATTGAGTTGCTCTTTGGAATGAATTTCTTGTATTAAAGGTAGGGGTGGTTTTCTTTTCGACAATATCCTTATAGTACATACAGTTTTCATTTCTTATATCTGCACGGTGATTGCCTTTGCAGTGAATACAGGTGGGGTTTGTTTTACTTTCGGGACACGTTACTGTATAGTGATTACCGGAACATATTGCGCAGTTAATTTTGTGATTGCAGTTGTTTTTGGTGTGCCCGAAATCTAGACATCTGAGGCATTGTATGGGACCTTTTGCTTTGCGCCTTTTTTCTGGCTTGACAATCAAGTTGCAGATTTGATTAATTTGTAATATATTGTCTATGTTTTGACTACCGTCGAACTCAGCTGCCACTACCGGGATGGGGATGTTGTCTTTATACAGTCTAGTTACACTTGTAAGCGAAGGGCACTTTCCCTTTAGGTCTTGATATATTTCTTCCTGTGTAATGGATGGATGGAGATTCTTGTAGACAATAGAAAATTTTTTGTTTGCTGGGTCTTTATACGTGTGAAATTTTCTGTTTGTTCTGATTAGATATTTTATTGCCTGCCTAAAGTCCGATATAGTTTTGAAAAGCACTTTGATTTTGTTATTAACAATGATTGAAGTAAACTGGTTTGTTATTGAGTTCTTAATTTCTCTATTGAATTCTGCAACGTTCTGAATGTGGGCTACAAAGATGGGTGGTATTTTAATGTTTAAATTGGTGTGGTCATTATTTTGTTCATTTATGAATGGAAACCTATTGTTCTCGCGTTCGTCACTTTGTTCGCCGAGCTCTGAGAATCTGTTCATTATAGGAACATTGTATTGAAGCTCAGTGGGTTTTTTTAATTTTGCACACGTATTAATACTGGACCGATTCATTTTTTTGGTCTCGGAGTCACTTTCACTTTCACCTACTGACCTTTTCTGCGCGTGGGCCGGTTGTGAAGGTGGGAGTGCTGACGACTTGTAGATTTGGTCGAGGTAGGCCGTGTTGTTGCTGGCCTCGGTGATGGTTGGGACTGGCGTCACAGCGAGGCTTATGTCCATGGCCTCGCCGCTTGCTGGTACTGGAGATACTGGTGATACGACACCGTTGTCGCCGTTGTGGATGATGCGCAGGGCTTCTGATAATGTTTGCCCTGTGTCTGGGTTAATGGCATAAGCCATTAATCTATTATCTTTGCGTAGCTGGTTGTGATCAGTGCTGTATGTACACTTACACT
This sequence comes from Gryllus longicercus, assembly GCA_038098605.1. NCBI lineage: Eukaryota > Metazoa > Arthropoda > Insecta > Orthoptera > Gryllidae > Gryllus > Gryllus longicercus. Next base: position 5,726,487 of record JAZDUA010000027.1, on the reverse strand, counting down.
AGCACGAACACTAAAGACACTCGGTTGAACAAGCGGCAGTGGCGACCGTTAGCCGCGCCCGGCGACAGGCTGTCGACCGACCGCTGGGGTGTAGCGTTGATAATTGACTGCTGTCCCTTCCCCTGCTCTACCCCTCCGACGCTCCCCAGCGCATTAAGGTTGCGGTCTCCTCCTCCAAGGGCCACGCGCCGTCTCCGCTGCGGTGCGAAATCGGGTTCTTGCCGTGCAAACATTTGATGCCATTCATTCTCTGGACAGTGGTGTGTGCGGGTCGGGCTGAGCGGTCACAGTATGTGTGTGTTTGTGTGTGCGCGTGCGTGTGCGCACGTGCATGTGAGGTAGGTGTATGTGCGTGAGTGGTACGTAAGTGTGCGTGTATATACGTGCGTTCATGTGTGCGAGCGGATGAGTGCGTGCGTGTTTGCGCGTGGGCCAAAGTAACCCCCGCGTCTGCCTGACGGCTCCCTTTCGTCGAGGTGCAATTTCAAGGACTCATAACTGCCAGTTAGGTGAAAGTGTCTGAAGAAAATTTACTTTTGAAAAATACTTCATGTTGGGCGCACAACGGTCATGATATCAACGAAATTAACTTGCTATACTCAGTTTTTCATCTAACATCTCCATCCAACGTACTCCTTTACCATAGTTCCTCCTGAAGTGTCCTCTTTCCTCCAACCCTTTTCTATCGTCCTCAGCGCAAACTGTTGCCTTGAACTAGTAATACTCTCCCAAAACATTACAATCTAGCAAGATCAAATCGCTATTCTAATACTTTGTCTACACCTGGATTGTTCCCCATTTCCATACATATTTAGATTGTTGTACTAGTAACATCATTATTATCCAATATGTTCTTGATTGGGGAAAATGTCAAATGGTCAAGCGGTGTAACGTAGATGCGTGAAGATAGGGGTCGAATCTGTAGAATCGGAAGTAGAGAAAAACTGCAAACATTCATTGCGTGAGCAGCCAAAAATAAGATTATATGCTGCAAAGTAGGCAGGGCTTCGGAAGATGTACGCTCTCGTTTGGCATACTGCTATTTTGAGCGCCGTCTCCAAAAGGAGCGTGACGGAGCATCTTGCTAGCTCTGCTTTTGATAACGCAGTGCGAAACGCATCCAAGAATGTGCAGCTCAACGATTTTTTAATATCCGTCAACCAGGATTTCTTTGAACTTCCAAAGAACCTTTTCCCATTTATCCTCCCTTTGATAATGAATTTCAAAAACTGATAACTTTTGCTTCGTTCTAAATACTGTATGTTTCTTTTCTTTCTTGTAAGCAGTTGTTCGTTTTGTTTTTTTATCTGTTTAAGAATTTGTATAATCGTAATTCTTACATCCCAAATAATTTATAAGATACCGCGAAAACATAGATTTTAAAGACATTATTTTATATTATGTTGTATTTTCTGAAATGGTTGGTCTAAAATAAAAAATGAAGCATTTTTTTCAAGTTTCGAAAGTGAAAAGTGGAAAAGAATGAGAAGTAGAGCTTTGAGGGTTAAGAGGCGACCTACCTCAAAATTTCAGAATTTATCTATTCTACAACTCTCTCTCAATGTAAAATGGCATTTATTTATTCCAAATTAACTAGCTTTAATGAAATCGGGGTCATTGTAGTTTTGACATAGCACTTTTCGCATATGCTACTAATATTCTAATGAAGAGGGGAGAGAAAACAAATTGCATTAGAAATAAGTGTGTAACTTTTAATCATAAAAATAATAGAATTACACTTTTAAACATGCAAAATCGATAAGTTAATCATCAATAAGTTATCAATAAGTAATCATCAACAATCAAAATCAATATTCCTTCGTATACAAATACTTTTTCGTTGGGTGTTAGTATTCCAATATACTCTATTTTAATAAGGGATGAGAGTACATTTTACTTCTAGTCCCATGAACTTGCTGTGACTATGTAGAAATGCATTTATGAAGATATGGTCAATAACTGATTGTCGCCATACTACTAATTCACTAGATCTACATTGCACAAAAAAATCGATCACGTAGCCATGTGAGGCATTTGATGATGTTGCCGAGTTTACTCCAATTGAACAAACACAATACTCATGTCTCAGAGCTCATAAGAATCGTGGTCTCTCTTAATAAACCTGATAAAAATAACAGAAGACTATTCTCTTCGTTATTTGATTTGTTGTGCAGACTATTTTACCACGCATTGTACACGCTGAACGAAAACTGAATTATGATTCTTAATGTTGCTTCTCTCTTTTCAATGTTCTCAGATAATTTCCTGACCATCAGGGTTAATACGCGAACCTTATTTCTACAGTTTTATTGTATATTAAGTTATACGATTTTCCCACTTATTTCAAATAGATGATAGAGTATGAAAAGAAAGTTAGCAAACTTGTACAATAATCCTGCTGAATATTCCAGAATTTCGACATTATTTTCTGCGGATCCAAAATTATTCGCACGGATCGCCGACATAATTTTATAAGGTACAAACTTTTTTACAAACTCTCCTTACTTTTCATTTGCATATAAGTTCCTACTCTTTAACGTCTGGAGTAACGGCGATATTAGAGAAAGTTATTAACCGAGCGTAATCTCGAAAACGCCAATTCAAGTGGCGTAGGGGCAGTGGGAATTGCGAATGGTTTCCTTTTACAGAAAGTTCATAAGGGTTTCATTTCATAAATTACTACATAAAAAGCTAAATGGGATCCCCATACTCCGTGCATATTTCCACAAATATCCCTGGCATGTTTGTCCCCATATTCTTCCCTCTCCAAGTTTCTCACAATCTCCCATATGAACATTCGCGTGTTCCATCACATGTTCTCCATTCAGTCTCACACTTTATATCATGATTATGTGCTATTGCATATTTCCCTGCACTTTTCCCAAATGTTCCCCACTTGTTCCTAACACGTTCATCGCTTTTTTTCTGCGTGTTTGAAGTACATTTCTTTATGAACATATTTGAGTTTGTCTTTATAAGTGTACTTGTTTGTGCCTAAATGTTACGCAAGAGAGGAAGAAGGATCTCTAATATTCAAACTTTGTAATTTAAGTTGCACATTGTACATATTGTAAGTAGCATTCGGTGTTTGACCACATGTTAAAAATTACAACTAGCGTACCCTTGTGAAAACTCTCGCATGTTAATCTCCACCATTTCCCTACCCTTTCCATTCAGAAGGAAAGTTGTTAATGAAACGTGTTTATTTTAAAAAAATGTATAAATATAACATCATACTTACAGAATATTACATAAAAATAGAAAGAATTCAATGGATGTTGCAAACAAATGTTCAAAAAAGGCTTATTCAGAGTATGTCTTTCGGCCAATTCACACTTCCTTAAAACAACATTTGAAGTAATTTTTTAATCTTCCTTGACAGCTTTTCGCTTTTCGTCATAGTCACAAAAATATTCAAAAAGCTTTTTACTCTTGAGAAAGCTACGTGACTGAACACGCTGACTTGAAAGTTTCTCCGAATCACTGCTGATAACGAAAATACGGTACAACACACGGTATAACACGATACAGGTACAACACAAACCAAACCTAACAAGACAGTCTTCACTCTTCACTGTACACCCACACCCCTCCACAATTAGGTACACAGCAATTACAGACTTCGGCAAAACGTAAAATGAATGTTTTCACTATACGCATAAGAAACAATCTCCATCGGTATCAAGCAACTATTAATAGCAATAAGTTGTTGCTGCGAGAGCGAATCTTGAATTAATAATTATGCAAATAAACCTCCTCAGTCTGCGCCAATCACGGTGTACACACAAAGTGTAAGCAATATAAGATAGAGGAATCCAAGCCTTCTAAGCGTGACGTCACAAAGATGGCCACCATCACCAAAATATAGGTGGCATTGGTAGTATCGATAAATACCGAACCAGCAAACAATAAATGTCCAAAAATATCTTATCCTGTAGATTACGGTGTTAGGAAATTTTAGTTTTCGAGGTCTTAGAACGCTTCGTTGGTGAGTTATTTAACGATATAGCTGATTGAGTGCATGCTGCATATAGCTGATTTTTGACATGAATATTTAGATTTTTTTAAAAAAAATCTTTCATATTTTTTAATTCAAAGTGCAATTTGTCATCTCTCCGTGAAATTCGCTGTCTTTAGAGACCTCATTTATAAAGATAGGTTGTGTGTGAGAGCCGTAAAAGGAATGAACTTTTGGGAGACAATATAATAAAGTTCCAGTGCCAAGCAAATTCAAAGTAACATCCAAGACATTATTTTTGTTAGTCACTGCCCGTATCAAGATTGTCATTTATCTTCAGTGGCCCGAAGACATTAACGTTGTCAGAATTAACTTAAATTGTGATGATGAACAGGAAAGATTAAGGGCAAAAGATCATTATATATATATATATATATATATATATATATATATATATATATATATATATATACATATATACTTTCTCGCTACCACTGCCGCGGTAGAGAGGAAGTTATGTAACGCTGCACGAAAAAACGAATTTTCGGCAGAAAAAATATTACAGGGAACTGGTAACGAAAATGTGGATAAATTCAGTTGCAAACTAGAGAAAAAATCTTCTAACTCGTGGTGTAGCCAGAGTACACGTTTTGTAGGTCCTTGATTCCGAAATGTCGATTGACAGCAAAACTTCTGTCTGTCCGCCCATCTGCCTGTCCGTCTGTGTACAATCTAATAACTAAACAGTTCAGCTGTTTTTTTCCAATATTTATATTCTCTAATCGATCTGGCGGATACCACGGACTCTTGATTTTGAAATCCATATTTTAATTTTGGGGAGTACTCTTCAAGTAGCACCTGCAATATTTTCGAAATTTTCAAAAAATGGATCTAATGTTTTTTATTCAATTTTGTTGATTGTTAGTGTAAAGGATGTTTAAGAGAATGGTGCAGGTCTCATATGCGTTGAAAAGTCTGATTTTTCGAAAGTTTCAAAAATTCAATTTTTTTAGCGTGTTCCTAAAACTAAAACATTAAAGATGTGTACAATTTTTCGAAAATTTGAGTATTTTTGGCGTAATTTTGAGTAAAATATAGGTATTTTTTAAATTTTATTTAAACCTTTTTTTCTCAAGAACGGCTCTATCGCTTTCCATGAAATTTTGTTGTTGGATAGTCTTTTTGTAGTTTAAGAAAATGGTGCAGATCCCATGTTGGTTAAAACACTGATTTTTGGAAAAAATAAAAATTGTTTCGGCCTCTTTTTACAACTACAACTATGAAGATTTTTTCGTTAATGAAATGTGTTCATAAAAAACAAAGGAAATGTATTCTTCTTAAATGTGTTCATTATAAACAAACGAAATGTGTTCTTCAAATAAGGTCATGTTCAATTTTTGAAAACGAGTATTGTTGGGAAAATTTTGTGTCAACCATAAGCAATTTTTATTTTCTTTAAACCATTGTTTCTCAAAAGGTATCAACAATGGTAGTTTGGAAAATGTTGTATCCCTTACAAATTAGAGGTCATTGTTAAGTGTTGCAACACATAGTAGTAACTCCTCACTGATAACAGGTGATAATACCGTCCGCAGTTCTTTCGCGTTAATATAATATAATAATTTTATTGTCGGCTAATATACGCAATGCGCATCGTTGGTACATTTATGTAGAACTTGGATAAACTAAATTCAATAATATTACATAACTATTATCAACATCGCGAGAAAATAGGTGCTTTTGTATCACCACTAGTTTTCTCTCTATTGTAGCGGACCGAGATCCACTGTAGTTTCCTCTTCGGTAAGAGAGACTGGGCGTCCTTTGTTTAGATCTCGTCTTGTAGGACAACTTGCGAAATGACATGACACTCAGGAAGAGTCTCTTTAAAAAGAATGACGCTGTTCTACGGAAACATTTCTTCTTTACTCTGCGACAAGAAATGTTGCTTTCTCTTATTTCTCAGAATGAACTTGATGTAGATCTTAAACAGCCATGCCCATCAGCTTATGAGAAACCGTGAACAGAAAACTTGTGCTACGGCTGACTGGAATATTAACCCCCGTCCTGTGCCAAAAAACGCAGTGCATACAGAAAGTAAGTTTTCCTATTTTGTGAAATAAAATATAATACAGTTACGTTTGGGACGTTCTCTCACATACTCGTAAACTTCCCTCACCCCGAAGCACGGGTGAACAGAATCAGCAGAAGTTGAGTTCCAGAGTGAAGGTCCACTTTTAAGGCCATGATTTAAAAAATGCCACTTTTTTGAAGTTTACAATTTTTGCAAAAAATGTGCAGGCCATTCTATTACTTTTGGTGGTTTATGGACCTCCTGAGTTCTTTCGATATTCAGAATTTCCCTTTCATCTACCAGGAGAAACATTGCATTAGAACACGTCGGTGTTTTAATGGAATGTTTCTCCTGGTGGATGAAAGGGAAATTCTGAATTTCGAGAGAACTCAGGAGGGCTCACATAACATTTATAAAAGTACATAGTAAATTAAAATCTCATAAATTTAATTTTTAAATTTCAAGATTTTTTTCAGATTGACATTCACATTTATTTAAGTTGAACTCTTACGGCCTAGCTTACAAACCAGATACTTACAAACTAATCAAAATCTACTTTGTCTTTCTTTCTAACGTATCGTCTCCTGTATTGTTGGCGAATACGATTGGGGGAACTGACAGATACTGTCGTGAACTGATCTTAGATTTTGCATCACGAACACTAGTGTGTTAATACCCCGAAAACGTATTTTCGCAAGAGGAGAAATCCCTTTAAAGAGACAGAAAAAACTTAAAAGAGGTCAATAAATACAGTGAGTTCTAAGCTTCCACGTAACGTCTACGTATCTGGCTCAAAAACGATCGGACTGATGAAACGCATCTTAGACGGTGGGGCTGAACTAAACATTCCATTGCGACGTTATTCCGGTGGAAACACTTGACGCAGTCACGGCTCTATGACAGTTAATTTGCGCGCTCCGTAATTGAGCGCACCTGGAGGAGGAAAGCATCGAACGCGAGGCCGAGCCTGATCCGCGGAATGCGCCCGAGAGCCTCAACTTGTCCCGTCCGAGGCGGCGAATGGGCGGCGGGGGCGATCCCCGAGGGGAAGGGAAGGGAGCGGAACTGCACTTCCCACCACCCCAACTTCCGGAAGTGCGGAGAGGAATAGAAAACAGCCTTCGGCAGAGTGGTATGAAGATCGAGAAGTTCTGCCTCCATCTCGAGCCCCTCAAGAACGCCAGATGGCGCTGGAGATCCTTTGAGTTGGAGAAACCTCTATGGTCTTTCATGGATTCGACATCTTTGGTCAAAAATTGCTTACATATCATGATATTAACGAATTTCAATTATCGATTTAAAGAAAACAAGACTTTGATGCGTAAACATTCCAGGTCAACTTTACAAAGCTTTCATTTGCAAGACCCAGAAAACAAAATACAATCAACAAAAGTTCAGAAAAATAGCTGATTCGTGTTCTTTGTAAAAAAAGTCTTGCTTCCGCAGCTCGAAACGAATGTTAGTGACATTCAATCAATTTTTTTAGGGTTTACAGAAAACTGGTAAAAAGCCAACTGTGTAAGAATTCAATCTAATATATAGTTTGAAACACTTGTCTGTTTTACCTGCATCAAAACATATTCGCTTAATATGCGAAAACTTGTGGTCTTCATGAAAAAAAAAAATTCGATGTCACTGTGCGACGTGAGAACATCAAACAACTGCAACTGCCTCACTCTCTTCTACACACTAGCGCTACAGGAGCATATGTAATACGTACCGGTGCTCTAAACAATTGAAAAGGATGTGATGCAAAGAAAGCAACAGTGAAGTTGAAAACTTGACTCAACGAAGAGAACTGAATAATAAAAGATTATGCAGATATAAAGTCCATTATGCAATATTATCAAATGTAAGACATACAAGTCAAAGTCACTGCAACAAAAACATACGTCTTAGCATACATACGCTTTTTCATACCTCTTAGCAACAACTCCTACTTTTCATTTTAAGGTTGAATATAAACAAAGATATGAACAGACACAAAGCGACAATTATAAGTATGAAAACACATTATAGGGCTAGGGTATTTGCGACTTTAGAAATGTTATTTTCGACTTTTGAAAGCAAATATTTAGCTCATTTCCGTCCTTCTAATTTTTCAATCATGCTTGTATCAGTTTATTTGAAAGAAACAGCATTTGGCAGTCAGTATTTGAAATAAACATTACCTAAAATAATTACATAACATTAATTAATGAATTTGGCAATTTCGTAAATACATTTTTGATAATTAGCATACAAACACAAAACTAATTTTTTGTAAGATTTGTTGTTCAATCCTAAATTATGTCAAGTGAAGGATTTCCTATTTTCGCTCATTACAAATTTGTAATGAGGAGTATTGTAGGAATGGTTGGCTCAATCGATCGATACCACTGGTATCAATCAAAACTAAATTTTTCAGGTACTTATTCTCTTAAAAAACTGCTCTTTTATGTAACCAGGATTTGCAATGCATATTCGAGTGCTTTAACAAGAATAGATCACCAACAGTCCCTGTTTCTTCCTTCCTTGAAACAGTTTCATTAATTTTCTTTGCTTCTTATAGAACAGCGCAGACACTTGCAAACGTTTCAATGGAATCATATCAGCAACATCAACGAAGAGAAGAAGCAAGGGAAGCAAAATGTTTGCAAAATTTGAAACACGATAATCTATTCTTTTGAGGAAGTATGTAAGGGATTATTTATTGATAATATTGTGAGGAACACGTTATTGTGTTTTTTCACTGGTAATGACGCAGTATGAATACTTAAAAATAAATCTAAAAGAAGGAATACATGTGACATGAATACAATAACGAACAGGAATAAAAATAAGTTCACAAATAAAACAATCTGGGTCTTTATGTAAAATTAAAAGTCACGAATGCTGACTTAAGTAGCATAAATAAAACAGTGACCTTAATAGTCATCTAATTTTTACAAGATGTTTTGCTAAAAAAATTGTTTAGAATTTACAAGCGATTAAGCTAGAAAAGCGCCCAGATTCTGCACCTGCACATTCAAACGTACGCCTTTTGTGTCGTTTGCGACAGATTAAAAACCTAAGGACTAGATGTCTCTTACATGGCTAAGACACTGAGGTGATAATAGTAACAGTAAAGAAATGAATGCCCTTCTGGATGGAAGTGTGAAACGGCCATTCATTTGCTTTCAGTGCAGCAGAAGACGGGAAAAGGGGACAAGATAAGTTGCATCGTGAGGCGCGCGTCCTGGCTGTAGTTGCGCCGCACAGCCGCCGGGTGCTGCTGGGGGCGTCTGGGGGCTGCGCTGCCGCCGTAAATAACGCCCCCGCCCCGCCCCCGCCCCGATAAGCGGCGCCCGGGAGGCGGAGTCGTTAGGGTAATGAAGCGGCGCCCAGCGGCCCCTCGGTGCCTCAGCGATCCGCCTCCGCCCTCCCCCTCCACGGACCCGACCTGCTCGCCACTGCACAGCCCCGCCAGGCCTCTTCGCCCATCGTCGCTCTCTCTCGCCCCGCCCCGCCTCGCCCCGCCTCGCCCCGCCTCGCCCCGCCTCGCCCCGCCGAGACGCTGCAGAGACATGGCAATCCAGACTCTGAGCTAAATTCGACTGGTATTGTATAAGCTAAGTACTAACCCCATAGAGTAAGCAGTTAGCCCTAAAACAGATGGCATCTATTTGAAATTGATGCTAGGAAAACTGTTTGCTGACAATTGGTAATATCGAAACTCTTGTTATAGGAAATTGCAATCTTTCAGCTTGAGATACTGCAGCATTCAAAAATCTTCAAAAAAGCAACTTCAAAGTGGTGTAGCGTTCAATTACAAGAATATAATTGAGTCGTCAGCGGATTCATTCACTGAAAAATCTCATCGTATAGTTTTTCCGGATGATGTCATAACAAATTTCAATGGTCATACCAATGCCTAAACGTTACAATTAAACTTATCTCTTGAATCATCTCTTTTTGCAAAACGAGGGCTCGCACGAACAGCAAACGCAATGTGACCATTATTAAAAGCATGGAGGAAGAGAAATAACAATAATTAGTTTTCTCGAAACACTTTTGTGACGATACATCATGAAAAATGCATGATATATTGACAAATCGCCTGCTATCCTCTAAAGAATGCTCAATCTTTATGTTCCTCTAGATCCACGAGAGTCGAAAACATCTTTGTACTGTGATTCCTGCCTTGTTATGCTTATCTTCATATCGGTGCATACGCGAAATTTCACCTGATAAACCCTGCCTTTCAGGTAGCTCCCCAGCTAGAAGATATAGATTGCTCGAGAACAGGAATACATAGATCGTCACCAAATGTGTAATAGAGAAGTTGCCAAACTGGATGAATGGTATGCACATCTTCTTTGTATTAATATCAAGTGAGGTGTCGGGTATACCTACTGATAGATGAATTGATCAGCTAAGCAGAAAGCTATCAAACCAGTGCATGCAACCAAGCCTCGCCATATCAATAAAGGCATATACTATATTTTTGTATGTCTTTGGCACTGATAGGACAAGCAGCACAGTCATCTGAAAATACCTACGAATTCAAAATACTGAAACCATGCACATTGGAACAACATTTCGAAAACATTTCAGTCCTTGTTTATGTTCACATTTCGGTTCCTTTACTTGTTTTGCAACTAGAACGGTTACGAAGGAAACAATTATGACCACCCACTGAAATGAAGACACGGACAAGTTATAAGTGGGATAAATGCATAGATGTACATAACTATGGGAACGGTGTGCAATGATACCCTTAGACGTACAACACTAGTTTTGCCAGTCTCGCGTATCTAAAGGGATGTGCGTATCTACTCTTTTAGTGTGGGGATATTAGCTCGGTATCTGCCATTTTGTTGGCAGGAGACGTCACCAATCTCAAAAGTGCGCAGCGACGTTATTGCAACGAAGGGACTGCAATCCACCAGTGCTCTGTATGTCAAACAATCGTGCTCGAATCAGCGCCGAACTGTGAGGAATTATTTCATAAATTTCGTCGTCTAAGAGGTGGGTGCTCTAAGGGCAGGGTTTGCAAAGGGAAATGAATCCAATTTTTTTGTTCACCACCTTTTTGTTGTTTTTTGTGGATATTTTATTCACCAATAAATTGAAAATTATTTATCAACTAATGTAATAAAATTTTAATAAAAGAATTTTCTTCCTTATCTTCTCTTTGTGCCCAGAATTTACAGGTATTCATATTTACAGGATCTTCTCCCTATCATCTGATGTGGTCTGAAATTCATAGGAACACTGAATCGCCCACTGACGCAGCTGGCTGGCTACAAAACCACGATGTTCCTCTCCTTTCTAAAGTCCTCCTTTTCTATCTTTCCTTACAATACTGTCTAAAGGAGTTCGTATTATTACCCAAGGAATACGTGGCCCAGTTTTTATCGTCTTTGTGGTTTTCAATGGTGGTCTGCCCGTGCCAAGCACCTTATCATTGGACTCTTTTTTGAATTCATAACCTTCTTCTGTAAGTCCACAAGTCTGCATTTCAAACATTCTATTCTATTCAATGTAATAATTTTTAGAGCTCTTTCTTTCATGTCATTTCAACTCACTCTTTTAATATTTCCAAAACCTTATTCTGCGTATTAAAGATTTTTGCTTAGAATTCTTCTATATTACTTTCAGGAAAGTGACTATACGTTGATAAATCTGGTGTTAATATATCCAGCAGAGATATGAACTAAAAGAGAGTATAAATTCACGTATTATTTGTTACGTACTATTTAATATTTCAAATTGTTTTCTTTAGTCATTTCTTAAAAACTCTTTCCAGAAAACGATATGCGGAATATTCGAAAAAACTACACAATTTTAATTTTTACTAATTCAAAACAATTTAATGAGAATGGTACTTGCGCCCAACTATATGCTAACTATATAAAACGTTTAAAGAAAATATTTGAAGCTTTTCTTAAGAAAATTTAGTGTACGTGTTTATGGAAAACTTTCAACTTTGACAAGAATTATTCATTTCAAAAAACTGTTCTATAAATTACTCTAATGTTGACTAAATTTTACTAAGAAATAAATCTCCAGCTTCAATAATGAAGTTATTCGAGAGACTCGAAAAAAGTTGAATCTGAGTATCACAAATTTTAATTGTATAAATCTTGTAGCGGGCATCCAGATTGGAAAGAAATTAATAGGCGGGTAAGTATTTCTACGTTCATCAGTAGGGAGGATCACAGGCACAAACAGGCTACACGTTTTTTTTTTTTTTTTTTTTTTTTTTTTTTTTTATTCAGTCATTGTGTGTCCTGTAAAGGGCAATTGGCCTCGGCATTAGAACTCGATGTTCCTAGTCGGTTACCCAACCAGGAACCCGCGATATTTCGAATCCCCTTAATCTTCGTGACGTGATGTAATTAACGAATTCGGCTAGAGGTGCCGCTTTCTCGGTTGTGGCCTTTCAGTACAACCATCCTAGCATTCGAATGAATGACCAAGGAAACCACGAAAACCCCGGTTAGGATGGCCGGTACGGGGACTGAACCCGGTTTTCCTGAATGCGACGTTAGCGCGATATGCCCTTATTCCCTCCACTCGGTATGCTGCACGGTATACATGTACAACAAACCACAGTGAGGGGCGTCCGGAGCTTTTGGGTCTTATCGTCTGCCGCGAAAAGCTGTTGCTAAACCTCAGTGAAGTTAAGAAACCAAACATTCGTAATTAAATATTGGTTATCGTTTTAATAACTGCTTGGTTCGATTTAGTTTACAGCGCCACAACCACGCGCGTAGAGATATGGTAAACCGTGCAAGACCCCTGCCGGTTGCAAAAAGCAGATTACATAATAAAGCTCCCGATGTGACTGTGCCCCGATGTTAAGCTGATAGCTAAGACCAAATTATACCCTTCGTAGATATTTTAAAACACAGAATCGTTATTCGTATTGTACTCTAGTTGTTTCTACAGTCGTGCTGTGCTAAACCAACGCTACGACGGTATCCCGCAGGGTGATGAGATCGCTGTCCCTCAGTTGGCTCAGCGGTTGATGACAGCTGTCACGTATGGATTCAATATAATGGTTCAAGTTCTATTTTTTTCATTGCCCATACAAACGAGTTTTTCTGTCTAGAAAACACCAGTGTTTGTTGCAGCATTCGACAGCACTCTCTATACTTCATAGAAGTATATGAGGAAGTAAAAAGTACTATTTGAAACCTCAAGTAACGGGCATCAATACTCCATTATTAAGTTGACGGCATTCTCTTCTTCCTCGCACGTATCAAAATGTACTTGACACTTGTCTATTAATACCATCACGCAATTCTTGTTTTGTACCATTGTATTGTGTCCCTTGATTTCTAAGCGTAGCCAAAGTGGGGCTCACCGTGCATGACCTGTCCTGGCGCTCGCCTGGGGCCTGCCCGCGGCGCCGCCGCCGCCGCCGCCGCCGCCGCCGCCGCCGCCGACCCCATTGTGTGCAGAGTGCCGCGAGGAAGTGGCGCGGCGGGCGGCGGCTGGGCGGGAGACGAGCGCGCACCAGACGACGGAGATGGCGGCGGAGGACACAGTCGAAGTGAGGGCGGCAGCTTCAGAAGCGGGGCAGAGGAGATGGCAGCGGTGTGAGCGGTGGGGACAGAGGATATAGTAGATATGGAGCGGGCGGCGGTGTAGGCGAGTGCGAGAGAAGAGGCGGGGAGGGCGGTAGCAGCGGCGTGGAGGCGTTGGCGGGGGAGGCGATGGGCCTGCGATGCGCCGAGAAGGAGAAGCAGTGCCAGAGGAGAAGCTCACCTGGAGGCGGCGGCGGGGCGGATGGCAGGGGAGGAGAGAGGTTGACGCAAGGTAGTCGAGCGAGAAAGAAACAGCCAAGATACTAGGGAAGATCTTCCATTGCGAGGAGAGCAAATGGGGTGTGAAATTTCTGCATAAATGGAAGAGGTACTGCGAAGGGTGCAGAGGATAGACAACGCAATATAACAGAAGAAAATAAAGTCTACATGAGATATGATTTATAAAACAAGATCATTTACAGAGGAAGTTGGTGAAAAATGTACGAAAGAATCGAGAAGACTAAGGGAGGAATTTCAGAGAAAGAAGAGTTGATATCAGGTTTCGAAATAACACGATCGATGTAAGATGGAGTTGTGGAGGGTAGAGCAGTCGGAAAGAAGAGCAGAAGAAAACGTAAAAAATGAAATTAAGGCTCCGGAAATTGAGCAAGGAAGGTGTCGGAGATTGAGTTGGAGGAGACGGAGTAGGACGGCGGTGGGGCAGGGGCTGCAGCAAGCGGACGGACGCGGAGAAGTGACTGGGGGCGGTGGCGACTGCGGGCAGCTGTGGGTGAGGCGGAGCTGAGGTGGGCCTGGCAGCGGCGCCTGGCAGCGGAGACAGGAGGCGAGGTTGTGGGATGAAGTGGCAATGGGCTGGCGGGATGGAGACTTGATTGATTGATAAGTTGATAGATTGATATTTCTGGGCTCTTTACCTTCAAAAATTATTAATCCCTTTAGTGCAGTGAAAATTATTATCGTGAGATGTGGCGGTGTTCCTCCTCAGGGGTATGATACGTTCCGACGCCGACCTACAGGTCGGCTTGCGGGGGATTCACCCTCCATGTATCTCCCCCAGCGGGGCGCCTATACGCTCTATGCTCCCGATCGGTCTCGCGGCAAGCGTGGTAGTGTAGTGCACGTTCGTGTGAGTGCATGTAAGAAAGGGGGAGGAAAGAACAACGAAGAGGAAGGAAACATCACGCGCGGTTCGTGATCCGTTTGCTAGGATGCGTCTCCGACATATCTTCTGGTGATGATCGGAGAAACTACGGAAACCTACCGATCAAAGCAGCTGGCCGCTAGAATTCTCCTCTAGACAGAGACTGAATTCGACCTAGCTAGGAAATAGTTTTGCAAGGCTAGTGTCGAAAATCCTTCTCGTACCCTAGGACCTCTCGCATAGTCAGACGCATAGCAATGACGTCAGTTGATGCCCTGGTCCACCTCTGTCGGCTCCATTGAGCAGGGTCTTGTAAGGTGTCTGGCGGGGTGAGGGACGGCTGGTGCCGCCTGTGAGAAGGTGTGGTTGGAGACTCTTCGAAGCTGCAGTGTGAGGGTGTGGGTGGCCGTCTTTGTGATGCGAGCTCCTCTCCTCCTGTGCACCTTCCCCCATCGCCTCCTCCCAGAGTCGTGAATTCCGCCCACACGTCGGGTGCGCGCACCCAAGCAGATAACCCAGATATTTCCTTCTTCGTTCCGCAAGCGAATTCTTCTGCCTGCTCTCGCTAGGGAACACACACAGACACATATCGCATGGGGTTTTGATGTCGCGAATTTAATAACGAATATCTAGTTGTCATCATCCGAAAAGAAGATTCATACGAGTATTCCACGGACATTTCTCTGTAGAGAATCATCGGTATTTCCAATGACACATTACTAGTTGCACGCAAGCACATAAGTCATATCATTTGTGATATCGAAGACGCGATAATTCGAGCGCGCAAATTCCATTTCCTAATGAAAAGGATCTGTCATGAAGTTAATGGGGAGATCACTTTCCGAAATGAATTTCTGCTTTAAGGTCGTCTCATGTCAAAACTACAGAAAGTTCACTGTCAGAATTTTCCTCTCTTAATATCTCAGGACATAATTACATCGTGAATAAAACTCAAAATGCGATGAGTTATTTATTACATTTTTGTATTTAAAATCAAACAATATTTTGACATAATTATCAGAAGTATGATACGTTGGCGGTGTATCTGTTGGCCCCAATCTATTAGGCAGGAAATCAATTAACTATACTTGTAGAGTGTCCCCGTGACAACCCACCTCTCACTGCTGGCTTCCACTCGTTCCGCCCTGCAATACCGCGCCCTGCATAATGTTAAGTTAGGACCATTGATGCTAAAGCCACTGACATTATTTCTTCGGACAACTCTAAGCGTATGTAATGTTGCATACTCCAAACACAATTCCAGTACCAATTTTGACCTTCAATTGGTCAAAGTGTAATTGCATTGAGTAAATAAAGTGCATTTACTGCGAAGTGAAGTGAACTACTTTTAGAAACAATATATCCGCTTTGTTGATTTATTCCTGTTCAAGATATTCATGGAAACAGAATGTGAAATTAATGTGAATTTAAATTCTGCTTAAACGGAAGAGAGAAATGTGAGTATACGAAATCTTTGGTAGATAGTTAATTTTCTCTTGTATTGTGGACCAAACGTTTCATTAATAATGTTACAAAAGTGTACATTTGCAGAAATATTATTTAATAATATAAAATGATCTGAAGAATGTTTCAAAATTATGGTCCTGTTAAAATACATATGAATCTGTTTACTTTTTCCAGAGATTATATCGGTCGGAGGGACAAAATTGGAAAATCAATTGTACGGGTTATTACAGTAACTGATCATTTGAGCTTACGAAAAGGAAGATAGTATGAAATCTCAGACATACACTTCAGTTTTATTACTATAGTAGATTATTTGAATTTTGGTAGATGACGGTCACATTTAAATGCTTTTAAACTACAATGAATCTAAATGATAAGAAGCCGTGAGTGGTGAGAGATTCGGTGTTTGTATTTGTGCTACATTTGCAAATATACAATTTGAGAAATTCTTTCCTTGCATTTTGTATGGAACCTTTGTGTTTTGTTGAATGTGTCATTATATAAAAATTCATTCATAATAGCGATCGCTCACAAACTACAGATGTTTCAAAACATTAAAATATCCATGTTCAAAATTAAAACATCTACAAAATACACCCCAACAAAACCATCTCTTTTTAAATGTGGTTTAGTACCATTTAGCATTAATGATCATTCGAAGAAATTAAAATTGGTAATGACCGATTGATTTATAATTAATATATAACTTGTAATTGATGTCAAAAGAGAGAAAAAATTAAAGACATTCAATATCAGATTCAATAATTAAAAATAATATCGGTGAATATTCAAATAACTTTTTTCTATTTATATTTATTATAAGCTCCAGAATTATTAATTACAGTTTTTAAAAATGTTTCTTAACCCCAAACCACTGTTAGCACTAAATAAATGACAGCATTCTCTTATCAGGCCTCTTCGAAGTGCTCTAAATGATATTTGTCTTGATAAGGACAATTTCCGCCCGTGATTGGTTGTTAGTTAGATAAGCAAATGATCTTGGCTGTTCGGGTGACGCTGTGTCGACGACTCTGGTGCCGACGTTTCGACAACCTTGTCGTGGTCTTCCTCAGGGCAGGTCTCCTTATGAAGACAACATGGAAGAAACGTCGGTGCAATAGCTTTTGGCGCGGCGTCACCCGGACAGCCAATTTCATTGGCATGGCTCCGGCCGCGGAAGCCTATGACTTCACTATTAGTTATCAGAAGCTTCAGTTGCTGTCCATTAGTCTCGCAGGTGAAGTGGATGTTATATCTTCGCAGGTGACGCTGCCCTCCCTCGCTAGGAAGTGCGACCCGGCGACGACTTACAGGTCGACGTCTTATATATATATATATATATATATATATATATATATATATATATATATATATTGAAACACGATAAGTGTTTCCCTCCGTAATTACAGATAATTAATACAAGATTATATTATTACTCATTTGGACTGTGCAGTACAGCGGCAGGTGCGAGCGAGCGGTGGGGGATTTGCGAACGCGACCGCTGCCGCTGTCCAACGAAGGGAGGGGGATTCTCGGCCGTTACAGGTGGCGACGGTTGAGGGGGACGCCGTGTGGCGGTTGAAAAAGCAGTGGCCGGGAGGGGGCCGAGAGGATGGTCGAGTTGTGAGAGACGCCGAGTGGCGAGGGTTATGTAGTCACGAAGAGCGCGTGGCAGAGGAAATACGGACAGTTATAGACAAAGTGAAGCACTGCCAATGATGAAAACAATTAATAGTATCACATGTGTAACATTACTGATTAGAAGCCGGGGATTTATAGCATAGTAATTGCGAGAGAGAAGTGGAACGAAACCAAGGAGAGGCGCGGTAATAATTCACGCGCTGGTATGGACGCAATGGACATTTTCAAGACCTAGTAATTACGCGTGTGTGAGCGAAGGCGAAAATATCCGAGGGTGCGGCCCAGGGACTTCTAGCGCCGCTTCTGCAGACCAGCACAGCACGTGTCTACGTCATCAGCAGCCCAAGGACGCCGAGCCGCGGCGGAGGTCGACCGTTGCAGTCGCCGGGGTGAGAAACCACCACGACTGAATTGTTAATGGGGCCCCAAGGTAATGATAAGATTACACGGTTAACTAAATCTTGGTACCAAGTTAAAGGGGGCTTTTGTAATTGATCAAGTGTATTGAACATTCCATTATAAATAAATTGTATTTGTTTGCTTTTACCAAAATTATTATTTGGACGCACCAATATAGTACCAAATTCCTCTGATGACCCATTCGCGAGCAAGATACCCGACCTTTAGAACTTATAAATTTGTAGTGAAAAGTACCAACCAACAGGTGCGTCACAGCTGGCGTCCGATCAGTGTATGCACTGATAAGTACTTCACAGCTGAGGCAGAACCAGGTACGTCACAATATATATATATATATATATATATATATATATATATATATATATATATATATATATATATATAATTTTGCGATATTTCCTTCCTCTTCCATATATATGCATATGTCTCCTCCAGGAGAGCAACGCTCCAACCGAGACAATCTCTCATGTACCGTTTGGTCTCCTTTATTTGTAATATATCTGTCTTTATTCAGAATTCTATAAGCGTTTATTAAGAAACACATTTTTACACGTGTGTGATTAAAGCCCACAGGATATCAAAAAGTCAAATTTATTTCAATAGTTTTGAGATTCTGCACGTTTCTCTTCAGCCCACGAAGTGGGAGCAGGCAGAATGCCTAAACCTCCAAAAATATAATTGGAAGTACCGAAAGGTACACCTTTGTGAATTACACCCTAAGAAATGTGACTGGTAGGCCTCCCTGGAAAGTTTCGAAAATAATAAATCAGGAGTTGAAGTCTCAGCACTTCTGAGACCATCGCTTTCTAAGATGTATTTGCTCTTAATATAAGAAAGAAAGTCTTTGATGGACTGTATTAATAGATATTAAGTATCAGAGAAACCATATTTTTATTTTTAATTACGTCTTACTTGCAAATATTTATTGATATTAGAAACGAAAATGAGATATTTATAAGAGAAATATTATAATGCGTTATAGGCAGCGATAATAAGTCGCAGTTCCTGTAAACAATTAACTAGTTGTCGCAGTTTCTGACATTTGCATCAGTACCTCAACAAGGAAGTGTAGTGCTCTGGGAAGGATTCGCTCTGTCCGAGAGTTAAGAAAGCTGAAGAAGGACGGTTAGCCGGCTTGAGATTTGTGGAGGTTGCTTTGAGTTTGCTCTGCACAACCTTTCCCCACAAAAAATTGCACTCCGTTATTTGCGCCATTTCGAATGCCAGCAGTTTCCGTGACTCTGCATTCAATGGTGATAAAATTTGTGGCACGAATTTATTGCCCGTCATAATGTGGATTAAGTGCAGTAATATCATTAAATGGATTTACTACTGCAAAAAGTTCCAACGAGATGGCGATGGGTGTCGGAGGCGTAATCTGCCAAACCGTGGATCTGACTTCCTCGCACACGCGTTTCACTGTGGCCGGTGCAGACATCACAACTACCCATCACGGACTTCAAAAGAAGGGATATAACCGTAAATTTCGTCAAAAACTGAAAAAAATTAAAACAATAAAAAATGTAGAGATGGTCCGACTATGAAATTGATGAATGTTATTATTTTAATTCCATTTATATTTTTATCTTTTATACTCCGACTTTTCCGACCATGAACCGTTCCCTCCCCTCCCCGCCAGCGCTGAGTTTAGGTCAGAGCCAGAATTGACAGAATTGTCTCTAAAGTGAATCTGACCGTGAGATCCTAGGGTTCGAATCCCGACGGGGATGAATTTTAAGCACTAGCTGAAGAGGTAGGTCGAATTCACTTGCAGTGTTGAGAATAATTCTGGTGGCAACTGCACTAATCAGTAGATCTTCGTGGTTTCTCCAGGCGAATGCCGTTGCAGTACCTAACGAAAGGATCATTGACTGGAGACGATCTTTCCTTCCTCTTCTCTGTCATTCTCTCATCACATAGGGGGAGTGTAGTTCAGAGTGTAACACACATGTCGGGAGCAGATATGTTTCCGGCTGCAGCGGTGCCTCTCCAGGGAAGATACCTGGAAGGGGAAATTACCCGCAAGTCGACGTGAAGGTCGGCACCTGATCTTATCATCCAGGGGGAGACACATCGCGACATTTGTGTTAAGGAAAATAAAAAAACGTTCGTTAAAAAATAACTAGGAGACTCCAAACATTCATTTCAGGTCAACCATTTTTCTTTATGAATTGTGAGTTGGACGGAGATAAATACACATTTTTGTGTACTCGAAACAACTACGGTAGAGTCGCGATAATACGAGGTAATTAGGACTGATGGAACCTCGAAATTAAAAAAAAAAATATTCCACGGGAAAAAGGAAAATACTCACCGAAATTTTTAAATACAATGAGTAAAAAAATAAAATTTAATGTGCAGATACTATTAAAATTTCAGATGCATACATACTACATGAGCGCGAACCAGTCACAGCAGTGTGGCAGGCAGATCGACACTGGCACCGACTGCCTCACACGTGACCTTCGACGCAGCGTTGCCAATCCTTCAAGAGCCAGCTCTCGATTATCGCCGTTTGTTTGCTTTTTTGGTAACTTGGTGCACATTAGGTCAGCTCGGATTGCACGGAATCTCGGATTAGCAAGACTCTATTCTCAAGAAGTTCAGTGATCCTGAATGGTACTCACTGTAATCCCGTTTTGCTTATTAATATAAACGAAGGGAAAATAAATTCGTACCCATGAACTTTTCTCTCACCGCGATGAAGAAACCTTGAAGAGGGAAGTGTCACAAGGTTGATGTAAATCATCCCACGCCCACCTCCACCACGCGCAGCCACGCCGCGCCCCTCGATGCGACATCGGTAACAAAACATCGATGTTAGTAAACATCGATGTTCAAAATTAAAACTTCAATGTTAAAAGTATATCGACTAAAGACCATCGATGTTTTTGCTTAGTAATCTTTAACACTAAATTTGTGTGTAAGAAAATGTAATTGGACTGGGTTCGTGTTTATCAATTCCGCGAATAAGGGTATTTAGAAGAAGGAGCTGACCCTACGTCCACGGAATATTTGTTCACCGTATCTCAAAGTGTGAAATGAGTATGAAGAAAGAGGAAATACAAGAGCATGGAGGTCATCTCGAGCGAGAGAGTTTGGTCGATGAGGGTTGTGCAAACTGCGTTCTTTTGGTTCCAACACACGAATATTTGTGGTACTCTCTGTACTCTGTGTTATTATTTCATATTTTAACTTTCACAATTTTGTGATAATAGGAATTTTTCTTTCAGAAACAAACATCTGAAAAGAAAAAAACAATTACAAAACATATATGTTAAAAAAACATCCATGTATTAAAAATCGACATAGATGTCTCATCCCTAGCCCCGACCCATCCCATCCCGGCGGGCCGTACCTTTTCTTGCCCCTTTACGCCCTACGCTCCACCACGTCTTGGCACAGGGCGTTCTATCGCGTCCTGCTCCACCATTCCCCTCTTCATTATGCTCCGCCTTCGCCTCTTCTCCACTCAGCGATTTGCCTGTCTGTTAGCTCTCCGCGCTTGACCCATCCGGGCAATCTCCCTTCCACTGCGCCTAGCGATTTTCTCCATTCCGGCCCTCCCTTCGCGCCGCAATCCCATCCCACTATTCTCTTTTCCACTGAGCTTCGACCCCTCCCGATCCTTCTCATCACAGCGCTTCGCCCCCGCCTCTATCCCTCCTCCATCCATTTACCATCCTCTATTCCTCCTCCATTTACCTCTCTGTTGCGCTCCGCGCCCCTGGTCCCGCCATTCCCCTCCCCATTGCCCTCCGCTCTCAGCCCGTTCCACACTCCCATTTGCATTGCGCTCGTCTGCGCACCTCCCCTCTCTATTGCGCTCCACCCCCTCCGCGTCCAATCATTCCCTTCTTCACTGCTCTCCGCCCGCTCTCCTTCCTTCAATTCTTCTCACCGGAGCGCTTCACCTTCCTTGCCATGTACCTCTGTGTCACGTTCCGCGCCCGCCCCACCCCGTCATTCTCCTCCCCTTGCGCTCCGCCTTGCCTCCCCGTTCCCTGCGCCCTGGCTCCGCTGCTCGCCGCAACTCGGCAAACGGCGGAAAAAGTCGCGCGAAAACAGCCCTGAAGTGAGTCAAGAGCAGAAACTCCGGGGAATCGACGGCGCCTGCGCCCTGAATGCCAAGAGCAGCAGCGGCGGCGGCGCAACGGCCGAGCGCAACTCAGATCAATCTCACACGTTGTAAGGGCGCGCGTGGAGCTGCGGTGGGCAAACCGCAAATAGGACGAAGTAGAGACCCTAGTCCACTAACGTGCATTTTATTATTGTATATCAAAAATAATTGTATATCAGCTAATGTACAAAAACAGAGAAATACCTAACTTTGGCTCTTCCCACTTGCATTACTAGAGAATCAGGATGTCCGGTGATAAAGAAATCAACGACAAGTAGAGATATATAAGGCACAATATACGCATAAATTCAATCTACTCGCTACGTAATATGAATACTGATGACAATCTAAACATGTTTTATGTGACTGTCTAATTTATGGTTGGCTTCGAGGACCATAGTACAATGATGTATTATTCTTTCCCAATAGTTTGATTGAACTAAACTCTAAAAGATCTAAAAATAAATACATCTTTTTTCACCAATACTGAAATTACGGCATTTATAATAAATGAATTGTTCAAGTTAAATTCTACGACAATTCTTACGAGTTGAATTATTAGTATCTTATAATACCTGTAAAAAAGGTGGTTTAATATTTTTTATTGTTTAAATTATTTTATATCTTATACTATTTTATTTTTATTTGTTGTCGTAATTATATTGTACCTTGTGTTAATGTATTGTAGTATGTTTTGTAATGTATTGTTTGTATTAGTATTATGTTGTGTTATTTTCACTTTTTTGTATTTTCTATATTGCTTGTGACTTTTGTGCATCTCATCTCCAGTGTGAAAAATAGTAAGGAAACATTAAAATAAAGTAAAATAAGTTGTATTAACAGAAACTTGTTGATTACTGTACTTCCTTTTGAATCAAAAGTGATTTGTAAGGAAACTTATTTATGATTGAGCTGTATTAGACAGCTGTACACAAAGCAATTGTAATAAGATAATCCTGTAAGGAAATTACAAATAAAATAGAATTGAACTGAATTATTGTATATTCTGTGCATTTACAGGTATACTGGTAGTAGGTAGCAAAGTAATTTATCTATTTGTAGTATAAAAGACAGCTCTAGTAAACAGTGTTACCTGGGTTGTAAGGTGACAGTGTTCCCTTGCAAAAATCGGATGTAGATAGATTTAATACAGTAGATTAATTTCTAGCGGACAAAAACATAAGCGTGTTCTTCATAATACTAGCAATAAATTTTTTTATCATTTTGGTCTCAGAATCGCAGATTCCCAAAGAAAGTAAATTTGTATTTGTCGATTTCCTCACAGCCTATGACCGTTAATTTCAGAAATTAAACTGCTCTTAGACTTAGGAGGTCAATAAAACCGTTTTCTGGGCAGAGAGTGAACTGCATTTCTGACGACCGGCTGGTAGGCTAAGATTCTTACATCCTAAAATCAGGCGCAATCGCAGGGCCGAACGCAATAGAAGGTTGTGGTAATTTGAACCCAATTCCTTCAATTCACTTGTGTATTTACTCGTTTGTTGCAGAAAAATTTCTTTTCGGCCACACTTGGAGCTACCACTAGAGGATTGATATAATTTAGACAACAGGTGCTCAAAAAGGCGCAATTCAGGAAAAAAAATCGGTAACTTTTTAACCAGTTTTATGTGTTTTTAGAGTGTCGAATTTAAGGTGTGTCACCTCCAAATTAGCGTTTTTACAAAAAAAATTAAAAACCCTAAAAGGTTTTTACTTCTTTCAGATGTTTGCTTATATGTCGAAAACCACGAGGTTTACCGAAATTGTGGACACATACATATTTAAAGTTATTATAATTATCTACCAATTTTTGGATAATAATTTTAGGCGCTAGAACTTGAAAAGAGGCAACTTTTCTCTATCCTAAAGGGAGAAATAGCTCTCCCCCGCTCTATTACTGCTAACTCGCGGCAGCACAAACGTCATTACATTATGGTTACAACTACTAGTATGAATGAATTATTTGCATTGTTAATTGATTGTTCCTTGCGAAACCAACAGGAAAATGTTCACTCTCGCCAGGTATTTGTATACGTAGTCATAAATAACTATAAATTAATTAAATTCAATGTATAGGATAACTTAAATATGAAGAAAACGAAAGAAAATAGAAGACCCAAAACATTCTGTTCAATAGGTTCTTATAATATTTGAGCCAACGTTATGTTTGTTTTGTCAAATTATCTGTAAAAGAAACTAAAAGGGAAAATGTATGGATATATGAAACTAAAGAGTAATTTTAAGAGGAGTTCACAAATATTACATAAAATTGGTGTTGGGATAAAAATAAATAAAGCATCACTACAGAATAAAATGGCTGTAAGGATTCGCTGGACTTGCCAACAGTTATCTATTATATTTCAAAGAGTTTAATTCACCATTATTTCCTCCATGCTCAAGCATGCCACTTACGTGGATTACGTGGATAAGAAATATCTATGTCAAAAAACAAACCATAATTTATGTTGTTCTACGTTGCCAAGTATGTACGATGTCTACTCTACCAGATGTAACACTCCAATGGAAAAAGGATTTTCCTGATACAAACGATAATGGTGTTTACTGAGAGGCCATGCATCCTATTTCTACATAAAACATCTGCGGTAGCTACAATTCTGAAGTTGGTGTTGTTTACGAGCACACTTCATTCTCCACGCGAACTTCGACTGCTTCTCTGAAAGCTTCGACAGCGATCGAATTCTGAAAACGTTGTCCGCCACCTCAGTCATTCTGAGAGAAAAGTGACTTCGAGTGTAGGGAGAGTGCAGAGTTTAGCGCATCCGTCATAACAATTAAGTAACAAGTTACACAGATGGTCGCGCGTAGTATACTGAGCCCCCAAGCTACTATGGTACGTAACTTGCATAGTTCTAATCATCGTAATTACATGCGTAAGAGAAACAAAATAAAATGTATCTTATTTATTAAAAAATACCAACAATTTTTATACTATAATAAATTTATTAGAAAAACAATCACATTAATTAAAGTTAAAATTTTAATAAAAACATAAAACGTGTTTTATTCTTCACATTTTTTTTATTACGTTTCGGATTCGTTTTTATTTTCAGATCCATGTTGTGACAAATTAAAATTAGAAAAATAAACCACGATTTATGTTTTTATTGAAATTTTAGCTTTAATTAATGTGACTGTTTTTTCAATAAATTTCTAAATGTGTAAAATATTTGGAATCTTTTATTATCAAAAAATGTATGACAGATAAACATTAAAAATGTAACAAATATCTTACTCGTACACCTTTAACTTTGCAGTAGTTGCGGCTTGTTTCGAAACGAATTAAATAAAAAGAAAAGAGTAAATAAAATACTCTTTCGTTTCTTTACTAAACATGTATTCAAAATAAATCGGACCGTGATAATGAAAATCTTTTGCCGAAAATTGTGACGAGCAAATACTCTTTTACTTCTAATTTTTCTAAATTATTTAAAAATACAACTCTTATATTTTTACATTCCCCGGTTTACCTCAATATGTATTGCTAATTTTCACAGTTTATTCGAAGTTATCAAAATTTACGTTGGATTTTTTCTTATGTAAATGTGAACCATTTGAGTGGAAAAATACCGTTCATCGTTCCGAAATATTATAATTTTCTTTTAATACACCGAAAAAAAGAACCGTGAGAGTTACAAGTTTCCTTGTTACAGTATCATGGATCTGGTATACTCCAACGGTTTTTTTTTCGGTGTAAATTCATCTTATCCAATCTCGCAGCTCCACTGTTGCTGCTACGTCTCTCTGGAACTAGTTAGTTTCCATATCATTTATTCTGGGCTACTTTTCCGGTTTTGCCCTACCCTCTCCCTAGACCTTGTCCCCTAAACTATATTTTTAAAACGTATTGTGTTTGTGAGGGAATTGCACCTATTTTAATTTTTACACGACGGTAATTTTGATAAAGTCTAGAATTTTCAAAATATAAGTGTAAAACTAAAAGTATGGTGCAATATTTGAAGTTCTTTTGCCATTTTTGTTTTAAAGCCGACATTTTGCGTGTTGATCAAACTGAAATTCAAATATTACATTCCAAAAACCTTACATTCCAAACAGGTTGCAAATCCTTCAGAAACTTTTTTTCGACCGGATACCTACTGACTGGACTTCTTTCTATTCGTTGTAGATGAAAATAAATCGTCCAAAAAGGTTGTGCAGAATCGAAGCGTTTCTCAGCAAAACGATATTAAAAACCCTTTGCTCATCTAATTCAAGAGTAGTCAGGGACGATTCTTTTTCACCTTAAGTGATTCAGCCTGCGTAATAAGTTTACCCATTTGGTTAGGCGAGATCCCTAAGGTGAGAGTGCACAGCTAATGGAATAATCACTATTTTCATTATTCCCATCTTCAGAATGGATATCTGTTACTTCACCTCTTATCTTACCAATAAATCCACTCTGCGCTTACAACCCTAGTTATAAAATCGGAGACGGTATTGGAATAACAATGTCATTTGGAATTCTGCCCAGTACCTGTAACCTGGAATTCCTAGAAAATATATATAGGCTTCCATAATAAAAATAACAAGGCAGCTCGGCACAATCGAATTCTCTCGAAGGACCTTGAAGCAACGACCAAGTTCGAGGAGCTGAAGGCTGCGTGGCCGAGATTCGTTTAAAGTAATGGGTGTCTTGCGCTTTGTACGTAGTTTGCTCGCTGTTTTTACTTCTCATAGTAGTTGACGAGTGGAACAAAGTATTGAGATCCATGTGAACAAGGATCAATTCACAACCGTTCATCTATCATTTCTCTGACCTACATCTCTGTTAATCTGCCAGTAAAAAAGAGTGTGCAATGTCGAACGCCGTCTCCTACTCCATTTCAGTAAAAAGTAGTTTGCCAGACTAGAGGCGCAGGGGTTTCGGGCAGATGCGCGGAACAAGAGAGCTGAGAGTTCGAATTACAAGTAAGACACGGATGTTTTGGCATGGTTGTGGCATGTGACCCTATTTTTAATTCTCTGCTTATCACCTATGAACCTCTAAATACTTTCCTAAGCCCTTTGCAATATCGATAAATAGTGTAAGATGTTGTTTGTGCAGAAACAAATGGCTTTCTAATGTCTAACAAAATGCAAACACTGAGATGGTCCCACGGGAATTAATATCATTACATTTCTCTGGCGATCTTGAGGGCTACTTCACCATTAGGGGTGTATCGCTCTCGCCAGGGTGTATCGCTTCAGGGCGCAGAGGGATGCGGCCAGCCAGTGGAAGACGAACACCACCACCTCCCGGGAATTAGAACTCACTGCACTGACACAAAGCGATTGACGCTTGCAGACAACAGTCGGGATAGGTCCCGACTATAAATAAAATGTAATACAAAGACATTAGTAACTTCAGTAGAGCTCGGACGTTCAGACATTCATTTTACCGAAAATATGCAGGCAAAAAGGCATTTCTTCTGTCTCAAGTACGAAGGTGAAAATAGAGGAAACATTGAAAAATAAATTTTAAACGCAATTAATGTAATAAAATTATTAATTAAAATGATACACTTTTTCATTTCAACACTAAAATTTACATTAACTACGTGAAATAAAACTCCATTTTTTGTAATATTGATTGCACATGACCGCCCGTGCGACTACGAATTTATTTTACCCGTGACACTCTCTCTACGAAATGATAATGTGGAATCCGTTTTGAATGTTGAAAGGGGTGCAGTGAAAACGGAATTGTAGGTTTCGTTCTTCGCACTTGTGAAATCGCCAGAAAGGAAGAGAGAACAAGAAGGAACTGAGAAGGATACATCATGAACAGAGTACTCTGTCTGTGAAAGGGATCCGAGAGCATTCACAAACAGGATGAGATTTCTCGTGAGCCAACAAATTCATTTAAAAATATCAAACATTTTCACTGGTCTCATCTTCCGTTCCCTTTTCGATTTTTAACTCAACCTGGCCCCGGAGCCTTCCCGTCCTCAGACACACAATACACGACCGTGCCTTCATGTTGTCCAGGCTTATATGTATGTTTCTAGCTTGCAGGAGATTGATACCAAAGGGGAAAAGGGAATATATCGACGAAAAGGGCAGAAAAGACACATTAGGCAATATGTCATGTATATGCATTGGACGTTATAGTAGTCAAGAAAGGCAAAATGAAAATCTATTAAAATAACTCCAAAAGTACTATTAAGAGATTCCTGTTGTTAAAAGTCATAGCATCGTAAGAATAATAAATAAGGCATTTTTCCAAACTGCCGAGCTCTACTCATCAGCGTCTCAGCATCGCACGTGCTCGAGTTGAGCAGGCAGCGTTTTTGGGGTCAGGTGGGTGCAGTTCCGGATTCCAGTGAGACGTCGATGAGTTGAAGAGGTGGCGGCCCAAGCCTGCACAAAAAGACGCGGGCAAAGATCGAATCGCTGACTGCCGCAACGGGAGGAAAGGCGCAGCAGGCGAAGAAGCGCGAAGGAATTGGCGGTCGTCAGCAGGGAGGGCCCGCCTGGGTCGCGGGGGGTGGACGGGGAGACCGCGCGCGCTGAGCCACAGGCGAGGGGTGGGGCGCGACAGTCTCGCTCTAAGTTCTTCAGATCGACGGCACAGGGCTCTGAATTCATTTGGAAAAGATATTCTGAGACATTATACATATTATCAGCGTTGTAGATTATACGAAAGTATTCATGGTAAGTTTCAGGCGCTATTAATACACCAGAGTTAGTCAAAACGTTTTTTTTTTAATTTTACGAAAGGATCATTAACGCGTTTAAGAACATAAGGAATATAAGGTCGGAAACAGATTTTGTAATTTATGTAGGGAAATTGTATTTTTAAAAAATCTTCGTAAATATAAATATCTACAGATATATATCATATATACTGTTTTCACTGTGTTACTGGAAACGCCCGTTGTACGCCGAGTGTCTACACTATTTGTCCTTACCCTGTTTCGACAGACAATGTTCATAACATTGAACTATTCATTACAGATTTTGCTGACCGAGATCTTATCAAAATACTCCCAGATCCATAACTTATACCTTCCTAAAGACATTTTCTGAAATCTTGTTCTTAAATTTGTACAACTTATTTCAGCTAAATATGTATTTTACTAAAGAAACCTACTATATTTCATACACGTAACTTGCAAATGTTGTAAAAGATACAGTTTTTATTTAACAAATGTTGTACAATTCGTAAAGAATGCTCATCTAAACTATAATACCACTTTAGAATTATACGCCCTTTTGTGTAGTAGACGGTACAAGTAGAAGGAACTGAATAGGAGCGGGCGCTTAAACTCATCTTAGTTGGCTGAGCCTGTGGGCGAGGGCAGAGCTCAGACCCATCTCGAGTGGTATTCTGAAACAATCTTGCGAAATCTCGAGATTGGGTTTTAAAATTTTAGCCTCCGCTGGGGATTCAAATGCCGGAGAAGGCTTAGGCGCTTTCACCGTGAGGTTGTAAATTGGCTGGCGACATGTATAGTTTTGTAGTGCAGGTATATGTGTGTAATGGTAAAAAATGGACAAGAAAGAAGGAATTATCCCGCAATACGTGGCTCGAATTTTGTTGTACTGTTCCGGCATTCGCCTGGTTTTGTTCGGAGATGCCACGGAAAACTACCGATCCTAGCAGCCGGCCGTTAGAATTCTCCTCCAGTCAGCGGCTGAAGTTGACCTATCTAGCCAATGTCGAAAATCCAGGCATCGTCGTACTTCGAATCCCAGGACATCTTGGACAGAGTCACTGTAGTGACATCAGTGGATACCCTGAGCCACCTCAGACGGTGTGAGGCTCGAATTCGCGACCTTCCAAACCGAGTGGGTTGTGCCGGCACGCACTCTAATCACATCCATTGCAGAAGGACGATTTCTCTTCATTTCTGTCGAATACCTCTTCCTCATTTCCAATAAAAATACTTCAACTTCATTTCTTGCTTATTAACCGCGCAATAGCCCCCTTCTACAGCTCGAACAGCAGTATAGAGTAGAAGCGCTTTATTGCAAGTGACGAGGGCCCGAGACGTGGATGTTGAGGGGATGTCCCAGTCAGAAATTGAGGGCCACACGGGCGTAGCAAGGGTTTGAAAAATGCACCTTCGATGAAGGAGAAGCTAACGAGCAGCGCTGGTGGCGCTTCTCCTCACCCCAGTCGCATCGCATTCACACGTCAGCTCAGGGCGCAAATGAACGCAGGGACGGAAGAGGGTGCCGGGGACGAATCCCCCCTAAAGAACTGGTGTCCTCTGCTGACCAAGTATTAATATATTCTTATCGAAGATACAATGAATCCATTTTATGTACCGTACTCATTACTTGCAAGCCCTCTTGCACCGGATTAGGTGGTCTAGGGCATCATTCGATGCCACTGCAGTGTCTCTGACCGAGAAGTCGTAGGGTTCAAGTTCCTACGGTCGCAGGATCTTCGACACTGACTATGTAGCTAGGTGGCATTCAGCCACTGTCTGCGCGCTGACGCTACTTTCTACGATAAACACCAGGCGAATGCGGCAGAAGTACGCTCACAAACGCACTGCACGCGATCTTCCCTTCGCGATGACGTTGGATTAGAAAACATTCTCATGGGATTTCATTTAAATGGTGTTGCATGAGTAATGGCGTTTGACCGTTTCACTGTTCACATTTCGATCGTCACTCCTCAAGTTTTTAATTTCCCTCTATGGAGAAAATTGCAAATTCGCACTGCCGCTGCAACAAAGTTCATTCACTCGAAATTCTTTTTCTCACCTTATTTCGTAATAAGAGAAAGTATTGTAAACATTGACGATTTTTTGACAGAAAAACTCTTATTGCCAGGCCCTGGAAATGAAAATTTGGGTAAATGCTGTTTCTACATGAAGTAAATTAGTTCCTCTAACTTGTCGTGTAATCAGAATAATGTTTTGTAGGTCGTCGATACCAAAAAACCAATTGACGGTAATTCGTCTGTCTATCTGTGGACAACCCTAGAGGTTCGTGGTCTAAACCGCTTAGACAATTGTCACCAAAATTGACATTATATACAAACCTATGGCCCTGCGTGTTTGAAACGGATATTTTGATTTTTGAGAGTTCTTTAGATGAAGCCTTGACAACATTTTCAAAACTTTCTTAAAAATGGTTCCAATAATTTTAATTGAATTTTGTTCTGGAGAAAGTAAAGGACGCTTAAAAGAATGGTGCATATCTCATTTTCGTTCAAATAGCTAACTTTTGAAAATGGCAAAAGTTCAAACTTTTTTCGGCGTCGTCTTACAACTACAATATTATATATATATATATATATATATATATATATATATATATATATATATATATATATATATATATATATTTGTGTGTGTTTACATTTTAATTATTTATATTCCATTTTTGAAAATACGTTTCTGTTGCGCAAATCATTGGCAGCGCTTGGACTTCTTGCCACGTTCTGTAGGAAGGAGCGGGAGGTGCAGGTACCTTCCACGCAGTTTCTCCGCGCTGTGCTCAGCCAAAGCTGCTGCACAAAGGTGCGCCCGAGAAGAGGGCTGTGGGAAATCGAATCTCTTGCAACTTTGGCGTGTGGAACGTCCCACCCTCAACCGTTGCCTGGCGTTTAAAATTGTGCTTCGCAAACGTGGAAACCTTTTCAACATTTCTGATAACTTACGCATTTACGTTATAGTAGTGTATTACGTTCTAGTTCTCTCTACAGAAGCCGCAGCAAGATAGTGAATCGTCTTGTGCGAGCTGCAGAGAATAAGTGAGCACTACGGTGCAGAAATGACTTAACCAAATCCACATTTGGCAGTTATTAGTGATTAAAAAACGTTATTTAATTAACTTTATTGAGTTTTAGAGAAAAAACGTTACGCAGAGTTTCCATATTCTGATCCTTTATATTTAAAACACTGTTTCGCTTTTGTGGCAGAACGGTGGAAGAGTTGCAAAAATGGAGAATATAATTGTTACCTAAACCAATTACTAGAACACTTACATACTCTAGAGAAAATGTCATCAATTTTGAATGGTAAATTTTAGATCATTCGAATTTGGCAATTTCTATGTATTTGTGCTCTTTTTTTAGGTAGTGGTTTATTGGTACGGCACCAATCATTACGACGTCATTACAATCGCCGAAAAGCAACATTAGGTGCTTCAGTTTTACTATTGCACGTTCGGGCTGCATCAACGAGCTTTTTGTGTTTCCATTACTTGAATCATTCGTTTAAATGAAGATCAGATATGATTTAAATATCATTTCATCCTTCCTTGGATAAGTTTCATCACCGGAGATATTGTAACCGACTCTTGTTTTGGCCTTAATTGGCACTAAAATTATCAAAAGAATATTAGTCGATCGTAAATTATGTGCATAAAGAGTCACGTTGTTCTTTGTATTGCTTTTTTAAGCAAGCTGAGGAAGTTAGGCAATTCCTTTTACTTATATTATTTGTACCTAAATCCCTTCGTTCTTGTCTCACAAAATTTGGCTTTGTGGGACGTATGTCGAAGGAATAGTTTTTTCGGAAGTTTTTTCGGAAGTGCTTCGGGTTGTGATTTGAATAGTTTAAGTGATCCAATTTAGGGATGTTGATTAATTTCTGGGTGAGGGTTAGGTATATATGATGTAATAAGGGTAACAGTTTGTCTTTGATTCTGTTCAAGGTTGATAGTATTTGTTTGCAAGGAGGGAAGTATTTTAGTGTGTGTAAATCGCGGTTAAATGCGAAGAGTTCTTGCATGATGTGGGCAGGTACATTTCATCCATTAGGTCACATAAATACGTACGTTTCCTTCCATGTTCCTGGAAATAACTATTAAATAACCCTTAGAACGATTCAACTGATGTTATTATCTAAATAAATGCCTCTATTTTTAAGGTGGACGAGCGTTCAGCCTTGACTCATTGCTCTCACCTTCCTGCTTGAGCTGAGCTGAGCTGAGCGGGGAATGTTGAATTTCGTAGCAATCCCATGCCTTTGGTCACCTCCGTGTGCCACCTCTGTGCCGCCTCTGCTAGGCCCCCGACCCGTTGCCCGTCCACGCCAGAGGTGTGACCGTGACCCTGGGGGACGGCGCATGGCCAACGCAGCGGCTATTTCGGTGGGCGGCGGCGGTGGTGGGGGAGGGCGCAAATGCCGAGGGTTTTTGAGAACAGGCCGCGCCACTGGCCGATGAAACTCCTATGCTCGTATGTAAACATCCAGCGGGCGGGGGCGAAATCAGAGAGTTTATACGTGGATTCGCAAGTCTTTATTATTATCCACCATATTCTACATTTTTTGGAGTTGATCTCTTCCCCGTGCGGTTATGGGAGTGACGTACGAAATGAACGCCTCCATTGCGTTCCAGTCCGGCATTCACCTGGAAATGATTAGGGAAGATACGAAACCACAGATAATACCAGTTGACTCACGACATCCAAACAGCGTCACAAACTATATGTTCAACATTTCAAACTAATGCCATATAGGAAAAATAATGTAAGATATATCTCAAAACGCTTTAAACCAGATGTGAGTGGAATATATTTGAAATCAAGAAAAAACTATTCACGATTCTCCCGTTTTACCCCCGACTCCATTTTATACAAAAAAAGTATGTTCTTACATTTCTTTCTTTTTTGTATTTTGTTAAAAAAAGACCGACTCTGGAAGTGGATAAGAATAACTTTTTAAACGTCAAATAATAAAAACAATTATGCATTTTTCGGCAGAAAATTAAATTTTTATTAAATACCCTAAACTTGAAAATAAAATAATTTTTCATATATTTTCCATAGAAGTGCTACTACAGAAACAATACATGTATACATTTCCTGTTTTGTATACCTTGTTGGAATAAATATGTTTTCGAAGTGTTTAAGAAGTAAAACATAGTTTAAAAATACAAACTAATGTTTACGATAATAGCTAACCCAATAACACGACAGGCGCCATGATTCTGAGTTAGAAGACTTCTTAGTCTCTCTAGTGCTAAAGAGAACGTCAGCTCGCGGCCGTGTTCTGCTTTATCCTCAACCTAACCAAAACGCTAAATAAAAATGCCGTTTTTTAACGGTTTACCTTCGATATAAAATACCGTAAGTGTATTACTGTTGGTATTGAATTACTCTCGGCCCTCCATCAAAGAGATTTATGACGAAAGACATAGACGTTCGCAGATTTTGGCATATTTTGGAAATCAATCACAAATGGAACCGACAACATTATGCTGCAACAAACTTTACCATCGTGCATACCTTTAGAAACGATGCGTTCTAATATTTAAAATCATGGTTTATGTGAGCCTAGTTTTGTTCTAGATGTCACTTTAATTCGCGTCACAAGTTTTGATGCCGTAATCCAGAAAATGAGTTCTTTTTGGCATCTTATTACGTTTTTGGAAGGCTTCCTCTCCCCGCAACACAGGTTACCAGAAATAAAAAGTTGGTTTCCAGTATGAAATTAATTTCATTATTAAAACATTATGCAAATAGTGACTTTTTGGAGATTACAATTTTTTGATACATCTTTGAGACCTTTCTATATATTTTTTGGTGTTTCAGTTCTTGTGGGTTCTCAAGTTCTCCAGAACGTTGAATTTCAATCGGCTGACCTCTGTCGCCTCAACGTTTACGAAAGAATTTGCAATAAAGGACATTTAAATTAAATATTTTGATAGTGCTGTTCAATTTACAGATTAACATTTGCTGGAACATTGTGGATGCTATTGCAGGTACATGTCAAAAACCTAACAAGAAACATGTTGAAGATCTTTTTGGTAACATGACGGGCAACATTTACGGAAAACTTGCGAGAATGCTAAGATTTGTCAGGAAAATGATGGTAAATTGAGAAACTTGCGGAGCAACTTGCTGAAAAATGCGAGGAATTTGTGGGGCAACATGCTGAGAACGTGCCAAGAACATGCTGGGCTGAATGCGGAGAACGTGCGGTGGAATATGTTGGAAACATGCTGGGAACCCGGTGGGCAAACTGAGGTTACGAATTTAAGCAGCCTTCTACAAAATGAGAGCCTAGCAGGTTTCTATAAAGCCGGGTTCAATTTTTACTTTGTTTTTTTCTCGGATAGAAAAAAGAACGCTTCAAAATGCGACATGTCTAATTTTTATTGAACTCTCTGAATTTTAGCAGAACTAACTGTTCACATATATCTGGAAAATCTCTTAAGAAAACAACAGCCATGAGACTAAAAAAGTATCGTTATAATCTTTCAAAATTAAAAAAAAATTATAGAAAATGACACTTCCACAATTGATGTGCATTGTGCTTTATGCTTAAAATTTTTTTGAAGAAACACAAAATAATAGTTTTGCATGATGTTTTCACTTCTAATGTTGTTTAGAACGGCTTTGCATGTAGGAACAGTGATACCTGGAAGAGCATTTCTGGCGCCGCGATGTATTCATTTGCCTTTGAAGTGACTCCTACAATTGCCTCCCTATCAAAGCACATGCGCTTTTGGGCCAGCGTGTGTAGAACTTCAAGATACTCTAAAAGTGTGGTGTGGCACTGCGGCGCTTCGCGTTTGTTTCTCTCGCTCTCCGCGAGTCTTCTTTTTGCGCGCGAGGAAACATCTCTCGCGCGCGCTGCCACTCGGTGCGGGCCGGGGGGGGGGAGATGCAGGAGGCAAAGGCGGGCGACGCGGCCAGAGCGTCGGTGTCAAGCGGCCGTGGGATCCCTGCGAGGTTATTTAACTCCCTCACTGCCTTACTTTCGGGATTTCTCAAGCGGCGAGGCTTCTTAAACTTTTACTTAACTTCAAGTTTTACAGCTAAGTAAATAATGTGCTTGTAGTTTTTCAATGCTACGAAACCGAAGTGTAGATTTTAAATTATTTATTCCTTGGTAGTTGCAAAACTAAATCATGCATGCCTTATTTACCTATTCAATTACGAAAGTTTTAGTGCACAGAGTGTTGTTTCAAATATTCGATTCGTTCTCCCCCAGGGATTATAATCTCTCATTACCATGAATTACGTGCAAAAGAGAGGTAATGAAAGAAGAAAGGAAGAGGGAACGAGAGAGAGGAGAGAAAATGAAAGAGAAATAAATACAGTTCTGGATAAGAAAAATACAGTCGAAGGAATTAAACAAAAGGGGTAGCAGCCACGCGTCCAAAAGTTGAAGGAGATCAATGTTCAACAATTAACTGAAAAACCAAGCCAGTTGTTGCCTATTCTTTCCGGGTAACCTTAATGTAGTGCCTTACCTCAGACAACTTAAACGTCTGTGCTAAACAGTCCTGTAACATATTCCATTTTCCATTACGTTATCTCTAACAAGTTAAGTGTGGCAAACGAATTCCAATTGTCAATTAACTTCTTCGGTCATATTTTCAAGTACACTGACACTCACATTTTGCTAATCTTATCATTAAGAATATGATGGTAAATAATTTCCAAATTTAACCAAAATTACCAACATCGCTGTATTCAGTTTTGAACTATCGAATTTGTTTCGTAAATTTTGGGATAACAGAATTACTGACATTTTTTAACATCTTATTTTTGGAGCCATTTCCATAACATTGTAAATAATAGAGTGCTAATTTCGCTATACCTAAAAATATTTCAATATCCCTTAACCGTCGATTGAATCGTAGATAATATGAAATGGACACATTCTCATTCTCTCTTTAGGATGGCACTAGTTCCAACATGAGGAACGTAGAACTTATAAACACGAAGGAACTCAATAAAACCAAGAAAGGTCAAAGATCAATGCGTGGGAACATCCGCGTTAACTGCTCGATTAAAACCTCCGACCTTTTAGAAACAGAACCAACAGGAAATTCTAGACCTCTGCACAGTTGGGTCCCGTCAGAAATAGGATCCCCACTACGCGATCGCCTCGCGGAACGGCAGTAAAACAGCGAAGATAGGAGATCGATACATGGAGGCACCAACAGCACGGTTTGAACTAGCGACTCTTCGGAGAAAGTGTGGAAAGTCGAAATCAAGATAGGGAAAGGAAAGAATTTGGAGAATAGCAGGAAATAGTCGTAGCGTTACCTTGTCATTAATTTTATCTGTTTAAGTCAGTTAATATATTATTTTTAATTTTGACGCCATAACCAAAAGAACATCGCTCATTCTTCATATTTTCGTGACGTCACCTATTCAGCAACATCAACAAAACGTCCCTAAGACATTGTTGATATTGATAATGAAAAAAACTAGGTCTTCTCTGATAGTTAAAAGAACAAAATTTTCCAAATCAATTATAGGCTACCAATAAAACACAGGTAAACTGTCAGCTCCTGAGAAATTTATTTTCTGGAATACACAAAGTAGCAAGTACATTTCGTGGTTCACAGGAACAACATCTTCAGGTGAAGGTTCATTAGATTATTTTATATTTTTCAAATTCATTGTTACCAGTTTATCGCTCCTGTAAATGAGGATGAGTGAAAACTTGGTGACAAAACTGATCAAATTTAGATGTGTTATTATCGCAACAATAATTGGTCGATTAGAATGTAATAACAGGAATAATTAGATTTTAGGTTACAGGAAAACCAATAACGTTAGTAATGAGTCTGGTCCTGACGCTGAGTTAAAACAATTTTCAGATCTTGTTCGAGATGAATACGATGTTCGGGCTTTTGGTATCTCGTGATTCTGTGCTTTTTTATACATCATTAGTTAAAATCATTAGGAAGCGAGAGCAAAGCGTATTATGTATTTATGTGCTGCAGAAATAGATATAATTTTTGTATTCGTTCAGCGTAGCTCTGTATCACATAAAAATAGCATTCAACAATATGTCTCAAAAGGATTGTCTTTATGTAAAACAAAAAGCACTTCCTGCAATGGCCAAAGCAATTGTTTATGTAAATAGACAGGGAACATTGTCAGCAGGTACATTGCACTGCTCGATGTTACATTTTGCATAGTGAATTCTTGGAGTAACGACTTTTGTTGCTCTTACCAGTTAAAACGATTTTTTTACGAAAACCTATTGATCTAAACTTAATTGAATAACAATACGAAGCTACATGATTTTTAGAGTAATTAAAAAACGCTTTGTATATTAATAATGTGAGTCGATATTTATATTACAAATAAATAAGATGAAGCTTATTTCCAGCACTGAAACCATTCAATCGTTACATAAAGCATGCAATTCATGAAGCAGGACTTCTCGTCAAATCGCAAGTAGTGGGGATGGGTTACTTGCTATTTTCCGATCTTTTGGTCCATCAAAGGAAACGAACATTTGCCGATCACCTCAACTACTGAAGATCGGGCGAGCGGTCGCTCGCCACTCGCCAAGTGCCGAACGTGTGGAGCCGCCTGGACGAATTGAAATACCTTGAGGGCAAGCGCAGTCGTGGAGTGTTTTGGGGGAGGCAAGTGGGGGATTTGGGCGTGGCTGCTGCACGAGGCTTCTCCTGCAGGGCAGCGGCTCCACTGCCCTGAGGCAGAAGGAGAGGAATGGGCTCTGCAAAGAAAGCCGCCGTCGCGTTGCGCCGGTGCGTTCTGGGGGCGTGTGAGCTGGCGGGCGCCGCGGGGTCAGGCGCGGTGGCTGGGACGGAGACGGAGGGGAGGGAAAGGAATGGACGGCGAGGGAGAGGCCGAGTCACGACGCGTTTTTATGTTACAACTGCGCTCCGCCTGCGGCGCTCGCCGCCCCGCGGCCCTCGACGGCCCGCCAGTCATTTGTCGACGAGTTACGCGGCGGAAGGGCGAAGGGCGAACTTCGGTTGGGGGGGGCGGTAGGGGGGAGGCGCTGATGCGGCCGCTCAGGCGGAGGACGGCGATGGGCGACCACAGCACAGCAGCCGTCGCAGGCACGCTGCCCTCACACACCCGAGCCTCATTACTCGAATTTCCAGCATTCTCTTCACCGCACCCACCACGCGACCCGCAGGGAAGCAGAACCACCTCTCCCCTTCTCCTCTGGTTGCCGGGCTTCAAATTCCGGTCGATCCATGTGGAAGTTGTGGTGGGCACTGCAGCTGCTCTGTTTTCCCTGCCCCTCATTTCACCACCCATTTCAAATAATCATCCGCGAACCTATAAACTACTCATCCCAGACATCCCAGAAATTGCTAGGTTCTGATGATCGTATTAAAGAATTTGTCACCTTACCCAACAGGGCAGACATCTGCTACTGTAGCACTACAACTTTTGTTAATAAATTTCTAGTAACTTAATCAACTATTGAATGCTTTTTGGCTCTGATGTCGAACGCATACAGAGCTTCTCCTTTTAGGAGGTAAAAGAACAGAAGTGCCGACAGTCGCTTTATTGTGATGAAAATGTTAAAGTTAAGAAAATATTTTTGTACATCTTCCTATCAAGCTTTGCAAGAATTTGATTACTTCGGGTGATTATAGCTAAATTCTCATCCAGCTACTACAAATCATACTGGATAAACGTATAGATAAATCATATTGATAGTCAGGTAAACAGTCAGATAAACATATAATTTATTGAACATATATTTCTCTAAGAGTTTTCCCTCTCAGTATGTATTTCACGTACTTACTTATTAATTTATTTACGTCAAAAACAGTTAAAAAGTGATTGTGACGTGCTATAGGGAGAAGTTAATTTGAAGTTACATTTATGTCCAGAAGAAAACAAGGGAGCATCTCAACATTCGCTCGAGGATTAGGGAAACTTGTCTTACTTGTCAGAAGGTTGTTCTATTATACCAAATATACTATATGTTATTAGAATAATACTAATTTTAACATTTATTTAAATATTTGTGTAATGAATATCCATGAACGTTCATAGGTAAATAAAAATTTTGAAGTTAAGTACAATTCGAAAGATATACTGGAAAGACCATGTGCCGCCTCTGTCCCCGCCAGCGCCTCCAGCGACGACGCACTGGCCATCGATGGTTCCCTGATTGTCATCGAAAGCGCTACTTGTTATGTAGTTACGTAAGCGACCGTGCCTCTTCTGCTTAAAATTAAGGCCCTCTCGCTCTAAATCTTCGCGAAGTAGCCTCAAGTTGTCCGTAAATAGTTCATGGAATTTTCCTCTAGTCCATAAAATACCACGATTTAACCCCATTTTTGCGATTTTGTACAGCCATACTACAAAGAATTTCGCAAAAACATACCCTTACATTTCTGAATACCTTTTCTTTTCTTCAAGAATTTCTGTTTGGAAACAGATGATATGCAATATTAGAATGTTACTTCGCACGGTACCAGACCAATAGTACCGGTACACAGAGTTTAAGTCCCGACCGTTCTAAATTGTGTTCCATTATGAACCCTTTTTTCCCTTTAAAAACAATAATTACGAACAGTGAAAGGTTTTCACGGGCGAACTAGTTATATTCAATAATGTAAGGAAGTTTTATATTGCATATCTATTAACTTATCGCTAATTTACCCAGATGTTTTATACAGTTAACTGTTTTTTGCACATATAAATTAGAACAAATATATTTGTAGAAAAAGTTTCGAGAAACTGAGTGATTATTCAAATAAAAGATCACCACCATAAAACAAGAGAATGATATACGAGACAATATAATGTATTAGTATCATCTTACATCTGTATCGTGTTTCTATATCGCATTTAAATACAATGCAAATACAATTCACGTTACTTTCAACACATGTGTAGAACGTGGTCAAGCTTTGTGCGTAAAATACGATGAAAAAGCTAGTACACAATGTCGGTGTCGGTGAATTTCCACAATGTAATTGGTACTTTTCAGCTCTATTGTAGTTGGCCTCATGAAGTCCACCAAATAGTGTCAGTGCAAGCCGCATTGCCGCGATTTTGCTTTGCATAATGAAAGTGATTTTGATGCAAATGGAAGCCCAATCTGGGGATCGAGATCGCAGAGCGCAGTCGCGGATCTGTGATAACATGTTGGCATTTCGCCATTTCATGCAAGCGTCTCCTTCTCTATGGCCGTGAATATGCCAATGAGCAAATATGAATATTTTGTGTTCAATTGACTGGAAATAATTGAGTCTTTTTGTTTTGAGAAATTCAACTTGAAAAACTATAAATGGCGGTACAAATAGCATTTGATTTATATTTGCAATACCCCATTTATATACCATTGTTTATAATATATTTTTCAATACTGGATAAGATTCTGTGGCATAAAGCATACACAGTACTTTAGTCTCTATTTGCGCATTATAATAACATTCGAAAGAGAATCGAATGAAAAAACACAATAGTATTTGTTTTGAATTAAATATTCTTCAAATAACATTTTGATGAGATTCTAAGAGCTAGTTTTACAAACAGCAAGTGTGAGTCTACTATCTTATTTACTCGGGTGTAAGTTCATTAAGCGTTTTACCACCACCTTAATCTGGAATAAATTAATTACACCCGAGAATATTTGAGATCAATTTTACACATAGACATTCTATCAAGTAAAGGATGGAATATGCTGATTTTTTCTAGCGTACATTCTTAGTGTTATTTTGTCTCGAGAGCTGATAATCATGACGTTGATTCGGAATATTAAACGGAAGTGATAAAAGTCATGGGATATCTCCTAATATCGTGTCCGATCTTATTTCGTCCGGGAAAGTGCAGCAACTACACGTGGCATGGAGCCAACAAGTCGTTGGAAGTCCCCTGCAGAATACTGAGCCATGCTGCTCTATAGCCGTCCATAATTGCGAATGTTTTGCCGGTGCAGTATTTTAGTGACTGACTTTTCAAATATGTCCCATTCGAAGGTATTCATGAGGGAATATCTAGGTAGCCAAAGAATTCGCTCAAATTGTCCAGAATGTTCGCCAGTCGCAAAAATTTGTGGCTCGAAGACAGGGCGCAATGCCATCTTAAAAAATTCAATCATTGTTTGGGAACATGAAGTCCATGAACAGTTACAAATAATTTCCAAGTAGCTGAAGTGAATCATTTTA
Organism: Gryllus longicercus; assembly: GCA_038098605.1. Classification (NCBI taxonomy): domain Eukaryota; kingdom Metazoa; phylum Arthropoda; class Insecta; order Orthoptera; family Gryllidae; genus Gryllus; species Gryllus longicercus. Next base: position 5,684,325 of record JAZDUA010000027.1, on the reverse strand, counting down.
AGTCATTCATCGAATCAATTGGACCAGAGAATCCAGTCTATCCCATTTAAATACTTCCTACGCCATTATGGAGCCACCACTAGCTTGTAAACTGACATGTTCACAACTTGAGACCGAGCTGCATAGGGTCTTCGCCACACAAGAACTCTACCATCAGTTCTTACGAACTGTAATCGCGACTCATCTGACGAAGCCACTGTCTTTTAGTCACCTAGTGTCCAATCGATGTGATCACGAGCCCAGGAGAAGAGCTACAGACGATGTCATGCTTTTAGCAAAGGCACTCGAGTCGGTCTTCTGCACCTATAGCTTATTAAAAAAAATTCCCCCTACTGGACGAACGGATAGGTTCGTCGTACGTTCAACATTTATTTTTGCGATTATTTCACGCACAGTTGCTTGTTAGTATTGATCACTTCACGCAAGCGGCGCTGCGTGGTGATGCCTGAAATGAGGTATTCTCGGCTCACTCTTGATCCTGTGGATTTCGGAATACTGAATTCTCTAACGAAGTCAAAATGAAATATCCCATGTGTGTAACTGCAACTACCATTCCGCGTGAATTTACGTCGTACGGCCATTATAATGTCAGAAACCTTTTCACATGAATCACTTGAATACAAATGAAAGTTATGCCAATGCACTGTTCTTTTATACCTATTGTAAACAATACAACTGCCATCTGTATATTTCTTATTCTCATGACATTTGTCAATGAAAAGACCAAAATGGATGCGGGAGAGAATGGACTAGTTTTTCAATTACAACAATTGAGATTTTGTCGTAAGATTTCTTTTAACCAAGTCATCAGCGCTTCTCGTGTCTGAAAGAATTAAAGCTGATTTAGATATTGTTAGGAAAATTTAATTAATAACAATATAGTAAACGGTTTTGGAATAATATACCATGAAGAAAATGAGAATAATTGAATTGAATTGAATTTGCCTTATTTTACGTGGCGAGACTCGGGCCATCAGGCCCGCTCTTCCGTCTGACCACGCAAATTTCGCTACGCTCCTTTCATCAACAAGCAGAGTAAGGAGGTATTTCTTGGGCGTGAAACCGGTGACTTTGAATTTAGCTCAGAGGCGTTATTTAGGCTTGAGGATCTTTTACATGCAAGTAAATCTACTAACATGGGACAGCCAGCTTTACTTCCCCTCCGAAGGAAGGCGTACGAAGGATTTTGTGTGGAAGGAATAAGTAAGCGGCAATCAAAGGAAAAATAATGGCACTGATATTTAGTAACTACAGGTCAATACCATGAAATACACACTATTTAAATTGTTTATTTATTTATTTCTTGCCCGTTCGGCCCTTCGGCCTTTCGGGAGTTATTAATATGATACATACATTACATAAGGACTTAACAGTCTCAACCATTTACATCAGGGCACAAGTATACTTACTTGGGCTGAGTTTTTCAAATTATATACTGTTTATGTTTACCTTTATATAAACAATAATATACAGAATCAACTAATTAACCAATATACATAGCTTAATCAAAAATATACCAAATATAACTACTAATTAAACAATATACAGAATTATACAAATTATACTAATATACAAAGATACACAGACATATACCTTAAGTAAACAAGGAAAGTTACACTTGTGAATAACACTTATTTACGTTATTACAACCCAAACTTGTTTACAGCATTAGTACTAGCAATTTATGGTGGCTTTAGGCGATCTTTTGGAAAGCGTGACAGTATCCTGGATGGAGCATAAGCAATACGGCCAAGGTTGAAAGTTCTTTTGCTAGGACAAGCTTCAAGCCTTAAATAAAAATTTTTCGACAGTTTGTTTATGTACTCTTTAATGCAGCTAATGTTTAATTCTCTTTGGATTTGAGCGTTAGGAATAAACCAGGGAGCTTTGGAGACCATTCGAAGAAATTTGTTTTGAATAATCTCCAATTTGTTAATATGCGTGTTTGCGGCGCCTCCCCACACTGAGCACGCATAGGTGAGCGAAGGACGAATTATAGATTTAAAGATTGTTACACCATTTTTTAATCTTAATGCAGTGTTTTTATTTATTAGTGGGTATAGTTTGACTATTTTTGTATGGGTTTTGTTAGCCGTATCAGTTATGTGGTTTTTCCATGTTAATTTCCTATCTAATTTAACTCCTAAGTATTTTACGGGTTGGTTATTGTTTAGCCAGAGAACAGGATTATTACTGATTGTTAACATAGGAGAGATTGTGAATCTTTTAAGCGAGAAAATTTTTGCTTGTGATTTGTTTGGGTTTATCTGGATTCTCCATTTATCAGTCCAATTAATTAAGGTATTTAAGTCCTTTTGTAGGTTTTCTAGGGCAATAACCAGTTCTTCATGTTGTGAGAGGATGGCGGTGTCGTCTGCGAACAAGACTATTTCGGTATCCATTACTTCCGGGAAATCGGCAAGGTATATTTTGAATAAAGTCGGTGAGAGTGGGGAACCTTGTGGAACTCCGGCTGAGATTCTATATTTAGCCGACGTGGTGTTATGTATTTTAATATTAAATGATCTGTTTAGTAAGAAACTTTCTATTATATCTAGAAGATATTTGGGGATGCCTAGGAGGCGAAATTTGTATTTTAATCCTGTATGCCAAACGCGATCGAACGCTTTAGTAATGTCTAGGAACAGAGCTGCCGTGTACTTTTTCTCGTGGAAACCCTTCGCGATCAAATCCGCAACTCTTAAAATTTGGTGTTCAGTTGAATGATTTGCTCTAAAGCCGAATTGGACATCAGGTATGGCGTTCGTAGCGTGTAAGTATTTATTTAGCCTTGCTAAAATCAGTCTGTCAAATACTTTAGCTAATGAAGGTAAAAGACTAATTGGCCTGTAGTTATCTAGCAGTTGTGGACATTTATTTGGTTTGTTAATTGGAATGATTATTGCGTTTTTCCAATTGCTTGGGTAATACCCCAGTCTTAAGGCTGCGTTTAATATAGCTGTTATTGCTGCAATTGTGGAATTCGGTAATTCTTTTAATATCTGACTAGTTATTAGGTCATTCCCAGCTGCTTTTCTGTTTTTAAGTTTATTTATTGTGCGTTTAAGTTCTGGGGGGGGGATATGAATTTTATTCTTACATCTGCGGAGTGTATACGTTGCTTCATACTGTTTAAAATTTCCTCATTGAACTCATGGTTTACTATTGGGTTGGGTTTAAAAGAATTTGAAAAATGAACAGCAAACGCCTCCGCTTTTTCGTCGTCTTTGTAGAGAATACTCGTACCTGATTTTAATGGTGGTATTCTAGATTGTTCTTTGGTGATCTTTTTGATAGTATTCCATAGCGAAGGAGAGCCAGGGGTAATTTGCGCTAAATATTGTTTAAATGAACTATATCTGTGTTCGTCGATTAGGAGTTTTACTTTTTTACTTACGGAGTTCCATTTTCTTTTTAAGTGTGGCCTTCTACTCAACTGCCATAGTCTTCTAATCCTGTGTTTATCTTTTATCAAGTCCACGATGTTTTTCGGTAGCCAGTAAGATGAATGTTTGTTATATTGCACTGGTTGACATGATTCTTTAACTGCGATGTTTATTGCTTCAATTAGATTATTGATTTGTAGGTTGATATCAGTACCGTTTTTGAGATCCTTTGGGAACGAAAATTGCGTGATTATTTTTTGCCTAAAGATATCCCAGTTTACTTTACCATTTATTAGTTTTCTTGAATTGTTAACTTGTACCGTGCTCTGAAATGATATTATTATGGGGTTATGATCCGAATCGAGTTCAGGTATTACCGAGTGAAAATAGGGGGAATTTATGTTTGTGGATAGACTTATGTCAAGTATGTCCGGGGCGCCTTTATTGTTAAATGGATATCGTGTGGGTGTAGAGGGGGCATGGATTAATATATTATGCTTTTGTGCGAACTGTAAAAGTTTACGACCTGCTTCTGTTGTAGTATTGCAGTTCCATGCTTTATTTTTGCTATTTAAGTCGCCTATGATAATTATTTTCTTCTTATTATTGTACATCAAGTTATTATTGGAGTTAAATATTTTATTCAAGGTCTTTACTGGGAATTTTTTGTTGGGTGGTTTGTAAGCGGTTATTATTATTATTATTATTATTATTATTATTATTATTATTATTATTATTATTATTATTATTATTTGTGAATCAGCTGTTTTTAAATTTATTGCTATCGTTTCCAGGCAGTCAGAAGTGGAACACTCAATTTGAGAGTGATTAAGCTCTTACTATTTAAATTAAGAAATAATTTACGCGAAAAAGATCATCCTATATAAATATGTATATAATTTTATTATAAATTCTCCTGAAAAAAGATCATCCTAGAAGAATTAAATCGCAAGATCCAAATCAATAATAGAACCAACGTGAAAGGGCAGGGAAAGTTTAGATGCTCCCATTGTCAATGTATGGAAACCAGTTCATGTAGTTGCACGAACAACTTAGTTCCTAAAGTAAATCGGGGAACATTTACTCAAGAGTATGATAACCTTCAAGGCGCGTGATGAAATGCCTTCGCAGTACTCGAGAGTAATTACTCGATTTACTTCTTTGGACTCTTCTCGCTGTTGGTGACTCCGGACCTAAATAAGCTACTCCCATTTATAAGAATAATTCTATAAACTGCGACTAATACTAATGTGTATGAGAACTAAATTCTGTAGTTGATGCGACTATCCCCTGGCCAGCCAGTTACGGTGAACAAGAAGACCACGTACAGCGATTAGGAATTAGCGAATCTCAGACATTAGGAGTTTTGTAAAAGAAATAATTTGAAGCATAAAATATTAACTACTTTTAAAGTTATCTTCCAACGTTTAGATTTAGAATGAAAAAATTGATTGAATAGATAAAGAAAATTTCTTTTCTCGGATTCAACCTTTTAAGTCCAGCCCTTTGAACACTCTTGAGGACAGAGACTATCAAGAGCAACGTCGGTCGGCCAGCTGCTTGTTATGCGGCGCTTAGCTTCACGGTGAAGATGTTTTGGGTTTATGGAAGGAAATAAAACTTGTACACGAAACGTCGTAGTTAATGTTTGCGCGCAACGGAGAGGTTGCGAGAAGGGAAGCAGTTATAAGCGCGCACGCAGCATCAACGCGTATCTCACCGCCGTAGGTGGCTCAGGGGATCACCTGATGTAACTACAGTGCCTCTGCCCGGAAGAAACAAAGGTTCGAGTCCCGACAATTTTCGACACTAGCTAGACGGATACATCGAATTCAACCGTTGACTGGAGGAGAATACTAGTGGTTCGCTGCTCTGATCGTAGTTATCTGCGGTTTCTCCAATCACCATTAGGCGAAAGCGGGAGCTGTACCTTAACAAACAGACCACGGGACGCGCGTGCTCTTTTCTGCCTCTTTCTTGTCCTATCCTCACCCTTTATTTACACCCACTTTCATGTAATCCTCCAGCCGGGAGCTTTGAGCTTCAGCCGACCGGACGGCGCCCGGCTGGTAGGAGATACCTTATATGTTTCGGAACAGGGGGTTGTTGATAAATTTTTGGATTTGGGCTATTGAGGAGTTGTGGAGGTATGTGAGGATGTGGGGTATTTTGTTTTGATATCTTATGGAGTTGTAGATGGTATACATGGGTGAGCGGAAGATGCGGTATTGTGGTATTCGACGCGGGTTAATTTGGTGCGGTTGTGTGGGATGTAGCGAGGTGTGATGGGATTAAAGGAGTCTGCGGGAGAAGGTTATGCCGAGATAGGATATTTCTGGTGTTCAGGGGAGAGGTTTGTTTGCAATGGTTAGGGGAGGGGGTTGGATGGCTATGTCTTGTAGAAAAACAGGATGGCTTGGGATTTGGATGGGTTTGTGGTAATGTACAAGAGTAGGCTTGCGCGGCCGGAGTCAGTATTTAATTGGCTGTCCGGGTGACGCCGCGTCCATGGCAAAGGTGCCGACGTTTCGGTCGCCATTCTGCGACCTTCCTCAGGGCGTAATCCGAGAGCCTGTAGTTAGCTTAGCAAGGGGTGGTGCATCTAAGCCTGGGTTGGTGTAGCATAGCGCAACGTGGCGTCGCGTAGCGTTGCAAGAAGTAGTGTGGGATAATGTACCTTAGCGCAGGTGGTGTAGCTAGCCTGAGAGAGTGTAGTAAGCACGATGTAGGGTGGCGTACCTTAGGGTGGTGTAGCATAGCGTAGGGATGTGTACTGCAGCATGTCGTGGAGTAGCTTAGTGGGGTAAGTTAGCTTAGCTCGAGGTAGTGTTGCATGTTTTGATAGTGTGTGGTGGTGTCGCGTAGCGTAGAGTGACATGGCCAAGGGTTGTGTAGTGTGGCATAATCTGGCATAGTACGGCATTTCTTCGTTGCATAGCTTCGTGTGGCGTACAGTAGCGTGGCGCTGCGAGGAGTGGGCTTTGCAAGCCGGGCCAGGGCGAGGTGGAAGCAGAAAGGTTCGAGTAGAGTGGTGTGGAGTCGAGCGGAGAAGGGCAGAGCGAGGCGACGCGGCGTCGGAGGGTCTATCTAGGTGGTGCATGGGACGGGCAGCGAGTGCGTAGGGGCGATGCTCGTCGGGGCGGAGGGAAGCGGAGAGAGCGGTATGGGAGCGTTGTCATTCTTAAGTTCCACATATCTTTCCAAAGCAGACAGACGGCTCTCGCAACCACGTAGCAGATGATGGAAGATGAAACTTCGTTATCTTAATACTAATACTTCCTGACATAAAATGACAAAATGAACAAATGTGAATTATGAAGCAAATGATTTAGATAACCACATAATTGACTAATCATTGATTGAGAGTCACATAAATGTATACGTTCCCCCGACTTAATAAAAAATTATACTCAAGTCAGAAACCTAGCCAAAGACCAACCTCTCTTATAAAGTGTCAAAATTATACCTCGAAAAATATAAAAAACTATTAGGAAACCTAAAATTCATTAACAATTAAAATTAATTCGACCACTGCATCAAATAGTTACAAAAGCATTAGTGTGTCACAATTGGCATTGACAATTTAGCATTGACAAGCAAGCTTCTGCTCGGTGGCGTCAAGCCCGCTCCTTGACTAGAGTCAAACGCTCTCCTGGCCTAGCGGCCGCTTTCAGTTTCCGCTGGAGCGCGGCGCAAACGCAAGTGAAATAGTCGCAGGGGGAGGCGTTGACAGCTTCATAAAAACAGCATCGTAATCCTACAAACCATAAACAAACCATAAACCATTTTTCTTAAGTTCACTGTCATGGAGGGGGAAGCTCTTTTGCTTCTAAGTAATCGGGTCACCAAAGTCCTAATTAAGGAGAGACCCAGCTGTTAGGCTGGTGATTGATTATTTTTCAAGAACATGATAGCTGCTTTACTTCACTTCCAAAGACAAGAATGTGGATAAAGATATTCATCTTTCATTCATCCTAACATTGATCGGGTTTGGACGTGCAAACGTCAATATGGAGGTTCAAAACACAACCATTAGAGCAAACATAAGTACATTTGGTTGCTAAATTCCGTACACCTTAAAATGTAATGAAGAAAAGGTACATTATATCAGCTTAGGAGGACGTAGCGATGTGGCGGGAAGGATGCTATAGGTCATGCATGCGCTGGCTTGGAGGGTGACGTGGGGGGAAAGGGGGAAGTAGTGATGTATTTGGCGCTTGCCGGAGGTGTGGGTTGATTGCTTTCTGTTTCCTGGAGAGTCAATTGATGTGGTCATTAGTTCTATAGACGTGGTACAACTAATATCTCAGGAGATAACAGAGTTTCTCCCTCGCTGGAAGTTGAAACCCACCGCCGATCTACACGTCTGGTGCTAGCTGTAAGCTTCTCACGATCGGGTACAAGGATGAGGGTGGGAATATTGCGTGCGATCCGTGGTCCGTTTTAGCAGGTAATGCTCCAGATTTCGCCTGGTATTGATCGGAGAAATGACACACATCTACTGGTCAGGGCAGCCAGCCGGTAGATTGTTCCTCCTGAAGATACCTGCGCCAGAGAGGAGCATCTCCAGCATGAATAAGGTCTAATATTTTGACAGATTAGGAAATATAATTCTTGCATGAAAGTGTGGTTTTATGTAAGAGGAGTATTGTTGTGAAGTGTGAACTGCAGATTACGCGCGGGCAGTGGTCCATTTGTTGCTTCTATTTTCGGCTGCTTTAAACGAAGTTGTAAGAATTAATCGGGTTTGCTACAAACCGCAAACAAAAACTACCAATAAGAGCAGACGACTACTAGAATTCTCCAAACGGAGACTGAATTCAAAGTATCCTAACGTCAAACCTCCTCCATCTGGTCCACACGGCCACTGAGGATCCCCCGGTCACGCAGTGCAGTGGAAACAGTTGTAGTCCTCCAAACGGCGGCTGAATTCGAAGTATCCTAGCTAATGTCAAATCTCCGCCGTCGGGGCTCAAACACTAGCGCCTGCCGGTCCGACTCAGTGCAGTGGAAATGGGAAGGTCCGGGGCTTTCGAGGGCGAGGTGCAGCGTGAAGGGTGCTGGCAGGGGGCGCGTGTGCGAGTGCCAGTGCGGGTGGGGCAGTGGGGTCGCGGCCGCGGGGCTTCTTTCGCCCGCTGCGCCTAAGTAATGAGTGCCGTGGCGTGCGGGCGGGCAGGTCGCGCCGCGCCGCGCTGCCGCCCATTAGCGGATGGTGCGTCACCGCCGTCACCGCCCGCGGCCTCGAGGGGCGCGACGAGCTCCCGCTGCCATTCGACGGCGCGGGCGGGCGCGGACGGGCGGTGGATAGTGGACAATGGAGTGGATGGACGGTACGTAGAGTCTGGCGGGAACGGACAATAGCAGAAAGGAGAAATAGCGGATGGTAGCAGGGCGGAATGGATTGATGGTGTGCTGTTATGGGATGATGACGTTGAATGATGGCATGCGGTAATGGTGTAGATTGATGTAATCGAATAGCATGCAATGATGTCGTGGAATGATGTCATGTAATGGTGTGAGATGATGGCAAGGGATGATGGCGTGCGGCCATGGCGTGGGTTGAGGGCGTGAGATGACGGCGTGATATATTGGCGTGCTGCGATGGCGTGGGATGATGGTGTGGAAATATTCTTGCGCACGGAGATAGCATGGGAATGCTGACGGCGGCATGCGATAAGAGATGATGGTAGCAGGAAGCGGGTGGGAGGGACTGGCCGGGAGGGCTGGCTGTGACAGAAAGAGTAACATTGGGCGGGGCTTGCCGATGTGCGAGAGGGAGGGGTGAACGACAGTCTGTGAGACAAGGAGCCCGAGAGAGGGAGTTGTAGAGGTGTACATGGTGTGGTATTGGGTGTGCGTGGTGGCCGAGCGGCCGGGTGGATGGTTGAGTGGCGTGCGTAAGAACGGGGTTGGCTTGCGTGTTAGTGGGCACACGTGCGCAAGGGCGGGCTTGGAGTGTTCTTGTTTCCTTCGAATGACAGGGCGTTGTGATTGCATTCGCCCACATGGTCTCTTCCCGGAAATTTAGAGCAACGCATTACGCAACGTCGCGCAAACAAACCTACACCTTTCATGCGCTAAATGAACTTCACGGAATCGCGAGTTGTGATCCAGATGGTGTAGGCAGATTCATTTCGTGGAACTGGATATTGTTGCAGTGGTTTCCGCGTAATATATGCAAATTCCCACTTTCTTGTTATAATATGAAAGTCGCGTGCAGGCGGACCAGGGGTGAAATAGGTAGCTGCAGAAATATGTCCAAGGCGTGTAAAAACGTTCAAGGAACAGGAGCCTAATTAATTGTTTACATTTCAAATTTAACCAATAATTTATCATTTGTATCTACTTCAATAGTATGATTTAGAAAATGAAATAAAACAATAAATAAGAATAATCAGTCAGCTGTACAGCAGTCAGCAGTACTCGACATGGCTGCTTAAAACAGCCTATGTGACTTCAAACACCTTAGAAAGAAATATGTTTCATTCGAAACGGCCAGTTGAAACCTTAACCAACAGGATAATAGGAAGGCTATTTACCGTCGGTGTTAGAGGGGACTTAAATTTGTTTTTCTGAGAAAGAACGTTAACCGCCAAACGTCAGTGCGTGTCGAGTTGCCAGCCAATCAGAGGCCGATGTCACATGTTATAAGAAATTAGCAAAATACCCGGCATTTTTCGGGCTTTCGTAAGTAGAATCCTTTTGAAAGAGGAAAAAGATCAATTATATTTAAACCTCGGCGTTTCAGATATTTTTAACGTAATTGGTTTATATTTTAATAAAACACTTTAATTTTCTTTCATTTTTTACAGTGTATTAGATTAAAAACGTTTATCTTACGCACAGGAACTGGGATCTGGAGAATCTGTTAGGTACCAGTACTGCTGCATTGCTACTGGCGGAATATATTAGGAACAACATCTCTTAGTGACATGCGAAAAATAATGATCGTGTTGCATCTACCAACATATTACTTTAAGTATTTATTTTCCGCATTTTTGTTGTATTGATCTTTACTAAACGTTGCAAGGACCACGACAATTCTGTAGATGAGCTTGTAAAATGTTGTGTCGATCCATAATTAATATTTGTGGTATCGAGGTTACATGTCGTTGATTCACTTTTATTAGTATAAGATACCATTTATTTTATGTAATTTCCCACCATATGATCATTCACAAAATATTACCACCTTCGACATATGTACATTCCTCAGACCTTGGAAACATTTTCTTAGACACCAGCTAAAGGTTCAATTTTGTGAGTGAGTCGATGCTCAAGTGTTCAGATAAAACTATGAATGTAATAAAGAAAAGAAAATAATTTTCTTACCGCATCATAGGTAATATGTATACTTTTACTCAAAATAAAATGAAAAGCATTAAGACAATCTAGAAAAGTGTATGACACATGTAGTAAAAGTTATTTTATTTTCGTAAGATCACGCCACTCAACCTATTGGATTCGTGTCGCAAGATTTAGGAATCGTATATTAAAATGTGTTCTTTTACCTCTCGTATCATCAGAAAATATTCTGAAACACCTGGATAATACGATAAGGATAAATTAGTTTTGAAAATGTTTATTAGAAACCTTAAACATGAAACCCAATAAAAATAGCTGGATAGAAAATCACTATCCTGTCCTGCATTTAAGACGTTTCGCGTCTGCGGCGAGGCGTAGAAGAGCCTGTGACGTGAGACGTGAGGACGTGAGGCAGGGCATGTGTTGGGAGAGTTGGGAGAAGAGAAGCAGGGAGACTGGGGGCAAAGAGCGTGGTTGGGTTGGCTGGTTGGTTGTTAGGTATTTCTGAAAGCGCATGTTAGTGTTAGTGTTAGTAGGTAAGAATAGACAAGGATGCGGAAGGAAAGATCGCGTGCGGTCCGTGGTCTGTTTGTTAGGGTACTTCACCGGCATTCGCCTGTTTTTCTTTCGGAGAAACCACGGAAAACTACCGATCAGAGCAGCCGGCCTCTAGAATTCTCCTCCAAAAAGCGACTGAATTCGACCTAGCTGACAGTGTCGAAAATCCTTTTACCGTTGGGACTCGAACCTAGTATCACCCAGTTAGAGGCACTGCAGTGAAATCAGTTGATGCACTGAGTCACCTTTCCAGTGAAAACGTGGTGGGGAAGGTGGTGGAGAGAGTTGTGGGAGAGTGGCGAAGAGAGTGGCGAGGAGAGTGGCGGGAATATTTCATGGAGAGTGACGAGGGTTGGGGTGGAGCGTGCGGAGAGGAGAGGGGAGGAGAGTGTGATGAAGACCTGGGAACACGAGGTCACAGCGCGAGAGGGGCGGTAAGTAGGGCGGAGGGTCGAGGGAATGGAGGGTAGGGAGGAGGACTGTGGGTGGTGCTCCAATTGCATTAGCTGAGCGCGTGCGGCAGCGCAGCCGGGGCTAAAGCCTCGGGGTTGAGGGCTGAGGCGGAGGTCGCGGGCCGCCACCTGTGTTTACCGCCGCCGCCGCGTAATTAAGACGCTCAATCTCCAGGGCTTTATCCTCCGCCCCCACTCCCACCCTGCAACTCTCTGCGCTTCTTAGCCTTTCAAATGCTCTCTGCCACGCTTGTGCTTTTCGCTTTTGCCATTTGCCTTCAGTTTTCTGCTCCCTGTGACTCTTTTATGCTCAACTTACATTGCGCCAGAACGTCCTTTGCGAGCTATGCGTTCATTTCTCTTTTTGGACCAAAATTAGCCCTAAACTGATGCACAACGATTACACTATACAAAATTTGTTCAAACAATTTTGTGCAGAATGTTTACACGAGGTATGTAAAGTTTGCACGAAAATTTTTCTGCGGACTGACGTAAATAGTGCTTGTTTTCCGAAGTTCCGAGAGTGGTGGCTAAGGGCATCAACCGATGACCCTCTGATCGGGAGGTCCTAGGTTCGAGTCCCGACGGTTGCGGGATTTTGGACTCTAGCGTCTCAGCTAGGTCGAACTCAATCGCTGTCTGGAGGAGAATTCTAGCGGCCGACTGCTCTGATCGGTAGTTTTCCGTGATTTCTTCGATCAACACAAGTCGAATATCGGAGCAGTACCCTAACGAACAGGCTACGGACAACGCGCGATTTTTCCTACCCCTCCCTTGTCCTATCCTCTCCCCTCACACACTTACACGTACATGCAATACAGTACCTCACAACCCGGAAGACCGGACTAAAAATATTTGATGTAATAATTAAGTACCTTATTTTACATGTGGTTATAAAGTTGAGATGAAAATGTTTGCGTGGACTGACTGAAAAATTGCTAGTTTCCCGAATCTGAATATTTCAAGGGAAGTCATATCCTTCTCATTTGATCTTGCATCTGATCGAAATTCATATTTGGAAAGGTTTGTAATATTGATGACCAATTCTTCACTTTTAACGTAGTCTCGAGTGATTTTTCTACACAATAGCGTCGCTATAGCTTGATAACTGTGGGAAAACGTCTGGACTACGCATGCGCGAAAAGCAGCGGAGGAGAATGTTCCTTCTCATTGCGACCCACGTTCCTTGGCTGAGTGGCCGTCATCAAATCTGCCAAAACGAAGCAAAACGACTGCAAAGGGCGAGCGGTGGAGAGGAGCCAGGCCCTACCCTGCCGTCTCTCTAGGGAAGAAACATATTTGTACTGCCAAGACGAAACAACTTTTAAATGTGAGAATTAAGTGGACAGTCTTTTCAACAGCGACCACTTCTTTGCACTTCACAGTACGGTTTTTACAACTCTGCTCCTCAAGGCGCTACTTCACGGTGGCGTTATGTCACTGTGTTTCGCGTCTTTCTCGGTCATGCCGCTAGATGTCGCATGATCGCGACTGTATCCAGCACTGCTATACTTGTATGCCACCGTGAAGTAGGGCCTTGAGGAGCAGAGTTATAAAAACCAGATTATAGTCCAAACACGGGAGGATTATTTGAAAACTTTTTCACACCAAACTAAATGAGGGTGGGAGTGGCCGGTAATTAACCTCTAAAACAATGATTCGCTTTCATTTCAGGAACATTGACTATATCGTGTTGCCTCTGCCATTCTGTCAATAAACTAAGCTTAGATGAGAGATTTAGGGAACTTATAAGAAACCGCCGATACAAAATAGGTGAAGGGCTTGGGAAATACAGACAAGATAGAAAAGTTGGTACTCGAAATCGTTTCTTAAGCAGTAAACTACAAAATGACACTTTTTTAAACTTTCCGATGCAGTTTTGTAGTTTCAGTTCTTTTGGGTGCACCCGCTTCTTAGAATAGATTTTCTGAGAAATGCAGAATCCCGAAATATATGCAAAATGAAATTGAAGGAAAAAGACCAAAAAATCTTTCTCAGAAAAGAGAGTCTTTTCCTTTTCATTATTTTTCTTTATCTTTGTTTGCAAACTGCGACCTTAGCGATTTACTCATACCCTGCCTTACTCTCTTCCCTTCGACTGTTTCCTCACTTTTTCATTGTTTAACTTTTCCTTTCCAGACTCAGTTTGCGCCGGGGCGTCGGCATTGGTGACTTGAATTCTTCACTTTCTCATTGCCAATTCCTTCTTCGATCATTTTTTTCTTAATTGAATCTTCCCTCTTCGGACAATCTTCTTTTAACACTTTGAATTTTTGTCTTCCTCATTTTAAGTGTTTCTTTCAAGCACTGGCTATTGGTTTCGTAGAGACATTTTTTGGTCCACTACACTTGTGTGCATTACAACGCATCATACGTACACTTTTCATGCCTTTTCTTGAATTTATTTACTAGCAAGCATTCTTTTTCCTTCGCGATGTTTGTTCGAGATTTTACCAACTGCATCTTTCTAACTGTACTTCCATCCGATTTTCAGTTCGTTCCTATGATATTGCTTTCTTACGATTCCTTGTTACTTTATTTGCTACGCCCTCTGTTTCTTGCGTTAAACGACTCTCTTCTGTCTGAAATGTTTGGAAACACATTAGCTAACTCCGTCCCCCCGCCCCAACGATACCGCTCCTCCGCGCGGTGCCCTGGGGCAGCGAGGCGGCGACAGCGCCATCTCCGGCGACCACTTAGCCCTTTACGGCTCGGCGAGCGCTCGTTCTTCAGGGCTCCATAACGTTTTGGGCGCGCACGCTGCTTATCTCTTTTACTGCCGCTTCTGCGCCGGCGACCGACGCTCCGGCAGAACTGCAGCTACCGCCTGTCGAGAATGAGACCCTGCGGAAAATGGAACCACGGGGCGCCCGTATGGTTGTCTTTATTTGATGATACGTATATTGCTATCATCATGATCACAGACACCAACAATCACAGTCCCACTTTAACTACTGTTCTGGTTCTTATATCAAAGTCATTCGACCAACTCTGAGACGAGTGAGATCAATTGAGGGGAGAATTATGATGAAATTATGAATGATAAATTATTGAAACAATTCATTGATGAAACGATAAAATGATAGACAAGTGAAATTGAACACAAAGGAAACTGGTCACGAACCTGTCACTTTTTCTGTCAGAAATTCCACTTGAATCGTACTTCGAATCGAACTTCTGATTCAGAGGTGGAAGGTCCGACAGTGACACTTTGGCAGACACTCGTCTACACGGTTTTCAGTGAACTAGTTCAACTACTATAATACTAATTTAGTATTGTATTTGTATTTAGCCATTACATATCCCGTAAAGGGCAATTGGCTTTGGAGCCGTTAAATTCCGGAATTGCTAGTCGGTCACCCAACCAGGACCCCGCGATGTCTCGAATTCGCTTAACCGTGACTTCATGTTGTTAACGAATTCGGTCAGTGTCGCCGGCGACGCCAGTTTCACGACCGTGGTCTAGAACCATCCCAGTAGACGCCTGGATGACCGAGGGAAACCAGAAAACCTCTGGTAGGATGGCCGGCACGGAGATTGAACCCGGCCTTCCCGAATGCGAAGTCAGTGCGCTACGCCTTGAGCCACTTCGGTCGGTATCTAATTTATTACTAATATTTATTTATAGTTTTTAATTCATTACTCATACTTCCCTCAGTGGCCCTAACTATTAATCGAACTCAGGTCTCTTTATTTATACAAGTTGTTCTAGCCACTGCAATACCAAGGTGGCTTAGGCTTTAACCGATTACAAAAACTTGTTGCATTCCTCAATATTTGATTTTGGGTTGACAGGACGATGATAATTTATTACCAAGCAGCGTGAAATGTTCATTTTCTGTTATCTAAAAACTGTCATCTACTCTAATCGCAAATCTAGTCTCAGTACAGGGCAGATTAATGTGGATTTCCAAAAATACTGAGATACAGACTCCACTCACCCATTCCATCCTCACGTTGCCACAGTTGTTGATGCCTAGGCCTCTGGCACCAGATGTCTTGTAGGCACTGTTGCCAAATGAACATCTCATTTCTCACATTTCCCGAAAAGTTGTGCTTCGAAATCTACTGAAACGAGAAAAACCAAACAATAATTTCCTTTTAATATTTAAAACATGTATGATTATGTTCATGCATGGATAAAATATACGAATTCATAGATACTATATTCTTACAAATATGCTAGAAAATATAGTTTTTTGAAATGCTTCCACGATCCGATTTCGAAATAATCCTAAAATTATTCAAAATACTGTTTGGTTTAAAATTGTAAGATGGTGCATAAATTTGAAAAGATTATGAAATCGACAGGTCACATTGAGTGTATGTACAAAATCAAAGTGCCACGTCTGTTAGATGGAGTGTTCCTCTCGAAGTGAACGTAATTTTCTTCCAATGTCTATCCGCGACGGATCGACGGTGTCGCCTTGCGAGGGTCGGAAGATTCGCCTCATTCGGGGCGATTCATGTCTCCTGTACCGGGCACTAAGAAGTGCTGTCAGGCACAAGGACCAAAGCATTTTCTGGATAAGCAGGAAAATATTAACAAAGAAAAAATCTCGAAATGAGTGAATCGAGTAAAGCATTTCTGTTATTAATACTGATCAATTACAATACACAATTGCGATCCACAAAATATTTTTTTCATTAAGTGTACGACGTACCAAAAAACGGACGATGAAACAATTGGTATTTTTTGAGTTTTGAAGACGTTGATTAAGATACTAAGTAGTCAAAATGTTTGTAAAAGTAAATTTGTTCGTTTTATGAAATGTTGAAAAAAAATTTTGACTAATAAATATGTTAACAAAAACATACATTTCAGTTTTCTTTGAGTCACTAAAGTTAAACTGATCATGTTTTAGAGATGAAAAAATAAAGTAATTATCTTAATAAAGTATAAAGCATTTACGAGAGCTTTTTTACAACGTCCATTAATATTCATGAGGGTCCTATGCACGAGCATCCTCCTCATTGCATGCTTCAATAATGAGATAAATATTTCACACCAAATGCAAATGATGCTGTAAAAGCGCCTGGAGCTTTTTCTCTGACCAATTCACGCGAGAAAAACCGCTGAAAGACCCTACATTCAGAATGAAGGCTAGAATCACATTAGCCGCGCAAAAAGTGGCCATCTAAAAGCTGCTCGAGATTAAAGAGAAACGAAAGCATGAGATTTCGTTAGAAAAGGGGATGCAGGTGGGTAATCCGAAGATCGCATTAAAATGACGAGAAACGAAAGGCAAAATGGCGTTAAATAAAACCAAGAGGACACCTCGCAACAGACCGTCGCTCTTGAAAAAACGTTTGCGTCATCTCTACCGACTGGCGGTGACTCGGAGGAGATTTGGAAGGGTGGCTCTCGGCACATGCGAAACCAGCGCTCTCACCTTCGATGGACGAGCCCTCTCTTGAGGCAGGTTTGCGTAAGCTTTTTCCTCTTTTGGTTTGTTTCTGCGTAGCCACAGTAAGTAGCATAGTCCATTGCGGCTGCGATAACCATAATTTATTTCGATGTTCTTTGCAATATAAAAAAGGATTGTTGTGTGAAATAAATAACTTCACTGCTGTGCATTATATTTCGTTGCTGATAAAACTAACGTGGAATGTAGATAAGTGTCAATTCGTTTACGTCTGCCTGACAACAATGTCGCTGAAACAATGAATTATGTTCCCCATGATTCCGTTCATACAATGTTTAGATATTTCGTTTTATCTTTCTCGAGTTCGTCAACTAGTAATCAATAAAGAAACCGATAAGGCACTGAAAATTTTATTCACTGTTAAAAATCATTACTCTTCGTTCCTACATATGTCTGGGTGACTAAATTTATAACTGCTGAACTATTTTTTTTATTTCGTACCATGCATTACAATTTGTGTCGCGTGCATTATCGATAAGAACGGTATATCCCTTATCACGCCACCAACAACCCGTAAATTAATTTACTCATTTTCAGTTACCTCTGTCGGTCGATTACGTTAATGACATGTGGACTCAGTTTATCTCATTAATGCTTGCCCTTCCTTGTATGAATTCAAAAATTATAGATAACATGTATTCAAAAATATTCGACGAATTAGGACAGCAAGAACAAAGATGCGAACACCGCTTTTTGAATGCACATTCATGACCAAATGTAAGCTTTACGATCCCTGATAAAGCAAGAGTAACGTTATAGTAGCTGTTTTAAAAACTTGCGTGATAATGGGTGCGTGTGTGGTGTTTGCATATATTGTGACATATTAAAAGTCGCTCCCCGACGATAGCGAATGAGACTCATGAGAAGCGGATGGGTTATGCATAGCACTAGGCGGATGAACATTCCAGGTATTTTGCCATTGTAGTAAAGGAAGAGACGTTTTTATTTGAGATTAGTCAACTTTATCTCAGAATAAATAAATAATAATTCAGAATTAACTTTTTCACAAGCTTCGTACATTTTTATGTAAAATACAGGAGGAGTAATCTGGAGTAACTCACAGTCATTTCTGAAACCGTACTTTCGAATTATAGACGTCAAACCTTCTGGCTGACTTAGATGAAGAAAATAACGTAAATATGTGCGTAGTTAGCACGACGCTTAATAAATCATATTCTGCAGCAAGAGTAATGTGAGATAACCCTAAATTATATTATAAAATAATCTAATGATCTATTCTGAAAATCTAATGATCTGTTCTGAATCAAAGGATTCTAGTCTGAACTACGTTACAATTATTTTGAAGTATGTTACCCATCTAAACCAAAGACGATGACCGCCAACATTGTATTAAATTGTTGCTTTCATACCTACAACCATAAAAGGTATACGTTGTGCGGGGTAATTCTTTGATTCGGTCGTTTCATTTGGTATTATCGAGCCGGGTGGCAGAGCCGTCATTTAAAGAACCAGCCTCTTTCCGTTCGCAATCGTTCTTCCGCCTCGCTTATTTCGTCGCCCAATAAATACCTCCTTTCTCCGCTGTTGGGTGAAAGAGGCTTAACGAAATTTGCGTTGTTTATTCATTTATTTACGTCAAAAATTGTTAAAAACTGTGTGTGACGTACTATGGGGAGAAGTTAAATTGAAGTTACAATTATGTCCAGAAGCAAGACAAGGGGCCATCTCAGCATTTGCTCGAGGATCTGGGAAACTGGACGAAAACCTGATCGAGATGAGGGTCATTGACCCAGAAGCTGAAGTACAATACTTGTTACAGGTTCTTTACAATTCTACAATCCAAATGGTATAAAATACATTAAATGTCATTGTTAAAATTAATATTACTTTCCTTTTGGATGCTCGGTATAGTCTCTAATTGTATAGAAACAGTTGTGCTGCAGAAAATATTTTACTTGGAACTTAAACTTTTGTATCGAATTTAATCGTGTAACGTCATCTGGTGTTGTAAAATAATGTGCATGAATTGTGTATGAATGTTTTGTAGTGAGCTGTTGATACTGTTACAGGATGAATAGAATTACTACATCGAGTGTTGTAGTTATAGATATCAGCGTTTACTGAAAATATATTGCCACCCTTAAAGAAGTCTTTTTTGACAAAAACCACTGATTCAAATATGAAGAGACAAGGTAATGGCAAAATACTTAGATTAATAGAGGTTTACAAGAATCACGTGGGTGGGATTTACTTATTATTCGTACAATTCTTTCTTGAAATCTAAAAGTCTGGGAGCTATAAGATGTATTTCCCCAGAATATTATGCCATATCTCACGCAGGAATGAACATTCGTGAAATATACCCAATGAGCAGTGAGGATGCTGACTGAATTTGAAAGAATTCTGAAGGAATAAATAACTTAATTTAGTGTTTAATTCGTTTAAATGGACGTTCCATTTAAGGTTGCACTGAATTGAAAGATCTAAAAATTTAGTTACCTTAACATCAGTCAATGGCACACCGTTCATTTTCAGTGACGTACCGAGCTGTTTATTTGAAATGGAGAACTGCATTGAATTTTTTTTATTTACTAATAATTTGTTATTACGAAACCAAATTGAAACATCTGCTATTGTACTATTTACGGTTTCTTTATTGCAAAGAATATTCGTATCATCTGCAAAGAGACTGTTCTTCCGTTTCTAATCGTCGAGGGCATATCGTTTACTTATAGTAGGAAGAGAATATGGCCTAAAATCGATCCCTACGGGACTCCACATGCAATTGGCGAAGAATCAGAAAGGTGTGTTCGTAATGTTTCATTATTCAAGTAAGGAATTTTTACTTTCTGAGATCGTTGTTTAAGGTACGGACGTAGCCAATCTAGAGCACCACAACAAATTCCATACGAAGGTAGACGGAAGACGAAAGAGCGAGCTGATGGCTCGAGCCTCGCAATCGCCTAAAATAAGGAATCAATTCAACCAATTTATATTCTTACTTGAAACACAAGTTACTGCTTTCCTGTAGCCTTTAATAATTCCGGGACATAGACTGAAACCACTGTCACATAGATTGAAGCCAACTTCCTGCATGAGCTCAAACATTGCGACATTAACATCCAACTGAGCCAACTTATATCCTTACTGATTACTAGAGAGCGGATTTTGATTACCTAAAAAATCGCCAAAAATTATCAATAAAATGCTCTTAAATGTTTTGAAAAAGCTCTAAAAGCAAAGAAAAATGACGTAAAAATGTGATCAAAACCAGTTGAGATGAACAACCCACGTTATTGGATATGTTTATGATGTAATTGAGGCTTTTTCCTTATGTTCAAGTAAACTCGGCTTATAAACTTATGGGTTTGACAGTTCTTTACCAGGAAATCTGTCTTAAGTTATGGTGAAATCGGCCGAGCTGACAATTGTGCTGATCGTCGTCACATGAACTTTAGATTACATACAACGGCTGATATTAGAATTTCTGAGCGAAGAAATCGAAGAGGATACTTAGGGATTCTATGGATCACATTTGTTGCACCTCGTAACTATTATTTGAAGCTAGTACCATTAAAATGATCGACGTCTGTGGCTGAAGTCTGAGTGAACTTCGCAAACTGTAAGATTTTGTAAGAAAGGGCTCTTCTTTTGGGAGACTATGAATTGTGCTGGGCTTATACTCTCTCCTGCCCAATATTTCGAACTTGAAGTGCGCCGGGAAGTTGGAACAGTTGATGCACCGGGTAAGTGAAATAGCCCCCAATATCCTACAAGTTGTATTTTGGTGGTATTATATGACGTAGGTCGCTTTATCGCGAAATGTAAGTCAACAATCTGGCATTATATAAGTTCTTCTTTAAAATAGATCCTTATTCCCTAATGCACGCCATTCTAAAAGGTTCGCTACAGACTAAATATGTATCCATCTGTTAATGTGTTATTACTATGGCTTGTCTATTATCGGTAAAAGGAGATATTTAGATCCCGTTATTTCTCCGCCATCCTTGCGATCCGCTCTCATCTCGTGACGGCGCACCCATTATTCGCGCTGACAATTGGATTAACTGCAAAGTGCGGCTGTCGTTGGCCTTCCAATCACTTCGTCTTGGAGAATTGGAAACCAGAGTAGAGCGTCCACTTACATGAGGCCACATTCTCTGTGTTCGCTTAAGAAGGAGATATTCTTTTCACTATGGTATCGCCCCGACCTGTACTCGAGTTCCAACCTCTACTCGAGTAATACAGTAGACTTCAACTTAAGATTGAGAAGTGCAACTTGAACGGCTGTTGCAGTGGAATATCATCTCACCCAATATTTTCGCAATGCAGCATTCAGATGATAAATGATAACAGTGGACAGCATTACAGAGAGTTTTGAATACATGAATTGCCTTTTAATAATGTTATTCCCAATACACGCAGTTGGAAGTTCTCTCACAATTGGATATAAAATGATGTAATAATCTATGCAATTTAAAAGGCAAGGGTTCCCTGTGCAGTTGCACACATGCCGATGTGGCCCAAGGGGAGGCCTCCCCCTATTCGTCGCCGGCGGCACAAGGAGGGGATTGTGTGGTGGTCACAACGCTCAGACCACTTTTCTCCTCACATAAAACCCTGGTATTCACTTGGAAAGGACCTTGAGTCGATGTCAGATCCGTCCACAATGGACCAGGTAAAAATCCCAAACTATGTCAGGATTTGAACCTAGGTCCTTCAGTCAGCAAGCCAGCTCCTACCACTGAGAGAGAGAGAGAGAGAGAGAGAGAAAGAGAGAGAAAGGGAGAGAAAGAGAGAGACAGAAAGAGAGAAAAAGAGAGAAAGAAAGAAAGAAAGAAAGAGAGAGAGGAGAGAGAGAGAGAGAGAGAGAGAGAGAGAGAGAGAGAGAGAGAGAGAGAGAGAGAGAGAGAGAGAGAGAGAGAGAGAGAAGTGAGCTTGTGGCTGCGGCGAGCGCCCGTAGCGCCAAGGGACGCAACCGAAGGAGCCATTGCGCGGGCGTAGCGCCTTTCTAATTCACTGCCCGAATGCCTCTCAGGGGGCCCAACCCGGACTCGCCGGGGGGCTGCCCCTGCCGTAACCTCTTCGTTAATTCCGCTCGTGGGAGGGTGCACTTCGGGGCAAGACGTGGAGGACGTCAGGGAGTGAAGATAAGGAAGTGACGTAGAAAATGGATCAGTGGGGAAAGGGAATACTTGGGAGTAAATCTGACGTTGAATAACCATATCAAGAATAAGACATGAGGAAACCGAGTAGAAGCCGAATGAAAGACCTCTTTGCTAATATGATGACATGTAAATGTAGCGGTGACATCTGCACTCCTTGGATTCTACAAAAATCAAATGAATTTTCAGGTGATTTGAACTCTTTGTTATTGTCTAACAATTTTTCACAATAATTGCCCGTTGATTTATGTTTAGGAGTTTATCAATTTACTGGATTTGAGTTGTGGAAAAATAATAATATATTTTTAAAATCTGCCTTGTGTAGCATTCTAATTCACCAGTAGCATATATTATGAAATTCAGAGGTTTATGTGATGGACTTTATTTCCTTGCAATAAATGTATTTGATAGTTCAATAAAATTATGCATCAATTTCATCCAGCGTAAGTACATCTGAAGTCTGATTGGGTATAAAAGGAGAGACGATATACGATGACGGTACAGGGTGGACAGCCACAACTGTGTGACGGTGTGCGCGCGTCTGTGTACGCGTGTTTGCGCTGAGTGCGCTAGTTCGTGTAGTATCGCCGATTATTCTTTGTCAGGTGAATGGGGCATAAAGATGCAGCAGAAGGAGCAAGAGAACGGAGCAGTTAAAAGTCTGACGAGGGAGCACAAACAAATGCATTGTTGAGTGCGTTCGTGGGCGAGTCTGTGGATGGGTACGGTGGAAGAGAGAGGCGAAGTGGGTAGGTAGAGAAGGGCAGGAGGGCAGGAGGGCAGCCGGGCAGGAGGGGGTCACGGGGCGGGGCCCTGCCGTAACAATGCCCGTCACGCACCTGCCGGGCCGCGCGCTTTATAGGCCGTTAAATAAAACAGAGGAGCTCGTAACAGCGGCGACTGCAGGCGCTGCGGGCGGTCTGGCGGCGACACGAGCGCTGGCGCGGCGGGGCGCGGCGGGGCGCGGCGGGGCGAGGAGGGGCGGGGCGGGGCGGGAAGGGGCGGGGCGGAAGCTGCGCGTGGCAGGGACAAACGGAAGAAGCGAGCGGGCGGGTGCGGCGATCGAGCGAGGTGAAATGTGTGGCTCGGTGGAGCCGTTGGGTGATCGCGACGGGGTGAGAGATTGGGCACAGGGAGGCCGAGTTGGTGAACGCGTTCAAGCCATTGCGGGATAGTCGGCTGGCGGACTAGCTGGCGGTCACGGACGGGAGTGAGTGGTTTATTATGTGTGTGTTCCTGTGTGTGTGATTGGTTGTGCTAGCGCTCGTCCAGAGGTGGTGCGACAGAGGTGTGTGCGGCGGTAGAAGGGCTACGTGGGGGATTGGGAAGAAGCGAACGTTGGAGAGTTCGCACTGGGGTGAAGTTGGGTAGGCTTTGGGGGCCACATGGACGAAGGTGTTCAGATGATAGAATAGGAGTTTTCTGTTATGAAAGTGGACGGTGGGAAGCGGGAAGCGGGTAAGAAGTGGATGCTATGGAATTGAGTGGGTGCGAGGAGAGGGCGAGGCGAGTGTGGGTGCAGGGGCGAGGGCGAAGGCGGTGGAGAGGACGGGGAAGGAGATGGCGGGCTGAGGGAGGGAGTAAGGGCGGGGGTGATGGCGGAGGCGAGGCGTGGGCTGGGGGAGGGTGGGAGTAAGGGCGGAAGCGATGGCGAGGGCGAGGGCGGGGCGGTGGCGAAAGCAAGGACGTGTGTGGTGGCAAGGGTGAGGGTGGAGGAGGAGACGGGGGGAGAGCAATGGCGGGGCGAGAGCAGGGGTAAGGGCGGTGCGATATCGGGAGCGGGGGAGGGTACGGGCGAGGGTGACGGTGGGGGGTAAGGGCGGTGGCGAAGGCAAGGGCGAGGGCCGAGGTGGGGGCGGGGTGAAGCGGAGGCGGTGGCGAGGGTGAGGGCGGGAGAGGGTCCGGAACGAAGCAGAGGCTGGACGCGGTGAACAGTGAAGACAGTTGGAAGAATAATGTAAGACGTAGGCAGTTGAGAAAACCGAGAACGCGACCTCAAAAAATTGATGGACGCAAAAGCAAAGGACGAGAAAACGAATGAGGAAAAGCACACTGAGACAATTATGTCAGAATGAAAGAGGATGCACGGGATGCGTTCGAAAAAAAGCGGCCCGAAGTGGAGTCATGCGTGAGGTGAAATTGGAGAAGTTTGGCTTGAAAAATAACGTGACTGCTTAGAAGGATGAGCCATACGGAAACGACGGAGGGGAGGCTCAGGTAGCGGAAGGCGACGCGGTAGGCCCTGCCAACCATAAGACCTTGGGCGCGTCAAAGAGGCCTAATAAACACGTGGAACTCTGAAAAGTGCTTTTGTTTTTGCACAAATTACAAAAATGCAATTTTTTGACTAGTCACTCACATCGTTAATATTTACATTAGCGCAAATTTGTTCACATTATTATATTTATGAATACACGCGCTGTAAATAATGTCAGATAAATTTTCTCAAAACCTCAACTATTTTCTGTGCAAAACAGCACAAACTTACTCATTTTCAGAAACGCTCAAACGCCATTTTCTCATAAAGGGCTTCAAAGTTTTCCTTCAAACTTTTCAAAGGGTCAGAGCAAATTGCGCTCTTTAATATGACATAAAGTTCATTTCGGGGTATTTTTTTTGTTTTTTAAAAAAATACACTAATATAATTGTTTTGTAAGATCTCTCACGCCTTTAATTTGCACATTTCCACATATTCGAAACACTATTGCAGTTTTGATTGGAAATGCTTGAAATGACTTCATTGGCAGTTTTTCCAAAACTCAATAGTTTTTTTGTGAAAAGAGGTTAAAATTTCGCTTAAAACGCAATTTTCTTAAAAACGGCTCGAAATGTTTCAAAGAAAATTGCCATTCAGAGCCAAAATTACCATTTAGATGTTTTACTGTTCTTTTATACTCTTAAAACAATATTTAAGTTATACTTTTATGAAACAGAAAAATTAACCAAAAATCTACTTTGGGCGGCCATAGATGACAGCAGGCAAAAGTGTGTGGGAAGTCTGTGTGGCTAGCCGAGACTAAAGGAAATATAAAACTAAAACGGGAACGTCTGTTCCATTCTGTAGCACCACTACGTATACTTCCCGTATACGTACGTATACAGAGTAATATACGTAGTATAAGGAAAGTTATGTAATGCTGCGGAAAATCAATTTCCATATTTCAACAAAAATACACGTTTTGGAGTCTCCTGATACCGATTTCTTTTCAAAACCTCAGCCCGACCGTCTGTCAGTCTGTGAACACCAATAGCACCTAAACCATACGTATGATTATTTTTCCAAAATGGATATTCCCCGGTATATATGGCTCCACTCAAGGCGCCGCGATTTAAAAAAAAACTTTCTTGAATATTTAGGGGTCCTTTACATGAAGATCCCCGGACATTTTCAAAAATTTCTCAAAAAGGGCACCAAATTTGTTTAACGTTCTCGCCTGAACACGGTAGCGAGCGGACGTGCGCCGAGCGCTCTCCTTCACGGGCGACTTCAGTGAGATAAGTTTAGCAGAGTACAACTCTACGAGTTCAGTGTACAGTGTGTAGTGACAATGTTTTCAAGTGGCTCCCCTGATATGGGGCAGCACATCGCTAGAGCAGTGGAAGCATTAAATCATCACAGTGAATTCAGTGATATTAATTCAACACCAATGAATGGTCAAGGTACAAGTGGCCCCGTGGGGCAAAACAGTGATATAATTAACTTACAAATACAACAAAATGCGCAGCAAAAATTAGAGCAACATCAATATTTAATGAATCAGGATTCACAATTGATGCAGATCAATCAACAACAACTACTTATGAGAGATCAGGTTTCTATACAGCACATCACCAGGGCCAGCCCTGGGAACTTCATGGAGCACAACCACAGCAATGGACTCAACAACTACAAGGTCCGGGGTCGTCTGGAACAACCTCAAATAAAACCGTGAGTACCCTAGAGTGACATCAACCTCGAAAAAGAAAAAAAACACGCCTACAGTGACCAGCACATACCAACTCCCTCGAATGTTAGTGCGCCAGTGTTTACGCATTAAAATCAATATGCAGTATTAGAAGACAAATCAGAAGTTGAAACTCCTAAAAAGCCCCCCATAGATCATAACATACCGCCAATATTCGTGCAAAGTGTTACTAATGTATCGAAATTAATAGAATTTCTTAAACTACAAGTAAAAGACGAGGATTTTACGTACAAAATGTACAGCGAGGATGTAAAAGTGCTACCGAAAACCATTGAAGTTTATAGAGCAATAATTAAGCAACTAGGCGAATCCGAGGCCAAATACCACACTTATCAACCAAAGAAAGACAGAGCATTTCGTGTACCACTTTAATGTCTACATCCGTCTGCAAACATAGAACAAGTAAAAGCTGAACTCAAATCCAAGGGTCACACCGTTCGCAATATGCACAATGTATTTCTTCCAAGCAAAAAGCCGCTATCGCTCTTTTTGATAGATTTAGAACCAAGTGCAAACAATGCAGAAATCTACATTATCGACACACTTGTAAATGCAGAGATAGAATTCGTAGCACCGTACAAAAAGAAAACGCCAGTACAATGCCATCGCTGTCAAGAGTATGGTCACACGAAGAAATACTGTAAGGCAACTGAAAGGTGCGCGAAATGCGGTGCAGAACACTCCACAGACGAATGCAAAAAAGATGCAACGCTGCCGGCAACATGCGTGCTATGTTCGCGAAGTCATCCAGCCAACTGTAAAGGCTGCCAAGTGTATCAAGATTACGATAATAAACGTAACAAGCACAGAAAAGAATCAGACACCATCGACAAGAAGAAACAAAAAGTGCCAAACGCCTCAGATTTCCCTCCCCTCCCAGTTCGCCACTTTCAACCCAATCCCTTCTCTCGTACAGCATCTTCTCAAAACTTAACATACGCTGTACCCTACAATCAAAACCAAACAGATCTCTGCAAAATAATAGAAACCTCATTCCAAAAGTTCGAAAGCATCCTTAAACAACAATCTGAACAGATCTGGGGCTTTGCTCAGCCTACTGACGTCATTAATATCAAAAATGCATTAAATGGCACCAAGAATTAAAATTATTCTCTGGAACGCAAACGGTTTAATCCAACATCAAAGAGAGCTCGTAACTATTGTCAAAGAAAATATATGGATATTATGCGAATCTCCGAAACTCACTTCACTGAAAAATCCTACTTAAAGATACCTGGATATGATATATATAATACCAAGCACCCAGACGGCACAGCGCACGGAGGAACTGCAATAAAAATTCGAAACACAATCAATCATTACGAACTGAACGAATATAAAACTGAAGAAATACAAGCAACATCTGTAATGGTGACAGAAGGTCAAGCTTTATTGACACTAAGATCTGTATACTGGCCGGCAAAACATAGAATAACAGAACAAATATTTGAAGACTTTATAAATACACTAGGATCAAGATTCATAGCTGGAGGCGACTTCAATGCAAAAAACCAGCATTGGGGCTCACGACTCAACACACTACGAGGAAAAAGTCTTCTTAAAGTAACAAACAGACTTAATATTTCTACTATATCGACTGGTGAACCTACGTACTGGCCCACTGACGTCAACAAGCTTCCTGACCTCCTAGACTTCTACTTAGCAAAAGGTGTGCATCTTGGTACAGTAGAAGTAAAATCTTGCTACGACCTTCCTTCAGACCACACCCCAGTAGAAATGACCATCAGTTCAAATATATCTGAAAGAAACTATCCTCTAAAACTAACAAGTTACAAGACAAATTGGAACAAGTACCGCGATTACGTGAACAATAAACTATCTGCAAACGCACTGGTAACAACTGAAGAAAACATCGAAGACGCAATACAGCACCTATCTGACACATTACAAGACGCTGCCTGAGCCGCAACACCAAAAGAAACAATAAATAAATCGTCAACGCATCCCGCAGAAATAAGACAAAAAGTGGTAGAAAAACGTCGACTCCGACGAATATTCATGATGACAAGACAACCAGACGACAAAAGAAAATATAACACAGCAGCCAGACAATTAACACGTCAAATTAAGGAATACGAAAACAAATCATTCGCTAATAACATTCAAGCACTATCACCTACTGCTGAAACTAATTATTCGCTTTGGAAAGCAACTAGAAAACTAAAGCGACCCCAACAGCACATCTCACCAATTCGAAAAGAAGATGACACGTGGGCATGAAGCGCAGAAGAAAAGGTCGAATGCTTAGCAAAACACTTTGCTTCAGTTTTCAAACCAGCAGAAAATGTAAGTACTATTGAAAATAAAGTGCTAGAATATTTGGACGTGCCTATACAGTTATCACTGCCCATCGAGCATTTCAACTCACGAGAAGTCGAACAAACAATCAAAAAACACACGCATCCTGCAAAGAGTCCAGGGTTTGACCTTATTACCGGCAAGATGTTGCAGGAAATGCCAAGTAAAGGATATGAACTCGTAACAAGCATAATCAACGCGATACTTCGAAATAGCCATTATCCTTGTCAATGGAAATACGCTCAAATAATTGCGATCGTGAAACCAGGAAAGACTGCCACGGCAGTGACATCGTACCGACCTATTAGCCTGCTACCAGTCCTATCAAAAGTATTTGAAATACTTCTCTTACAGCGCCTCAAGCCTATAATTAAAGAAGTGATTCCTGACTTTAAATTCGGCTTTCGAGAAGTACACTCAACAATAGAACAGACCCATCGTATTGTAAACACAATTTCTCAAAGCCTGGAAAAAAAGCTATATTGTTCTGCAGCATTCCTAGACATACAACAAGCATTCGACAAGGTATGGTATGAAGGAATACTATTTAAAATAAAAAAACTTCTCCCGCACTCCTACTATTTACCTCTCAAATCATATCTTTGCGATCGCCTATTTCAAGTGAAATATCAGGACGCTCTATCAGAATTCCAACCTATTTCTGCAGGAGTGCCACAAGGAAGTATTCTTGGACCTTTTTTATATCTTATATCAACTTCAGACTTACCAACAACAGAAAGAACTACAATAGCCACCTCTGCAGACGACACAGCTATTCTTTCTGCAAATGAAGACCCCTCCTGCGCATCACAACATCTTCAAGAACATCTAAACAAAATCGATGATTGGAGTCATTGTTGGCAGGTCACCGTATAGGAAACAAAATCAAAACATATAACATTTTCACTAAGAAAAGAAAACTGCCCAAAAGTAAAACTAAACAACACAGAACTTCACGAAGCTGATACAATCAGTATCTTGGACTGCATTTGGATAGACGCCTGACTTGGAAAACCCACATCAAAACTAAGAGAAAAGAAGCGCAGCTTAAAGTCCTCAAATTGTCATGGCTAATAAACAGATAATCAAAGCTGTCCTTGCATAACAAAATACAGATTTATAAAACTATAATCAAACCAACATGGACCTATGGTATTGAATTGTGGGGCTCTTCCAGTAAATCGAATCTAGAAATTCTAAAAAGATTCGAAGCTAAAACACTAAGAAAACTATGCAACGCACCATGATACGTGACAAACAAGACGATATACAGAGACCTCGACATCGTCCCGCTGGGGGAAGTAATCGCCACGAAGAGCCTAGCATACCAGAGAAGATTGTACAATACAACCACCCAAATCACCTCTCAACAAGCCTTCTAGATAACAGTGAGCATGTGTATAGACTGAGGAGAGAGAGTATTTTAGATCTGCCATACCGATTTTGTAAATGAGATATTTCAATGTCATAAAACGTTCACGTCGTAAATGTATCTGTTGACACCATTTGCTTATTGTTTCGATAGGAACAGATTGTAACTTATGCAGAAAATAAAATAAAAAAAATTGTTTAACATTTCTTGTAAGAATAGAGTACATTACACTTATAAAGGTGGCTTAGTCTGATTTTGAATTGAATTGATTGAATGCCTTATTTTACGTGGCGAGACTCAGGCCTTGAGTCCTGCTCTTCCGTCTCCACGCAATTTCGCTACGCTCCTTTCACCAACAAGCGGAGAAAGGAGGCATTTCTTGGGCGAGGAATAGGCGATATGAATTTAGTTCAGAGGTTTAATTTAGGCTTGATCTATTACATGCAGTAAATCTTCTAATATGGGACAGCCGGTTTTACTTTCCCTCCGAAGGAAGGCGTGTGAGGGATTTTTTCGCCATTCAAAACCCAACACGTCGATCAGGTTTGAACCCGCGAACTTGGGTGAAACAACAAACTTAAAGTTAGAGGTTTTTCCTTCATATAATATTTGTTGTCTACGTTGAGTTCTTTAATTAAAGTCATGTAGAGTCTTGTGAACATTTTAGTAGAATTCGTGCAATATTTGCAATTTAAAAAATACGAAACAAGAAGCTAACTATACAAAGGCAAGTTCGTGTAGCTAGCAGAGACCACAGGAAATAGAAAACTAATACAAGAAAGTCCGTGTCATTCTGTAGCACCACTAGTTATGTTTTTCTGTCAATTCCAACACGAAATTAAAAGAAAAATGTGAATCGATTTTTGAGAACATTTTCTATCTTACCTATTTATCATTTTAGATGGTTGATGTTGGAGGATTAACGATAATAAATAGGTTTTAAGAAGCTTTAGCTTCTACTGTTCTTAACATCCATTCCAAGTAATAAAATAAACAGAATTTCCATGTCACTGACAAGCGAACCTTTCAAAATACTCATAAGCGTTCTGTCAAAATATCTAGTAAATTGCAAAATCACAGATGACAGAAAAATTGCCTCTTACAAATGAAATAAGAAATTATAATTTGTCGTAATACAGGTACAAATTTGCACAGAGAGAAGACGTCATTACTGAGCATTTCGTTTAGAGAATCGATGAGGCGATGCCTTGACCGTCTGTCTTTTAGTTTTTACATTGCACGATGGCATGCGCCTTGTTAAGATCTGTACAGAATCTACCGCAAAAAGAGGATGAGTCGTTACGGAGATGTCGCGAGAGAAAATGCTGTGCCCTGTACGTAAGCATGTAGGAATTACATCGTCGTGCTATGGGCAAAGAGTTTCCGCTCTTAGCTACCCACAAATACTTGGTATGTATTGATAATGAAATGTCATTTCTCTTTTCCTGCTATCCTAATATTCTAGATAAGAACCATGCGACATAAGAGGAAAAACATCTAAGCCCATTAATTTTATTTCCAATACTGCAACTTACAGTTCTCGCCTGAACACGGTAGCGAGCGGACGTGTGCCGAGCGCTCTCCTTCACGGGCGACTTCAGTGAGATAAGGTTAGCAGAGTGCAAAACTCTACGAGTTAAGTGTACAGTAATAGTAACAATGTTTTCAAGTGGCTCCCCTTATACGGGGCAGCACATCGCAAGGGCAGTGGAAACATTAAATCATCACAGTGAATTCAGTGATATTAATTCAACACCAATGAATGTTCAAGCTACAAGTGGCGCCGCGGGGCAAAACAGTTATCAAATTAACTTACAAATGCACCAAAATGCGCAGCAAAAATTAGATCAATATCAATATTTAATGAATCAAGAACCACAATTGACACAGATAAATCAACAACTACTTATGAGAGATTCAACAGGCTTCTATCCAGCACATCACCAGGGCCAGCCCTGGGAACTTCATGGATCGCAGCCACAGCAATGGACCCATCAACTACAACGTCCAGGGTCGTCTGAAACAACCTCAAATAAAACCGTGAGTACCCTAGAGTGGCAACAACCTCGAAAAAGAAAAAAACACGCCTACAGTGTCCAGCCCATACCAACTTCCTCGAATGTTAGTGTGCCAGTGTTTACGCATAAAAATCAATATGAAGTATTAGAAGACAAATCAGAAGTTGAAACTCCTAAAAAGCCCCCCATAGATCATAACATACCGCCAATATTCGTGCAAAGTGTTACTAATGAATCGAAATTTATAGAATTTCTTAAACTACAAGTAAAAGACGAGGATTTTACGTACAAAATGTACAGCGAGGATGTAAAAGTGCTACCGAAAACCATTGAAGTTTATAGAGCAATAATTAAGCAACTAGGCGAATCCGAGGCCAAATACCACACTTATCAACCAAAGAAAGACAGAGCATTTCGTGTACCACTTTAATGTCTACATCCGTCTGCAAACATAGAACAAGTAAAAGCTGAACTCAAATCCAAGGGTCACACCGTTCGCAATATGCACAATGTATTTCTTCCAAGCAAAAAGCCGCTATCGCTCTTTTTGATAGATTTAGAACCAAGTGCAAACAATGCAGAAATCTACATTATCGACACACTTGTAAATGCAGAGATAGAATTCGTAGCACCGTACAAAAAGAAAACGCCAGTACAATGCCATCGCTGTCAAGAGTATGGTCACACGAAGAAATACTGTAAGGCAACTGAAAGGTGCGCGAAATGCGGTGCAGAACACTCCACAGACGAATGCTCTCGCTCTAGACGTCGTGGAGTAAGCATCGCATCGCTCCGCTTCTCGCTGTGCTTCGGTGTTACGCTCAAACTCGTGTTTAGTGCAAGTACAAACGGGCGCCGCTACCAGCGGATCCCCATATTTCTAACAGTGATTGTTTTTGTGCAATAGAATTGTTTATTGCTAATAACGAAATATTGTGTTATCCAGTGAAAGTGTAGTGGTGCAGCGAAAGCTGTATGTTCGCAACAAGTGCCCCCGCTTTTGGGGGCCAATTGGTGTCTGCAGCCCACGTTTTAAATGGTGGCACACCAGATCAGTTCACAGCAATGAATGGAGATGTGCTTCCATTTCCACCACAAATGGAAAATATTCAACCCTTGGAACAGTTCAACACATCACAACCGCCTGCCCTGCAGCTGGATGGAGAGCCGGAAGGGACTCTGACCAACCTTCAGTCAGTAAGCACTAAAGATGCTTATTATAACAGGTATGTGTATAACAGGTGCTGCCCCGCAACAAACAGTTATTCAACAGTCAACCAGTGGTTTTAATGAAAACAGTAAAAATCTAAAACGCATGCACGTAGATTTACCAGATGAAAACAATGCTTCTAAAAGAATACTGTATAACGTGACCGTCAAAAATAGGTACCAAGGTCTTCAGAATATGACCGAAGAAAATTCGCCAAACGAAAGGGAAGAAAGTGAAGAATCCATCATTAAAATACCCGCCTTTTATGTCCATAAAGTACTCGATTATCCCCTATTTATCAGTGAACTAAAAAGTATTACAAAAAACAATTTTTCTACTAAATTAGAAAAAGACACTATAAAAATTAAATTCAACTCAATAGAGGACTATAGAGAATATCGAAAAGTCTGTGAAAAAGAGAAAATCGAGCATCACACATATAGGGATCCTACCCAAAAAACTTTTTCAGTTGTCATAAAAGATCTGCCAATTACCTATTCAGAAGAGGAAATATTTAATGAACTTTCGAAAAACTTTGAAGTGTTAAAAGTTGTTAGACTGTTCGGAAGAGAACGTAAACCGTTAACTACCGTTGCGGTCGATCTAACTGATAATGAAAAGAACAAAGCAATTTTAAAAATAAATCAGCTTATATATAGCATTGTCAGAGTTCAAATGCGCGTAAA
Source organism: Gryllus longicercus (assembly GCA_038098605.1). Classification (NCBI taxonomy): domain Eukaryota; kingdom Metazoa; phylum Arthropoda; class Insecta; order Orthoptera; family Gryllidae; genus Gryllus; species Gryllus longicercus. Next base: position 5,650,502 of record JAZDUA010000027.1, on the reverse strand, counting down.
GTCTAAAACTCCAATAATGTGCAAAAATTGTCAGACTTTCGGTCATTCACAGGCAAATTGCGGAAGGAGACCTAGATGTGTGAGATGCTTAGAAAGCCATCATTACTCGAAATGTGACAAACCTAAACATAATAATGTACCAAAGTGTTGTAACTGCAATGGGGAACACACGGCTAACTACAAAGGCTGCAAAGCTTACAAAGAAGCAGTTAAAAAATATAATTTAAATCAGGCTAATCATAAATTTTCAGCTTACAACCTGCCAAATAGGCAGTTCTCAAATCGCCAATTAAACCAAAACACACAACCTTATCACTATGCCCCACAAGAGTTTCCTCCTCTGCCGCTTAATTCAACGCCCTTGCATTCTTTTGCTTATCGCGCTAGCCAGCCGCCTAGGCCAGATAACAGGAATTCTCCCCCAGTCCTCCAAAATTTGAACGTAATAAACGAAAACCTAATCCAAACAATTATAAATAATATTCTTTCTGCAATCATTCCACAGTTGCAACAAATGGTTCAAAAACTTATTTCTGTTCATTTCAATGGCTCAAAATAAAATAGAAAACTTCAAAATTCTCAACTGGAATGCAAATGGCATAAAGCGCCAAGAGAACGAACTAAGATACTTTCTACAAGTCCACGACATAGATGTTGCGTGTATTTCAGAAACACACTTAAAGCCGGTAGAAAAATTTTCGATCCCAAAATATTTAGCATACCGCAATGATCGAATTTCGCATATAGCATCAGGTGGGGTAGCAATTCTCATTAATAGAAAAATTAAACATACACTGATACAATCCCCATCCTCAAATGAAATAGAAACAATTATTATCAATATCGAACTGATCTCTTCTAACATAACCTTGATTGCTGCATATAAACCTCCCAACAAAAAGTTTCCGTCAAGTTTCTTGAAAGCATTGTTTGATGGTAGGTCACAAATAATTTTAGCAGGAGACCTAAATTGTAAAAACCAAATTTGGAACTGTAATTCTACTACATATAATGGAAAACTTCTTCATAAATTCGCATTGCAAAGAAATCTTAATATACTAGCTCCTCCAGAGCCCACATACTACCCTTATAACCCAAATGTAGTTCCTGATATTCTAGATATACTTATTACACAAAATTTAAACATTCCGATTTACCAAAATGTAAAACCAGAATTAGACTCAGACCACCCAGTAATAATTTCTTTCAAAGCCGAACTTCAGACTTATCAAAACGAAAAAATTATAGAGGGTAAAGTAAATTGGGACATGTATAGAAACATACTAATAAACGAATGTCAGTTTCCTGAGAATCTTAAAACATCATCTGATATCGACAGTTGTATCAACTCTCTCGAAAACATTATTAAAAATGCTATTAAAAGGTCATCTACTAAAGTTAGGAATTTCACCAAAAATTATATTCCGCTTCCTAAACCACTACTAAATTTAATTAAAGAAAAACATAACCTTCGTAGATTGTGGCAATATTCACGCAATAAAACAGTGAAACAAAAATTAAACAGCATATCGGTAAAAATTAAACAAGAACTACATAAAGTGAGGTGTACACATTTCCAAAACTTTTTAGGCAGCATCCCTCCAAACTCCAGGACAATGTGGAATACAATTAAAATGATCACAAAGGAAAAATCTTTCATCCATCAGTTATCCTCTAACTCAGGACTAGCAACGACGGATTTCGAAAAAGCTGAAAGTTTAGCGGAAAATTTTGAGAAAATATTTACAACTAACCCGGTAACCGACTTTGATTTCCAATTAAAAGTGGAAGCAAACTTGTCAATACCGCGATATTCCGTCCCAACAAAAACTTAATTTATAGCCCCGTCTGAGACATATCAAATAATCAAGGCTTTAAAACCGAGAAAATCAGCAGGACACGACTTATTAAATAATAAAATGATGAAAGAATTACCTCGCAATGCAATTGCAGCATTAACAGCGCTCTATAACGCTTGTTTAAGATTAGGATATTATCCAAAGACCTGGAAAACTGCCATTATAACACCAGTATGCAAGCCGAACAAAAATCCACAAGACCCTCTTAGCTATAGACCAATTAGTTTGTTACCGACCTTTGCCAAAATGTTTGAAAAACTTATAAAATCCCGACTATCTAAATTTTTCACCGAAACCAATGCACTTCCAAATACGCAGTTCGGATTCCGTCCAAACCACTCCACAAGTCATCAACTATTAAGAGTAACAGAGTACATTGCTGAAGCATTTCACAACCGAAAGTACACAGCTGCAATTTTTCTCGACATCGCACATGCCTTTGATAAAGTGTGGCATCATGGGCTACTTTACAAGTTGCAAACCTTGGGAACCCCCGATTATCTCCAAAACATAATTAAAAGCTTCCTGTCAGAGAGGGATTTTAAAGTTAGTATAAACAACAATAAATCAAGAGCACATATCATCAAAGCCGGCGTGCCGCAAGGTTCCCCACTTTCTCCCTTATTGTTCAACATATATATAGCTGACTATCCACAAATGACTTACTCAGAAATAGCACTCTATGCAGATGATACAGTATTATTCAATGCAAATTCAAATATTACCAACGCTTACAAAGATCTCCAGTCGGACTTAAATGAATTTGTCGAATGGACATTGAAATGGAGAATTGCCATAAACCCTACCAAATCACAGCCTAAAATATTCTCACTAAGAAAAATACATAAACCACTACAAATCAAAATTAATAATTCTGCAATTCCTTGGCTTAATAATGAAACGCCCGTAAAATATCTGGGTATATTACTGGATCAAAAATTAACTTGGAAAAACCACATTCAAGAAATAACGAACAAAACCTACGCAAAAATGAACAAACTTTACCCAATAATTAACAACAAATCATCGCTTAGTCTGGACTGCGCATTATCAATTTTTAAAACGATAATACGTCCCTCATTAACATACGCCTGTCAAATTTGGAACAATATAGCAAACACACATCTAAAGAAAGTACAAATCATTCAAAACAAGTATCTAAGAAAAGCCGTGCAAGCCCCTTGGTTTATTCCAAATATGCAAATTCACAGAGAGCTTAACATTCCTTCCATTAGCGAATACATTCAACGGATGAGTAACAGATTTTTCACCCTTCTTCCGTCGTGTACAAGTGCACAAATATTTGATCTAGGCAAAAATGCTTCCATCCCAACCCGCATTATCTCTCGATACCCCAAAGACTCTCTTAAACCACCTTAAATTAGAATAATTTCCATCCTCTCCCATTAATCAATTCCGCTGCTGAAAAAAAAAATAAATTAATTAATAAATTTCTTTGAATTACTGCTCTGCAGACTTTGTTGACGAGGTAGCCGTGTGGTCCTCCTCATATACTGTCAGCCGAATGGCCAAAAAATTCTGTAATTATAAACTGTAAATTAAAACCCCTGAAAGGCATACTATGCCGAACAGGCAGGAAAATAAATTAAAAAAAAAAGACGAATGCAAAAAAGATGCAACGCTGCCGGCAACATGCGTGCTATGTTCGCGAAGTCATCCAGCCAACTGTAAAGGCTGCCAAGTGTATCAAGATTACGTTAATAAACGTAACAAGCACAGAAAAGAAACAGACACCATCGACAAGAAGAAACAAAAAGTGCCAAACGCCTCAGATTTCCCTCCCCTCCCAGTTCGCCACTTTCAACCCAATCCCTTCTCTCGTACAGCATCTTCTCAAAACTTAACATACGCTGTACCCTACAATCAAAACCAAACAGATCTCTGCAAAATAATAGAAACCTCATTCCAAAAGTTTGAAAGCATCCTTAAACAACAATCTGAACAGATCTGGGGCTTTGCTCAGCCTACTGACGTCATTAATATCAAAAATGCATTAAATGGCACCAAAGAATTAAAATTATTCTCTGGAACGCAAACGGTTTAATCCAACATCAAAGAGAGCTCGTAACTATTGTCAAAGAAAAATATATGGATATTATGCGAATCTCCGAAACTCACTTCACTGAAAAATCCTACTTAAAGGTACCTGGATATGATATATATATATATATATATATATATATATATATATATATATATATATATATATATAATACCAAGCACCCAGACGACACAGCGCACGGAGGAACTGCAATAAAAATTCGAAACACAATCAATCATTACGAACTGAACGAATATAAAACTGAAGAAATACAAGCAACATCTGTAATGGTGACAGAAGGTCAAGCTTTATTGACACTAAGATCTAATAGCAAAACTAGATCACTAAGCAAAACATAGAATAACAGAACAAAAATTTCTAGTCTTAATAAATACATTGGGATAGCTGGAGGCGATTTCAATGCAAAAAAGACAGCTTTGGGGCTCACGACTCAACACATTGGGAGGAAAAAACTACAACTACTCTTAAACTAACAAACAAACTAAACGTTTCTACTATATCGACTGGCGAACCTACGTACTGGCCCACCGACGCCAACAACCTTCCTAATCTGCTGGATTTCTACTTAGCAAAAGGTGTGCATCTTCGTACAGTAAAAGTAAAATCTTGTTACGACCTTTCTTCAGACCACATCCCAGTAGAAATGACCATCAGTTCAAATATATCTGAAAGACAATACCCTCTCAAACTAACAAGTAACAAGACAAAGTGGAATAAGTAGCGCGATTACGTAAACAATAAACTGTCTGCAAATGCACTGCTAACAACCGGAGAAAACATCGAAGACGCAATACAGCACCTATCTGACACATTACAAGACGCTGCCTGGGCCGCAACACCAAGAGAAACAATAAATAAATCGTCAACGTATCCCGCAGAAATAAGACAACAAGTAGTAGAAAAACGTCGACTCCGACGAATATTCATGACGACACGTCAACCAGACGACAAAAGAAAATATAACACAGAAGCCAGACAATTAACACGTCAAATTAAGGAATACGAAAACAAATCATTCTCTAATTTCATTCAAGCACTATCACCTACTGTTGAAACTAATTATTTGCTTTGGAAAGCAACAAGAAAACTGAAGCGACATCAACAGCACATCACACCAATTCGAAAAGCAGATGGCATGTGGGCAAGAAGCGCAGAAGATAAGGTCGAATGCTTAGCAAAACACTTTGCTTCAGTTTTCAAACCAGCAGGAAATGCAATTACTATTGAAAATAAAGTGCTACAGTTTTTGGACGCACCTTTACAGGTATCACAACCCATAAAGCATTTCAACTCACGAAAAGTCGAACAAGCAATTAAAAACATACGCATTCTACGAAGAGTCCAGGGTTCGACCTTATTACTGGCAAGATTGTACAGGAAATACCAAGAAAAGGATATGCATTGGTAACAAGTATATTCAACGTGATACTTCGAAGTAGTCATTATCCTTGTCAATGGAAATATGCTCAAATAATTGCGATCTTGAACCCAGGAAAGACTGCCACGGCAGTGACATCGTACTGACCGATTAGTCTGCTACCTATCCTATCAAAAGTATTTGAAATACTTCTCTTACAGCGCCTCAAGCCTATAATTAAAGATGTGATTCCTGACTTTCAATTCGGCTTTCGAGAAGGACACTCAACAATAGAACAGACCCATCGTATTGTAAACACAATTTCTCAAAGCCTGGAAGAAAAGCTATATTGTTCTGCAGCATTCCTAGACATACAACAAGCATTCGACAAGGTATGGTATGAAGGAATTCTATTTAAAATAAAACACCTTTTCCCGCTCCTACTATTTACTTCTCAAATCATATCTTTGCGATCGCCTGTTTCAAGTGAAATACAAGGACGCTCTATCAGAATTCCAACCTATTTCTACAGGAGTGACACAATGGAGTATTCTTGGACCTTTACTATATCTAATATCAACTTCATACTTACCAATTACTGGAAAAAACTACAATAGCCACCTTTGCAGACAACACAGCTATTCTCTCAGCAAATAAAGATCCTTCCTGCGCATCACAACATCTTCAAGAACATCTAAACAAAATCGAAGACTGGAGTCATCGTTGGCGAGTCACAGTTAATGAAACAAAATCAAAACATATAACATTTTCCCTAAGAAAAGAAAACTGCCCAAAAGTAAAACTAAACAACACAGAACTCCACGAAGCTGATACAATCAAATACCTTTGACTGCATTTGGAAAGACGCCTGACTTGGAAAACCGACATCAGAACTAAGAGAAAAGAAGCGCAGCTTAAAGTCCTCAAATTGTCACGGCTAATAAACAGACAATCAAAGCTGTCCTTGCATAACAAAATACAGATTTATTAAACTATAATCAAACCAACATGGACCTATGGTATTGAATTGTGGGGCTCTTCCAGTAAATCGAATCTAGAAATTCTAAAAAGATTCGAAGCTAAAACATGAATAAAAGTATACAATGCACCATGGTACGTGACAAACAAGACGATATACAGAGACTTCGACATCATCCCGCTAGAAGAAATTATCACCACGAAGAGCCAAGCTTACCAGAAGAGATTGTACGAGCTCTCAAATTACCTTTCAACAAACCTGCTAGACAACAGTGAACATGTATGTAGACTGAAACGAGAGAATATTTTAGATTGGCCATACCGATTTCTTAAATGAAATTTTCAATGTCACAAAAAGTAAGGTCAGGTATGTATTTATTAGACACCATTTACTTATTGTTCTAACAAGAACACATTAAAAATTATGCAGAAGTAAATAAAAAATATTGCAACTTTCTTGTAATGATTCATTAAAATAATGACTTTCGGTTTGCTAGCTTCAGGCGGTTTCGTTACTTGTGTTTTCATTGTGAAATGAAGTGCTCTGTACCCATGAGTTTTGTATATGTAGGCTTTAGCACACCCGCCCCAGAAGACGCGAGATTAGTCGCCCGTGCGCACCTTCGCTTGTAAGGTCTCACGAGCAAGAAAGAGGGCGTTGCAGTCGACCGGGCGGTATGAATTGAATTTGCTTTATTTTACGTGGCGAGACTCGGGCCATCAGGCCCGCTCTTCCGTCTGACCACGCAAATTTCGCTACGCTCCTTTCATCAACTAGCAGAGAAAGGAGGTATTTCTTGGGCGAGAAACAGGTCATTTGAATTTAGCTCAGAGGCGTCATTTAGGCTTGAGGATCTATGCAAGTAAATTTACTTACATGGGACAGCCGGCTTTACTTCCCCTCCGAAGGAAGGCGTACGAAGGAAGGCGTACGAAGGTAGGCGTACGAAGGATTTTTTCGCCCTTAAAAAAATCCACGGCTTCGATCGGGTTTGAACCCGCGAACTTGGGTACAGTAGTCCGGTACGCTAACCGTTACACTATCGCCGCCTCCGTATGGCTAGCCGGCCGGTGTGGCTGGCCGGGTAGTGTGGTAGATCGGCCGTTGCTGCCGGGTAGCGTGGCCGAGGCGTGGCGGGCGATCTGCTTGCGGCTGGGGTCGCCGCTTGGGGCGAGAACCATCGATCGCTGCCTCGCCACCGGCTCCTCTCCATCCCTCCTTCCCAGTGCTTCGTCTTGCCTCACCAACCGGGAAGTCCTATGGCTAGAATCCTTACTGTGGCGAATTTGCGGCTAGCTCTAGAGGGAAGTCGTATTCAGCAGACGTCTGGAGGACAATTATAGCTTTCGACTTCTCTCATCAATAGTTTTGCGTGGTTTCTCCGCTTAACACTAGTCGAATGCTGGAGACGTACTAGGCTAGAGACCGCGCAATATTTTCTGCTTCATCTTTGATCCTTATCAACCCTTATACATACTTGTACAGTTCATAAACGGCACTGCCATATACGTGAGAGACGACTCGGGAGTTTGAGCGTGTCCCAGCTGAGGTGTTCCGAAGGGGGAAATCCCTGGAGAAGAGAAAGCTCGCATACAAATTAGTGAATTGGCGCCAAATTTCACGTGCCAGTGAAGGAACAACACCTTTCAAAAAATAAAATTCACTACACATACGGAATAAATAATCATAGCAATTAACACGCTCGTAAACACAAAATAATTAAACAATATATCTGCTAGGACGATGCACGTACACTGCCATTCTAGAGTCCTTAATGTCTTCTTCAAGTCCTTTCCATTCTCTCTCTTTTTTGTCTCGATTTCGTTTCAAAACACGCTGGGTCCAATTGTCTTGTCTTGCTTCAATCTGTCCCTGCGTCCAATTGTTCTTTTCATTCTTCCTCCGATTGAATTATACAAACGATATCTATGTGCCGCTTTTATTTTTTACTGTCACTAATATTAAAAATGTATCAACTTTCGCTGTATATACGATTCTACTTTTCAGAGTGTTCCTATTCAATTTCTATCACATTCGATGTGAACTTTTAATGTAGAATATCTTCACTTCCCGTATCTTCTCTTTCCACCCGTCATCCATTTTAGTGCTTCTATGTCGTATTCGTTTCTCCACTTCACTCCATTATGCACCGCCCTTCTGTGAGTAGTGCTGCATAACTTGGTGTTTAACGTGGACACCACTTTTTGCACCATGGCGTATGTTCGCGTGTTACTAGGGCGCATTATGAGCGTATTATGTTCCGTGGAAGATAGTAGGATATGCAATTCTATGATATATAATGATGCTGCGGTTTTGCTGTATTTGTCAAATGCAACGCCCAGTTTCTTAGACTCAGATGAATATTTATTTAAGAACCATTGACTTAGATATTTATTTAATGTCAAAAACAGTTAAAACCGAGTGTGACGTACTATGAGGAAAAGTGTAAGAGCTATTTTGCAGAGCGTTTCCATGGACACCCCATAGATACACAAAGCAACAAAATAATTCTGAATAACAAATTCACCGCCATAACAACAGGCCTAGTCACATTTATCCAGTACTCGCGGCGTTTCTATGCCGAACAGCCTTCGAATTAGGGCGGAATTTTCAGGACGACCTACTTTCACTGGGTACCTACAGAGTCTTTTCACATATCAGTCTCGTGATAAACCACTGTGAAAGTTTTACCTCTTTGAACCTGTGACCTTGGGAAGAATGCGTGGTAATTCTTTTACCATTGACGCAGCTTTCTACACAGAAATAATAGCAGCCCGGAAATTCTCCACTAATCCAGATACACTGAATACTTAGAACAGTAAAACGTGCTCAAAACGGAAGTGCATAAATGTGAAAATCTGTCTAATGCGAACATGAATCCTGATTCTGCCAAACAAAAGTTCTACTGTATGACATTGTACAATGCGGAATCTTGTCTAATGTGGAATAAAATAATGGTCCCTTCATATTTAGCATTCAGTAAGTTTCACTGTAATAACATAAGTTAACTGACTGTGGTACACAAAATAATTACGGCATAAAATTAATGTTACAAGGTAAACTCTCACTGATTATTCCATTTTAAATCATTCTCAGAGTAACAGTTGCTTAGGGTAAGATCTAACGACTTTTCAGTATCAGAATGCAGATATTCAGAAAGATCTGTATTCACGCCAGAATACATTTTCCGTGTGCGAATTCTTTTCACATTAGCCATCCATGGTTTTTCCTCTCAATTGGTCGAAAATATTAGTATACTTCTGAGAGTCTTCCGTGCATCAATTGGTAAATTAGGTGTTGGATCAAAGTTTATCTTCTATCTTTTTTATATTTAGAATAGAGTTAGATACCTTTCGTATGTTTTCATTCGCAATGTCGGCCACGAAGCTACATTCTTTAACAAAACTTAAAATACTCATTTTGAAAGTTTACCGAAGAATTTCCAAGTTGCTGAACTTTTTTTCGTTATTAACTTCCACTCGCTCCCTATAATAAAGCTGATATTGCTATCACTTGATGTATTTTCAATTTCTCCTTCCTCAATGACTTTTTTAAATGCAGAATACTAAGCGAATACATTTCATCTGCGACCCAAGTGTTGACACAAATCTTGAAAGAGGCGATCTGTAGAGCCGGCCGTTTTAACTCCCTTGTTCTATCTGCTCTTATCGCATAACAAGTGAAGTGTGCAGTGAAGGTTGCAATAGATGAACCGTCACCCCCATTCCTCGATTTTTATTTATTTATTTTATTAATTCGTGATTATGGAGGGGTCAACTGCTAAGTACATTAGTCTCGAAAGTGTTTTGCATGTTTTCCTCGAGGGATTGCGGTAATCTTCTCTTGCTGGATGGTAAGTTCCGGCGCCGCCCTAACTTCGGCTCTTGGGGATTCCTCAACCAGGTATCTCCCACCAGCGGGACATCGCTCCAGCCGGAACAAGCTCAAAGGTCCCCACCGGTCTCCCGGCGTGTATGCTAGTGTAGTACATGTAAATGTAAGTGTGTGTAAGTAAGGGGCGAGGTTAAGACAAGCAAAAGGACGGAAGCACCCCGTTTGTTAGGGTACTGCTGCGGCGATGACCGGCTATTGATCGGAGAAACCACGGAAAACTACGGATCAGAGCAGCCGCCCCCTAGAATTCTCTTCCAGACTGAACGACTGAACACGACCTAGCATCTAGGTAGTGTGGAAACTCCTGTCATCGCCAGGGCTCGAACCTTGGTAGGTCAGACGCACTGCAGTGACATCAGTTGATGTTTTGAGCCACCTCTCCCGGTCCAATTGCTCGGGATGTGGAGAGCGCGGGAACGAGCCAAGAGGGAGGGAGCGGGGCGGGAATAGGGCGAGACTGGATGGGGCGGTGTGGAGCGCAGCTGGACATGCGGTGAGTCTGATCGGGGGGGATGGGGGTGTCCAGAGAGGGTGAGGAAAAGATTGGGTGGAGTATTGTGGAGATATGGCACTGTGTCGTGGCGAGGCGGAGTGGTGACGGTGCCTGTGTGGAGACCTCCCTTGATGTCGGGCACGCGAACACGTCGGTGGCGGGGGCGCGGATGGAGACTGGAGTGAAGATGAGACAGCTCGCGGATCTCGTTTCATTTCCCTGCGCAGCTGATATTGCTGTATGGGGCGACAGTCACACCCGCCATATAAAGAAAATAGAAATATGACTACGAATACAAGAAGCCTAACTGAAATGCATTCGGCCTTCAATGTTTCCGCAAACAGCAATGGCGCCACATCAGCGCCATTCGCAATAGTCGAGGGAAAGCTGCATGTGCATGTGTGAATTCGTGTAGTCTATTGTGAGACAGCAACTGTGCGTGTAGCTATCATTTTCGCCTAAATATCATTTCTTGCTCCTCTATGACAAACTATGGAATTCGGTTGTCGATCAACATCAAACTCAACTGAGATGGCTCCTTGTGAGACTCGGTTAGTTTGGAAGATGCCCGTTTTGACGGAAAGGAGATTTTCAGAATGCGATGGCAGTTCTGCAGACCATTCAACTACAGGGCTTTCTTAAGTCGTTCAGCAGTCTGTGGATGCATTGCATCAAAGAACAATAACATTTTAGGAAAGGAATTACCTTCCCGATATTATCAGTTAGCAATCATTTAATTCCCTGTCTCATTCTTTACCGTCATGCCTCTCACAAGAGTGAACTTAATGATTTCATTATCAAATACACTGGAAACACCTCACTCCGTTTCTTCCTAAATATGATACCTCTTTCTATGGTATATTACATACGTAATATATTTTCCTTCCACTTCAACGAAAACCAGCAGAATATTTATGCCATGTGCCTACGTTTTTCAACATACTACTTTTGTAGAAATCGATTCACACATGAATTTGAGAATATCTTATTAAATGTAGCTTACATATTGTTTTCAAAGCAAATAAATGGTAAAGTTTAACGTAAAACAGATAAAATTTACTTCAAACAAGGAAAGTGAGTTAAGTCATATATGATAAATAGTTTAATGATAGGCTAGAATTTCGTTCGACATTGCGAAATTTCCTGGAATTCGAAATCGATTTTTAATCACTTCAACTACCGCTAGGTTTTAATAACTGGATGAAAAAATGTGCATATGCATCGAAATTGGTCGTTCTGGTTCCCTCCAAACATTCAGAAAATTGCGGTTTTAAAATTATGCTGCATAATGAGTTCTAAGATGATAAAGCGAATTTACGAGAAAGCGTCTCGTAAATCATTCCACCTTCCGTAATATCGTGGAGAAATACGAGGCGTTTTCTGCCGCCTTCTCTGTTCTCCATTTCCGCGACTTTTCGGCCTACAACTGCTGCGCTCCCTCGACGCGCACTGGGCTACCCGACACTCCTTGAACCAGGACCGGGTAAAATTCGGGCATGTTGTCTTGCGCTCTCATTTCACTAAATAAGAGAGTAATGGAGACTTTGGATATTTGAGCGGCAGTACAATTATAATGTGTAATAAGAAAGTGAGACATGGGAATCATGCATCTTACATGGGAGCAAAAAAGTATTGTTATTAAATATTGTCATGAACGCTCGTTTCTATATTTTATTTATAATTCAATGGTTGGTACAGGAGAGGGGTTAGATATTGGGGAGATAATGACAGTGTACGCGAAATGTAGCTGCCGCGAATAGAAATGATAACGTTTTAGGTACATTCTACAAAATTGATTCCTTCATCCACATTGATTATAAAGTGTATAAAACATATTTGTACACACATCTTTAAACACATTCATTAATTCAGGTAATACATTTGAAAGTACTGATTTGTATGTGTTAATGTTTTAAACACAGATTCTCTCCTTATTTTATATACATTAATGCTCGATTGCAGTCTATAGATATATCACATCCGCGGAGATGTGGATGGAGAATTGTTCACACTCCTTATTTGCTAGAAGTAAGTTGACGAATCCTACATATCTTGAGAAATGAGCTTGAAACATCTTCTTTAAAATACTGTGTATTCTTTCATAAAGCTCATTTGAGGCTCTATTTTCGTAATTATTAAGTTGAATGAAATAACATGAAACCTAAATGTGACAAATTGGTTGTGCTGTTTAGCAATATTTGCGTTGAAAATTAATTGACGAAATACACGATAATTTGTAGAATTTTAATCAGTTTAAAGACGATTACCTTCCTGCATCATCCAATGATCTATTTTCCTACGCGTTGAAGGGTGCTTAACTAACGTAAAGTTATGCGATTTAGATTCGTCCAGCATGCACATTTGTTATGCATCCAGTGAATGTGATGAACTTTAGGTGGCATTCCTCACCCAGATGAATTATCTCAAATTGTGTTCTGGAGAAATATCTTCATAATGCCGTAAAACTGGTTCGCGCCATGTGTGCATCTACTGTGTGACTTTTTAAAAAATATTTCTTTCATTGCGAGCAAAAAGCAAGCTGGAAGTCAATGGGGTCCAACTTTGTTTAGGTTTCAGTCGTCTATATCTAAATATTGTTAGCTTGTGTCAGCTCGTCAGTTTTCTAATTGCACAATCATAGAGATTAAAACTCTAGATTATAACGTATTTTCCCCTTATGGAAATAAAAAAAACTTGCAACGTTTCCGAAGAAATATTTTCTTTAAAAGCGGAATCGAGAGCGTGTATTTAATATTGTGCAACAATGTACTCCAAGAATGCTAATATCAGTAGAGATGCAGGTTTGGAAATTCATGGGATTCGGAAAAAGACTCGGCCTACTCTCATATTGTAGTGCAATAGGGGTAAGACAAAGAAGGAGAAGCCAAAGAAGCCAAAGGGGGATGAAAAGAGCAATAGATAAACATTTGGAAATCTATTCTAAATGAAGGGCCGTCCATCTCAAAATCCTCCAAAACAGAAGAAGAATGTTTAGGAAAGGAACGCAAATGATTGGTAGAATAAGGCGGAAGAAAAGGAAGAGAGGAGGAGAAGGAAGAGGAAAAAGAAAAAAGGAGGAGAAGAAAGCGGAAGAAAACAAGAGAAGATAGAAGAGAGGGATGAGAAGAATAAGAAGGAAAGGAGAACAATAACGAGGAGAGGAAGCAGAAAGAGAAGGAGAGGGCGTAAAAAAATGACTAAAAAAAGACGCTGACGCTCCTCCGAAGATCGAGCAATGGCAGCAGGGAGGAGGAAATGACAGAAAGAGGGAAAAAAGAAAAAAGTAAGGAGAAAAACTGAAAGAAACGAAAATAACAGGAGAAGGCGGAAGAAAAGTATGACAAAAATGAGAAGGAAAGAGAGGAGAAGAATGGCAAGTGGAAAAAGAAAAGAAGGAAGAGAAGGAGAGGGTGGAAAAGCCGACTAAAAAGAAGCCTGGGACTGACTGTTCAGCTCCGTAGACGAAGCAACGGCGCCAGCGAGGAGGGGGGTCAGGGGGAGGGGGAGAGGGGAGTCGTCTCGGCCGCTGATGGAGATTGAGCGCCGCCGGCTACGACCTCCTGGCGCATCATCGCCCCTCCCCCTTCGGTCTCGCCGCAGCAAGTTGGGGCGCGGCGGGATTAGGCGCGGCGGAAACCCCGGTTCGTCGCCCGGGCGCGCTGCGAGGCGTGGCCTCCCTGCCAACAGGCATTTGCTGCAATGGGGAGGTGCGGCTTCGAGACCAATGGCCGTTGGTTGCTTCATTTGAGAGAACAAACACAAACAAAATATTTTCAAGTACATTTTCGTTCGTTGTCATGAATAAATTGGCCACCTCATTTTTCCTAGAGCATACAACCCTAATTGCTATTATAAAAAACACTCAGCACTGTTAAATTTGCGTCGATCAGAAAGAAAATTAATTTTAATTAGAGTAATACAGAGAAGAACCAATACAAAAGTACTCTTATACCATGCTCACAAGGTGGAGAAATCCACAGAGCGGAAAGTAGAAATTGATTGCCAATAGGCTCAGAAAATAAATATGTAAAACTGGAAGAGAACAGCGGGGTTAATGTTAATGTTGATGTTCATGACGATGTTGATGTCGATGTTGACGTTGACGTTGACGACGTTAATGTTGACGACGTTAGTGTTGACAACGTTAATGTTGACGACATTGTCGTTGATGTTGATGTTTTGGAAAAATGTAGAGTCGTATTTGTGTGTCGCGATTTGCCAATTGCCATGTGATGGAACTGCGAGTGTAGAAATGCTGAAAGCTATATCGCTATTAACTGCCCAGAATATAGTACTGCCCAGAATACTAGTAAGTACGGTCACCGTTGTAATATTTTTTTATGTGTATAATTTTCGCCAAATAGAAGCAATATTTCTACATTAACAGTTTAAATACTTCTCCTGCTTTTTGTTAAAATCATTTTAAAGGTTTTAACTAATTTTTCGATCAATGTCAACAAAACATTTAGAAAGTTTTGGATGAAGATTTCATTTATCAATAAACAGACCAACATAAGACAACTTTTAAAATTGTTTTAAACCCCATGGTTTTGATTGTTTCCCTATATATCTCATAGTTACTTCCCTAGTTATCTCCCGTATAATCAAGTAATATCAAGAACAACGTCACGTCCTTTTTAAATAGCAAACAATTGAATGTACATTTTCACGATTTGATGAGTACAATTAAACCACATTCATTGGCGGTGACTAATACAGACATACTACAATCTAACCTTGATTTTTGCAAGCCTTAATATTCAAAGGCATTTCGCGAGAAAACTTTGTCCCAGTTTTTGGATATCAACTCAGTTCAGCAGTGCAGTGCAATCTCTTTTTTAGCCAATAATTTGTCCCGTCTACAGTCACAAAAAGCATTTCTAGGGTTCGTAACTCAGTCTACCTTTGTTTGTTCTTGAGCAATTATCACTTCTTGCGTCAGTTTTTGGAATAATTCATTCTTTGCTTTCTGTGCTTTATTGATTTCGTTGCTTTATTGATTATCATTGATGTACCAGGCCTTTGAATTTCAAATTTCAATTTCTTTTTTGTTTAAACTTTAAGGGGTTTGGATCGCAGTAATTCAATTTTCATTACTTATTACTGAAAATAATGCTTCGAATTTCGTTTTAATTTCGAACACATTATTACTAAAACCGACGTTTCACTGTACATCGTGACACCATAATACCGTAAATTACTTAATTTTGTTAAGATTAATTATATGTATTTTCGTCATTTCAAAGAAAGATATGCCATGATAAAATGCACCAATCTCCCACTACGAGAGGTTACTGAGGGGAGCGATGTTTTCCTACATTATGATGCAAAGGAAAGAGATCTCATATTTTATTCCTCAACTGATTTCACATTCCATTTTTCATCGATCTCCATTAATACAGCGAATGCAACATTCTGGACAGGAAGAGGTGCTTCAAAGAACCGTCTATTCATTATTCATATGATATTTCAAAAGTTCAAAATGCCAGTGTGAAATATTTCAAGAAGTCACTAGTTCACAGGATCATTCAGTCATATCAAATAGCACTAAGATGGATAAATTGTCCTCTTGCTAAACATTTTTCTTGCAGTTTTTGGAGTATAGGGAAGAAATGTCAAATCAGATTATCTCAAGATCTTGTTTTTAACTTCTTTCTTAATAAAGTGTGTTTTACAATTCGCAAAGACATTGTTTCTTCAGTCATTGCAATAATACCCCTATTTACATGCATTTGCCATTATTTGCCTGTGGTTTCAAGATAATTATATAATATCCTGGATATGTGATTCAAATATATAAATAATTAAGTAGTCCATCACTTTACCTACAACACTAGACCTTAAATACTTACGCCTATTTTTAGACTTAAATACATTTTTACAAGAAATTAAAGTAAGTTTTACATTTTTTAAAATTTAATTCCTTTTTCCTCGAAAACGTTTCAAATATTTTTTAAATGCTTTAATTCTTTTTTTATCACTACGTTATTAAAGATAAAGACTTTTTTCTTTACGTAATATATTTCTCAATTTTAGACTATTAAATAATTTCAGAAAAAGTTTTTTTTCAATAATACTTTTTAGCGTAATTTTGAGTTAGAAATGGAGTATATTGTCAAATTAGCTAAACAAAATTTTTTTCAAAAAAGGCCTAAAATGTTTTCTTAAAAATTTTGACAGATAGATTACAATGCAATAAATCAAAAGGTTCATATGATTAAAACATCAAAGTTTCAAACATTACACAGATGCGATTGTTTTGGAACGCCCTCCATGTTCACATTTATACTTTAATTATTTACGTCAAAAACAGTTAAAAACTGTGTGTGACATGCTATGGGGAGAAGTTAAATTGAAGTTTCATTTACGTCCAGAAGCAAGACAAGAGGCCATCTCAGCATTTGCTCAAGGATCAGGGATACTGTACGAAAACCTGATCGAGATGGAGGTCATTGACCCAGAAGCTGAAGTACAAAACTTGTTACAGGTTCTTTAGAATTATACAATCCAAGTAATTCACTGAATGTCGTTGTTAAAATTAATATTTCTTTCCTTTTGAACGCCCGGTATAGTCTCTAATTGAATAGAAACAGTTGTGCAGCAGAAAATATTTTAGTTGGGACTTAAACTTTTGTATCGAATTTAATCGTTTAATGTCATCTGGCAAGGTGTAATAAAATAATGTACATGTATTGCGTGTGAGTTTTTTGTAGTGAGCAATTGATACTGACACCTGCTGAATATGATAGAAATATTGTAATATTAGGTAACAGATCCAAATAATACGCGAAGGTACGTACATTTGTTTTACCACCAGTTGTATCGTCAAATTCGGCACTTCAGCATTTCATTGTCTAAATTATATTTATTGTATGGTGTGCACTACAATTTGAATCTGTATTAAAATTTTGGTTCTAAAAATTTTCGTATGAAAAAGTAGTACCGATTTTCAATCTGTACTACTCCTTCAATCAACTAGAATACTGAATTCTGTAATGTTCGAAATAATTTGGTTTATTTTTATTTTTTCCCTCGCTTAAAAACAGCACTTCGAAAAATTAGAAAATAGTTAGTCTGACGAAGGAATAGTTTTAATAGAAAATTTCTATACTTGTAGTGAAGTGAATTAACGATACCTAGATCCAAACTACCTGTGCTTGTCATTTACAATCTATCTGAAGCAGAGGTAATATGTAGACGAGAGAAAATTCCTGCTAGTTTGTTTTGTCAATTGAGAATGAACCTTAAATTTTCTTTCAGATATCAGCTTTCCTTCTTCCTTACTTATGATGTTCATTTGAATTTAATGTTCTTGGAGAACCATGACGTTTTAAAATTGAGGTGCTATTTGACGGCATCAATTCTATAGCCACATTCGCTCATGTGCCTCCCCTCCAAGCTACCTGCTTCGTTGACAGTCGGAAATAATTCGCGGGAGTTGGCGGGAGACGTTTGTCATAATCCATGTGAGACATGCTCCTCCTTGGAGATTGATATACACAGAATATCTAAGTTGAATTTCAAAAACATAATGGTGCCTAAATACATCGCCTTCCTACTACTGTAGAAAACAGAAACAATATTGGCTGTCAGAGTGACGCCGCGTCGTTGGCTGAGAGGTCGACGTTTCGATTCGAGGCGCGGAAGATTAAGATCACTATATTACTTTGACACAGCTCCGTTTCATGTACTGTCACTTGCTCTTTTATCAAATGACCGTTCCCATTACGGATCGACTTTAAAGATAAAAGATTCCAAAATAAAAAAAATATCACTCAATAATCTGTACATAATTGTTATTATATAGCGCGTACAGTATAAAATAGGAATAATTGATTTAAGGCCAACACAAAAACCTGTCCCAAAAACAAGGAGAAACGTGTGGTGACGTGGTGGCGCAGGAGCCAGCGGCTGGATTGTCGAAGTGCGGGGGCAGGAGGTGCGAGGGAGGCAAACGCGGCGGCGCGGACGCGTGTTCAGTCGATTCCCAGAGAGCGATTATATTCGACTCACTGAATCGTTAACTCGCGCCCTCCCTCCCCCTTCCTGTCCCGTGCAAAGGTGCGCATTAGCCCCACGCGACGCCAACAGGTGCGCCGCCTCTAAAACGCCCCGCCCCCGCCCCAGCCCCGCCCCGCCCCGCACTTCACTTGTTGAATTCGCGCACGCGACGAGTTGTACCTCGGCGACGGAGGGCGGAGCGGCGGCCGGCTGGCCGAAACGGCAGGACAGAAACGGGTTGCAATGGACACGTAACGGGGCAGGGTAAAGTAGGGTTCGCGGGGAGGGACGGGGTGTAAGAGGAGAATGGTGGAGTGCGGCAGGATGATTTGGGTCGGATGGGGGTCGAATGCGGTGGAGTGGGGAGGAGCGGTGTAGTGGGGTGTAGTAGAGTATAGTGGGGTATAGTGAGGTATAGCGGGGTAGGTGTAGTTGGTGTAGTGGAGTGTAGAGGAGTGGAGTGGAGTGGGATGTAGTGTGGAGGGGTGTAGAGTGGAGTAGGGTGAAGTGTGCTGGGAGTGGGGTGCAGTGGGGTGGAGTCGAGTGCAGTGGTGTGGAGTGGGTAGAAGAGGGTGGAGTGGGGCAGGGTGAGGTGAAGAGGAGCGGAGAGGGGCGGGGCGGGGCGGGGTGGGGCGGGGCGGTGTAGGGCAGTGGAGGGTAGTGTGGGATGGGGCGGTTTGGGGTGGGGTGGCGTAGGCGAGGGTGAGGCATGGCAGGGAGGTGTGTGGGGCGGGGAGATAGGTAGGGCTTAGCGTGATAAGACGTGGTGGTGTGGGGCGAGGTGGGGTGGGACGGGGTGGGGTGGAACGTCTCCAAAAGGGTTACGACGGAGGAGAGCGAAGCTAAATGTGGAAAACCAGGACAGAATGGAATGGAACGGGACGGAACGAGGCGTGACTGCGTCCACGAAAAGGTCGGGAGGGGAGAATGAAAAAGAAACAAGATAGAGCAGAATGGAGCGGCAGACAAGGGATAGGAAAGCAGACGTTACCTGGTGAGTGTGGGTCTCAAGAGTGGGTGCGTGTGTTACAATAACAAGGCGCACATGGTATCCCGCGTCATATTTCATTTAGAAATATGGTTGTCCTCGAAAGACTTTTCGACGATGCCGAAACGCAAGACTAGACCTATCGGCCTCGACCAGGAAATCATGGAAACATTATTTTTCTATTTATCTTTCTATAAAAATTACTATTATTATGATCTCGCTTAGCACAAATAAAATGTTAAGGCGCCAGGCTGTGTTAGAACATTTGTAATTCTACCTAACTGACTCGAGAGACATTAAGAGGAGCGAACTTATTAATATGTGGTCTTAGAATTGGATCTTATGCTTTTGACTTAATCTTTGGAAGGTACCAACACTTACGGAATTACTTGCTCAGTGGGTAATTAACGTATACATTGGAATTGCTTGCTCAAGTGGGTGGCGCCAATGACGTGCTCAAACCCAGCCTTTATATGCGAGCCACCAGTGAGTGCCATTGCTAGTTGAGTCTGCAAGAAGAGAGGAGAGGGGAGGTGTTCGGGTGCGATCGCATCCTGCCTAGTGTAGGTGTGTGGCCCGCACGTCACTGCAGCGGGTTTCCGCGGGCGTCAGACCCCGACTCTTTTAGAAGCCCTTCTCGAGGATGTAGTTTTAATATTAAAGATCTGTACGTTGGCTGTTGCAAATAGAAGTGATATCTCAAATATTCGGTGACTCGATGATATAGATTTTTCACTCATGTCAAATTTATATCGTACTTAATCTACGATTGTTGGCTATGGCAACGCGAGCATCTACTCAAGCCGGTTCGTAAAATTATCTTTATAAAAGTAGATCTCATATTGAACTTCTTCACACAAGGTACCTGAAAGAAAATAAGATTTCTATTTTTAAGATAATTGTCTCTATATTAATGAGAGTATGAATTACGAATCCACTGAACTCACAATTGTTGAGCTAGAAAAGAGAGGAAATACGATTTTCTGGAACAAAATTTATAAAGTTGCCTTTAAGTTTATTGCGAGAAAGACAAAAATAAAAATCTTCTTAGAAGCTTTTATTCAGGTATTGTAGGAAAATTGTGCATGGACACGCACTATGGGAACATGAAATTAAGGTTAGGTTTAGATTTAGATTTATTCAGTCAAAAAAAAACAGTAAAAACTGTATGTGACCTAGGGGGGGAAGATTATCTTTAATTTGCTATTTAATTTAATATTTAAATTGTTCCTTTAGTACACCCTGCGTCTCTCGTCATGCGCTGGGCACCCCATAAAAGATCACCGAAACCCACATCAGCTCGCGAGATGTGGAGATGGACTTAGTTTTTTATTTTGCGTTTTCTACCTACTACGCCACTCCTGTCCTCGCCCTGCTCCCTTCTCTCTTCACGTCCCTTCCCACCACGTCTCACTCGGTCACTGCCACCACCTCTCCTCTTGCGAAAACGTCTTTTTCCTCCATGTTTCTTCTAGTTTGCTTCTTTCTTTTCAACCCATTTCGTACAGCCTGGACATCCCCCGTGCTGCTCACAAGGCCTTTCCTGTTTGCTTCCCGGAGCCGCTTCTCTTCCTACGCTTGCCTGCGCCCTCAGGGCGGCGCTCAGCCATAAAAGCCCCAACGGCGCGCACCTGCCCGCGCGCGCCACGCCTACTCGCACTTCCGCGCCCACCCCCTCCCTCTCCGCACCGGCCCACACCCACTCTGCCCCGCCCCGCCCACATCCTCTCCGCTCCCGCCCCCCCCACTCTCTGCACGCGCCCCGGCCACACCACACCTCCGCTCCCACCCCACCCACAACCCCTCCGCTCCCGCCCCACTCACACCACCGCCACCGCCCCGCCCACGCACCCACACCCCTCCGGTTCCGCCACACCCACATCCTCTCCGTTCCCGCCCCCCACTCTTTGCACCCGCCCTGTGCACATCACCCCCACCCTCGCCGTTCCCGCCACGCCCTCACCATCTCCACTCCGGCTCCGCCCGAACCCGCCCCATCCACATCTTCTCTGCACCCGCCCCGCCCACACACCTCCGCTCCCACCCCACCCACAACCCCTCCGTTCTCGCCTCACTCAAACCACCGCCACCGGTCCGCCCACGCACCTACACCCCTCCGATTCCGCCACACCCACATCCTCTCCGTTCCCGCCCCCCACTCTTTGCACCCGCCCTGTGCACATCACCCCCACCCTCGCCGTTCCCGCCACGTCCTCACCATCTCCACTCCGGCTCCGCCCGAACCCGCCCCATCCACATCTTCTCTGCACCCGCCCCGCCCACTCCTCCGCTCCCACCCCACCCACAACCCCTCCGTTCTCGCCTCACTCAAACCACCGCCACCGGTCCGCCCACGCACCCACACCCCTCCGCTTCCGCCACGCTCACATCCTCTCCGCTCTCGCCTCATCGACAACCTCTTCGCTCCCGTCTCGTTCACACCCTCTCCGCTCATGCCCCGAACCCACTCTATCCCCCACCCGACCTAGACTTCCACTCCCGTCCCGCCCACACCTCAGACACTACCGCCCCGCCCCCACCCTCTCCGCCCACGTCTCGTTCTCACCCTCTCCACTCATGCCCCGACCACACCCTCTTCCCTACCACCCCACCCACACCTTCGCTTCCTTTCCGACCACTCTCGCTCTCCGATCCCGCCCCGCCTACACGCTCTTTGCTCTCACCCCCTTCCTCTCCACTCCCATCTCTCCCACATCATCGCGGTTGCCACCCGGACACCACTTCCGCATCCCCCTCCCACGTCTTTGCGCAAGCACCACCCATTCCCTTTTCACTTCCCCGCGTTCTCCCTCCTCTCGCCAGTCCCACCCACTACTTCCTCGCAGTCGCTCCACCCACAACCTTTTTGTAACTCTCCAGCTCTGCTTCCGTTTCACCTCTCTCTCTCTCTCTCTCTCTCTCTCTCTCTCTCTCTCTCTCTCTCTCCGCGTCCCTTTACCCCCACTCTGCTGTTCCCCCCACTCGCTTCCTGCTCCTGTCCCGCCCATCCCCTCTCCGCTCCCAAATGCTCTCTTGCTCCTGCGTGGTGCCCACCCACGCCGCTGCCGCTCTACCCTTTTCCCCTCCACTCCCGCCCAGCCCAAAACCTCACCATTCCCGCCACCTTCGTGCCCCGCCGGTCCGGCCCCTGATCAGCGGCCGCGGCCGTCCTACAAACCGCCACTCACCCTCTGCATCCCGAATGCCCGCTCTGCTCCCGAATGCCCCCACGCTGCCGGCATCCCTGCACACCCCTTCCCTGGAGGCCCCCGCCCCAACCCTGGTCTTTCGCCTCCGCCACGCCCTCGCCCTCCCGCTACGTTGACCTCACGACCGGCTTCGCCTCCGCCCTGCCGCGCCCGCGCCCGCCCGCGCCCGCCCGCGCCCGCCCGCGCCCGCCCGCGCCCGCCCGCGCCCGCCCGCGCCCGCCCGCGCCCGCCCGCGCCCGCCCGCGCCCGCCCGCGCCCGCCCGCCGGACACGCTCACCCCTTGAGAGCGGGCGGCCGGCCGGCCGAGGGACGCACGCGCTCGCGGGCTCAGCATTTCGCCGCGGGAAGTCCACTGCGCTCGCTCCTCGGACGAGCCGTCCTTCAAACATCGCTCACAAATCTTGTATCTTGTGTGGAAGAAATCGTCTTATGTACGACGCACAGTCAAGAAGAAGTGAAAAATGGAAACTATGAAATATGAGCGTAACTATCAAATTTATTTATTTATATCCTATTAAAATGACCGCCCCGCCCACGCACCCACAAAATGAGCGTAACTATCAAATGAGGGTTTGTCGAAATAGATGGATAAAGGTGGCAGAGGGAATCAACTGATGTTACGGCAGTGCCTCTGACCGGATGGTCCGAGGGTACAAGGTTTTTGGCACTAGCTTGTCAACTAAGTTGACTTCAGTACTGTCTGGAGGAGAATTATAGCGCCCGGCTACTTTGATCGGTGGTTTTCCGTGGTTTATCCGACCAACACCTGGCTAACGCCCGAGCAGTGCCATAAGAAAATGGCCACGCACCTCGCGCGATCTTTCCTTCCTCTTCCTTGTTCTATCCTCACCCCTGCGTTACACACATTTACACTCATATGCAGTACATTACGACACTTATCTGGACATTAGTCACGAGCTGAGAGCTCGTTCCGGCTGGGGGAAACCACGCTGGAGGGAAACACCTGGTTGGAGAAAATCCCTGCAAGCCTACGGAGGTTGGCGCCCAGATCTCGCCATCCAGCAGGGGAAGAACACCGCCACATTCTGCGACCGACCCATTCTGGTCACCGACACATTCTGAAACATGTATAAATCTTACAGGGTTAATGACATTAGCAGTTGACGCTCCAGGAATCACTGATCGATCTTTCAACCATTCAAAATTGAACATTTGAAGGGCCAATGTGTCGTTTGTTGCCGACTGTTTTTGGTGACTTGCACGCCAATTTCTTTAAGTAGATAGAAGGATATAAATTTTGGAGAAAATACTCTGAATGACTTAGGTGCTAGTGTAGGCCGTCGACAAACAGTTGTCGTTTTGTTGTTAATCGATTTTTCGGTATCAAGATCCCACATAACATGAATTGAATGAACAAAGATTTACCAATGCCCGGCAATGAGAGCTTTTCCGTCTAAAAGTACAAGATTTTTTCGCTCTATATTACAATAATTCTTCTATTCTGCATAAGCTGTAGGTGAGAAAGTAAAAACACACTTCTTAGAAATGAGGAACATTAAAAACATACATTTTCGTCAAAAATATCGACATTATTTTTTGCAGCATTCGTTAACTTTGTTTACATTACGCATACGGCAAAGAAAAAATCGCCAGGGGTGTATAAGCGTGGAGGGTTCACAACTAACGTCAGCCAATGATACGTAACTACGAAGCGGATTTATTCTGAAGAAAAACGAAACACTCTGAATAAAGTAAATGACAAAATAAAATATTTATGTCCCCAGTCACTACTTAATATAAAATAGTTATTTTTTTTTTGTTTTTTGCACGAACGAGATTATTACGAGGAGTTTAATAATAGTGAAATTAAATTGTTTTTGTCACTGATGTGAGCTTTATTTCCTTACTTCTCTTGCAAGCTATCTACCGTGCTTTTTTCACAGTGTGACGTCACAGTAAAAAGAGTCTTTTGCACTCGCTGACGACACTTTTTCAGGTGTTTTAAAAGTAGTCTAACTTCATGCAAGCGCAGTAGCAAGTATAAGCGCACATTTTTAAACGATCCTAGAAAAATACATTTTGTATTGCGTTTTGAGGCGACTGAAACGTAAAGACTGCTCTGACATGTTTGCAACTAACGCTCAGTAATTCCCTTGAATAAACCGAGTCTTATTATGATTAAAGCGTTTCGTAACTGAAAGGGAGCATAAAGTTACATTGCGTACTTCATTAGGGAGACATGCATGCCTTGATGATCTCGTGGTTTACGAGTATGACAACGCTCGTAAGGTTAGGGTTAATGAGCTGTTGCAGCGGCCGTTAAGAAGGTAGTCACAAAAAAGCGAAGATCGACTGTAATAAAGTAGGTAAACTGGTTACATTAAGTAGTAGTAACTAGTGTCGCTTGCATTGAAAACAAATATTAGTCATGAATGCGGTAATATTTCAATTAGAACTTTTCAAAGGCGAAACGTTCGCGAAGTGCTACAGAAGCCACGGGCAAAATCTTCAGGTGGAGGCGGCTGCCCTTCATTTTACTACTTCGACTTGATATTGATCGTAACTGCATTTATAACCTACCTAGTTATCGTAGTTCTACTCTACCGGGGCCACAGGTGAGAGGGTTAACGACGTGATTGATGTTCTCCCAAATCGATAGAGCTAGTTTCGCGGCATCTCGAATTTGAAATTGATATTTTGGTTTCGAAGGATGCTTCACATTAAGCTCCAATGACATTTTCAAATCTTTCTCAAGAATATATTACAGTTTTTGCTCGAATTGAACGCATTACACTTATAAAATGGCAAGGTCCTATTTTCATTGAAACATTCAATTTTTTTCAACCCTTTCTCCAGACCTTTTAACATTAGTAATCAAATATATTTTACATTCTCCCTACGGAGTAGAGAGAAAGTTATGTAATGGTACCCGAAAAAAACGACTAATTTTTGATAGAAAAACTCTTATTACAGGGCCCTGGTAACGAAAAAGTGGATAAATTCAGTTGTTAAATTTAGAAAAAGTCATCTATCTCGAGATGTAGCCAGAATTCATGTTTTGTGAGTCCTTGATATCGAAAAATTGAATGATGGCAAAAGGTCGGTCCGTTCGTCCGTCTGTATAGCTATCTGATAATAAGGCTAGCGGCTAAATCTACCATACGATATTCTTCAAAATTGATATTTCCCGGTCGATCAGGTTGATATGACGGTCTCATGAATTTGAAACCGATATTTTAATTTTAGGCGGTACTTTACATGAAGTCCCTGAGATATTTTCAAAATTTTCGAAAACAATGGCTCCGTTGTTTTTCATTTAGTTTTGTTATTGGATATTGCAAAGAACGTTTAAGAGAATTGTGCAGGTCCCATGTACGTTTAAAACCCTGATTTTTCGAAAGTTCAAACATTTTTCAGAGTCTATCTACAACTAAAATATTAAACATAGAGATTTTTTTCCCTTAAAGAAATATTAAAGATAGATTTTTCAATAAGCTCATGAAAAATTTTTCGAAATTTTTCGAAATTTGTCACCACTTTACGCGTAAAATTGTACCGACAAGCAAAAACGAAAGGTCAGTTCGATTCCAAAAGAAAAGACAATTCACAAACGGGCCCGAACAATATTGACGTTTATCTAATTATCGTTTAAATAATCGCTACTTAAAAAAATTAAATGATAATGCACCTTTAGCCTTTCAGCCTTCAAAATTGTTTTAATAGACAAACTATACACATAACTTTAAGAAACATTGAGAAAAGCTTGGTATTGTTGGAACTGTAATAAGTGGTTACGAAGACTCATTGAATCAATTTGTGATTGATTTCTAATAATCCTTTCTTTTATACCTCACCTTACGTTCCCTCTGCACCTCCAAAATTACCCAAAACGCGATGTTCCCTAAGAGCTGCTGGAATGAACCTGTGACCCTTCCGGATGTTGCATCTCTGCACTTCCTCGTAGTTAATTGCACGACAGTCCATTATACACGGCGAAATATTCCTTCCTCAGGAAGATTGTGGAACGTATTGAGGCTGGGAGGGGCGGAGACGAAGTGAAGAAAAAGGAGCCGACTGGAGAAACAGCGAGAGAACACATTGCAGGTCGAAGCAGCGAGGACAAAAGCCGGGCCGGGGGCGCGTGGGCGCGAGGCGAAAGGAAGGCAGCAGGAAGCAAGAAGTCGCGGGCTTTACGAGCGCCACTGAGCGAGCGTGCTGGCTGGGTGGCGGGGCGGGGCGGGGCGAGGGGACTGCCGTGGAGACGGAGATGGCTGCGGAGAAGATGCAGGCGGGGGCGAAAGAGATTATGGGTGGCAGATGGAGTATGGGGGCAAAGGTAATGGATATGGTGAATGAGAGGACGGCGAGGGGAATAGTGAGGAAACGGGACGGTGGAAGATACAGAAGTGGGGTGGCGCGGGGGGCGGAGGAGGGGTGGAGGAAGCGAGATATTCGGGATGGGAACGGAGGATTATAGAAGGTGGGGGATGCGTGGGAGGTGAAGGAACGAGCAAGGGAAAGGAGCGAGTGAGGCGGGGAGCGAGAGAAGGCGACAGAGGCGAGGTGTCGGGGAGGCGTGAGAGGCGGGGAAGCGGGGAAGCGAGGGAGGCGGGTGGTGAGGTTGGCGAGGTAGGCGAATGAGGTGGGGATGGTGAGAGGGGTGGGAGTAGGGGCGGGGTTAGCGCGGCCGTGCTCCGGTCAGAGGAAGACGCCGCTGCAAGTTTCATGTTCCCACAATCCGATACCGCGTACTTCACTTCTTCGCTCTTCCCCGCTCCTTCGCGAACTTCGCTCGGGAGAAGTCAGAAGTTGCTTCCCAGGTTTTTACCCCGAGTTACTGCAAATGACCTCGTTCACGGTTTACTTGCTTCTCAGAATCGCCTATTCGGAAAATTAGGAAGTAGTATGAGTTCGCAGTAGTTCACGGATGGTCGCATATTAATTGTCAAACACTAATCCCCCCCTCCCCACAAGTATGACAAACGCCAATGCTCTGCAGCAAAAAGCAAAACTGCTTATTGCTTTCCTTCAACTTTGTTGCTCTGCTGCATTAAGAAAAAATCAGCAAATTTTGTTTCATCCATACAAATGAGAATTCGTATTTTTTCGAACCACATTTGTCACCTTCGCTTACACTTTCCGTTACACAACATTCATCTTCTTTGCTTTAATAATGACTGCTTTCCACTTCTCATGGAAGTATCACATAACTCACTTTTCTGTCAGGATTTTCCTTAATATATATTAGTTTATTATAGCAGTTTCTATACTATATTTATATTTCTATGTTATAGCAGTTTCATTTTTCCGAATTTGAAACTGCGCTAGACTTCACTAAAACTAATGACCTCAGTGCAAATAATTGACGTGCAGGAAAATGATAAACAACTGTAAGGAAGTGGAAGGACGAGTAAGGGTACAAAGGTGTTCTTATCTAAGGCAATAAAGTTATTTTATGCAGCCACGTTATGTTATCTATTTTCCTTTATCTACGCAAAAGTGCTACTTTCTCGTTGTTTCACTATCTCCATTGGTGTTTGGTACTGATCAAGAGAATGAAGATAGCGGAAATTTGATGAATGATTCATAAGGCATTAGACAACTCTGCCAAAACGAGAAATCAGCTGCCGATTGAGTTAAACATTTTAGAAAAGTTACATTAATCTTAGTTGATTCTCACTAGATCACTTGCCTCACAAAAGCAAGCTTAAAATGACTTGCGAGGTAAATTTTCAGCTGATTTGAGTGATTGTTTTTGCCGAGACTCAAGAAGTGTACACTAGAAGAAAGCAATCAACTCGAATTAGATTTCAAATTGTGTTGATGGTTTAACAAGATTTATAAATACTATGATTATTTTTTTAAATTTGTTATTTATACCTGTTCAATTCTTATAATTATTATGATTCTTGAACAATTACATTACAAGTAAGGTTCCAAGAGCAAAAATTAAGAACATCTTGTTAGATACACCTGATGAAAACTAGTGTCTGATAAAAATATATTGTCGTGAAAACATGGTCAGTTTTTTTCAATACTATTTAGTGTCATGTCTCTGGCTGAATTACAGTAAGAATGAAGTAATATTTAGGTGTTCATCTACTATCAAGAAGGAAATTTGAGGTTAAACATCATAATAGATCCAAACTAATGTCCCTTAAACAATGCGTCTTGTCTCTGTATTAATAGTGTAAATTCATTGTACATTCTTAGACGTTAAGATGTAATTCAAACACCTGATTTGAAAAAGTGACCTCTCTTATTTTAAAATAAAAATAATAATTATTTTATTTGATATGACACACGCGAAATCTCTAAGGACATCTACGAAATGTTGATATAATTTTATAAATGTTTTATAGTATAAATTCATGTATAAAGTGTTGTAAGTTATCCTCATTAAAGGGAAACTTGCTAAATTTTCATTTGCTACAATTCGGTGCATTAAATACATATTATAAAAGGAAGTACACCTAAGTGGTGAGAATGAACGTAAGTGATTCTCTTTTTCCGTGTAATGCGTTTTACGTTGCCCATCCATTACTTTAAAAAATGAATTTAAATAATACGCCCCTTTAGACAAAAATATTTTTCAACGTATTCATTACTTCATTAGTATTTAAAGTAGAACTATTCACTGCTAAAACTTCATTAAAAGTTTACTCTACGTTTACAGGTCTAGAATAAGTATGTTCCGTCAACCTAAACTTATTTTGTAATTATTTATGCTTTCATACATTCTATTTGTATTTATTATGGTTGATTTTAAGGAGTTAAGAGAAAAGTGTTATTTGCAATTGCACTTTTTACTCATTGATAACAAAGAATATTTTTTAAATACAAAGAGTTAATTGAAGACAAGTAATTAGTAA
Source organism: Gryllus longicercus (assembly GCA_038098605.1). Lineage (NCBI taxonomy): Eukaryota > Metazoa > Arthropoda > Insecta > Orthoptera > Gryllidae > Gryllus > Gryllus longicercus. The sequence continues at coordinate 5,620,806 of JAZDUA010000027.1, read as the reverse complement.
TAAGTGTTAATTAAAATACAAACATAATACAACTTAACGTCTTGAAATTAATGTAATACCAACTGAAACATGCTTAGAAGTAATAACATTGTTTGTATTGTTCACTTTATGATTTTTGAAACATTTTCAATTTATTAAACATGAGAGCATCAACTATTTCAAAGGTCATGCTTTCTCAGACAAGAATCCCAATATCAAATGTCCCAACACTTTTCACAGTACTATAATATATAAAAGTGCCATAATAATATATTTCTTGGTTGAGTGAAAAATATGTATTCTTTGAGAAGCATCATTGGAAAGTGTACAACCTTTACAACAATAAAGATTTTGCTTCAATACGTAAAATATTTCATACGTAACATAACCAAACATAAGTAATCTATATGTTACTTGTATGTTCGGTTTAGTACAAAGCGATGGCATCTTACATATGTTAAAGCACTGAAATGTAGTAATACTTTGACAACCACAGTGTTATTTTCCCGTGTAATTGTCAAACTAATGAAAATCTAGGTGGCTGACTGTGGTACGATATTCCTCTTTTGCTTCTTTACATTTTTTGCGATGAACAAATCAATTACAGACGTGACTCAGGAGGCATTTTTGCTTCATTAGGTGGAAGTGGTGTCGTGTGGTTGTGGCGGTTGCTCCCTCCGCAGAGCACCGCACAAAGAGCTTTGCGCATGCGACAGAATTCGCTAGCAGTTTCAACTGACTCCGCGCGTAGTGCAAGTTGAATGAACATTGCAGCTTTTGTGGGCCCGCGCAGTAGTCGGCCGTCATTCACATGCAATCTGGGCGGCGTCACTTGCTATTCCATTGCCACTAGGCGGGCTGGAACTGCAGGAAAATAGGAAGGCAAAATTAAAGTTACTTGCATCTTATGCTATATCGTTACAAACCTTTGGTTTTACAATACGATTGCTTATGAGCCTTCCTTTTCCCTATAATTTTGATTTTTATGCTCTTATTTTTCTCTGATTCTGTTCAAAATAGTTTGTTTTGATTGTACCATTCCACTAGTTCCTTGTATTTCGTCTTGCCCTGGATTGTATCCAATTTGTAGCTTATTCTTTTTCCGTTTTGGTGTTACGTTTCATTCATCATCCATATTTCGTAATAATTTTGAAATAACCTGTCTTAAAATTAAGATTTATTTAAAAAAAAATCAATTAATCTAAGCTTTCAAACATTTCGAAAACAAATATGTTAACAAAATGTGGAAATTTTAAGACATTAAAAGTGTATATTTGAAAATGAATAGGCAAAGCAATAATATTATTCAAGCTTAATAAAGCGAAATTTGTACCTCGTGGATGGTATTTTCTTATAATTCGAACATTTTTTCTGCAATCTAAATATTTGGATATTACAGGATGTATTTCTCTAGAATATTATATTATGTCTCAAGCGGTAAAGTACACGCAACGAGAGGCAGAAAGATTGACTTAGTTTGAAAGAATTCGGAATGCGTAACATAATACACTTAATTTATTGTTTAAATCACCTATATAGCTATTCCAATTTGATACTTGGTTGAATTGAGACTCCCAAAAATTTTGATTCGTCACCCAGTCCCTCCGAAACTCTTCGATTTTTCTGATAACCAACAACACACAAAGAAAAAAAAGGATTGAAAATGTGAATTAACAAAAATGATCAAAACCAACTACATATTTATTTTTTGACCACTAATTATTCCAATGATTTTGCTTGTAGAATTTTCGTTGTAAAATTTCGTTGTACGTAATTTAATTCATGTGAACCTAACGAAACAACCCATTAATTGGTTTAATTAGATTACCTTTAAGATCTATTTACAACAGATCCCTAAAAAAGGTCTATCTTGATAAAAGTATCCTGTGTTAACAATGACAAGGAACATAGTAATGATATTAAAGCATAAATTTAGTTTTTTTAATATTTCACTGTAGAATACATTAAAAAATATTTTTTTATGTACCCAACAACAAAAAAAGAAATGATCTACGTTGACAAACATAATTTAAAGCAGTTCGCTTTACTCTCGTTCTACCGTTTTGAAATTAAGCTATCTTCTTTACACAAAATTTACAGACGAGAAACTTTCGAAAAATGTGTTCACTCGATCGCACTTCCCATGCACATCGCGTTTCAAGCATTGCTCGCTAAGCGGTAAGGGAACGCCGCCGGCTCTGTCACATTAGTGGCTTGTCCGTCACCCGCTCTTACAGGGCTTTCAGAGCGTAATGCAGATCTTCTCCGTTCCCCGGACGCCCCATTCGGTTTAAAACTCGAGGAATGAATAGCGAGCGAGAATCGGGTCACCAGCGCCGGTGTGGGGCGAGGGCAGAGGCAGAGGCAGAGTCGGGGTCGGAACAGGAGCGAGGGCGGGGGCTGGACCTGGAGCAGTGGCGGGGGTGAGGGAGGGGGCTGGGGCGGGGCCAGGGCGTGGGGGTGGGTGGAGAACTGGGGAGGGTGTAGAGAGGTCGAGCAGATATTGGCGGAGGTGAATTTTCCGTGCTTTCGATTTCTCCTGACCACGTCAGGCTACTTCCTCAATTTCCCCAGTTTTCAGTATTACGAAGTAGAGCGTTTCCTCTAAGTTTGAAGGTTTCCTTGGTATTTAATGGAACATTTGTGAGGGTAGACACGTTCTAAGTACTTGTTTGATTGTTCGATTTGTGTTCCCGAGCGCGTTAAATACTATGGTCATTAGTCCCGTAAATGTAGTGCAAATAATGTCAGGAGTTGGTGTCTCTCCCCATAAGAAGTGTGAGATCCGGGGTCGACCTAAAGGCTTGAGAGGCTTCGCTGCAGCCGGAAAAAACACTAAGCTCTCAAATGACTTCCTGACTAGTATGGTCCGATTAAAATAAGTTGGTGATTGACAGTTGCGAGTGTAAAGGAGCGACGTTGACAGGTTGCGTACCACTGAGCACGCGTTCCCAGGACACGAAAATGTTCTCCCGGGACACTCGTTCAATATTTACGGTGTATAACTTATCTAAAGACAGACATACAAATAGAACTGATTAAAATAAAAACTTTCCAACAGCATCAGCATTGACCCATCTACAAGAGTTAACATTGTTACAATTATAAACAAATAAAATGTGTTGACCTAGAAGACGTGGTTGTAAGTGAAAGAAACTAAATATGATTGAAACACCATGTGACTTTACTGAACTGATTACTAACTTTACTGAACTGAGCAGTTGGCATTTACAGGTGGAAAGTAGGCGCCAGGTCAGTAGGGTGTCGCACCACCTCTGGCTGCAATACATGCCCTTATGCGGTTCAAAATGATGTCTAATAGCTATTGGATCCTCTCTTGAAGAAAAGTCGTCCACAGATGTTGCGGCCGCTCCTCCTGGTTGGTACTGCGACTGAGTCCCCTTCCAAAGTTATCCCAATGACGGAGAGGCCCAGTGATCTTGCTGGCCACGGGAGGACCAACACGCTCAAGACAGACCATAGACACACGTGCTGGGTGTAGGCGGAAATTATATTGACTGTCACAGGGAGCTGTGCCATAAAGAGCAGGACGTACGGATGAATGTCTGCAACGTACCGCTGTGCCGTCAAAGTCTGCCGAAGCAGAGAGGTGATTATTAGAGACGATTTGAGCGCATATCCGATGCCCCCACCCCATGATGCCCGGGTTTACGTCTGCTGTGGGTCTCTGCGCAACATGTTAGAATGGGTAGAATGTACCCTCTCCCCTTTATGCCGCCATACTCGAACACGGTCATCGGAGGATATGGTAATGCGGGAATCATTACTGACCATAATGCGACTCCATTCATCCTCTGCCCATGCCTCCCGGGCACAGTATCAATCCAAACGCCGTCGGTGTTCTGGTCCCAATGGCAAGCTACGCATGGGGCGGTGGGACTCCAAACCGGCGGATGCGAGTCGTGGAGCAACTGTGCGGGAACGCTCTGGATGTTATAGAGTCACCAGTAAATGCTCGCGGTGGTCATGGGTTTCCGGTCCACCCGACGACGACACCCATACGACGGTCCTCCCTCGGAGTGATGTTTCTTGGTCGACGCGAGCCTGCACGACGTGTAGGGGTGTGTTCCGATTGATTCCGACGTCGGGTTATTGTGACATCTGAATCGCCCACATGCCTATTGCACCACACGACCATGTAGCTTCATGGAGTCTTTCAATGCGGACTCGGCCAAACGTAGGCAATTGGTGTATAGACTGCTTCGTTCTGCACGTAAACATCGTTCTTCACTGTGTGACTCACAGCAGTTGACTGATACGAACTTCGCAACAAAAGAGTGGCGACATCACGAATGCACTCTGGTGGACGTTCTATTCCTTACAGAAACGTTTAAATCTAATCATTTACTCACACAATAGTATGCATGTATACCGAAACGGGATGATATTGAACCACTCTTTCTGGATGCAACATATTTTTTGTCAGGCAGTGTCTGATATATGCAATTTATGTTTGTAAATATAAGCACGTAATTATCATAATACAAGCAAATTATTTGGATTGAGTGTTCTGATGTGGTGTCTGAGAGACGAGCAGAATGTTTGAGTCCACTTCGGAACGCCGTCTGTCCCTGCTCCTCTCAGCCTCCTCCGCACAGGCTCTTCCCTTCCGCCCTCGCAGTCAGAGCGACCGTGTCATCACGCCGCGCCGCGCCGCACGAGAATCCCTTGGACCCAGCGCTACCTCGAGTCTTCTCAGTACCAATTGCGTTCACTCTTAGGTCTCGACATGCTCCGCTACCCAATACGCTCTCCCACCCGTTTCCAAATGCCTCACATCTCGGTGAACGGCTTCGAAGGCTGCGCGGCGCGGGGCGGCGCGGGGCGGCGCGGGGTGGCGCGGGGCGGCGCGGGGCAGCGCGGGGCGGCGTGGGGCGGGGGGGGGGCGGGGCGAGGCGCAGCGGGGCGAGGCGCAGCGGGGCGAGGCAAGGCGGGGCGAGGCGGGGCGAGGCGGGGCGAGGCAAGGAGAGGCGGGGAGAGGCGGGGAGAGGCGGGGAGAGGCGGGGAGAGGCGTGGCGAGGCGTGGCGAGGCGTAGACGTATTCAACTACCCGGAGTGAAGAAGAAGTAGTCCCACCAAGTGCATGTGGAAGGAGCGTGATTGTCATTACAAATCATTATACGATATATCGTATAGTCGATACATCGTATATGCCTTACGGACCAGCATTCCATTCTCACAGATTAATTCGCCCGGCTGTGATCCACCTTTGCGTAATGATTACAGTAGAAAGCGACAGCAAAACACCACTGTCTTGACCGCCCAGAAATTAGATGATCAAGGCATAATCCTCCTTTTGGATGGTGACTTACGAGTATCACAAATGATCAACTTCCAAAATATTGTTTGTGGTATATGCTGTACAATCTGTGATGTGTTACACGTTTATTTGCATCGTTCCTTTGTCTTTTCTGTTTCCAAATCTACTTTTGTATTTTTTTTGTTTTTATTGTTGAATTCTGCTAATATCTACATTGTGTTTTCTAAATTATGCTCTCATGTGACTCTCCTACGCCTCCTTCTCCACAGTAACCTCATCCTTCTCCTCACCCACCGCTCACAGTTCACCGCACATCCCTCACCGCTCATCGCTCAGTTTCCGCCTCGCCCTATGCTCCAGATCATCTGAAGTTGGCGAGCAGTGTTCGTTGTGCTAAGGGAGGGGCGCGTGGGGCGAGCGGAAGCGCGTGCGCATAAAAGCGCCAGGGGCCGCCCACTTCGCCCGCCGCGCGCCCGCCCTCGCGCAGGCGCCCCCGCGGAAACGCCTCGAGCACTCACTGGGCGCAGAGAACGTATACATCTCCACGCACTACACAGGCTTATTTCCAGGGAAGTAGCTCTTCAATCGTTACAGTCTTTCATCAGGGCACACAACACAGACATTTCCTGCGTCCATTTTCGAAATCAACACATCGATTCGTTTTCAGATCGTTTGTTAAGTTTTATGGTACACATATCCACGAATGACAATGGTGGTAATGGTATGGTAAGTTTATGGTATATATAAATATTTTACCTACTTTCGTATTTCAAAAATTCTGTGTAGTCATTATATTAGGAACCACATTGCTAGGTCACTAGTGCAACTCTTTATCATATCTCGTAGTTAGGATGATCATAAAGTGTATTACTTTCTTTCTCACCTCATTTGTTGATCCGCTCAAGTTTTTTTTCTTTTTTCTTCTTCTTTTTTCCCGTCTACTGTTCTGTTTCAGTTCGTGCAAGGAATGTTTAAAATTGAATTTCGTCCATTTTCTGAAGCCGTCGAGGGAAAATAAGTGTTCCAGAGGTAATGAAATGACATCTATACCTAATTGAAGGAATTAATTGTTAGGAAATGGAGAATTTATGATGTTCCTGTGATTGATCACCGAATTCTGGGAGTCACTTCATGATTCGCTACTCTTTCCGTAATCCAATCTTTCAAAAGATGCAGTACTCAATAAGTGTTGTGTCGCATCCAACTACCAGGATATTTGCAACCTATGCTCAGGAACTCGTGCCTATACACTTTTGTCTTACATCATAATTGTTGCTTATACTTCGCATATGATCGCAATATGTTATTACTAACCTCAATAAATGATTGATTCATTAGTGTCTACTGGCACGTTAGCTGCTAAGGTCATTAGTCCTGTAAGTATTGTACATGTTTTATCGCGGGAGGTGGCAGTGAACTGTCTTCGCTCGGGGGCTTAAACGGGCTCCAACCTACCGACGACCTGCAGTATTTACCCAACTAGTACCACCAACAGAGCGCCGCTCCGGGCTGGACAAGCTCGAAGTTGCCAACAATGTGATAGTGTTGTGCATGTAAGTGTGTGGTGTGTGTATAAGACAAGGAAGATGAAGGGAAGATCGCGTTGCGTGAATTTTTCTTTGGGTACAGATCCAGCGTTCCCGTTCTTAGAAACCACGGAAAACCCGTTCAGTACAGCTGACCGGTAAAACCCCCCAGCCGACGATTAGAAAGGCGAAACCATCCGGCGGCAAAGCAACACCCCACTTCCCGGGATAAAACATACACTACACTAACGGATCTAATGGCCATATGTTACAAGCATAAGAATCGAATGAGGGAACGGACTTCTTATCCTTGAATTCATACCATCACCACATAATCGTTTCTGAACACACGAGAGTAAATCAGTAAGTATTTGTACAAGTAAACGCATTCTTTCTAATCGACTGCTGGTTGGCTGTGCATTTACCAACCAGAAGATGACATCATTCACTTTCTCTGTAGTACGTTTCAGCTAATCACCTAATGTTCCCTTGAGTTGTTGCGACGTTAACTTGTCTGCATCTCTTTTTGTTTGAACAAGAAAATAACATGGTTTTGTAATCGTTTTTTTGTTATCTGAATGTATATCTGAAGCTGAAATCTTTCGAAAACTTTCAGCGCAATGTGAATGCAGTGTGTTCCTTGGGTAAGAGTTTACCAGTGGATTGAACCATTCAAAAACAGTAAAACATAATCCATCCAGAATGCAGAATGAGAAAAGAGCATGACGGCCACAACTGATTCCAATATTCAGCATGTTCAATTCCTGATTCAGAATATCTGACGATTGATGTAATACTATAGTATATCCTTCAACGACCGTAGAATGATAGCTATTATTCACGAGTTGATGTTGACACAAGCGACTTGACGGCACAAGCGACGTAGGAGCAAGTGTCGCGATTTCTACAAGTGATTAATAGCCATTTTACGCAATAATGTTGTAAAAATACAAAATGGCGCGTTAACTATACAGAACGGCTGTAGAACACTCAACGTTCTCTGACCCTAACAATCATCAACTCGCATACTGCTTCGTGGTTCACTTGTCTTACGACAGTTGCGACCTGCTGCAGCAGAGCGCGCACAGTTCTTGCCCTCTGCAGGCGACTGCGAGAATCATCTGTCTTGAACAATGAACTAACACGAATGTGATTGGTCAACAGCCGGGCGACAATAATATTCTCGCACGGCTTGTGCAACCAGCATCATTACTGTATCCAATAACGTGCAGAAACATAGATCACCGAGATGGATTGTTGAATGACATCATTTTCTGACAACGCACATCGATGTGTCATCGCCAGCTCTCATCGAACATCGCTCATCGAAGCTCTTCAAAACTGGAGGGGCCGGAGCCTAATTTTATTGAAATATTTAACCTAACGCTTCTATGCAGTGCGTAGAATCGTTCATATTTATATTACTGAAAAAAATGATTTCTTAAATAGTAACTGTCTTTGTTTCTTTAATTGAATGATATTCGTATTATCCATGCTAATGAAAATGTCTAAAGAGCGTGATGACCATTCAATGTCTTTTTTACTCAAAATATTTTGATGTTTCATGTTTTTTGTGCGACATAACAATCACGCAATCTATCGACTGTTAAAGCGAAGAGCTACAAAAAGGGAGGACCTCTCTGCCGAGCTACTCCTTACAGCGACGTTTGCTAATCACCATTCATGAAATTCACCCGTGCCCCATAAATCAGAAAACCCAATGAGACATTGGTTTTGGGGGGGGATTCAAACCAAAGAAGAACATTTCCGGGCCAGGAACAACTCGATGTCTCAGCGAAAGTCAAATTCACAGTCGATGCATTCACAGATTAATTAGCTTCCCACGTTTTCGGAGGAAGGGTTTCATGGCGGCGCCCACACCACCTGCTTCTCCGGAGAGAGTCAGACCTGCGGTGCGAACGTGTGCGCGTGTGTATGTATGCATGTGTGAGTGTGAGTGCGTGTGTGAGGGAGAGGCATTTTCTACACGAGGCACGCGCGGCCCACAAAGGTGATGCGGGCGGTGGCGGCGGTGGTGGGGGCGGTGGCTTCTGGGTGAACTCGCCGCGCCAGAGCAGAACAGCGTGGAGCAGAGCGCAGGCAGCGGCTGGCCGGCAACGGATGCGGCGCGGAGGTGGCGCGGCGGGCGGCGGGCAGGAGAGACGGTATTTCGCACACACTGGCACGCGCTCTTTGCTTTGAGGGAGGGTGACGTCGGCTTTGCCCCGCCGGGCGCTGCGATTAAAGCTCTGGTTATTGCGCATGGAATTTGGGGTGGGGACACAAGGACGTGGCAAATGTTCACGGGGATTTTCGGTTTCATCCCCGATGATTAATTTCACAATAGCGCCACCAGATACCATTCCCCGATATGATTCTATTGTTTTATGTCCCTTTCTCTGGGGAAGTGATGACGTAAGTTCGGAGAACCAGCAATTGGGTCCTCTGATTTATGCAACGTGCGTGCCTTTTTGGGGTCTGGCCAATGTGTTCGCTCATCTTGTTCCCTCGGGGTTGTTATTGAATATTCCATTCATCAACTCGGTTTTACGACTATTAAAACTAATTTCCTGGCAAATGTACCATTGGATTTTCTTTTTCATTGCTCATTCCATTTCCACAATAGTACCTCTCTACTTTCTCTCATTATAATTCATTTATCTATTATTTATTCAGCTTTTTCAAGAAATTGATGACAGGCATTCGCGGGAATGAAGTTACTTCAGTACATGTTGCATGTATAGTCAATTTTGTCTTTTTAGGTGGCAAACTCTCTATTCTCCACGGGGCGGCTGGGGTAGGTATTTCGTTCATTCCATACATTTGAACGAACCACAAAATGTACGCTTCAAATGTTAACGTGTTTCCCGGTTGAGCTTCAATACATTCAAAGTACCGCTACAATATTTAATTTCGTTACCGTTTTTCATTCATAATTTCTAATATTTCATAACCTTGGTAATTGTGTTGATGTAGTTTTTTGGAAACTAATTAGATGCAGTGTATGTATATGTGTGTTGCAAGGTTGCAATTTGGGCACAGGATACCCCACTTTCAATTTTGGTTGTCAAATGTGTTTGGCATTGGACAATGCACTTCAAACGTGATAAATTATAAAGCCGATTGACTAGTTTACTATCACGCATATTTCGCGTGATATCACAGGTTCGAAATCACGAATATCTTGATAATGTGAAAATTTGTTCAGATGAACTTACATTGAAGTACATAACTTACTAAGCTGGTGATGTTTGCTCTTGAAGTAGCAAACTTTGCATTACCATTTTTCATTCGTTCTTACAATATTGCATATTACTTTTCTTTTTAAATTTTTATCATTGACCTATCCTACGATTCACTGTTCTTTTAGAACAAATTATTTCTACAGTAATAGAAGAAAACTAATTTCCCAAACATATGCTTCTGTATATTCAAAAGAAACTCACCATCACGATATCGCAAACACCATGAAAGAAAAGTACACATATCGAGATCGTTCGTCAAATCACAGCATATACACAGTTATATAGTGGTTAAATCTTCAGTTATGAAATCTGATCCGTCTCATCGGTATCCATGAAGCTTAAATATGCTTTCATTTCAAGTGATTTTACCTTCCCAGAGAATAACTCACTGTTGCAACGCGAGAGTTTAATGAGCGTTTAGCAATTTTCCATCTTTCATTTGTTGATTATCCTGTATGATGGTATCAATTCTCATTCTTAACTATTTTGTACATTAGTTCCCATTATCTCAGATTACTCCAACACTACTGTGTCTGCGCGGCTGTCATGCCATCGTCCGAATTGAACTACTGCTCCTTACAAAGAATAATAAAACAACGCTTATCTTGTTAATACACAGCAAGCCTGCCCTCCTCTCGCCCCCCGAGGTTTCGACTCCAGACCGCATTCAGCGGCGCTGCCTTCATATGAGGAAGGCAGAACCCACGAAGCGCGCAGTTACACGAACTTGGGTCCGCACAGTGGACAGGTCTAGCCGAATACAAATCAGAATGCACTGAAACGTGTAGAAAATTAGTTTGCTAGTAACTTCTTCTAAGATATTGTTTACAACTCGTTTCTAAATATAGACTTTGTTAATTTAGTATAAATATATTGCATTTTTGTAATACATTCTGATATTCTGACAATAACTCAGTAATCGGAGATTCAGACGTTTGTGATAATGCAGTGACAAAATGATGAATATATGCATCACTTCTTTTTTATCTCTTTTGACTCTACCATACATCTTTAGCACCCCATGGAATAATACTACTTGTGCCACTGTTTATTGAATATATTGTTCACTTCCATTTTAATTGCGTATATTCCCGGAGACATGCCAGCTGACTATCGTCTTAACCTCAACTGCCATGAAATCAATAGAAAACTGAATTAGACGTTGGTAAATCACTACAAATTTTGAGCTGTTACCTCACGGATTATCGTGAAGAGCTTGCGCACACTATGTAGGGGAGATATGCTACGTTCCGGCGTCGGCCGAACGTGACGGAGAACCGCGGGCGCGGGCGCGTCTCCGAACATTGGAGGATGCCTTTTGTAATATCCTATGTACTGTTTTCGACCGAATGGCGCAATTCTGCAAGCAAAATAAAATAACGTTTTTAACGTGTGTCATATACTAGATTTTACTGACTTCCCTTTTAAGTCGAGTTTACGAATCAATTTGTGCTCTCGGTGGTCCGTTGGTTTGCGTGCTCGCTTTCCACAGCGCAACCTGGGGTTCGATTCCTGGTCGGGGAAAAATTATCTGTGCGCTGTCCTTGTAATATCGCACTTCTCAGGTTGAGAAGACCAGCATACGGCGTAGGTATGGCCGCAAGGCCAGACCGCCGCTGGTAGGCTATAGCTCGTCAAGAGCTGTTGCGCCAAAGTTCACACATACATACGAGTAACTTTAATGAGTACCACGTTGCTTTCAGATCCGTTGTAGTAGATCAGGGAAAAGTATGTTTTCTTCGTTGCAGTCACAGTTTATCTGAACATTCAGCATCGCTTCACTTCTAGCACTTGGGCTAAAAATTTTAACTTTAAGTACGCTGTACATGCCCTAAAAATACTTTTGCCCCGCCACAATGACATTCCCATGCACTGTGCAACGTGCCGTCGCGTGATGTACAGCCCGGGGCGGCGCGCCGGCGCTTCCTTAAGGTCCGGCGGTGGAGGCTCCACGACTGCGATAAGGGCGGCGGCGCTCCATGCGGACGTCACAGCTCCCCAAGGCGTCATTCGGAGACGCGCAGCCGAATTTCAAGCAGCCGAGGAACGCGCCTGAACGATGGGCCCAACGGGGGTCACCAGCGCGCTCTAGGTCATGCTTGCGCGAGTTGACAAAGCTAGGTTTCATTGTAACGAGAAAGTTAAGAGCGTCTTGTTGTCTGAAAGGAGTTGAGATTCTGGCGTGTTTGTGGGCGGGTAAAAGTTGAAATGAAGGTTGAGAAAAGCGTTATGGTTTTAGGAAGTTTTTGAGAAAAGCCATCATTTGTTCTACACTGCGCCAGGAAAGTCTCTCCGCACTGAGTTAAGGGGGCTCCCAGCGTCTGTTATGATTGTGGTGAGAATTTACATTTTACAAGCTGCAGCTCATGCTACCAACATAATTCAGTTGCAAGCACTCTCCAGCAAGGTGCCACTGCGGAAAGACCTTCCGGGCGCGCTATGCTTGTAAGCGTGAGTTTCCTCGTCCTCAGCCAGTATTTCTACTTGGCCGACGCGACTCCCGATCAACGGAGAAGATATTTGTTCTACTTACATTTCATTCTTGGGCGTGTGTAATTGTATTTAGACACGTTTTTGTCATGTTGCTGTTTATGAAGAATCATGAAGAATGTATAAAAAATAAGATTTCGTAGTAGCATAAGAAATAAATGTGCAACATTTAGGTTGTGACAGAATCAATTGTCAAGTTATGTTTAATGGAATAAACCGAGATTATTATCGTTCTTTTTGCAGATACAATGGCATGCATTTACTTCACAACTTCATAGCGAGAGAACAGTTTTTGCAATATTGCACAACTGCATTTCGTAAGCCTAGTCCAAACTTAGACTCAAAATTTCGTGTCGCTTTTACGGGGCTTATTTTCTTTTGAATTAGGAGTGTTGAGATTCTGCTCCCCACTTATCCTTGTATCTGGAATGTGATGGCCTACGTGATACACGATTTGATTCCCATCGAAATGGGGTTCAGTGTTGAGGAACGTTGCAAGTGTAGACGCATGTTTCGGGGTAGAGTGACCACCCATCAAATTCGATACACATGTTATCTTGTACTTTCTAAAATTGGGTTTTCTTTAAATACCTTCGGCGTAACCATTTGCAAACTATTTTCAAATTTGTATGCATAGTCCTTAAAATGTTGACAAATCTCCTTCCATCTTTTAGCCTTAATGAGTCAAAATGATTGCGGCATGTATCATTGTTACTAAATAAAATTCAGACAAATTGATGATCTTTGATTACACCAAAAAGATGTGAAATACTTAATCGGGGCTGTCCTCAACAAAGACGTGTAATTTTGACCCTAGTGTGGTATAATCTTTAGGCAATCCTTAATATTCGAACGTGTCTTCCGGGAAAATGTTTTACTTTCTCGCCCCTTGGGAAGCTACTTCGTAACAGGAAAAAGTTATGGATGTGCGCCGGAAAACGACAAATTTTCGGTCGGTAAACCATTATTGTCGAGTCCTTGAAACGAAAAATTGGATAATATTCAGTTGATAAATATAGAAAAAATCATCTAACAAATGTTGTAACCTTAATCCATGTTCTGTGAGCCCATGATAACGAAAAATCGATTGACAGTAAAACGTCTGCGCGACTGTCTGTCCTTCTATGGTCAACGCTAGCGCCTAAACCGTTGAGCCGATTTTCTCCAAAATTGATATTCCTCAATAGATCTGAACGAACTCAATGCTTTGGGACTTTCAACCAACAATTTGATTTTTGATAGTCTTTTATACGATATACAGTTATGTTTTTATGCGGTAGCCGGAGTTCACCCCTGACGGCGCTTCTAACGCTTGTTGGTATTGTGTTGGAGTGGTTGCAAGGTAACTCTGAGCATCTGATTTCGGATCTCGGAGAAAAAATGTTTGCTAGCTGCTAAACTTTTGCACGTTTATGTCATAGTACAAAACGGCAGAGCAGTGAGAAATAATGCGAAAAAGTGTGTGCATTTGTTGTGTCACTCGTTTATATTTGTTCCACCGTTGCAGAGACGTTTCGGGAGATTTCACGTACTGGTTCTGTGGTCGCAGGCATGCGTGCTGGGATGCGGAGAGGCGCGGCCTGGCAGCGGCAGCGGCAGCCTGATGTGGACGCGCGTCATGGCCTCGTCGTCGTCGTCGCGCGGTGACGACACCCACGCGCCCCGCCGCGCGCCGCCCCCGCACCAGTCGCGCAGCTATGAGCGCCCCTTCGCTCTGCCCCTGCGGCGCCCCGCCGCGCCCGCGCCCGCTCCCGCGCCGTCGCCCGCGCCCGCGCCCGCCGCCTCTCCCCGCGCCACGCGCCCATCGGCGGCGGCGCACCACAGGCACGCCCCGCGCCGCCACCCGCAGGTCAGTCGCTTCCTAGCACACCACAAATCGCTCGCTTCCTAGCACACCACCCGCCATGCCCCACGACGCATGATGGACCCGCCCCGCGCCGCCACTCGCAAGTCAGTCGCTTCCTAGCGCACCACAAATCGCTCGCTTCCTAGCACACCACCCGCCATGCCCCACGACGCTTGATGGACCCGCCACTCGCAGGTTTAGTTTAGTTTTACACTCAACATGTAGCGACCTGCTTTGTCTTGCCTGAAATCGCGATGCACTTACACAGTAATAAATAATAAGTTCATAATAAGAAAACTAATATTGGTGTTTCAATGACACTGAAATGAAAATTGGCCATTTTAGGCCACGACTTATTCTATTCTATTATTTTTTGTTATTATTATTACTACTATTATTATCATCGCAAGGGATATTAAGAAAGGCGGAAGCTAATTCCCATCCCGGTGCGCTCTTTGTGTCAGGTGGCGACGGTGTCGGCCGCCGCGCGCAGCCTGCGCCGTGCGGACGCTGCCGCCGCCGCCGCCGCCGCCGCCGCTGCCGCCGCGGCGTCGCCGTCGCGCTCGCAATCTCTTTCGCCTTCGCTCGCGGCCTCCCCGCCCGCCTCCGCCCCCGCGCCGCCCCCGCCGCCCGCGGGCGCGCAGCCGCCGACGCCCCTGCTGCCGCCAGCTGCCGCCGACACCGACACCGCCCCCGCGCCCGCCCCCATCCCCCCCGCCAGCACCGGCGCGCTGGCCCTCGCCGCCGCCTCCGCCGCTGCCGCCCCCGGTTCCCTGCTGGTGAGTACGCGCTCGGCGAAGATTTTAAGTCTTTTGTTCAAGATCTTCAAAAACACTTGAATTACCTCAAATGAATTGTCGAGATCGCTGAGGCTGGAGGGCCATGGCTGCCTCGGCCCCCAGGGTCGTGGGTTCGGATCCCGTCCAGGGCATGAATGTTTGTGTAACCATGGTGTCCTTATGTGTTCCCCTTACAGTTACCCCAATGTTAAAAATCGCAATGGCCGCCATGACCATGCCATGACCATGCAGTTGGAAATAGCGAATTTAAATTAAAAAAGAATTCGAAGTAACAACAGAAATTCAACGTAGTTTAGAAAGTGTTGATTTTACTTTTGAATAATCCTTCAGTCTGGAAGAAACAAAAGTGGAAATTGAACTTTTCCAAAAAAGTACTAGTTTCACAGACCTATATCAAGGTTCAGTATCTACTTTTTATTTATGTCTTGTATTTATTAGCAGTTTCCACAGTCAATATTTTCCTCGATGAAATACTGGTATTATTCCCTGTAATGTAGCAAAGCCGTTTAGCACCCCTGTGGTCTGATTTTTTCCACCGGCCACTTGAGAAAATCCTGGGCTCTACGAAACTTCTTCGTAGGCCAGATCCGTCAAGTGGGTCGTGATTTTCTAATCCTGAATTACAAGTGAGAAGCCCAATCTGATCAAAATGATATTTAGCGGAGAATAAGCTTTTTCAGGAGAATCGCGATCAACTTCACGGATTGGAGTAGCCGAAACTAGTATTGCTATCAAGTCTCATATTACGTATTAAAACCAGGGTATGTAGGGGTGAGGGCAAGTGTGTATATATATATATATATATATATATATATATATATATATATATATATATATATATACATATATATACATATATATATATATATATATGTGTGTGTGTGTGTGTGTGTGTGTGTGTGTGTGTGTGTGTGTGCGTGCGCGTGCGTGTCCGTTACTTATTTCTTGAAAGTAAATTACACATGTGCCGATCTGGATGCCTGGTATGGCTAAGGCAGTAATGCCTTGGCGATCTCGTGCCGATGGATCACGGGTTCGGGCATGGTTGAATTTGTGCTCATCCTTTCACCCCTCATCACCACTGTATCACTTCATTCAGTACACAGTTACCCATAATTAATACAGTGGTCACTAATGACCTCGTAGTTAATGCGACCTTAATTTTCTTGAATTAAAATATTACACATGTGACATGCGACACTATTTGATGTATATTCGAACGAGTGAAAATGTTTTGTATTGTTTATTATCAATTGTAATTTGTAATTGAAGAGGTTATTTCCAAAGTGACATATCTCCAATAAATACAAATTTTCAGGAAAGAAAAATATTCACATTCGGCCTTATAGTTAAAGACAGGGCCCATTGCCACATGGAAAACACTTTCTTGAACTCTATATTGAATTTCGACAGAATAATGGAGGAACATTTTACAAATAATTAATGTAAAAAAACAGAAAACGTTTGTAAATAGGGAATCATCAATTTAAAAATGAACTTTTAAATTTAGTAATATCTTTCTATCCTATACCATACAATCATTTTACAGGGTTGCATTGTCTGTGATACTAATTGTACAATAAAATTCAACTTTATATCTGATAAAATGTTTTCAAAAGAAAGTAATATGTGGAACGGGAAAGTCGTAGACTAAAGTGCGAGTTTTCAGATGAAACGCCAAGTCTCGATCTAAGTTGGTGCACGATCGGAGAAATAAAACATTTTTTTGCATATTTAGGAAGCAAGAATTTTAGCACTCCCAACTTACAATGCGGAAGCGAAAGCTAAACCTTCCATTAAGGGAAAAGAATGCAACTAGAAGCTGCAAAAATGTTATAGTGGATGCGAATAAAACAATGAAAACACAAACCCAACATGGAAATACTGAAGGAGATCTGTGAGAAACGAATGTTTTTCGGAAAGAAACTTTTAATTAAATTTAAAGTAAATAAATTAATTTCAATTGTATGAATCAAATTAAATAAATTACTTTGTTGGAACACATGCTAAGACAATTCATTTTTATAACACTTTTAGAAGGAAAAATTCTGAGGAGGATAGAAGAGAATACGGAAGGGAAACAAAGATGGTGAAATAAACATAGCGACTGAAGGTAGTAACCTCTGATTGCAATAAAGCGATGCCTGTAGAAGATTTCTATGGCATTTAATCATCCCCAGTTCTACCTTTTTCTTGCGGACGATCTCAATCGACTAGTTGCTTTGCAAGGGCACATTTCGTGAGGTGGTGCTGACCGAGGCGAATGGGTGCTGCTGTGACTGTTTCTAAAACTCGTTGCGCGAGATAACCTTTATTATGATTTTCAGACCCCAACCTTTCCGGCACTACTTGAGATATTTATTTATGGATTGATTATAAGGCTGATTTGAATGTGTAAGGAGGAACGGTGGATTGAGAGGCAAAGAAAGCGAGAGAACCAATCAACAAAACATTTTACACGACGAGGCTCGGACCATCAGATTTAGTCATCTAGCGGAGAAAGATGGTATCATTCGGGGGACGAAATAGGCAACCTAAATTTAGCTCAGATGATTCCTTTAGGCTTCATAATCTATTACATGCAGTAAATATACAACAGGGTACAGCCGGGCATACTTCCCATCCGAAAACGGCCATACGAATGATCTTTTTGCCCTTAAAAATCCATGGCTTCGAATTTGTACCTGCGATCTTGAATTGTAACAATCTCATTCGCAAACCATCGAATCCTTTCGGAGAAAAAAAATTAAGATGGATCCACAGGGATTTCAATAGGAAGAAAGGTAAACGGTCTAACCACTGCATTACGCGTCGCCCGATTCGGTTATGTCAGAGCAAGCGAAGTTCTGAGTAGGAAGCAATGCCATTCGCCAGTATTGGCGAGCGGGTAACGGGAGATAAAAGTCTGCTCGCCCCTCGCTTCCTTCCCCTGAGAACACGCCAAGCGTCGAGAAGTCTCTCAGCGTCTGGCGATTGCACTACCTGGCTCTCAGCAGTCTCATGAATGCTCTGAGGATGATCGCGGTGGTACTGGAGTCTCTTTATGCTCCAATAAAAACTTCTGGTAATGGATCTACTTTTTTCTTCAATTGACATCATGAACACTTCTCCACTTCATTCTGTTACTCAAAGGAGCTTCCAATGTAGTTTTGACTATTCTTCACTAGTACTTTATTTATGGACATTGGCGAAAACAAAACACTCCAAGAGATCTTTTGGTATCATCTCAAATTGACGTATAAACGCCGGTAAAAACCTCAATTTATCTTTATTTGTAATGTGTATTGGCGATTTCAGACTATCGGAATTTCCGAATGAATAAAATTCCTCTTCTCTTTCGCAAGACCACTATAGTGTTTTGGATATACGTGCTAGATTACACAATCAATTACACAGAGTTAGAGTATGCTTTGCGCTATCTATACTTTTGTAGATGTTCCACACAAAAACTTCATGTCTATATTGATTTTTGTACAGCCGATTAAACTAGAGGTGCTACAACTGAACATACTTTCTCCCATTACTTTTAAATTTGTAATTTTCGAAAATTCAGAGAGTTCAACGAAAATGAGACCCACGCCATTATTTTAAGAGTTCCTTCTTTTATCCGTGAAAACAATTGAACAAAAACATTAAAAGCGGTTTTGGAGTATATATTTATAATTTGAATTAATTTCAAGCCCAATTTACGTGAAAACTACTCGTAGTTTTCAAAGAAATTTTCATGACTTTTTTAAAGACCTGAATTTTTAACGGACTTCTAAAGCAAACATCTCTATCTTCAATTTTGTCGTTTTGAAATGTTCACTTCTTTGCAATTCGCCAAAGATGGGACTTGGGAGAAAATTTAAAGAAAAAATGGATTATTTTTTTTGAAATTGTTGAAATTAAAGTTGTCTCTTACAAACGTTCTCCAGTTGGCATAATTACACTGCACTAGTAAGTAACGCAGCAGCCAGAGGAAGTTTTCCTTCATCAATCGACACAATCATTTCCATGTCCCGTAGTTTAACATAGATAAGTGTCAAAATATTTGATCAAATTGCTGAATCTACAGATACTTCTTTGATTTAATCTTTCAAACTAAGGGATTTGAGAATAATGAAGTATGCGTTTAAAATTGAAGCGAGGAAGAACAAACGAATTTCCTAGTAGAGAAGGAGGAGGAGTTCATTTGCACCAAATAGTTTGCGCCAGGGGAATTGCTTAACGCCTGGACCCTGCCCTCGCCGCCGCACTCGGTGCCTGGGCTCTCGCGGTCTCAAGGGCCTCCCCCGCCCACGCAACCGTGCGTCCGCTGTCCGCCGCGCAGACGTGCACATCGCCGCTCCCTTGTCGCCGACACTCCCGACGCCTCTCTCCGGGATCCATTGCCTCCGGGCTGACGGCTGGCCGGCCCCGCCCCGCCCCACCCCGCCCCCTTCAGCCCTTCAACTCCCCGCCTCGCACGCCGCACGCCCTCCCACGCCGGCGCCTTGACCACCGCAGACAAATGGGCGGCGAGGCGGCGCCGGGGGTGACTTCGGGGCGGTGGCCGACGGGCCGGGCCGAGGGCGGCGTTGAGGCGCCGAGGAGCAGCGGTCGCCCCAGCGGGGACACACTATCCCTCATCACCACGCCGCCCCCGCCCCCGCCCCAGCAGAGCACAGGGCGCACAAGGAGAGCAGCAGCGGAATCGCAAACGGCGGAGGCGCTCGCTGTGCACTCGCAGGCGGACGGAATGGCTTGGCGCCTTTCCGCTGAATACCTTGCCCCTTTCTTTACTCTTTGCGAACACGCACCAAACTCGGCGTTCGCTTTGTGGTACGCTTTCAATGAAACGAAGGGTATTTAATATTTATGAGCACTTAGAAACATTGTCTCAAGGGTCCACCTTATTTAATTTATTCTTTAAGAAAAGCATTGTGGGCTTTGCAGTGATTTAGAGTAACACATTGATAAAATTGAGAATAGAAACAATTCCCGTTAAGGAACTTATAATTTCAATATCTGAATTCGAGTTGAGAGATAATTTAGGAGACAATCCACATGAGTGTGTGGCCCAATATTCAAAATCAGCATAAGAAGCTAAGATTCCTTTAAAATGAGTTGGAATATTTAATGTTAAACCGAAAACATGAATGAAGAGAATGCACTTTGCTTAATTTATATTGTAATAATATTGCATGGCAAATACTACTAAAACGTCAGAATGTCTTTAGGTTGTTGCCGTATGTTGGCGTAAGAAATGTAGTTGGCAGAACATAAAAACCGTAATAATCAAACACAAATCATTAGTTTATTTAAAAATGAAATGATATTATCGTTGATTTTTTTGTAGTAATTAGTACATAACAAATACATAGTTCTATACGTTAGATTAATGAGATTGAAAGAAGGTATTGCATTAAATTCGCGATCGTTTACCCATCGTATAAAGAAGAAAGTCTTTCTCCATTTAAAAATCATGAGTCTTTTGTTAGAACTGACAAAAATAAATACAATGGGGATATTTTATTAAGAAAATAAATTAAACGAATATCAAAGCCTTCACTGATTTTTTAAAAAGCATACACCTACAAATCTTAATGTTTAATTAGAGGTTATAATGCAATTCTATTGAAACATACGTATAGTTTTATTATTACGACGGATATAATTACATAAATACAATGGCATTTTCTACTTACATTTCGTATGCTGATTTAGATACAATGAATACTGCTAACGAGTTTTACTCAATTGCAGTTTAAAACTTTTTTAATCTAAAGAAAGTTTATCTTAAGTAAATTTTATAACACTTCACCCCCAACTCCTTGAGGTTGTGTAATAGATGGAATAATAATAGATGGAAATAGGCAACAGATCGTCGAAGCAACAGTGTAGAAGCACAACACAATGTAACATGTTGAAGTAGTTAACTATAATAATTTTTAAATAGCGGTGAAATTTCCAGAGAGCAGATAAAAGGGTTATGAGGGGGAGGAGAAGTAGTACAGAAGAACCTCGCAAATTTGAACCCCGTAAATCCGAAATTTCTGATAATCCGAACAAAATTCGGGATAGAGGAAAAATATACAAAATCAATAAAATGCTGATTTGTAGTATAAAGAAAGGACTTCATAATTACTGTGGAATAGAACAACTAATTATTGAAACACAAGTAGTCAAAATAAAAAGGTTTATTTCACTGGTAACTACCATGTATATTTCATGCTTACGTAGCATTAATTTTCACTTTGAGGAACTTGCAAAATTTGTAATCTTTCGTCGTAAAAAACTGAATCTGCTTGATGATGCAATATTGCAATCGCTACGTGCTCTTACAGGCTCTTTCAGTGCAAGGTACTGAGTACAAATTTGTTGTTAGTAATTTTTTACTTTCTTTTGTTTGCTCCCTCCATTAGAAATTTGTTTATTACTCTTCTCTTTCGCAGTCTCTTTATTACTTTTCACATTCTAATCACTTTTGTCCGTCCGATACGGACAGTAACACGGTTGACGGTTAGACTTCTCATAGTCTACGATAAGACGAGTGAATTGACGTAATTTTTAGCCGAATTTCCTCCAGAATATTCAACAAGATTTGTAGGAAATAGTGTTTTGTCATATTTAATACAGCTGTAGTTGTGAAAGACTGCATTACTATTATGTCTCCGGTACAACATTAATCGTTACGACTTGATTCAGCATGTTGAAGATTCATTATTAAGTATAATTTTAAAACATTATTTTTTAAATATTACTGTAGATACTTTCCTTGTCACTTTCTATTAACGACGATGATCAATCCAAACAAATATATTAAGTTTAATATTACTTTTCAATACGAACATGCATGGCACAACAAGAGATAGTATACGCCAGACCCTTTAGGGTTAACTAGTAATTTTTAATTGTTACTTAAGAAAGCCTTTCACAAAACCTTCATTTGTAGATCTAAATTATGACATGTACGTGTCCGAATTATAAATCGTTTTGCTTTTTTAGCTAACAAACACTACCACGAATCTCATCTTGTTTCCCAAGGCGAGGTTTGCGGTCACGAAGTGACGAGGGACGAGGGAACGACAGTCTAGCAGCTGCAGGAGACGGCAGAGCTGCCGTGCGGCGGAAGTAATACGGAGACATGGGAGGGCGGGTGGGGAAAGGGACGAAATGGGGGGGGTATGCGAGTGTGGGGGCGGGAAGTCGCAGATGTGTGCGGGGGTTGGGGGGCGGGCGAGGGCCAGTCGCCGGAGCCGTGGCTGCGAGCGAAACCGCGGCTGCGCGTGCCACCTCCGCCGTCGACCAGCGCGTAAAGATTCCGGGCGAGCGCGGCCCTTCGCTGCCTCTGACGTCCTTTCTTCCGACGCTGCAATGGAGGCCTTCGGCGCAGCCAGCGCCGGCCACACCCTGCTTCCCACGCGATGGACCGCCTACGAAACCGGAGGAAATGAAACGGATCCAGTTGAAGATTGCTGGTACACCTATCAATTATTCCTTGGACAAACACGTTTACGTATCATTGTATTGTAAGAAGAAGTAAAGAAATAAAGATAATTGATATGATTAATAAAAACTATTTTAGTGTCTATTTTTAACAAAGTCAAAAAACTATTACAATTAAACAAAATTACAGGCGTCAATGTACTAGATATTCATTAAAATTAAAGATTGTTAAAATGAAATAATAAAGCACAGTATTAATTTTTTTTATGATCTTGGCAGTGATATTTATACACTGCGTTTCAGTAAATTTAACGAAAGACATCCACAACGAACTGCGAAAGTCAAGTATCTCTCCAAGCTTGATGGAAGGCATCTTGTCACAACAAAGTCGAAAACGTTGTGTGGATACTGATCGTAATTACGAAAATATCTATTTCCTAACCCGCAAGTTACACATCATAGGTCTGTCACGTCACCCGCCCAACCCTGCCCGCCGCAGGGCCCGCCCGCATGCGGCAGCGGCGAGAACGCGTCCGCGGCGCCCGCTGCCGCTGCGGGCGCTATCAGCCTCTGAGCGGGCGGCGGCGGGCGGCGGCGGGCGGCGGCGGGCGGCGGGCTGCGCTCAGAGCGTGGGCGATGCGCGGGCGCTTAGCGTTCGCCGTCAGCGAGGCGGGCGTGGGCGCGGGCGGGGACTGCGAACGCGGAGGTGGAGCCAGCGAGGTGAGTCACGCGCTCAAGCAACGCAGAAGCTCCTGCGCCGCACCACTCGTCAAGGCGTAATTGTAAAAGAGTACAACAGAAAAGGATACAAAATATTGAACAGGTGCTGAAATTGCCCATGGTCGCGGTGCCCTCACCGTAGCCAACGGCTGCCACCGGGCGTTCAGAACCAACTTCTCTTTCATTGATAAAACAACATTGATTATTTTGACTGAGGTAGCTTAGGTGCACAACTGTTACCAGTGTAGTGGCTCTGACCGGGGGGTTGTAGGGTTTGATCGAGATGTAGGTGGATTTCCTGCACTTCAGCTAAATATCTAAGTCGATTTCCACTCCTGGAGAATAAGTCTGATCGGTGAGTTCTCAGAGCATTGGCATTGGAATGCCGGAGAAGTACATTAACAAGCGGCCACAAACCGCATTGAATTTTTCAATCTCTCAACTTTTTTATCCAATTAACGGCAACTAGCTTCATTCCTATCTCACCCACCTTATTTTTCTCATGTCTGTTACATCGACAAATTCTAGAAAGTCTGATCCCACCCAGAGCAGCGACTGTCCGGCGACACACCTCGTTCCTTGCTTGCCTGCATTTCCGATTCTAACTCGACAAATCCCCGCAATGTCTGATAGCGTCTAGAGCCGGCCGTCGACGCGCTTCATTAGTGATTCACCTACCCGTTATTTATGATATCCCAGAGGACAGGTAATACCGTTTTGTAATATTTGTATCATGTATTTAAATTAATGTTAGCGATATTTAATGGAATAGGACTGTTGAGAAACTCGGAAAATCGAAAGCTTTAAAATGACGCGAAAGATCGTAGTGTTCTCGACACTTCTTGAGTCATAACAGATTTTTTGAAGAATGCGTATTTGCACTACTTCGAAGTCCGTGTCAAAGGCACATAAATGCCAGGAGTACTGATAGTGTTCTGCAACGGGTGTCGAACGTAGCTGTACAAATGGTCGAGGGGTGAGAGAATCTATTTTCCATTTTCATTGCCGATGCTATGGAGAGAACCTCAGAACCACACGGATGATAGTTACTTTTTCTTGACGAACGTAATCGTTATAAATTTCAAAAATGTTGACACACTGAAATATCCCAAAGTTTCATCAGTGTCAAAGCCACCTCTTGTTGATCCAACTCGTGTGTTACTTCCACCTTTACACATTTAGCTTGGTCTTATAAAAAATGTCGTAAAGGCCCTTGAATGGCCGAGTTTCTAGTATCTGATAAAGCTCTTTCCTGAAGTTTCCTACAGCAAAACCAACGGTGTTTTTGATGTACCAGATATTAGAAGACTTTGATGGACGACATCTTCACTAAATGTTTATCGGACACGGAAGCAGTAGCATGGGAGTCATTCAAGATTGTTGTTCAAAACTTCCTTGGTAATAGAAAGAGTGACGCCTACAAACTGATTGTTGCAAATCTTTTGAAGAGTTACCACAAACTGGGCTTTCGAATGTCGCTGAAAATTTATTTCCTTCATTCCCATCAGAATTTCTTCCCCAATACCATAGGCGAAACTAGCGATGAGAAAGGAGAACGACTGCAGCAAGATTTTCAAAGAATCGAGAAGGGTTACAAAGGTTTTGGGGACGAAGGAATGCTGAGCGATTGTTGTTGGTCTCTTATACGTGAGACGGACCTAAAAAATTACAAACATCACAGTTCCACTGCTCTTCATTTGTGATTTGTCATGTTCTTCCAAATAAAGTGACGCTTTTTGGTTGGAAATTGCAAAACATTATTCATTCATTCATCTAATAAACCTTGCCTGATAACCGAAAACGGACTGCGGATTCGTAATAAGCGCCAAAAGTTACCTTAAAAACGGCTTTCAGCTCCTTGGCTCACCTCCCAACCGTGTAAGCTTGTGAACAACCTTGGTTCGTTCTCATCCTTTTATCAGTAATAGTCGTGCATTCCTTTAAAAAATCTGCTAGTATTTCGTTTTGTATTTTTCAATGCTATTTCTCTTCATATTTAGGTAAAATAAAATATCGTTAAGTGTCTTTTATTGAATAACAAAAATAAAGAACCCTTTTTTTAAAAAAATCTTTCATGGCAATTGAATTACTTTGAAATCTAAAATAACCATTTTATAATAAATTTAACTATGTTAAATACATTATTAAATGTGATAACTTGAATATGAACCATGTAAATTTAAATTATGTATTACGTATCAAACAATTTGCATGCATAATGAAATTCATTAAGTCACTAACACATGGTCATTTAAAAGTCGATAGAAAATGAAAATTGCCTTGACTCTGATGACAGTTTGACCGACATAATTTAATGCGATGGTGGAGCAATATTGGACTATGAAATTCAATTATTTAAATTGTTAATAAACCGTGCATACTCGATAAATCAGTGTGCGATAGCATGAAAATACATCATTAAAATAGAAAGTCTAAAATCAAAATGTAAATATTTTTTAGGGAGGGAACACATTATGACGACGAACGAAAACATTATTCTCAAGTCACTCATCCACAGTTTGCGGAACATTTATTTAGTTCTGAGGACGACATTAGTTTCCTTGTACGATAATCATGTGTAACATATATACGACCAAAGTGGAGTTACTGCAATAAATATAGTCTCATTTTATTAATTTTGTACATGAAATGTTAATACAAACTATTAACAGTCGACCTAATGAACTTCGTATGATAAACCGTCCAAAAAAATCAGAGCAAACTGAGAAACTTCGGCAAAGAAGTCACACGATTCTTCAAGTTGTAGTGGAGACAAAGGTCACTAAGGCACAGTACATGCGCTATAGGCGTCGTAAATAGAGCGTTGAGCATTGCAGAATTTACAATTTTACAAATGATAGCAATAATCAAATTATTAGACAATTGCATTATTATCCATATTCTTCATTAGTACAAAATATTACGGCTTAGCAGACACGGCATGCACTTAGAAGAGAATATTGAAATGTTAACCTTCCCACCTGTGCTATTAAGTGAACCATAAGGACAAACGTCGCGCGCTATTCGTAGGAATCTGTCAGTCGTGTGCTCGAGGGCAAAAGTAACACATCCGCTAAACCCCAAATTAAAATTATACATTCTTGATCGAACGTAATGAAGTATTGCACCATGCACATCCCAAGGCACAAAGGATAAGTTCAGCACACGTACATTATGCTTTGTTTAAGACAGTAAATGAATTTTTGACAGGATCTGAAGCAATTAAGCACCGCAAAAGACCACTTTGCTGTGCGAAATATGCTAGCTAGACAAGACGTGCGTTACATGTTAATGCTTGAATGACTCGGTTCACTTCGTGGAATTAAAAGTTAGGGATCGTTTCCACGAGGTGTTAACATTATTTGGACATTGTTACTAAAAAGAATATTGTAAAAATTGATACAAATAATATCGAAAAGCCTAAGGGAATATATATGTCTGTGAATTAAATGAGATACAAACTGCCGTAAATACCAAATTTCAAAGATAACGTATTGATTACTTGATTCAACTTGCAGTGATCTAAATTTGAATCAAGTAAGTCTGCATGTAAATACATTTTCTTAAAAGAGAAGATTTAAAGTCTAATTGATTTGCGTTCTGCCCACATAAAATAATAAATGATTGATTTCATACAAATTATTAATTTCTCTAGTTGGCGGAATGACAAAAACAATATGGAGTAGAAATCTAAACAGCTCCATCACAAGTTATCCAACATTTGGGAAATGACTACGAATCATTTCTGAGTGTTACTCAGCAACCACGATCCCAGTTTGGTTTTGATTTGGCGTCAAAAAGTGTCTAAGAAGAACAACGATAACAACAACAAACAATGCTCAAATGATTGAACAGGCCATACCTACGTAAACGTTTCCGGTCACCGATTGCCTTGTTTTCATCGCACTCAAGGCCGCTCGTTTGGCCCACCCGGGAGTAGACAACGGCACATCGCGCGGCGCGGCGCGGCGCAACGCTTGTCCGACGGCTAGTTGGGAGGGGGCGGAGGGAGGTCCTTGCACGCCCAAAGCAGGCGCCGGGCCCTGGCGCAACAGGCATCGCCTCACGTCGCCCGCGCCTGACGTCACCGGAAGGCCAGCAGGCAGCGGCGGCGGCTCCGACGGTGGCGGTGCCGGTGGCGGTGGTGGGAAAGAGACGGGACCGGGGTGTGGGCAGGGGCGCGGGCAGGAACGGCGGCAGTATGGGTTGGCGGATGCCGCAAGAACGTTGGCGTCAAGACACGAGCGGTGACGATGGCACGGCACGGAAAAGCAAGTTGCAATATTGCCGAAATTTGAACAATCCGTGGTGTTCATAAGTACGTGCCCCAGGCCCGACTTAATTTGGTCCCCGAGGTTTTGTTTTAATCAAAACAAATACAAAATTAATTTATTCCTAATTCAAATTAATCGGTCACTTACACAACCAGAATCAAATCCAAATTCACTGAAGACAAATTTCGATCACCATAATAAAAAAATTAACAGAAAAATAAATTTAAAAATTCACTCTCCACAAACAATAGAAGAAAATCACAAAATTATAATTTTCTTTTAATAATTACCACATCATCTGGGAGGTGCCTCATGAGGTTTGCTAATACAGAAATATTTTAGAATATTCCCATGTATAGTTAAGTGTAATAAAACTTGTAAATCACTTGAAAAAATAAAAATAACCGGTAGAAATATTTCAGTTGTTTGATTATACCAATCAAACATTGAGGAAGTACTTTCCTTCTTTTCGATTTT
The DNA here is from genome assembly GCA_038098605.1 of Gryllus longicercus. NCBI lineage: Eukaryota > Metazoa > Arthropoda > Insecta > Orthoptera > Gryllidae > Gryllus > Gryllus longicercus. The sequence goes on along the minus strand of JAZDUA010000027.1, from coordinate 5,592,758 downwards.
CTCATATACTACTACATAGTAATGGAAGTTCAGAAAAATTACGAAATGTTACAGGAAAAAGTTCCGTTATTCGACAGAAAAGACGTTCTTTGGGTCACTGAGACCGAAAAGGGGAAGATACTTTCTTGTACACTGAAAATTGTAATGGGGAAAAAAATATAAAATTAAAATCAGGAAGGTTCTCCATTTAAAAAATGCATTTATATCTTTACTTTAAGTCACTCATTGATGCTAACTGATATGACAAATGCCGATGCGTCAAGTTCTACTATAATAATTAATAAAACAATGGTTTCAAGTTATATTTCTAGACAACGTGCATTGTTTGTGAACTTAGAAAGTATCAGCCTTGTTTACGGCGGGCTCAACGCGGCGATTTAGGCTCCCACGGTGTTCTAAATCCACACCACAGAAGCAACGCGACGCTTTGGGTCACTCTTCACCTTCCAATATCCACACACACACGCATACAATCCCCTTCCGGATTTGAATATACAGTCTCAGTTTTAGAAAACTAGATCACTAGGATTGATGGTTAGGACGAAATCGGAGAATCGATATTATTTCAATTGTTTCTACTGATTCTAATTACATGGAATGTTTCTGCACGGAAGTGGAAGAAGGGTGAAAGAACCGAAAGAAAGCATAGAAGGCAGTGGTGGAAGAATCTGTGTCGTCGGTAGCTGTGGAGGCTTGGGTAGCAGAGGTGAATTAATTAAAAGTTAAGCTAATGTGGCTCAGGGCATCAAATGATGTCATTACAATGCCTCTGAGAGAGAGGGAGGCCCAAGGTTCGAGTCCCGACGACGACGACGATTTTTTGACACTTGCTTCAAAGTTAGGTCGAATTCAGCCTCTGACTGAAGGATAATTTTAGCAGCCAGCTACTCTGATCGGTAGTTCTCTTAGGTTTCTCAGATCAGCAACAGACGAAAGCCGGATCTGCACCCTAACAAACGGGAAAAGGACCGCGCGCGATCATTCCTTCCTTTTCCTCGTTCTATCCTCACTGCTTACGTACACATACGTACATGCACTACACTATCACATATATCGGAGATCAACCGTGAGCTTAAAAATTCCCCGACTGGGTAGTATCCCGCTGGTGGGAGATACCTGGTTGGTTAAAACCCCACTACCCGACGTGTAAGTCTGCGTCAGATCTCGCCATCCAGCGGGGGAAGATCCCCGCCCCCTTCTGATTGAAAACATGCACTACACTTAAGAGACTAATGCCCTTAGCATTTGAAGGCCCGGAAACACGAATAATCCAAACAGCCTCGCACACCAAAGGGTATATCAAACAGCAGCAAAATTGGTCTTCTGCGCACGTGCACTTTGATTTGCGATGCTCATCAATGGGAGAGAGTATCGAGAGACTGCTGTCGATGGCTGTACAATGCATTATTGTATGCATGTATGATTGCTGTATGCTGTGCCGTGCTTAAAGCTGTAGTCTGTCGCTAGCAATTCCAATCATCACATCGAACCGAATATCGCCACACAAGGGTAGAGAAAGGGTAAAACCAAAGGAGATTGGGTATGTGGTAGTGGTATAAATATCAGTGCCTAGAGAACAGTATTAGAAACGGACCTGTTCTCTGCGACCCGAAAGAGTTAAATGGTAAAATGACTTCTGCTAGAAACCTCACCTCCTTTAAAAAAAATGTATGTGAGGGTAATTTAGACGCTTACCCACTGTGGATCCCTAGTCGGATGAGGTTTAGAGTGAAGCAAAGTATCAGTTACTTTATTCGATATACATTATATTTATAGTACGAGATACAGTAATCAAGGAAAATATCTCTACAGTGGCACCTTGCTGGTGAGAAAGCTTGCAACAAAAATTATTTTGGTAGCACGAAGAGCTTATAACAAAAGAAAAAGTAAATTGCGAACTCATTACAATCAAAATAGATGCTGGAAGTGTTGTCCCCTTGACTTGTTTCCCAGTGGTCTGTTTGTTACCAATATAGATGGAATTTTTAATAGGAGGCCCTGGTTCGGTTCGGTGTGGAGAGACATACCTGGCACACTGAATTAAGAGACTTGACCATACCATTTTGCGTGACGGATCACATTCCTTTTATTTAATTTAGTTTATTTCATTTACTCCCCTCCTGCAACTTCCAGCTCATTCTCAAAAACTATCGGTGTTCCCTTTATTTACAAACTTGGGGCCAACAAATCTAACTTTAAATTAACGCACTAGATTGGATACGTCGAACCATGTTAGAGATCGAAACTACGAACAATGAACGTACGACGAAAGATCATCGCGAATTCACACAGAATATTTAATCAAAGGTCCCAGATAGTGTATTTGATTGGCGAATAATGAAAATTTGATAAGTTTGATTTGAGGCAGAAGATAGTTACGTCACAGTTTTGCTCTTGGACACAACTTAAAAGTCTTAAAATATCTGCACGATAACTGTCACCATTCACGCGTACATCTCAGAGCGGCTGCGCCTCAGGATTTAACCCTTGGAAACAGAGCATCGGACTTTTCTAGAGCGATGACGGCAAGGTCATAGAACACGAGCGTAACACCTTCCCAAAAGAGACGTAGGCGCTGACAGCGACAAGACGCGACGCGCCAGCGGCGGTCGCAGGCACGGATAACGGTCGCAGGTGGCAGTTTGCGGATTGATTAATTGGAAATGTCTCCCAAGACACTTCACTAGTATCGTCCGGCGGACACTGGTCATCGGTTCATGACTCATCGTATCTCATCTCGTACGTTAATTTAAAGTTAGATTTGCTGATACGCACAGATTGTAATGAAAATGAAACCTTTACTTTTCTAGAATAGTTCTCGCCCGAACACGGTAGCGAGCGGACGTGCGCCGAGCGCTCTCCTTCACGGGCGACTTCAGTGAGATAAGTTTAGCAGAGTACAACTCTACGAGTTCAGTGTACAGTGTGTAGTGACAATGTTTTCAAGTGGCTCCCCTGATACGGGGCAGCACATCGCTAGAGCTGGTGGAAGCATTAAATCATCACAGTGAATTCAGTGATATTAATTCAACGCCAATGAATGGTCAAGGTGCAAGTGGCCCCGTGGGGCAAAACAGTGATATAATTAACTTACAAATACATCAAACTGCGCAGCAAAAATTAGAGCAACATCAATATTTAATGAATCAGGATTTACAATTGACGCAGATAAATCAACAACAACTACTTATGAGAGATCAAACAGGCTTCTATACAGCACATCACCAGGGCCAGCCCTGGGAACTTCATGGAACGCAACCACAGCAATGGACTCAACAACTACAAGGTCCGGGGTCGTCTGAAACAACCTCAAATAAAACCGTGAGTACCCTAGAGTGGCAACAACCTCGAAAAAGAAAAAAGCACGCCTACAGTGACCAGCCCATACCAACTCCCTCGAATGTTAGTGCGCCAGTGTTTACGCATAAAAATCAATATGCAGTATTAGAAGACAAATCAGAAGTTGAAACTCCTAAAAAGCCCCCCATAGATCATAACATACCGCCAATATTCGTGCAAAGTGTTACCAATGTATCGAAATTAATAGAATTTCTTAAACTACAAGTAAAAGACGAGGATTTTACGTACAAAATGTACAGCGAGGATGTAAAAGTGCTACCGAAAACCATTGAAGCTTACAGAGCAATAATTAAGCAACTTGACGAATCCGAGGCCAAATACCACACTTATCAACCAAAGAAAGATAGAGCATTTCGTGTAGTGCTTCGATACCTGCATCCGTCAGCAAACATAGAAGAAGTAAAAGCTGAACTCAAATCCAAGGGTCACACCGTTCGTAACATGCACAATGTACTTCATCGAGTAAGCAAAAAGCCGCTATCGCTCTTTTTTATAGACTTAGAACCAAGTGCAAACAATGCAGAAATCTACAATATCAACACACTTGTAAATGCAGAAATAGAATTTGAAGCACCGTACAAAAAGAAAATTCCAGTGCAATGCCATCGCTGTCAAGAGTATGGTCACACAAAGAAATACTGTAAAGCAACTCCAAGGTGCGTGAAATGCGGTGAAGAACACTTTACAGACGAATGCAAAAAAGATGCAAGGCAGCCGGCAACGTGCGCGCTATGTTCGCGAAGCCATCCAGCTAACTATAAAGGCTGCCAGGTGTATCAAGATTACGTTAATAAACGTAACAAGCACAGAAAAGAAACAGTCACCATCGACAAGCAGAAACAAAAAGTGCCAAACGCCTCAGATTTCCCTCCCCTCCCAGTTCGCCATTTTGAACCCAATCCCTTCTCTCGTACAGCATCTTCCCAAAACTCAACATACGCTGTACCCTACAATCAAAACCAAACAGATCTCTGCAAAATAATAGAAACCTCATTCCAAAAGTTCGAAAGCATCCTTAAACAACAATCTGAACAAATTGGGGCTTTGCTCAACCTACCGACGTCATTAATATCCAAGATGCATTAAATGGCACCAAGAATTAAAATTATTCTTTGGAACGCAAACGGTTTAATCCAACATCGAAGAGAGCTCGTAACTATACTCAAAGAAAAATATATAGATATTATGCTAATATCCGAAACTCACTTCACTGAAAAATCCTACTTAAAGATACCGGGATATGATATATATAATACCAAGCACCCGGACGGTACAGCGCATGGAGGAACCGCTATAATAATTCGAAACACAATCAAACATTACGAAATGAACGAGTATAAAACTGAAGAAATACAAGCAACATCTGTAATGGTGACAGAAGGTCAAGCTTTACTGACGATAACATCTGTATACTGCCCGCCCAAACATAGAATAACAGAACAAAAATTTGAAGACTTTATAAATACACTAGGAACAAGATTCATAGCTGGAGGCGACTTCAATGCAAAAAACCAGCATTGGGGCTCACGACTCAACACACTACGAGGAAAAAATCTTCTTAAAGTAACAAACAGGCTTAATGTTTCTACTATATCGACTGGTGAACCTACGTACTGGCCCACTGACGTCAATAAGCTTCCTGACCTCCTGGACTTCTACTTAGCAAAAGGTGTGCATCTTGGTACAGTAGAAGGAAAATCTTGCTACGACCTTTCTTCAGACCACACCCCAGTAGAAATGACCATCAGTTCAAATATATCTGAAAGAAACTATCCTCTAAAACTAACAAGTAACAAGACAAACTGGAACAAGTACCGCGATTACGTGAACAATAAACTATCTGCAAACGCACTGCTAACAACTGAAGAAAACATCGAAGACGCAATACAGCACCTATCTGATACATTACAAGACGCTGCCTGGGCCGCAACACCAAGAGAAACAATAAATAAATCGTCAACCTGTCCCGCAGAAATAAGACAAAAAGTGGTAGAAAAACGTCGACTCCGACGAATATTCATGACGACACGACAACCAGATGACAAAAGAAAATATAACACAGCAGCCAGACAACTAACACGACAAATTAAGGAATATGAAAACAAATCTTTCTCTAATTACATTCAAGCACTATCACCTACTGCTGAAACTAATTATTCGCTTTGGAAAGCAACTAGAAAACTAAAGCGACCCCAACAGCACATCTCACCAATTCGAAAAGAAGATGGCACGTGGGCAAGAAGCGCAGAAGAAAAGGTCGAATGCTTAGCAAAACACTTTGCTTCAGTTTTCAAACCAGCAGAAAATGTAAGTACTATTGAAAATAAAGTGCTAGAATATTTGGACGTGCCTTTACAGTTATCTCTGCCCATAGAGCATTTCAACTCACGAGAAGTCGAACAAACAATCAAAAAACACACGCATCCTGCAAAGAGTCCAGGGTTTGACCTTATTACTGGCAAGATGTTGCAGGAAATGCCAAGTAAAGGATATGAACTCGTAACAAGTATATTCAACGCGATACTTCGAAATAGCCATTATCCTTGTCAATGGAAATACGCTCAAATAATTGCGATCGTGAAACCAGGAAAGACACGGACGTTAAATCGTTTTATTTATTTATTTATTACAAAAAATTTACAATCTATTTTTTACAAAATAATAAGTAAATATGTTGTTGTAGACTTGTTATGACAATGATTGATTTCCAGTGAAGGTATCCCATCGGTACTCTTCATCTATTTCTTCATACTATAACAAAAAGCAAGTATTATTTTGGGTTGGCTGCAAGTGGGATAGTTTATTAGCTGAGGGTAATGTTTCAGTTATTTGTTGAAAATCTATATGGGAGTTGTAGGGGTGAGGTTCTGGTTAGTCGATGGATATCTGCACTATTGTCTAGGATGTTGAGGGCTAAGTGGTTTGGATGGTTTTCAAGGCGCTGGAGATAGTTTGAGCTGATAAATTCTATTCTTTCCAAGACAGTGGGCATTTTTAAGTCCTTGTGCAGTGCTGCATTTGTGATGAACCATGGTGCTGCCGCGATCATTCTTAGGGTCTTGGATTGAAATCTCTGTATGATCGAGAGATTACTCTTGCTTGCTGTGCCCCAGATTTGGATGCCGTAGGTCCATATTGGAATTATGATAGCTTTATAAATCAACAGTTTATTTTCCAGTGATAGTTTTGAGTGGTATCCTAGTAACCAGTATAGTTTTCTTGTTTGAAGTTGAAGGTGCTTTTTTTTGGCTAAGATGTGATGCTTCCACGTTAGCCGTTTGTCTAGATGTATTCCCAAGTATTTTACACTTTCCACCTGTACTATTGGATTGTTGTTGATGTGGACAATAGGACATTTGTTTTTTCTCAGGGTAAAGGTTATATGGACTGATTTATTTTCGTTGATTTTTATTTTCCACTTTTTGGCCCAATCTTCAATCATTGTGAGATGTTCTTGTAAATGTCTTGATGCGTCATTAGGGTCGTCATCCGAAGCTAATATGGCCGTATCATCTGCAAAAGTGGCTATGGTTGTTTTATCTGATTTTGGTATATCAGTAGTATAGAGCTGGTATAGGATAGGGCCGAGTACACTACCTTGTGGTACTCCGGCCTTGATTGGATGGAATTCAGATAATTCATTTTGATATTTGATTTGGAAGGTGCGGTGGGATAGAAAAGATCTGATAATGTTGAAGAAGGGATACGGTAGAAAATTCTTGAGTTTAAATAAGAGTCCATCGTGCCAGACTTTATCAAATGCTTGGGCAATGTCTAGAAAGGCGGCTGAACAGTATTTCTTTTCTTGGAAGCAATTCTCAATGTAGTTGGTGATTCTATTAACTTGTTCGACGGTAGAATGCTGTTGTCTAAAACCAAATTGATGATCAGGGACTAGGTTATTGGTTGCAATGTGAGGACGTAATCTTGATAGAAGAAGTTTCTCAAATACTTTAGATAGAATGGGAAGTATACTGATGGGACGGTAGGATGAGGGTTCATGTGGAGGTTTCCCAGGCTTGAGAAAAACTTGAATTTGGGCTACTTTCCATTGCTCCGGGTAGTGCCCTGTTCTTATAATGCTGTTGAACAATGCAGTAATTATAGTCTTGCCTTTTCGTGGTAGTTCTTTGAGAAGAGGTGTTGTAATTAAGTCATAGCCAGGAGCTTTTTTGTTTGATAAGGCGTTTATGGTTTTGGTAATTTCTCTGGGAGTGAAGTGCGGGATTGGAAGAGTCATTTGGTTTGGGGAGTTAAGATAATCTCTGATTTGTTGCTCTTGGTTAGTATTTATAATGGGATGAGTCTGGAATACATTAGCAAAGAATTTGGCAAAGGTAGACACTTTTTCTGTGGGGTTTCTTGCCCAACACTTGTTTTCGTCCCTGATTGGGGGATTTGATTTGGTCGGTTTTTTTAGCTTCCCTGTGGCTTTAAATAAGGAGTAATTGGTATCTTCTGTTGGGGTAAGGTTGGTTATGAAGTCTTGAAACCTGTTGTTGTTGAATTCGTTTAGGAGGCGTTTTAGTTGCCTAGTTGCTCTGTTGTAGTTGGTACGGTCTTCAGGATATTTTGAAGTATGCCAGATTCTTCTTAGTCTTCTTTTCTCGGCTATTTTGTTCAAAAGAACTTTTGGATATTTCACGCAGCCTTGGGTGTAGTGAAGTTGCGGTGTAGCGGTCCAAGCTGCTTCTTGAATATTTTGTATTAAATACTCAGTCGCTTCGTCTATGTGGTCAGCTGATTTTAGTGGGAATCGGATGTTTGTTTTCATAGATATCTGTTTTCTATACAAGTTCCAGTTTGTCTTTCTGTTCGTTAGTGACGCGGGAGGGGATTGTAGAATAATTTTGTTGCCGACTGTGATAATTATTGGAGTGTGGTCAGAGGACAGTTCGTGGGAAGATTCTATGATACAGTTAGTGGATGGGATTCCTTTTGTTATGAATATATCAATTACATCTGGGGTTTTGGTTAGGTCGGTAGGCCAGTAGGTAGGTTCTCCTGTAGAAATGGTTTCTAGCTGAAGTGAGGTAACTGCTTTCAGCAGTTCTCTCCCTCTTGGGGTGATGAGCCTGGATCCCCATTGCGTGTGTTTGGCATTGTAGTCTCCTCCCACCATGTACCTATTTCCTAGAGACTTAAAATAGGTTTCAAATCGTTGTTTGTCTATTTTGAATCTTGGAGGGCAGTAAATGGCACTGATGGTAATTGGTCCACTCCAGTCCATAATTTGTACAGTTGTTGCTTGAATATCCTGTTCCTGTACAGCTTCCTGTTCTTGATGTTTTATAGTGCTTTTTATTAATATTGCTGTGCCACCATGAGCATTGCCACTGGGGTGTTTAGTATCGTATAAAGTGTAGTTCTTCAGTTTAAAGTAGCTTCTTTCTGTGAAGTGAGATTCAGAGATGAGTAGCATGTCTATTTTGTTTTCGTTGAGAAATATTTCGATTTCTTGGCGATGATTTGCCAAGCCGTTGGCGTTCCAAGCTGCAATGCGAAGGAATTTAGGCATTAGATAGTTTGGAGACAAGCGACGTTATGAGGTTGATGAGAGAGTTTATTTGTTGACTTTGCTGCATTAGTATGTTTTCAAATCTCTCAAAGGAGTGCTGTATAATATTCATAATGGAATGGCTATTGTCGTTGTGTTCATGTCTTTCTACAGGCTTTGATCGCGCAACATCGGCCCATGTTCCTGAATTTACATGTCTGCTTCTTGAGTTTTCGTGAGAATAAGTAGTTTCAATGTTGCTGTTTTGTGTCTGCACATGCGTCTCTTGTTGAAACATTCTGTGTTTACTTGAGTTGCTGTACCCTTTCCTTTTTAGTATTTCTTGGTATACTTTGCAACCTTTGTAGTTGGCGGGATGATTGCCTTCACACAGAGCACAAGTTGGTTGACTTTGCTTTTCTTTTAAACACTTATCTGGGTCGTGTTCTTTTCCACATTTAACACACCTATACGGGTATGCACAGTACGATCTGGTATGTTCATATCTCTGACAGTTTTTGCATTGTACTATCTCACGTTTCAGACGTGGTGGTTCGAAAGCAACAACACAATTTAACAGTCGGTTAATTTTGAACACTTCTTTGTTGTTAGGTTTGGGCTCAAGGTCTACAAAAAATAGAGGCAGAGGTGTTTTAGTTAGTCTGTGGCGAACATTTATAATGTTTCTAACTTTGTGGTCTTTTTCCAGAAGCGCAGCCTTGATATCTTTTACATCTACCGTATGATGTATATGTCGCAAGACAACTCTATACGCACGTTCTTGTTTCAACTGGTATGTATAGTATACGTGACTGTTGGCTGATAAATGTTTTATTATTTCCCTGTAGGTATTAGGAGTTTTCGGCGCTATTTTAATTTTGTCGTTTGCTAGAGATTTTATTTCGAAATCTTCTGTTTTTAAGGCATCCTTTAAAAACTTTATCATAGCTGGAACATTATTCACATTTGGCACGAATATTGGAGGTACAGTGGTTTTTGAAAAGGTTTCCTCATTGTTTTCTGTTGTACCTTCTATATCAAGAGCACTGAATTGATTCTTGGTGGGAACTGTATATACACTAGTATTACTATCGCAAGACGCTGTCTTTTGCCTTACCCTTCTATTAGCATCAGGGTCGAGGACGTCAGGGTTCGGCCTTTTTGACCGAGCTGGTGTGTATATTTGCCATACATTCTGCGTCAGGTTGACGGGAGCAGATGAATCATGATCCATGGCGTTGCTGTCGCTGCCTGTTGATTCTTCGGATGACATTTCTTGAAGTAAACAGCTTCCCGGGTGTCAGTAGCATGCAATCGCACTACATGCTACTGATCCTACCCGAAAATACTTCGGTAATCAACTGAGTTTTAGTATATGTTATCTTTTGTTACGTTGATTTGAATATGAATAGGATGAAACACCGTTATGCTTCACAACTGTAACTGTTCACTTAGAGCTAGTGCGCACTGGTTGTTATCGCTAGACTTTTCCTTATCTTGGCGCCCTCGCGGGCGAGCAAGGTAAGACACTACGGAGCTGCGGGAACGATCCGCACACCACAGCGGTCAGGCGAGTACCAACGTTAAATCGTACCGACCTATTAGCCTGCTACCAGTCCTATCAAAAGTATTTGAAAAACTTCTCTTACAGCGCCTCAAGCCTATAATTAAAGAAGTGATCCCTGACTTTCAATTCGGATTTCGAGAGGGACACTCAACAATAGAACAGACCCATCGTATTGTAAACACAATTTCTCAAAGCCCGGAAAAAAAGCTATATTGTTCTGCAGCATTCCTAGATATACAGCAAGCATTCGACAAGGTATGGTATGAAGGAATTCTATTTAAAATAAAAAAAAACTTCTCCCGCACTCCTACTATTTACTTCTCAAATCATATCTTTGCGATCGCCTATTTCAAGTGAAATATCAGGACGCTCTATCGGAATTCCAACCTATTTCTGCAGGAGTGCCACAAGGAAGTATTCTTGGACCTTTTTTATATCTTATATCAACTTCAGACTTACCAACTACAGAAAGAACTACAATAGCCACCTTTGCAGACGACACAGCTATTCTTTCTGCAAATGAAGACCCCTCCTGCGCATCACAACATCTTCAAGAACATCTAAACAAAATCGAAGATTGGAGTCATCGTTGGCGAGTCACCGTAAATGAAACAAAATCAAAACATATAACATTTTCACTAAGAAAAGAAAACTGCCCAAATGTAAAACTAAACAACACAGAACTCCACGAAGCTGATACAATCAAATATCTTGGACTGCATTTGGATAGACGCCTGACTTGGAAAACCCACATCAAAACTAAGAGAAAAGAAGCGCAACTTAAAGTCCTCAAATTGTCATGGCTAATAAACAGACAATCAAAGCTGTCCTTGCATAACAAAGTACAGATTTATAAAACTATAATCAAACCAACATGGACCTATGGTATTGAATTGTGGGGCTCTTCCGGTAAATCGAATCTAGAAATTCTAAAAAGATTCGAAGCTAAAACACTAAGAAAACTATGCAACGCACCATGGTACGTGACAAACAAGACGATATACAGAGACCTCGACATCATCCCACTGGAAGAAGTAATCGCCACGAAGAGCCTAGCATACCAGAGAAGATTGTACAACCACCCAAATCACCTCTCAACAAGCCTTCTAGATAACAGTGAGCATGTGTATAGACTGAGGAGAGAGAGTATTTTAGATTTGCCATACCGATTTTGTAAATGAAATTTTTCAATGTCATAAAATGTTCACGTCTGAAATGTATCTGTTGACACCATTTGCTTATTGTTCCGATAGGAACAGATTGTAAATTATGCAGAAAATAAATTTAAAAAAAAACTTTTCTAGAATGTGCTGAAAATTGCATGAGGAGAGTAAATGAAACAAACTGAATCAAAAAATGGGAATGTGATGATTTGAATAGTACCGTGGGAGGCCGTGGAGGTGGTCGTAGAGGCGGAGTTATTTCTCTCGATGCCAATTAACGCGTGCGATCGCGCCCCGAGGATGGAGGCGGCGGTGGGAGGCGTTGTGTCGTGGAGGCGGCGGAGGGGCGGGGCCAGCGTGGGCCGAGGCGCGGCGCGGCGCGGTGGTAGTCGCCGAGTGCCGTTGGCAAGTGCAGGGGTCTGTGCTGCAGTGTGAGAGCGCGTGTTGTGGCCGTGGAGAGGCTGCGGAAGCAGAAGCAGCAGCCGAGGAGTCTTCAGACGTCAACGCCTTCGCCAGCATGCGCAGCCCGCCCGTCTACCTGGTACGCGCCCTATCGCTCACCCCTCCGCTGTAGGGGCCCAAACCACGAACAAGCTAGCCTTATTAATATATACTAGTTTGATGTGGTGTCGTCGACTCTGTAAAATGTTTTAAAAGTTTTTTCATGTGTCTATATGTCACATTTCAATTTCTGTCATGCATTCCTTTGTTCAAATAAGTTCTTGCAGTCTCTGGTATTGGACGTACCAATGAATCGTATTACTCGATAATGGTATACTCCCGTACATAAATTCCCAACAATGACCTTGCATGTTACCTCCATACTAGATATGAACTGGTAATATTGTAACTTCAAAATAGTAATTGCCGTAAAAATTACTTACATGTGTGGATGGTGCGCATAGTTATAATTTAGTACAGCTACCTTTTGTACGCTTTCTTACTAACATGCCCAAAAGGGCACCTAAAAGATCACTTGTAAACTCTTCATCAACATTATTCGCTAATTCTAATATAAGATCACTCTCAAATTGTTCCGAAAATTCTGTCACAGAATCAGCGACAGACTTTCAAAGATCGGCATGATCATCTAGCGAGGCTTATTCGTGGGTGCGGGATCGGTCCAACCTAATGGCTTACGTGGGCATTTACCAATACACCTATTCTAAGTTCGAATAAAAAATATTTGTTCTTTCTTGTCTGAGACTGTCGGCGAGAAAATTGGTATTTACCATCTTTATCAAGTAATCTAAATTCTTCTGTATTTGGGAAATATCGAAAAGTCTGAGATGATTATCGATGAATGTGAAGATATGTTGTCAATTTATTTTGCCGCTCTATCATTCACTTACAAGGCAGAATTTCTACCCAAGTTTTCTTTTTCGTACAGCAATTCTTTTGTTTATTTGATACCATATGTACAATAATTCAATGTTACTATTTTCGAAAGCATTTGATGTTGATGGATACATCTTTTCACACAATCAATCAAACTTCCCACCATTTTGAGACACAATGTACCCATCAATGCGTGTTCTTGCCATTAAGAAGGTAATAACAATAAATTATATCGAAGAGGGAAAGTTTTGACTTAGTTTAGTAAAGAAGTCAAGCAGTGGGTCTCATCACTTATAATTTTACACATGATTGTGAATGTGTTAATGAATAATTGATAGTTACATCTGCCGCCGGTTGCGAGCTTTCACAAGCCGCCACATGCGCTTAAAAAAAGCTAAAAGTACATTTCATATAAATTATAAGCCTTTTATAGAAATCCATCCGTCGCTTACCCCTTACAATAATATTAAAAGGACTTTTAATATATTTTCGTAAAAAGTATGTTATTGGAATAAATATTATTACTCTAATTATTATTATTAATTACATTGTTAGAATTTTCACGTAGTAGTTAAGTGGAATAAAACAAAATTTCATTCTCCTTGAACCGTAAGTGTCATATTCCATTTTTTATATTACATGGAGAGGATGTTTCATATTCCAGTAACTCCAATTAATTAAAGCTCATTGGGTCTAACACGATTTGTTACATATACCGGTAAATTTCAGTTATATGACTTATTTTTCTGACAATTTTAATAACTTAAAGAATACAGAATGTCATTCAACAATACTGAATTGATTGCATATAAATACCACAAATAAAGGATTAGCAAAGTTTAGTTGAATTTTAATTTCAGTAATTCAATCGAAATGAGTTAAGATGTTCAAACATTTTTATAAAGAAGAAACAATAAAAAAATTTTAGTTTCAGCATATTTATTCAACCTTTACTCACACAATAGAACAAGTAGCAGCAACGAACTAATTGACACATTGTAAAAAATCGCAAATCGACTCAGATGAATGGATGAGCTAGAAATAAAATCCAATGAAAACTTTATTTTCTAATTAAAAGTGAGAGAGGATGCATTTGAATGTAACTCGTCACTGGAAACATCGTTAGACTTTTGCATCTATGAGCTCGCTGTACGGTCTTTGACCTCTGTACATACGGAGTAATGGCGCGACTTGCATATCAATAATGTATGAATTACAAAAGGAGTTTTCATGAAGATTTAATTTCTTTCTCTGCGAGTGAAGAACGGTTTGAACAACCTGGGGTTATCACAATGCTTTTCTCCTCTGGCACGTTACGTGGAGCCCGATCCGGTCAAATCTGAGAGCAACGAACTCTATTACATGGCCCTATTGACTTGACTAAAAAAAAGGTGGACCAACCCACGTGCCGTATTTCCGTATCTCTATGAAGTAATATACTTGTCTATATGAATACCAATATTTAATGCAACAGTAAGAGGTAAATGTGAATGAAACAGTAATGAACTGAGCAGAAATGAATTGATTTATATTTATATGTAGAGAAACATTTTAAATAATAAAGTTATTATAAGTAAAATATATTATAGAGAGGATAATAAATAACTTTTTCTGTAGCTCACATCCATTTTTTATAGGAAATAGTTTAGAGAAAGTATCCATGGGTGTTTATGGAAGAGATTCGGAGGAGAAACATTGAATATTCGCAGTATCAGACACGTCTGATAGATGAAAATGGGATCGTAATGTACTATATATGAAGTCATTCCGAACTCAAGTAACAAAAACCTTTTTTCAATAATAATAAAAGGGCAAACGGTTAATAATGAATACCTGATAAAACTTGATGATAAATGCCTGATGTAAGTCCTATCTAAAAGACCGAGAACGTACAGAATTTTCTGAAGAATATAAATAACTGATGATGGAAGTCTTTTAGTGTGACATGAGGGTTTAAGAAAGTTAAATTTATGGCATACTCATTTGTCTTTGTACTTTATGATTGAACACAATATGCTGGAGGTTAAATTATCCAAGGTTCTTTTAAAGGAAATCAAATAATTACTCTTTAGTGTAAGCATTAAATTTCACTAATATTTGCTTATATATTATATAACATTCAAAATCATATTCTAAAATTTTAATAAATTATATACGACACGGTAAAGAGACATAAATACACTCAAACAAAAACAAGCACATTATAACCGTACTGATGTATTGGAAGTTAATGAACCTAATTTTACAAGAAAGAAACCCGAGACGTTTCATGATTTTCAAGTGTAAAATGTATATGCATCATTTGTTATTAGTATGAAGGAAACGTTCTCTTCCCAGTCATTTCCCAACAGAGTCGCCTTGACAGCTGAGACTTGGCTACGATACTCCACACATTCGAGTGTCGCCATGGCTCGCGCAACAGACGCTCTCGAAGTCATTCTCGATTCATCGAACCTCCTCCGTCGCAATCGCCGGCCCGGAGAGCCTGCCAAATGAGCTGGCCCGCGACCCCACTGCCAGCGCGGAGCACGTCTTCGGCGACCACGTGGTCATTAGCGCCGGAGAGAACGAGCTCACGCACGTGGAAACGATCACTTTCGGGGAATTTAATTCAAGGGCACACATTCCAACCTGGATCTAACCTACTCTCTCTACTATAATAGTTAATTTGAAGACATCAGATAATATCTATAATTGAATACACGGGAGCAGACGTTTTTGTGTTTAGAGCGTTTCTTAACATATTTTATCTGATTGTTCATGAAGTCACTGAAATACGTAACTAGAAAGAATATATATATATATATATATATATATATATATATATATATATATATATATATATATATATATATATATATATATATATATCCTCTAAGAGACATTTCTATTGCTAGACGTTTTTTCAGTAAAGTTTGCGGAAGTTTTCGAGCATGCTGTTCACTAAAACAAATACAAAAGGCAACATCAATTTGGCAAAATGAGATAAATAATTTACAGAATGCAACAAACAATGCCAAAACTTCAGGAATTAATTATTTATTCCTGCATTTATTCCATTTATTTTTGCAGGGAAATGAGAGAGAGAGCACATTGCAATATGGGTTCGAAAATAATGCTTAGGTTCAGAGTTTATAAATTCGAGTGTATTAAATATTTGTACTTTTTAATGGCTTGACCACTGGACTAAAATACGAGATTGGTTACAACTGTTACATGAAAAGTTATATTACGAATGTAATTGATGTTGGACTGAATACCTGCTGTTAGTACCCGGAAATAATTTACAGCACTCTAAAGACGTACTAGTGTCTTATAGGTTTGTTTCTGTGTTTTAGTGGTTTCATTTCCACGGTGAAAAGCGATGAAAAAGAATTTGTTTTGTACCATGGCCAAAAGTACGTTTTGACCATTGCGTACAAAAACGAAGAAGTATTTTTCAATCATTAAATACAAGCATTGGCGGAGAAATCTGTTTTTACAGTATACCAAGTATGTCACGAACGATATTCAGCCCAGTAACTATCAGACCAGACTACGTGAATAAATCTACCAGGGTCCACGCAAATACGAGAATTTTGAAAATCCATCAATCACCGGGGATACAAAAGCACTGATGAGTAAGACAACCCAGCATTTTTATTTATTTAATTTACGACAAAAATGATTAACAATTGTGTCTGACAAGCTAGGGGTAGTGCACGTTAATTTTGGGATCCCTACCGTAAGCCACATTCAAGTTGAGTTCTGAATACAGAAGGAAATGAGCGTTTTTGGCAGGAATTGATAAGAAAACATTCACTCGCACTCAATGAAGTCTACATTCAAGGGCAATCAGCTATAGATTTGGCGTCTTATCCCTCGTCATGCCTTTCGTGAAGGAACATACTTCCTGCGACGACAACACGGACAACGATAATTTGAACTCTTCATGCACTCTTTGTGGAAGTTTGACTGACAAGAATTACGTCAGGCATTATTGAACATCTTCAGCTCTTAATACGAAGACAAGCACATACATGTTTTTGCAGATGGAAAACACAATTTACTGTGTACTTGTGATACAAGAACACAGGACTCAAACAATTACGTCTGATAATGAGCTTTTCTCGACCCAAATTGCAATGGCCCTTTTCTCTTCACTCTATGAGATGCAACCGTTTGAAAAAGTTTCCCGTTGGAGTTAATTAAATTGTTTACATGAATAAAGAAATATGGAAAATTGATTTGTAAGTTGTCATAAATTAACAACACCTAAAGAAACTAGAGTAAATAAATGAAAACATGCAGGAGAATTGGAATTAGTAACGCAAAAATAAAACCTAAAATCAGTTTAAAATTTCAAGACCCCCAACAACAAAACGTATGTAAATGCAATTTAAAAGAAAGTTTACTACGTGTTATTTTAACTTTAAAATAGTTAAAAATACTCTTTAACTTGAATTTTCGATTTTGGTTAACTCGAATACAAGATGGTCCACCTTTAAGAGAAGGTAAATCTGGGTTTCCAAATTCATGGAGATCACGATTACACACAGGGAGAACTCAAGATTTTTGAAGAGGCTAGAATGTTTGTTATTTAACGCGTAATATTGAGGTCATGAATCTTTTACAGTTAAGGAAAATGCTTTGGCGCTTCGGATGTGAAAAAACTTAAGTTTATAGGAGACAGTAGGGGAATATACACAGTGTATATTTATTTTTTGAATATAATTTGATTTGAATATATGGTTTAAAAAAATAAATTTTATGTCTTAAGTTATTAATTGAAGAATTTTATAAGTTTTTCCGCCAATTAATTATAATAATTATTCTTTTGCGACTACATTTAGATTAACATTTAACCCGTTTTGTTCTCAATCTAAAATTGAGAATTGAATCACGTCTCGTCGGTTCCAAATCCGTCTGTCAATTGGCGCCCTGGAATGAATGTTTGAATTTTCTTTCAGCCGAGTGCGTAGCTCGTTCGAGCGTTTCCTCTTGAATGGCGCCCGGCAGAGTTGTCCGCCCGAATTGGGATTCCTGCGGCTGTGAGCCCCATTTCCTGCGTAAAGGTTTGGAAACGAGTAGCGACTGCGAGCGACGGCCCCGGAGCTCAGCCCACCGAACGCCGCCCCGAACTTGGTCATAATAGTTGTTTACGAAAGAAGTATTGGAGTACATCATCTTACAATAGGAATACAGAAAGTATTATTTTCTTTGTAAAACGTTCTGGAGTTGCACAGTGCACACACAGGAAAATTATTCTAGTGAGATAGGTAAAAGGCGAAAAGTCTAAAAGTTGTTTACAAAATAAGTATAGCAAGACGTCTTATTACAAGACGAATACTTTCACTTTGCAAACATTCCAATGAACTATAAGTTTAGATTGAATTTGACCATTCCTCCAGTGAAAAGTGACATTCTGATGTAAAACGTAGTTAATGTAAAACTATAGATTAATTATAATAAAACATTCACTTCGAAACTGATGCTATTAATAGTAGTCTAGAGACGTGAGCAGATTTTTTAAACCTCCGATGAACTATAACACAAATCAAGAGAAAATTAATTTATTACCAGTTTTATGCAAACATTGTTACTTTTCTATGTAAATGCTGGGAAGATTCAGGAATGTCTCTTATCAGTAAACCAGCTTTTCAGTTCCTTCTTCGTAAAACATTGCCGCCAGTGATGTGAGATGGGCCTAAACTTTTCTTTAAAGCCTCCTATTGGTCTGATAGATTTAGCCTCCTAGCCAATTCCTCATTTCGAAGAAGATATGAAAGTCACGCGCTGCTAAGTCATGTTACTCACCGAATGAGCGAGAACTACTCTTCGGCCCTAGATGTTCTTTCGTTAC
The DNA here is from genome assembly GCA_038098605.1 of Gryllus longicercus. Classification (NCBI taxonomy): domain Eukaryota; kingdom Metazoa; phylum Arthropoda; class Insecta; order Orthoptera; family Gryllidae; genus Gryllus; species Gryllus longicercus. Next base: position 5,573,991 of record JAZDUA010000027.1, on the reverse strand, counting down.
AGCAGCACTGTGGCACAAAATGGCGTCGATATTGGTAGAGGTTACTAAATTAAAAACATGTGTATTTGCCCACTGCACATTCCCTACTATTCTGCGGTTTAAATTTGAAAAAGAAACTACTCTCCAGCTTTTAGAACACTTGTGATCTGATACCACTTAATACAAAAAGACCTCCCCACCACAAAGTTTGATTTTATATAACCAAATGGATAAAACATTATTTTTCCAATAACTTACGGATTAGTAATATTTGTTTTGTATCCCGAAAATGTACAATTTATTCCAATCGAAATAAAGCTCGTGTAAAAACCGAACGATATAGGTCAGTTGAAGTTAATTCCAATGCAGCCCACTATTGTACTTTACTTTCATCAGCTGAAACAAAGGATGAGGCATTTGTGGATTCAAAATATTAATACCATTAGTATTATTGAGAATTTAACTGATGATTTATTATTATTATTATTTGATCTATTTAAAGCGGGAGGCATTTTCGTTTGTGTTCTTGTGAGTAGATTTCGGAACTTTAGGCACACAAATATGATTTACGCACCTTAAATAGATAACAAAATTATAAAATTACGCACTATTAGGAAAGAAAAGTGGCGTTTTAGGCGCCTAATATATGTTACAAAATGATTAAACCAGGCATTTGTTAAACATTATACATAAAAACATATGTTTCTGACATCTAAAAGTGATCATAAAGGATGAAATTAGGCACTTATTAGAAAAAAAGTCAAGTATTTTTACACTTATGAGAGTGACTAAAAACATATTATTTTATTCACTTTCATTTCTTTTCATTTCATTCATTCTTTCACACTTTCCATTCTGAACCAGTCAACAGTGCAGCTGCACCAAGAATGGGTACAATTGCCTAAGAGCGTGCTGATCGGAGACGAGCGTGAAACTTTATGTTCGGAGTGTTGGGTGAGAGATTTCGGTGCGTAATCGATTGCGTATTTGATCAGGGAACATTCGCGTTTCGGGAAATTCGGGAAAGTATTTGCGATTCGGTATAACAAATTCAAAATATGGGTAATTAAAATATGACAATTCTTCAAAATTACTTATTTCTAAGCCGTTTTAAACAAAAAATAGTCATTAACCGCCCTTGTAGGACATTTTAGGCATTATGAAATGCTGTCAGTATATCTATTTTTCATGATTCGTAAACATTTGCAATTATTTTCCACAACCTTCTAAAGGAACTTAATATTTGTCCAAAACGCTGGATCTACTTATGGTTAATTTGCTATTATTTTTCTTGCTGGAAGTACATTAATAGCAGAAAGCGTTGCAATAAACAGTACCTACTCAATATGGGGCAGAAGTAAGGCAAGGTGAATGTAAACAGTGGGTGAGGTCAGAATGAAGGGGCCTACAATTCATTAAGATATCGAAGAGGATGGGAAGAGTAGAATAGGCCTAAGTGGAAGTGGCTGGTGAGAAACAGTTGGACAGACATATGAAGAGACAGACAATGTGACAAAGAAAAATGATGTTAAAGAGTAAGGCAAATAGGTCAATCATACTGGCAAACATAGTAAACAAATGCCCCGAGGAAAGGAGGATAGCTGGACGAAAAGCAAACATTTAGATTGACAATCAAACAGTCAAACAAACGGGCCCAAGGCAGACAAGCAGACAGAGGGAGAACGAAACAGTCCAACAAATGACGAGCTCGTGCCGTGATGGGGAGGCAAAGGGCAGGTGCCAGTAATCCTAAATATAGCACTTCTTTTTACAAATGCAGTGTTTGCTGAAACACGGGTGTAAAGCGGAAGTGTGTCAATGCCCATGTGGCAAACACGCAAAACAACAAATTCTTATTTCTTATGGAATATGGTGAATAGAGAACAATTATAAAACTAGAATATCATTTACACCATGAATTTATATTTAATTTAGTTAATGAAGATTCAGGTGAAAATCACGGGGGAAATAAAGCACATGACCATAAGTGTTTTGCATTATGATAAATAAATAAAGATATTGTCTGGTATCAATTGATACCAGACAATATCTTTATTTATTTATCATAATAAAAAGGTATCTACCTCACCAGCGATCCAATTAATGTTTTGCATTAGTATTTCATGTTATTCTGAAACAAATGGCTTTCTCAGAGACTGTAAAAGTTTTGTAAATTATTTTTAATAAATTAACATAGATTATTTTCCAGTTAATAATAATCTTAATAATAACATTAATTGTATAGATGTAAAAGTTTTCTCTTGTTAATGCGTTTAATCCTTTATGTTCTACTTTCAGCCCAGAAATTGTGAATGCGAGCACGTCAAATTTAGACCTTTTCTTATGTTTGCCAATTGCATCTGGAATAAATATGAGGAATTTTCTTCCAGTTCTACATCATGTTTGAAGGTTTCCTCGTACATGGCGTTTGAACGACTTGTCCGCACGAATGGAGATGGCTGCGGGGCAGAGCCGTTTCGCTCGTGCATTGCACATCAAGATGCCTGCATCGCGCGACTCGACAGGGTGCAGGCCGGCGAACGCCGCGCGATTGCGTTGGACTCTGCAGTCATTTCGATGTTCAACACACGAGATAATGTACCTGAGCCGCCTGTGTCTCTTGGGGGCGCGACCAGAAGCAAGGCACTGAGCACCGAGCGTGTGAGTGGAGAGAGGGGGATGTCTCACGTAGCACCCCAACTGGATGGTAACTACCGTTCATCGATGCCCGAAGGAATTCGGTGCACTAGGATCCGTTCACTGAGCTCGTCGAAACAGGAAGATTAAGCAGTGTATATACTCATATGTGTGAGCATATGCTTATTTTGTTACTCTGTATACCAAAGAAAGATTCACTGTCGTCATTCTGTCGTCCTACTTGGTCCTGTGTGGTGGGCCAGGCCACGACTGTAGTGCCAAACTTCCTAGATCCTCATCACATCAAGTTTGGCGTCTAGAATCCAACCAGACGATCCATCCCTATGCACTGGGTTGGTGTTTTCATATTGTGCACAACACAATGGTATTCGTGTCTACCTGTTGTGACAAGGCGTTCTGGGTTCCGCCTACACAGCTCCCACAGGATCAGAATTGCTGTGAGCATTTTGTTTCATTGGATTTGCACAGCAGCTGTTCGTCCTCCGGAGGAGGGGCCCTTGTGCCTCGCCAGAATTCCCCGGCGCCGCCCGTGGCGGGTGGGCGTGTCCGCCGCCGCACAGGTGCTGACCCGCGTGCGCGCGCGTGTGTGTAGGGGCGTGGCACGGGCGCGTGGGCGCCAGAGGCTGCGGGGCGGGGCGCGTGGCGGGGGCGGGGGCAGCGTCAGCCCCTGGCCACTCGCGCCGCCCGCGCCGTTTGCACCGTCAGCGCTGCCTCGCGGAGGGCTCTTGCAGCGTTGCAGGTAACGACATGCTCCAAAGCGCCTGCCGCAGCCACGGACGCCCCCAGACCTGCGGCTCCGGCTCTCCCGATTCACACGTTTCCTTTCGACGAACAAATCCGGTCTTTACGGAACGCGTGTATAGCGCGTGTGCAGCTCCAGAACCCACATTGAGGCGTAGAGCAGCGTGAATATTGGATTTTACGGTTCTCTCACACGACCCAGCCCAGAACTCAAACATTGCTCGCGTCGGTTATAAATCTGTCACCGCTGCCTCCTTCACTAAAGTCCTTAAAACAGGTAACAACGGTGACAGATTTTCAACAGCTGTGAGCAAGACTTGAAAGCTGGATTTCTTCGTATTAAGCTACATTTACGTTTAGAAACGCAAAAAATTCTGAAATTGCCTAAAATGCGAATATGAATCCTCATATGTTTTCGAGTCCTTGGAATCTCGAATCTCTCAAATATTTCAAAATCTGTGTGCCATTTAACTTGTTACACTCCCGTAGTTCCACACAAATGTCGCGCGAACCGGAAGCGGAAAGATGATACAATTGGTCACTAATAAGTGACACTGTTAATGGCCCACTGTTTCAGCGTCTTCGTAGGTCTTTGCATCTCTCACCTTTAACTTTGCCTTATCACTTTGAATCCGCAGAATTCGACGTAATACAAATAATTTCCAGATTATTTTGCCAGTTTATGAGAACATTGCCTGACTTACGTCACATAATATGTTAGGTGTACAATAAATTATAATGTAATTGTAAAGTAAAGTACGTATATATGTATAAAGAGATTTTAAAAGTGTAGAGTCTGGGTGAGGAAACATCTACAAGTATTCACGTTTTTAATCCTCTTGTGTTTTTCTGAATTCGAAATAATGAAGGAAGTAAATGTATTTATTTCTTTTTATAAAGCGTTGCCTAAATTTATCAATATTAATAATTTATTTAATATGAAAGATATGAGAATCAGAAAGGATTCGAGAACATTTGGAGTTTCATATTCGCATTGGAGAGGTTTGTTCCCCTCTGCTCTAAAAGCGCTACTGCACATTCTGCATCTGGCGTGTATTGGGCAACCGCTCGACGAATCCCGAGTACTGTGAATAGGTCGCTTACTGTTTGCCAAGTACCAAACATTTGGTGCTCACAGAGATTACTATGAGATGGGACCGCTTTGACAGCTACTGATTCGTCACTGCTGGCAATAAAATTGCAGATTATATCAATGGACTCATTTTGTCAGTGCGTTCATTTACAGTTAACTCATTTCGAAATTGCTTCATCATTTCTAAATGGCTCTTGCATCGTCATCTCCCTGTATGGCATTCACCTGTTCCCCGACCTGTCAAAAGGGTTCCTTATTATAGTAATTTCTCTATACCTCCGGCGTGTCCGTCTTTTGGACACATCAAAGGAAGCGAAAATTCGCCGAGCACCTCGGCTACTCGGAATTGGGCGAGCAGTCGCCCGCTACTTGCTGAATGCCGAATGTGTGGAGCCGCCTGAAACGTAGGGCTTCCCTTTGAAAGGGAGGCGCAGGTGGAGGGGGCGTCCAGCTCAGGCGATGCGTCGGCGCATGCGCGGAGCCAACGGAGGCGGCTTTGCTCGTCCGCTTCGCCTCTCGACTTCGACTGCAACTTCTCTCTCTCGCCGCCTGTCGTGCACATACTTGCTCCAGCTAAGCCACTTGCTGCAGAGCTCGCTTATTGCTTTCTTATTCTTCTGCGAAGAGACCCTGTGGTCGGATTTACTTCTCTTTCAAACTCTGGAGAAGGAACATGGACACGCATTCTCAAGGCGTGTTTGTGCAATGTGGAAAGGATGTTTTGCCAGCGGAGATAATGACTGCAGATATAAAATTTGGCAACCTCCAGAAAAGTCAGTATATTAATATTTTGTATTAATATCCATTCATTGTAACCAATATTCTATATTTTAAAATTGATAACATTCTAATAACAAAATAGAGAAATGAAAAGGTGCGAACTGGCAATCCTTAAACACAAATGCAAGAATATTGAGTACTTAATTTTCAAAGACTAATTTTGATAGCTTAATTTCTTAATATACAACATTATTTTTATTGTATTTAAAATATTATAAAAAAGAACATGATTTATTAATGTCTTTGCTTGTGCCTTCAGAAAGACTGTAGTTCAGATCAATATTTTTTTAATTTTCTTCCCTTTTCCCTTACAAGAACACATGAATGCGAAGTAAAGAATGAAAACTGTTTTAATAACATCTAAACTGACGAGAAAATGCTAATTTTTGAAAGCATATCTTTAAAAATTATTTATCATTTAGGAGATTTCTTACCTGATTCAGAGTTGTCTCCAACCGTCAACAATTACATACAGCCAGAATACAGATTTTTCACCGAACAGTCTGTTTGAACACTTTGAATTCTTTACTATTTCTCGCCGTTTTCAAGGTGAATTAGCTTTTACAATTTCCGACTTGCGATGAACTCATTGATTTTTTCCTTAATAAACTAATATTTCTTGTTTTATACTGTTGCAAGTCCAATGCTTCACACGCACATAGCACCAAAGCACAGTGCACTGCATGTTTTGATGATTATTAATAAAAAATCAATAACCAAAAAAGGCTACACGACGTGGCTACAATTCCATTACAACACGAATTAACAATAATTTTGCCACATAGCGGAAAAGAGAATTGTGTAGCCTTTCTGAAAACCATCAAAATTTCGGAAACATTTTCAAAACTTGTTATTTATCAAGTACTCAACATTCATTTCTGTTGTGGCCGACATGACATTAAATTTGCCGTATTTTTATAGTGACTACTAGGGTGCTGTCGGACTGTTAACGGGTTACTAATTTCCAACCGTTGCGGCGCCAAAAAATAAATGTAGTCGAGCGTGCGGGTGAGGTCCGAGTGGAATGCAAACATCAGCGCGAATATGAGCCCCGTGCTGGGGGGGGGGGGAGGGTACCTACGATTGACAATTGCAATGCGCTGATTGGGATTATAGAGCGGAGGTGAGAGTGTTCAACAAAACCGCACCCGTGATTATGGAGCTAGTAAACGCGAGTGAAAATCAGCAAATAGACGAAATCAGCCCTCGTGAAAATGGGTCGCCGCCCGCGCATTTACGTTCTCAGCGGAACCACGTGACCTCGTGGCGAAGAGAGGGTACTGCTCTACTACGCGGAAACATTCATAAGGGATTTTCAATTCAATGTCAAACTAAATGTCTCAGTCAATGTCTCTCTAAATGTCTCACACTTATAATCATTACAGTGCCTCTGACAGGGAGGTCGTGGGGTTCGACACCCGACGGTGACAGATTTTCGAGAGTAGTTATGAAGCCAGATCGAATTCGTCGGACGGTGAATTCTAGCGGCAGGCGGCTCTAACCGGCAGTTTTCCATGGTTTCTACGATATATCATTCTCTATATACCAGGCAAGGAGTATCTTAACAAACGAGCCACTGACCGCGCGCGATCTTTCCTTCCACATACTTTTCCTATCCTCTCCCCTATCTCACAGAAATACTCGTACGGCTCTAAATAAATAAGTATGTGCACTTTTGTTCTAATCATATGTATTTTGACTGCAAAACTTTGAGAACTTTCCAGACTTGAGATGACGTACTTCGCTTATGGTACGTTTCAGCGTAATGCTCATTTGAGTAAACATGATTTCATCACTCTCCGTTTGCCAGGCTCAAAAATGGCCAGGCTTTTGTAATCCATTTTCTGTGATCTGAATGTTTACCGAAAGTTTAAATTCATAGGTGTCTTTTAGCTCAATAAGTATGGGTTTCTCCATAGGAAAGAGTTTACCAGGGGCTGAACCACTCAAAAGCAGACAAACAAGCATGCAGAATGAGAAAATAAGAGGATGTTCAGCCTCATTCACTACAGATCTCTACTTAGCAAGCCCCTGCCCTGATTCCAAATACCAGTAGGGAATATTGATATAGAGGTAAACTACATACATGTTAGTCAGGTCTGCTTATGATAACGCCATGTCAGAGAATCTCGGATACAGTTCCGATATTTTGAGACTTAGTCCACTGAAAGGTGATTCAACAGAAGACAAATTTATCTACGATGGTAAAATTTGTACTGGTGTTGTAATCGATTATAAACATTGAGTGCAAATACTTATTGAATTACACTCGTATATGCACCACATGCCGGAAGTTAACTCTCTGCCGGAGCAGAGATTCCTGGAGTGGCAACTCCCGCAAGTCAACGAGTAGGACCGGGGGAGGTGGCTCACGGCATCAACTGATGTCACCGCAACAGAAATCGGTCATCGACGGATTCGAATGTAACTTAAAATAAAGTGAAAACAACCCGTATTTTGTAAAACTCAACATTGAATGATTTAAAGATGCCATATTGACGAATATATAGGCGTGTGAGAGGTTGGAAAAGTCTTTGGACCGCTGTAATTTTCAAATTCTGGAAGTTTTGAAGGAAATCGGACCCATTCTATTTTATTGAGACATCTTTACTCTGCTGGGATAATATTTGAAGAAAAAAGTTGAAGACTATACAGAAAACTTCAACCTAGTTAACGAATTCGATTAGCAACGCCGGTTTCGCCGTCGTTGCCTTTCAGTAGAACCATCCCAGCATTCGCCTGGATGACCGAGGGAGACCACGAAAATGCCGGTCAGGATGGCCGGCACGGGGATTGAACACTGGCCTCCCGAATGTGAAGTCAGCGCTACGCTCAATCGTTCCTTTCATATAAACCCCGAAACAATTTCTTCAATCAATTAAGCCTTCCGTTCGTAAGGATGGAGCAGCGTCTAGAGCGCAGCGCCACGGCGATGAGGAAGAGCCTCTGGTATGCTCCGCGCGCGCGCTCGTTGGAACGTGCCTTCCGGGCGGCGATGGGCTTCCTCGCCAGCCCACGCGCCCACGCACGGTCTGCTCTGTGCGCCACGGCAGCGACGATTCACCTCCGAAGGGGGTCAGGGAGAGTCATTACGATTGAAAGATTTACAATTAAGATGTTTTGGGGTTTTATACGTTTTAGTTTTATTTGAGGAAATATTAAGTTTGCATGCAAACGAATTTATCGCAAATACAAAATTAACTCATTAATTAATAATATATAAATTATCATGCAAACCAGTAAAGACGTAGAGAATCCTTGCGACCATTAATAAAAAGAAAAGTGTTTCATGGGGTTTGTTCATTAGAAAGAAATAGCATTAATACGTAGCACTAATTTGTCAACGTTGTGGACATTTTATTTACTTAGCTAGATAATCCTGTGTGTTGTAAACCGCAAGTGATGTGCGCCACATTTGTAAGAGTACCACAATCACAGCTGAAGCTCCAGTTCTTTGGTGTTTTTTCCTAATGAGAGAAATCAATTTTTCGAAATGTTGCCAAAGAATTAAATAATACGATGACTTTTGAATGACCAAGCCCTATGAATCAGCCTGCAAACGACCTAAAATACAATATGTATGTAACCATTTATTTTTCTACTTTATCAACAGTAAACTACTTTAATATTATACAGAAAAATGGAGTAATCAGATTTCCGGAAATAATTGAAATGTTCCCCTTGCGATTGTTAATTTATTGGTAGAACTGTTGTTCGTTGCTGCCTTTTCACCATTCTTTCCTCGACGTGCGGTGCTTCTGATCACGAGCTGTGGGAATGGCGGCGAGCGAGTGGCAAATAGGAGGCCTCCGCGCTCGAGAGAGGATAAAGTGGGCTGCGTCAGAGCGCTGATAGATAAACGGCGGGGGAGGAAGGCGGGACCCGAGGCGACGTGAGAAAGGTGCACGTCAGCGCCTAGGAAGCGTTTGGAGCGCCGCGTCGGCCGCCTGACTTATCGCTCGGCTCCACAAAAATTTATTCATGGCCCGAGCGGCAACGGGAGGCGAAGGTCAACGCTTGCACTAGACCAGGTGGCGCTCTCCAGTGGCTAAGGAAGTTCACGAGGCGCAGCGCTTTCGCCCTGGTCCTGGCCTGAGGATATGCCCTCGCCCTCACCCTCGCCCTCGCCCTCGCCCTCGCCCTCGCCCTCGCCCTCGCCCTCGCCCTCGCCCTCGCATGGAGAGGTGGCGTAGGAAAACAGCCCAAGAAACGGAGGGAAAAGCGATAGATATGGATACAAGCGAGTAACGTTTCCAAGAGACCACTAACTGTAATAAGCAATTCACGAGTGAATACAAATTTAATCTATAACTAACCAAATGTACACGAATGTAGTGGTTTGTAAAATTTTGATCTAGTGTATGCAAACATATTTTTAAAAATTAAATATATTTATTAATTTTAAGGATGCAAAACGGTAATGTACGCTTTCAAATTCTACGGCATTTAACTTATATTGTCAGGAGAAACTACCAATCTGAGCCGCTGGTCATTAGAATTCTCCTACAGAGATAGGCTAAATTCATACCATCTGTGAGGCTTGATATACAAATCCTCCACCGTTAAGACTCAAACGATAGCATCTAGGAACCGGGCAGAGTCGCTGCGGAGATGGCGGCAATCCCGTCGGTGAAGTACTCGACTAAACGTTCGACGTATGTGGTAGTGTAATACACACTGCGTGTATGTGTGTGTGTGTGTGTGTGCATGGAAGAAGATAAAAAGAATAATTGCATGCACAACGTGTCCCGTTTGAGAGTATTGCTAAGCATTCACCAGCACAAAACCACCGATCAGAGCAGCCATCCCATAGAATTCTTTTCCAGGTAGTGACAACTCGTGACAAAGATCCTCCACTGTCAGGACTGAATCGATACGATTTCCCCATCAGAGAAGCTGCAAAGGCAATGCCACTTATCTCCCGCCGCCAATGAATGACGTCGACGGGTAATGAGTACACCTTTCTTCTGTTTGTTGATTGTTTATAATTGGATAGGAAATTAAACTCTCCTAATGTGTACATGAGTAAACATAGAAGAAATATGGAAGGCTAAGATAGAAATAGAAGAGACAAAGTTGGACGAAATGATGGACAACGTAGAGAAACTGCTGTTTAATATTAAGCAGCGTGCGACTGATGGAAATTGAGTGAGAGAGAGAGGGAGAGAGAGAGGGAGAGAGAGAGAGAGAGAGAGAGAGAGAGAGAGAGAGACTGACTGGAAGGTTGGAAAGAGAACAAGAGTAAAAAAGAGGAGATAGAGAATGAAAAGAAAAGTGAGAAATATAGAACTTGATAACGATTAACGATGTGAAAAAGGAAGTACAAGACTGAATAATGTTGTTGTCATTGTCAGCTCACGAGCTGCGTGGCGGAGGAGTTCTGTTGCGAGAGCGCGCACAATGGCATGAGCATAAGGTGGGCTGGAGCAAACGCGAGGGTGAGGACGACAGAGTGGGCTACTCCATGAGCGGTTGTGCGGTCTGGAACGTGGGTGGCGGCGTGGGCGATCATGAGACTGGACTTGCCATGGCTATGGACGAGGGCGAGAGCGAGATCGAATACGGAGGCGAGAACGAGAGCAAGGATAAAAAGCGAGAAAAAAGAGAGCGCGTGCAAGGACAAGAGCGAGAGCGGGAGCAAAGGTGAGATCGAATGCGAGGGCGAGAGCTAGTGTGAGAGCAAGGGTAAGATCAAAAACGGAGGCGTGGGCGATGGCAAGGACAACGGTGGGAGCGAGAGCAGGGGCGAGGGCGTGTGTGTCGGCATGGAGGGCCTGGGCGATGTCGAGTCGGGCCCCGGGGCGGGGCGCGCGCCGCGCGGCGAGGGGTGTGTGGGCGTGGGGCCGCGCCGGTGTGTGGCCGCGTGGGCCGCCTCATTAATCTCCGCGTCCAGGGGCCAGAGGGGGGGGGCGGAGGACCCGAGAGCGAAAGGGGTCGATCGGCCGCTTATCAGTTTCCAGCTGACGACGCGCGCGCCCCAGCGCTCCGCGACGCCCTCAGGCGCCGCCCACCACACGCCCAGAGACTCGCGGTGCTGTCTTGGGGCGGACTGGAGGGTGCAAGGGGTACACAATTGGTTGACAATTTAAACAAAGCTTGGTGATGATTTATATATTTAGTTTCTTACTAGTGGACTCGGCAATGCTTCGCTATTTGCACTTCACACACTACTGGTCACGTGATTGTTAATCACGTTTTACGCTACGCTCTGCAAAAAAATTAATAGATGAAATACTCTCCCGAGTATGAGTTTGTTCTACGTCGTGGTTTGGATATGGTTGTCAAGACTCCTATGGTTAAGAAGTTCTCCCTCAAATTTGGGCATGCGTTCGCTACGACACTCTCTTGGAGAAATTTGATTTTGTTGTCCGAGATTCAAGTGATAATTCTGCCGATACTTCACAATCGCAGGGGCAGAATATGCAGCAAAAACGCGCTTAACACTTGAGAGTATGGCAGATTACCTAGAGCATCTGTTCAGGGGCGCTTGAGCTAGCTTAAACGCATAAAATACTCATTAACGCGGATGTATGGGCGACAGAAATACGCACATTCCGATTGTACTGTTACTATATTCTTCATGCAAGTACAATCAAGAAGTTTAAAAAGTGTTTTGCAATCGGATAAACGCTACGGCAGCACATAATATACGAAGAACAAACAAACATTAATTTTATATATTAGATTTAAGCCTCTCGGGTGACTCATTGACAGTATGCTAACCTTTTCTGAGGCGTTCCCGGATTCGATTTTCAGCCGGGTCAGAAATGAAACTATACATTTCTAATACAAAATCATCTGTGTCTATACGTTTGTTGTCTTTTTTCTGTATGAGGAAAGAAAGAGTTCAGGCACGTGAAGTAGGCTAGAGATGGTAATGGGAGTTCGTCATGCTTGCCACATGTCTTCCTTAACCACAGGCGTGGATAATAAGAAAAAGAGGCCTGGTCTGGGAAAAACGCTAGCTGACAAAAGATAGAGAAATCCGAATTTCAAATGCCAAATACATACATACATTTACTTATTGATATATTTATTTCGAGTCGGATTGACTGTATTTCAGTTCTAATTTTTGTGTTGATCAAACAATATTTTCAAGTTAAAGATATAAAGATCTTTAAACGTAAGCCTGATGTGATACTGAAAAAAGGATGTCATTTCTGTAATTCTTGCACTTTAAACACATAAAAACAGTTATTGGAACTAAAAAGGTGACAATTTTTGTGTAGACCTGTGTATGCCAATGGGAGTGTGAACGAGGGTTTTCTATTCAATTCACGAGCCAAAGCGGCGAGATAAGGCCCTCGCCTTTCAACGCGAGAAACGTTTGCGTGCCGCGACAACTGTCTACTGTACTTTGTTTCAGGTGTGGAAGATTCACTAATGTAGCGGAAAAGGCAGCGATTGAATTGTCTCTGGGTCACGAAGAAAATTGGGTCGCGAGACTGATGTCAGAAGATTAAAGTTACTTATACACGAGCATTTTTAGACGAGAACTGCCTACAAATCATAGAAATGATTCAGATAATGAAGAAGGTACTGTAATCAAAATGATCCTGCCCCGTGTTGAACATACCAATTTGTAACGTAATTAAACCTTTATAATATATCAACTATCTTTAACTCAACTTATTTTATCAATCGCCAAACTGTTTAACGATTTGTAACGTTTTTATGATTTTTCTAATTAAATTTGCCCTGCTATGCTTGTAATTTAATTGCTCTAATAATTCATAATTTGGCTAGCTCTGTTTTTTATCAAGTTCTCACATGAGTTATACGTACAACATACGTCACTTTACCTGCTGCACGTGTATGGGTGATTCTCTACAGAAATCACTATTCCTGGAACGTCTGTGGAATTTACTATCTACTGAATTGATAGCGATTCAATGAAATATCAGCCTTTTCTTTTCAAACAACAAATAACATTTATTGTAACATTCTAATAAGATATCTCGAGCTCGTTATTAATTCATGATTCTATGGACTTTAAACATTATTCAACCTTACGGCTTTGATAAAGGTCGTTAGCTTACGGAACGTGTTCTCGGTTGATATGATGCCGGCGTCTTCTCCAAAAAGGATGTTCGGGGTTCTGCTGTGGTGTGGTTTATGAACCTACTGTCCGTGTAAACTATAAATGTTCCCCGACTGATACTAATTATACAGTCCGCTATTCGGAAAATCCCTACATCTGCTTTAATATTATCGTGTTGCGACTTTCCCACACTATGCTTCGGACGAAACCTCTATTCGCGATTACTATTTCCTTCAAATCAATAATTTATAATTCCCACTACGGAACTAACCTTATATAAATCCAAGAACACGAATTCTAAATATTTTTAAATACAAAATTTATACACGACAACAAATGTATCTATTATTAAAGCAATGCATTCATTAACCAATTTAAAATCAAATAAACAATACTGCTTAGCCTACACTATTATGGATTAAGCTACAACCATTTTCCTACAACATAAATCTATTATCGCAAAATTACAATTACATAATGTTTATACCATGTGAACTGCTTGGCTGTTTCCGTGAGAATGAGAATTTGCTTCTTTTTTCTAAAGCTAAATTTTCAACGCTCTCCCCTAATCAATTCCATGTTAATGACACGAGGACGTGCGCACCTCGACAATACAATTCTTGTATAGCATCCAGCATGGCACGCCTAAATTTTTATAGTTCGTTCCTAAGCTAAGAGTATTTCTTGGATTTTAACATTCTCAATGCATCCATCATGTTGTATTACACTTGTGTGACATTCTGGTATGTCACAGTAGGTTATCAACAATAACTGTGTTGAATTCGTCAGGAGATTCAGACACATTGTCATTTTCCCTTAACCCAAAAATAATTCATATGCTTGCATTGTGGGCTACTTGTACAAAATGTTTTGAACAATTTTTTCTCAAAAACCTGCGGATGGACAGGTATTTTAAAAAACTTAAAAACATAAAATGTTTGTCTTCCACTGGTTATTACTGAGTCACTTTCCAATCATAAGTTACTCCATGACCTGTCATGACTATTCGCACTACACACACCCCAACGTCGAACTCTCACCAAACTGAATTTGTCGTTTCTAGCGCTCTCATGAGTCCTTTTCCAAAAGACATACACGTAAGAAAATAACTTAAAATACCAATGAAATTGGCATAATTCCCTTTCTTTCAAGGGTTATTTCTTTAATACGTTTAATCTCGATAGGTAAGCGTGATGAACAGCAATGGATTAGCACAATAAACTAAATACATGAGCATGAACAGTCTAGGAATATTACTCTAGAAAAAAGAGGGGGCGCAAAGCGACTTTTATCGCTTAAAGTCACGCTCAACTCTTGTCGTAGATGCCCCGCGAAGTACAGCCTTCCCGCTACTAGAAAGCTATTCTTTTCAAGTACATTCCGAGCATTCGGCAGGCCTGTCAAACAGAAGAAGGGGGAGGGGAGGGGCTTCCCCTTCTTCCTTGAAGAGCTCTTAGCGCCGACTTCACGGCGTCGGAGGACAACTCCGAGGAAGCGCTTTGCGGCGCCGCCGGCGCGCCGAATTACTGGCCCATTAAAGTTCCCCAAGTGTCCGCCTCCACCGCCCCCCCCCCCCCCCGACGACGGCGAATTTCCGACGCCACCGGCCTCCGCCGATGACGGCGCCGCCACCACCACACTTGCGCGCATGTCGAAACGAAAGAATCTGGTTGTAGTGCGCTGCAGTGGCACACACCATGCTTGAAAGAGGCGGAGTATAATATGTGGGTGTAAATTTGGCTCTGTGCAGGCAAGAAGACTCATGAGTCGAATGATGTGTCTTTGGCCTTGAGAGAGGAACTGTTAAACGTGCTCAAAAGGTATTCCCGGGGAAACACAAGGGGTGGGCAACTTTTTGCAAATCATGTGCCTTATTTTTCCACTTACAATTTATATGTATAATACAATTGAAGCACCTTTCTGACCTGTATGTTAATGGTTAAGCCAAGAAAATAGGAAAAGTGGTAAAATCCGATTCGCTTAGGGAGGAAAACGAAAGAAGTTTATCACAAAGGTAAATTATTTAAAGTAATATTGTTCAAAATTCATTCGTTTATGGGAGTACGAATACACAATAGTAAGAGATTATCTCTTGCACGAGAGGGCGACCGCAGTCACGAATACTGCTGATGATGCTACAGCTGTGGGTCTTAATAATACTCTGCGGTTTACCTTATTAACTTGCTGTAAATAACTTATTTTCTCACTCTCCAATAAAGTAGCGTTTAGTATCAGTTCATACACTTTCTCGGTAATATTTTTATAATGAAACGCCTTTACATGATCCATACAAAATCGGGTAGTCGTCGGACGCTTGCCTATCCAATAGACCAGTTGTCCATTTGCTCAATTTTTGCGTTTCTTTTTCACTATAGCCGTAGCTCTTGCAATCCCCGAAAGCAAGTTGCTTTAGAATTATATTATTTCTTCCAAAGTGATCCTCCCTCTGACTGATATTTTTAAAATTCCTAAAATATTTTAGTTCATATGAGAAACTGGTGGTTCTGCTGTAGCACATACTTTCTGACATTATTTTGAAATTTTGTAATTTTCGAAAATTATGAGAGATCAACGAAAATCTACCTTTAACATTATTTTAAGCGTCACTTTTTCTATCACGGCAAAAATTTAAAGAAAAAATAGAGAAGTTCTTAAAGAAAAAAAGATGTCTGTTAATTGCAAGAACTTCAAGTAGATATAATGGGAATACAACTTGTTTAAAAAAAATAAACATAATGTTCTCTAAAGATCTCTTTTTTAAAACCTTTAATTTCCTTTAAGCCAAAAATATCCTGTAATTTGTAGTTTTGCAATTATAACTTTTTGCAATTTTTAAAAAAGTACATAATTTCACCGGAAATGTGACACTGTTTTAACTATTCTTTGATTTATATGAGGGAAATATTTAAAGAAGAAAATTTTAGCCGATTCTTGAGAAAAAAGCGCAGTTCTGCGCAGTAATTTGCGTGAATCTTCTCATATTTTAGATAAATTGTACATAACGTTATTTCAAGATTTATATTACGAAGAACAGAGTACATTTCGGGAACAAAATATATCTTCCATATTGTAGTTGTACGAAGGTGCCAAATATTCTTTTAACTTTTGTAATTTTCGAATGTTTAGGAATGTCAACAAAAGTGAGATTTGATCAATTCAATTTTTCGTTACCAGGACCCGGCAATAAGAATGTTTCTGACGATAATTCGTCGTTTTGTGGCGTACGCTTACCATAGTTTCTCTTCTTACGAAATAAGGCGAGAAAATAAATATCTGTAATGATTTTATTTTTCGAAATGAATATATTTTCTTTTAGTGTTTGGGTAATTGTTCTAAAGACCTCTCAATATGTTGCGGTGGTGCTTGCAATATGCAAGCTTTTCACGGCAACACTAGAACGGACGTCAGATCAACGCGATGCAGCGTGACACTAGTGTAAATCTACGTAAACCTTATTAATGATACTCATGTTCCTATAAGCCTGCGCTGATGCCTTAGGCGAAACTCATTCCACGCGTATACATGTACAAACATCACCCGTAAGAGGCTCAACCATTGCCCATGCATTATTAGTCTTATTGGCGTAAGGTCTCATTCACTGTGCGAACTTAACCGAAACGTAATGTTATAAACTTCGCAGAAAACAAAAATCACGTAAAAACGAGCATTCACAATGACAAACATAAGTTTCGCCTGAACCAATCTGAATTCAACGTGTTGAAGCTTGATCGATTGGTTTCTAGTTTGTTCTTGTCCTTGGACCTATTATTTAAGACTTTCATGTATGCGAGGAGTAGTTGTAGTAGTTGTGTTCGCACTTCCTTTATTTTAAAAACAACGATTCTCTTGTCCGAATTCGCGAGTAATTTGTCGAACTTAATTATTTTATTCGCCAAGTCAAGTCAACAATAATAAAATGACATAACCACAGACAACATATAATGGCATGTAATAACATGTAATAACATGTACATAACCGCAGACAACTACCTGAGCACAATCCGAAATCGACTTCCATTTGCTTCATGCGGATTTTGTTGTGCATTTATATTTTACATGCTGATCTCTGATTGTTCTTCGGTAGAATTTCGACGTTAACTAATAAAAGCTTGGTGCTTGTGAACCCTGTTTATGGATTTACGTCTACAGTTGCGACAGAGCGTTGTGAATGACCTCCCGTAATAGATTATTTCTACGTTTTGCGGCAACGTTACGGTTACATTTAGGTTTGTTTGTTTAGAATTGGTTTGAATATGTTTGGTTTTTTGAGGCAGATATTCATTCACATAAAAAATTTTATTTAAAATCTTACAATCTTTAGACATTTTAACTAATTTTAATAATTAATCCAAAAATTTTATTTACAACAGAATTAGAACAAAAAAGTAAAATGAACTATTTAGATGTTACATTGCTAAGACTTACTAAATGCTATACTTACTAAATGGTATACTAAGCTTCAGCAGGAACTATTTTGAATTTTCTTTCAACTCCTTCTCCACAGATTAAATGTGCTATAGTGACCAATTTAGTTGACACAATAATAAAAATTACGAGCCATGTCTTTTTGATAATATAATAGACAAAATGTTTCTGAGTAATAATTACCCATTGAAATATATTATACACAAAATTAATAAAAATGGCACATCCCAGACTTATTAATAATAATTTAGAGTTTTACCGATTATTCCATCAATTAATTTTCGACTGAAGCAAGAATATTTACATCAATATAATATCAGAATAACTAACTCCACATTATATATACTATATATATATATATATATAAATACAATAATATTATATATATATATATATATATATATATATATATATATATATATATCCTGTCTCTAAATTAAAACTGAAAGGAATTTATTACAATGCATACAATGCAATTCATGTTACGTAGGACAGTGATCAAGAAAACTGAAAGAAAGAGTAAGAGTACATAAGAATAATATAAAAACATATAGAAGACGAAACTTAACAAAACACAGAATGGCAGTGGTCATCAATTTGATTTTCTTAATACTATTATATGAAGTACTGAAACTATTTCCTGACTGACTAAAGAAACTATTTATATAAAACTACAGCAACAAACAATAAATACTATGACAGGACTAAATTCTTTCACAAAACTTTATGATCCAGTTATTAATACATTTAAAAAATAACTGCATTTTTCAAACAAAATGTTTTTACTTGACGTCACCAACACCTTCACCTTTTAAATAACCACTTTCACTTGTCATTTATGTGTGAATAATTCATTAATAATAGGAGGCTGTGAATATTATGAAAAACATTACTTCATATTTCAGACTCACCCGAATATGATAATATTATTCAGGTGATTTAGATTTAGATTTAATCAGTCAAAAAAACAGTAAAAACTGTATGTGACGTAGGGGGGTAAAGAATATCTGCGCATGATTTTTTGAGTTCAAGAATCCCTTCCCGTCATTTTAACTATAAATAGTTGAAAGATTAGTAAAAGTTTAAATAAAATTAAATGTAAAAAAATTAAAAATCGTAGGGTTAGCAATATTTGAAAAATAGTAATTTTCGTTTCTGAGTCATAGAAAACTTATTTGCATTGGTACATGGATTGCAAGTATGATTTTTCTGCATTGCTAACAAAATAGCAACTTGCTCTTACCTCCACTCTTACCATTACAAGCAAAAGGAAAGTTCAACCAAACGTGCGCATAGTGAAGCTACATTTACGTTTAGAAGCAAAACAAGGGGCCATCTCAGCATTTGCTAAATGAATCAGGGAAACTGCACAAAAACCTGATCGAGAGGGGGGAAATTATTTGTTACAAACATATTAAGCCTTTTAAAAAAATTATACGATACGAGACAAACTAATTCATTATATATCACTGTTTTGATAAAATAAACATTATTTTTCTTTTTGATAATCAGCATAGTCTCTATTTGTATAGAAACAGTTATGCAGCAGAAAATATTTTACTTTTAACTTAAATTTGTGAACCGACTTCAATTGTTTAATGTCATCTGGCAATGCGTTGTAAAGTAACGTACATGTCTTGTATGTGAATTTCTGATAGTGAGCTGTTAATACTGATACTTGATGAACGTGATTTTTACGACGTGTGTTGTAATTGTAAATATCAGTATTGCATGAAACTGTGTTCCCACCGTTAAGTAAGTCACTTTTGACAAATATTACAGATTCGTAAATATATAGGCAAGGCAGTGGTAAGATTCCAAGCTCAATTGGGTGCAAATGGGCCCAAGAAGGCAATTGGGTCCAAAGAGGTACCGGAGGATGGAAGAGAACGACGAGATGTGGGTGAGGATGGGTGTTGGGCAGGTGAATTATGAAGTTAAATTATTAATTAATGCAATTTTCTCAAAAGGTCTTATTTAATGAAATTATAATTTATTGTTTTTTATCTGTTTTTAGTTGATTTTTAGTCTAAATTAAAATTATATCATTAACTAATTATCATAAACAAAGAACAAA
The DNA here is from genome assembly GCA_038098605.1 of Gryllus longicercus. Classification (NCBI taxonomy): domain Eukaryota; kingdom Metazoa; phylum Arthropoda; class Insecta; order Orthoptera; family Gryllidae; genus Gryllus; species Gryllus longicercus. The sequence continues at coordinate 5,554,197 of JAZDUA010000027.1, read as the reverse complement.
TTGAAATGGAATGTGGTAGATTCATTTAAACAATTTGTCATTTACTCACTGTAAGATTATTTCATTGATATTGTATTAACTTGAATTTATTAGACCCTGAAGATTAAGGCCAATGACCTTTGAAACGTAGTATGGGTCCGAACATAAGGTCTATAGATTGTAAGCTAAAAATTATTTACGTGAATGAATGTCTGTCTAAAAGAAGAACCTTCAAACCAATACTAAATAAATCGAGAAAGGCAGTCTTATTCTCACTGAATAATTTTAAAAAATTATTTCAAACCAACGTTTAAGTTTGCATTGTGAATTAGGTCGAAGACATCTTATGCAATGTTGTCCCAAAAAATATGACGGACCACGAATTTAATGAAGTCAGTTTCGTCTCAAAATATAAAATGTGAGCAATTGAAGAATACATCGTACAAACTCTCTTATTACGCGATTCTTGATGATGTTTGAGATACAACTACATTTCTTAGTTTTAGACATTTACAAATCCTATATTCGTAGCTTATGTTTGGTCAGGCACCGTTTAGTTCATTTTCGACGTATGGCATGAGAGTTGGACCGGGCCGGCCGCAATTATTTCGAGTACGAGCGGAATTTTAATTTTTTTGACCTGGAATAAATTTGCCCAATGAAGTATGGGCTGAAAACGTCACCATCTCATTTTCTTTCTTGAAATACATTATTGCTCGACAACAATGTTAACACACAATTTAAACACATTTATATGGCAAGGTATTTTTCATCAAAATCATTTTCCTTGCTAAAATGTGGTCATAAATATATCTTGCATGTTCGTATCCTTCTCGTATTTAAAAATTTAGATTCTTTAATTCTATTTGGAATAACAAGCGAAATTTTATTTATATTTTTTGACGCCCATTCACGAACTACACATTTTAATATTTGAAACCTTCCGTCATAAAAACCGGCTCTCACACAAATGTCAAGCGAGTAAACGCGTCTTTTGGAAGCGTTTCTTAGGTTCGGACCTCTAGAACGGGTATGTAATGCTTTTGGAATGTTGTGAACTCATAGAAGCTAAAATGCTTTGGAACATATAACCAGTACAGTCATTACAAATGCCTTACTAAATTTGAGAAGCACAATTTTGTCGTTAAATGTCCAGGTACTTTCGTTCATACATTGTCATTTCATATGTATACTTCACATTTTCCATCTGTCCCCCTTTCTCGCATGACATAGTTGCCATGACTTTTGCCCCAGCCCTCGTATCCACCAATCCAAACTTTTACGACTGTTAAGGATGGGAGAAGGAGATTAGGGACTTTGTGTGAGAGCTAACAACCCTTACTCAGCTCCACTGCTGCTTGCAGCACCCTATAATTCGCCCACAATCTAAAAGATATTCACATTAGATAGGAAACTAACGACGTCCGTCCCTGAAAAGGTGTAGAAAATTGCCGAATATTTCATACTTCAAGACTTAAGTTTTTTGATGAGTGGTAATTCAATTTTCGCCTGCTCCTTTGCAATAGCGATCGTTTGCGCGCAGTTTTACGGCAAAGCAGTTTATTGGAACTTAAGTGAAGTACTAACTTCTGTGAGCTTAATTCAGCCGGGAAGAAATTTGACAATAGTGGAGATATTAATAAAATATTTCCTCCCAACTTAAAATAAAATTTCAAAATCTGGCATAAATATCTTATTTTGTTGTTTAGTTGTTGGAGTATTTCACACAAACTAATGTTTACGCTGAATTATCTTCCAGGAAAATAATTATTTGCGACTCTCCTATAACAGCGAACACAGCTGCCCTACGAGATACAAAGATAGTTTTGACCTACGAGTATGTCGTGGGAGTCTCAAAATTAGAATTTATGAAGGTATTATCACTCACCTTCATCAGAATGTACAACGGCACGAGAAACGAGACAAGAGTACGGAAGCCAAGACTAGCCCCGCACAAATCTCATTGATGTCTTCAAATTAGCTGAGCTCGACTCCATGACTCCGCTTGTGCGCACTGCCGGGCTGAAACGTAAAACGAGGGAATTCCCTTTCAGCGGAGATTCGCTCACAGCGCTGCGCACGACCAGAGAGGGCCTCGGGTATCGCGCTCTCGCCTCCACCTCGCTCAAGCACCACCGCCCTGAGATACCGATGAGCTTCAAGGCTGCGCCACGTACGGACAAGGTCAACGGCCGAAGGGAGCGATGGAAACAAAACAAGAGTCACAGATAGCCTGGAATGGGGAGAGTGTGTGTGTGTGAGAGAGAGAGAGAGAGAGAGAGAGAGAGATAACGAGATATTACAAATAGCGATAAAATAAAGCGGGAGAGAGCTACACAAAGAAAGAGCAATACCCAAGGGAGAGGAGGTAGAGAGACAGCGCGAAGAGAGGGACAGCGGGAGATAACGAAGGCGGGAGAGAGAGAGAACGTTTAAGATATTCAGGAAAATCTGCAAAGAGATCGAAGAAAATTGCTTGTAGAAGGGAACGACTGCGAAAAAGGACGCCACGCGGGAGAGAGGGAGGGTGAGAGGAGGGATATATCGGGCCGCGAGTAAATAACAAAAGCCCCCTCTAGAAGTGGGAGTCTGTGGATGGGGATCAGGGCAGGGCGAAACGTTATTAAACCGAGAGCGGAGGAAGTCGCCAGAGACGCCGTATTGCAGTCAATTTTTCATACATTGTGTTTTCCGCCAGCGGCTTCCAGACTTCCCCCGGCCGAGTTGCCCCTGTTATCCATATATCATTCGCGTGGGTGATTGCCACGCCGCGCCGCCAAGTATCGTTTTAGGGCTTCCTGTATAATTAATAATCCACGGTATACGAAACAGATGACAGGACACTCCGCCATTATTGTGTTATTTCTATCGAAACTCTTTCCAAGGGATGCAAGAGATAAAACAAATTGACGTGTTATAAGTGAACTTTTCCTTCCTGTGATACAAGAATTCACGACCGAGTGAGTTGGTAAGCAATAGGAAAGTTTGGGATTTCACAAGTGGAGGAAATAAATGCGCGATATGTTGTAAAGTAATAAACACTTTTAAATATTTTATAATATGTTCAATAATTATTTGACCTCAGTATCGGTAACATTGTACCAGGAGCTTGAGGGACAGAAGCCACATTTATTTATCTTATGCGCATCTTACAATCTTACCATTTGCTCAATGAATAGAAACTGGACCAAAAATGTTATCAAGATTGTGTCCGTAAATCAGTAAATTGTTGCTTATATAATAATAAGCAAAATTATTATTTATTATTCAAGTTTCATGTTTAAGAAAAGTTTAATCTAACCAGCAAAATTAATTTCTCGGAATTTATCGGCGCTTTCACAACCTAGTATTCAGTATTGAAGATTATATTCCTGCTGGGATGACGTAAATACGTCTCAGTGTTAGAGATCACCGCACTCAGTAGATGAATCACACTAGCTAAAGCTCAGTAGATGAACCACCTTCAATATTTACTTCAATTTTGTAAGAAACATTTTAGCTTTTAGAAACGGCGACGGGTTGCTAATAAAAATTGTATCTCTCTATAAACTTTTATTCTATTTGATCAATCTCCATAACAGTGGTTTTCTGCTTTCCACAGCACGTAGAGATTGAGGAACAGAAAATGAGCTTTAGGGTTTCGTTTTGATAAAACTGTAGCATCCAAATGTATCTAGATGAATCCCTGGCGTGTATTTGAGATAGTTTGCTGGAGATGTATCGCGTCTATGAGAATGGGCGGGACATCCTCAAAAAAGTTTAAATAGTATCAATAGTTTTTGGGCTGTCTTTAACGTATCTGAATTGTAGTGCACAAGAATCCATAGACTTCGGCTGCAGAACCTACGTCTTCATTTCAAATGTGTTTATTCACCACTTCTGAAGGGATGAATATTTTTGAATGTGAGTGTGCTGAATGTGACTCTTCATTTGCGTCAGTCAGGCGATTGTGTTGGGTGACTAGAAGCAGAAATTACGCACAGTCTACTCTCAGTCTACTTATGATGATGTGTGAAAAAAGAGTGATAGATGTGCCCAGACAAACTTTTTCAAGTATCATTGCCTACGCTGCCTAAGCTGACGCTCATTTTAATCAACCAATTAAAGTTCTTGTTGTGTTCAGAACACAAAAAAAGTATAAATCTTAAACAGTTTATTTCGAGCGGCCGAATACCATCGAAGTACATGCCAAAATACAAAGACGGGTAACCCAGTGCCCCGAAGATGTACCGTAAGCGAGCGGGCCAATTGCCAGAAGAAATCACAATGTCAGAGCTTATCCTCGGCGCCGCCCCTCCCCTGCCCGCACTGGGGTGAGGGGAGCGGAGGGGCGGAATGCGCCCTCTCCTTCCCGTGGACGCAGCCCGCGTCTTTCCGCCCCGCCGCGCCCGCTGCCGTGCCTAGCCGAGACGGTGGACCTCTTCTCTCTCGCGGCGCGCGTTTTCGGTAGTGGCGGGTTCTTCCACTAGTTTGACCGCTACTGCAGTTCTGATGAAAGTTACAATCGAATCGGTCGAAACATTTACACCTTTTCAATAATTTCCGGTAGCTTTTAAAATGTAAATATTTGGACTGGATCAACTCCAATTGTATGCAATGTTCTCCTCAATCTGGATATATAATTAAATTTTCAATGTAAAAGAAAATTTAAAAGCAGACTATAAGATATTTCACAAATTTTATTACAATTTATAATCATAATTTTCAGTAAAATGTACTCAATAAATGAAGTTAAGGAGGAAATAATGATTTAAATACTGAATTATTATAATTCATGATGATAGAAGAACTCTTTGCAAAGCAACTTACTTTGGAGTTCGTTTTCTCCCTGGCGACTAGATACGTTCATAGGCCAGACGCGACCTCTCGTGAGTTAAAGTACTGATCGGCATTCGTCGTCGTCGAGCAGCCGGTCTTTAGAATTGTGGTACCTGAATTCGACGTAACTATCTAGTTAATGTAATAAATCCTCCACATCGGACTCCAGCCCTGCGACCACCCGGTCAGGCACGCTGCTCATAAGCTCGAAAAACGCGCCTGTTCGTCCTAACGCGAACGTCCTGCCGCTGCCCGACGTGGACCTTGGCGCCGTTGCTGAGGGAAAGGCGTGTCTCAAGAGCCTTTTATTCTCTTCGGTGCATCTTGATATCGCAAGGTTCTCTTTTCGCGGAGAGCACCAACGTGGCTGGTCATCGTGCGCAGAGGAGTGGGGCGGTTACGATGGCCGCCTGGGCACTCTTCCCGAAGGCGTTGGGGGTGGGGGCGGTGGGGGCGGAGGGGCGGGTTGAAAACGTGATCCATCTTCTGCCACCCTTCTACCCAGGCCGGAGGCGGTGGGTGCGGGAGCAGCAGAGGGGGCAGCAGGGTGCTGGAAGCGACCACTTCGGTGGGAAAGTCGGGGACAACTGGGTTGGTGGCGATGGTGGCGGGGACGGCAGTGGGGGCGGCGGTCCGCGAACAGCAGGGATGTCCAACCAAGGGGGCCACGTTTAAAGACTCAAAATGGTTGAGGACCATATTCTTATTACTCGGGCGATCCACACCTGACTTTCCTGTATTGTTGATGTCGGGAGTTTGCCCGGCTGCTCTGAAGTGGCGGAGGGAGAGTGGAGGATAGAACCATGCATGATATCAGGTACCTATCATGCGTAAAGCAGTGAAACACATTGGAATGATTTCGAATTTCTGGATTTACTAAAAAAATTCTTAAACCTAAACTTCGCCTGTGTTTAGAGTAAGGCAGGGTTGATCCCAGCAGGGCGTGCGCAGCAATGGGCGAGCAGTGTTCTCGCCGGACACGGACGCAAGGTACTTTTAATTTTGAGCAATAACCGGGGCTAGGATTCCGAAGACCTACAAATTCTCTGAAAATGGCGTATATAATTACTTAAAAATAAAGAGAAAATTATCTATTTTTATAGAAAATACTAAACAATGTGTGAAAAAGTTAATTTATTCAATGAATTTTATAATTTTAAATAAAATGTATTTATGTAAAATTATTCTTAATATAAAGTCTTTATTTTAGGAGGATATGTATTCCTTAGCTGCGACCTTCCAACGGTCAGTTTTGACAGATCGAGGAAGTTACCGAAAATCCATGTAATTTTGAGAGTTCAAAAAGTCCATTGTAGTAGTGCATTTCTTCATGAACTGATGATAAACTTTGCAACAAAATGCGTAAAAATTACAACAATTACGCAAAGGTCTAAAAAAATGACCTAAAATTGAATATTGCAAAAAATTATAAATCATGATCCAACAACTATGCATTTCTATCACCTATATGTCATGATATACATTTATTTACAAGTTAGCTATGTATGGATTTCACCAATGAAAAGATGACAAGTCATCAGAATCCGAAACCTGCTAATAACCTTTCGCGGGCCTCCAGTTGGACAACCCTGGTGTAGAGTATGCAGAGTGGACCCCGGATCGAAGGGCTCCTAAAAGTGTCGACTTTGCAATAACGGCGTGTTTAGCTGATGGGGATAAATGGAACACTCACTTCATCTCTTAAGATGAATGTGAACGTTTCCTTGTGGAAATAATGATTTAATGCATTTAAAATGTTCATGAAGCATTTTTGTTTCCTGGGAATTATTTGTGGACTTCGTTATTGAATATGATTTAGACGAATATCGTATCAAAAGAAATGCAGTATTTATTTTGTATTACATTTGAGCCTGATTTAATTTCTACTTTGTTATGAACTGGAAACTGCGATTTTTCCTTGGAGTGAAAAGTTTGTAAAACCTCTCAGTGTTTGACAGCTCCTAAGAATGCTATCGATTTAACAGATAACCCAGCTAATTGAAACGCACTGGTTGAACGCAAATTGGTACTCCATGGTGGACTAGTGTTGATCACAAAAAACTTCCGTAAAGTGGTTGAATTAACCACCTAGTTTCGCAGCTAGTATCAAAAATCTGTCGGGAATTGATCATTGGAACCTCCTGGCCAGAAGCTCTGCAAACCGATGGATGTTGGCGCTGAGCTATGCCAGTCAGTCTAAATATCTCACATAAAATCATTTTAGCCTTCAAGAAATGTTAGAGAAGGAGTTACTGAATCGGAGCTTTCCTAAACTTCTCGAAAGCATTTCCTGGAGTGGGAAGTCTGAATTGGCACTTGGCCGCTCGCCAAGGCACGTGCCGCGGTGTGCGATTGCGCCTGCGCGGAATGGGGACACGTGCGAAGCAGCGGCCGTCGCTCTTCCTGTAGGGTGCTGCCGGATTTTCCATTCACGACCGAATGCCTTTGACCTATTCGGCTACTAGCTTTAAAGGTAATGTTAAGTGCCCGAATGTGGGGTACGTTTTCCTTTTTCGTTTACTAATTCATAAATAAGCTCAAATTTGAAGACTAGTGTAGATGATTACTGAAACTAGTCATTTATAAATACGTTTGCTTAATATTGTACACTTGAATTATTGGAAATTCAAGATATTTTGTAATTAAAAAAGGCCTCGATATATATTCCACTTTAGGCGTACCCTGTTTAAAATGTGGAATAGTGAACGCGTTTTAGCAAATAATAAATGCATTAACGTCTAGAAAAAAATTTATTTAACCAAATATGTATATTTGGTTTAATATTATTGACAATTTCTGCAGACGAAATTATTTTTTTGGATTACCCGCATGTAGAACATAAGCCCGGTCCTTATACTTCTGACACTAAGTCAAATCAATTGAGCTATTGGGCCATACACCTTCACAGTACGGTGTAAAATGTCAACATTCATATGTTAGAAAATATAACTTACTTTATACAGCCAAAAAAAGCTACAATGCAGCTGCAACGCAGGAGACAGCTGCAATGCAGAAAATTCTACATTAGGACAATTCTCGTGTTCCACATAAGAGAGATAGTAGCGGGAAGATTGCTTCATGCTGTTTTGCGGTCAAAATCTGCATCAATATATTATGTGATATTTCCTTAGATATTCAACTAACGCATACTATATCGATAATTATTCCAATATTTACGGCACACGAATAACAACAACTCTTTTGTATACTGCTCCAATATTTTTGTTGACGTTCTGAAGAAAAAATGCTCGGCCTCTTCATTCAAGAGCTTCAACTCAAAAAACATTGTCTAAGCTCTCTCAGCGGCCTCTTCAAAGTGATTCCCAAATTTTGTCTCCAGGAATCAGCTCAATGCAGGTCCGATACTTTGGTATTTCATATTAGGAGCCTATACGACTTTACCTTACATTTATTATTTCCGAATAAAGAACGAATTATAATTGTTTAGATATCATAAGGTTTTTTGATTAAAAAGGCAAATCATATGCAATGTAATTAAAGCCGTCTCTTAGGTACAAAATAGATAAAAATGTGTTAAAAATAAAGTTTAAAGCCATGGCAAAAATATTTAAAAATTCTCTACATTCTACGTGTGTAGTACAAATCACACGTCTGGATTTTTTGGCCTGGTGTGATAAAAGAGAAATGAAGATAACTTTCTTATCGATTTATGAAAGTACCATCGAACCTCCTTACAGAATGTTTCTCACCCTCAGATAGTCATTTGACAGAAGAGGAACAACTCTTTCCAGTTTTCTATTTTATTGCAATAACTTCGGGCAATGAGATGTCAATGCGTCACCCTTCATTGCACCATGCCACCTCTGCTCGCCATATGATGGACAAAAGCCAGCTCGACGCTCAGGGCGTAAAGTGAACCTGGGTGAAATGATAATTACGTTTGTAAAGGCCTTATCTGTACATTACTTAGATGATTTGTTAGCCTCCAAAATTATTTTTTACATAATAATAATTACAATTATGTGAATGTTTCACTAGAAGGGTATATCAGGGAGGACTGCTCTGAGTGAGTTTGGATATATTGTTATTTCACTGAAACATTGAATTTTGAAATATGCATACATTCTAAATTGTTACTTCTTATTCTCGTTATTTCCTCTTCCATTTTGAATGTTTACAGGATACTATTTATATATTCTTTAATTATCAGTTGTATTTATTCGTTTTGAAACGACAAAAATATTTTGATGCAATTTCGACTTAATCCATTAATATTTCCGATCTTCAACAGCTTCCAGAACATTTTATCCTCGTTTCTTTTGAAGGTCTCCTCTACCCCTCCTCGTCCTTCCCTTTCCTCCATCACCCATCATGCTGCTCCTCGACCTTCCCTCCTCCTCATCCCCCTCCCCACCGCCTGTGCGCGCCCCTCACCCAGCGCCGGCTCAGGAAGACGACCTGGGGGGGGGGGGCGAAGCGGCGCAGAATTCGCTATGAGCCCTGCGTGGCATCGCGCCTCTGCGCTTCTGTATTCGCGCCTCATAATTACACGAGAAGGCTCTCGCGCGCTCTTAAAAGCCTCCTTATTCCTCCCCGGACGCGCCCTTCCACCGCCCCCCCCCCCCTGGCGCAATCCCTCTGTTCCCAGCGCGGCCGCGGTTCAGGTCGCGGGCGCGGCCGCGCGACGAACGAGTCGCAAATTGGAACACGAATACCCCATTAGGGGTGGCGCCGCGGGTGGCGGTCGCCGACAACACCGCGGACGCGGGGGTTGAAGTGGCGCCGCCAGGCGGAGGTTGGTTGGAGGTGGTTGGCGGCCAGAACACCGTAACGAGGCCGCCTGCCCTCGCCTCCTGGGGCAAGTGAAGTCTCCGAAGTTGGCCACGACTCGCTTAACGTCGGCGATCAGATGAAACGACGTTTTCCTTTTTTTGCGATTGAAGAGCTGCAATCAATGTAGTTTATTAGGTAATTAAAAAAACACTTCCCCTTTAAGGAACAATAATTCACACTTTGACTTTGGATCTTACTTCGTAAATAATCTGTTATTAAAGTTCTCCTTACTGAACTGAAATTGTCAACCAAAATTTAAATACGTTTTTCTTGTAACTTAATTGTTCACGTTGAGCGAGTATTGCTGCTTATGAACAATGCATTCTTAACTTTCTGGAGACCACTCAACCTCCGCTACATCTTCTAGATCCTTTCAGTACAGCGGTCAAGTCAGCAGATGGTATCTGAATATTTTTGTAAGATGTGTGAATGCAGAATTTTGTTTAAAACTTGTGAACATACCGGGGACATTAAATTGATCACGAGATGTTAATCAAATATCGCTTAATTTATTACTTTCTCTAGCATATCTGTTAATTTCTCTTTATTAGAATAATATGTATTAATTTCAAAAACTTGTAAAAATAATGCAGTTGATGTTTTACGTAGAACATGTAAAACTGAAGAGCAGACTGCTCACAGGACTCCTATAATCCGGCCAGCACCTTCTGTTCCCGAAAAATTGTAATTTCATCTATTTTGCCAAGCATTAGCAAAACCATGCGAGGGTGAATAGTTTTGAAAATGACTATCCGTAATTTTAGACGGAACTATATAGTTGTTAATAATTCGACTAAAAATCTAATACATGTTCTAAAAATCTAATACATCTGATCCTAAAACTACAATATTTGAATTACACAAATAATTAATAATACTAGCTTAAAATTTTATAAAATTGAGTAATTGCAGTTAATTCAATCGAACTGAGATATTCGACACCCTTCAGTCTTCATTTGATTAAAACCTTTTTTTTAAATGAAGCATATAAAATGAATTATAATAGCATTTTCAGTTTTTTATCGTACTATTAAAAACTATCTTTCAGTTTTGTTTCTAACTAGTAATCGAAATTAACTGTTTCTTCTCTGCGTTTAACCTGGAAAATGTTTCGATTAGGTCGTTCGAGAAAAAAGTAATTCTTTGCAGATGGTAAATGACGTGAAACAAGGAAAAAAACTCTCTCAATAGGGAAAAATACTCTACGACAGAACCAGAATTTAAAAATACAAGCGTAAGGCTGTCACATCCGGAAAATTAATTATAAAAAAACTCCGTTGAAAACAGGTAAAGTTATTTAGAAATAACATTTTGCGATGGATAGAATGGCACTGTTGCCAGACGCTCCCCAATGGCGATGAAGTTCTTAGGATAATATACTACTTAGGATATAATACTTTTCACGTACGACAATTCAATTCAACACAGGAAAGCCACTCTGACGTCTTTCACGTCTATGTACTCAATATTACGGTTGCAGTAATGAGAGTAAAACCAGTGGGAGAAATTTTCTGATAATTAATTAGAAACAAGCTCTAATCTAGTGTAATATATTTTACTAATTTGATGCTCAGTCTGTTTAATTTTAAATTTAGTTCAATGAGCAAAATTAATTAGCATTTGTGTTTTCAGTGACAGACGTTTACTATTTAAATTAAAATGATCTAAAATCTCGCTGCAAAGCAGTCATGTCGGAATAGAAGAATATTCCTTACAGTTCCGTTAATACATAAATGAAGATTCATAAACACTCGTTAATGGAAAGGTACACAGATACAAGTTTTAATTTGCAAAATATGCTTTTGAAATTAAACTCCCGTGTTTTAAATAAAATTTAAAATTTTCTCCGAGCACAGTACGATCGTTTGTAGCAAGTGGTGTAATACGTAAGGCGTCAGAAACGCGGTGAATAAAAGAAGATTCTTACCTTTTCTATTGAAACAGATGAATATTTCGCATTACCACAAAATGGAAATAAATCTGTTTTTTCAATTTATTTATAATCGCATTGATGACTGGGTCAATAATGCCTTTAACCCAAAGCAGGCGTGGTTATTATTTCCGTTTTCCAGATCTGCCCATTAATCTCTCTGTTGGAGAATTCAATATAACACCCTAACATTTCGAATCTTTTCATCAACATCTGCTCGTGTCCGCTATGTTGTTTTGATAACGTTTGAAGTGACAGGAGAATAGATTTCTATCTTCATTAAGTATATATATATAGCTCTGCCTGCGAGTTTGCGCGCACCGGTCGTACAAGAAGATCGCACCTTGCGCTCTACAAAGCTTATCTTTCAACAACACAAAATATCACAATAATTTCTCCACCACGCGGACTGGCTACATTACAAAAACTAATATTAAAAATACTAAAATAATTCATTCTCGATACCAACGTCCTTCCTTCTTTCCAATTTGCTTCAGAGAAAACCACTCAACTCATTAGTTATTAATATTAACAGAACCAATTCATTTTTCATTCCAATCTGATTTTCAGCTACTTGCAGTTTTCTTAGACGTCGCCCAGGCGTCTTAGACGTCGCCCCGGCGATCGAGTGTGGCATGATGAATTAAAATTAAAATTAAGAAAAATAGTAATACCATTATATCTCCACAACATTATATCACGTTTTCTATTAAATTCCACCTTCTTTGTACGTTTTAACTATTTCACTTCTTCATCTCGGGCTGTTCTTGCTGGGTTTCACAAGGATCGCCGTTATCTCCTTTCTTATTTAATTTGTACGTCTCAGGTATTCCTACCAGTAATACAGTTAACACAGCTCTCTTTGCAGATGATACTTTACTCTTTTAAACAAACTGAAACTTAAACACAGCATGTCGAGTAATTCAATGTCACCTAAAAAATATAGAAAATTGGTTAAAGTCATGGAAAATTAAAATTAACTACAATAAATTAATAGTCAAAGTATTGACTTTAAGGTATCCTGTCTTTCCTCACCCCTTACCTCAGGATTCTTCTATCATTCCCTGATCTCCTCTGAACTTATCTATTCGTTATTTCGGTGTTGTCATGGACACAAGATTAAATTGGCACAGTCACATTGCGTCCAAAGTAATTGAAGCCAATAGACGGTTAGCTATTTTACGTCCAATTATCACTCCGATAATCAACTTCTTGAAAAATTCATTTCTCTTTAACCATTTACAAATCTATTCTTCGTCCGATATTAACATACGCATGCACTGTATGGATTTCAACTGCTCCAACCACATGAAATATGTTACAAATCTTTCAAAACAAAATCTTAAATATAACAGCAAATGCCCTCTGGTTTGTCAGCAATAAGACACTTCCCAACGACCGATAATTTCTTCAATAATTTAAATCGTGTACAAGGAGCAATCACTTACAAAATAGGAACTGAGCAAACATTTCCCATTTTCCTTCAATATCTCTTTGACATTAGATAAAGTAAGAACATTTCTTCCATTCACTTGTCTATCCCATCGTATTCCTTTCTAATCCCGGTCATCGCTCTCTAACGAATTTTCGTCGCAATAACCTTTCTTGAAGGTATAACCTAAGAAATCACTGCCGGGGAGGGGACAAGAAGTTACTCCCATCCCACATTGCTGATACTGTGGCGTCGTCGGGTGCGAGTAACTCACAGACACGGAGTTGTTTATACAGTTTTATTACAATATATTTACAGTATATACAGACTCCCTGGAAACACGCTGCATTCCCAACACAGCATACCTCTGGGGCATTCCCGCCCCAGACTGACACAACCTCAGCGGCTTGGCGCCGCTCCCAGTCTGTCTCCCGTGGCGATCGCCACACCTCGCAGCCTAAGCTCGCGATAACCCCTGGCGGGTGACAAGTGCCTGCCGCACTCCGATCCGGTTCAGACTCGAATGGCTCCGGCGGTTTACTTTTCCAGCCGCCTCGCGAGGGGTAACGTGACAGACATCACATGACGGCGGCGTTTTCTCATCCCGGAATGTGGTCTGTTAGCAATTTGGAAGTCCATCTGCGCCGCATCTGGACGCACCAATCAATTTCCTTTGCAACAGTAGACACCGCATTCCGAGACACGCCCCGTCCCCGGGCCCCCGAGGCGGGCCGCCTGCGGCGACTTCCGCTCGCCGTCAATGGTCTGCCGCCTAGGGCCGGCCTTCCGCCCCCTCGCTGGCGTCCGACATGTGTGACCGTCTGACCCTTCGGCGACGTTACAATGAGGCGGGGCCGCCTGGGCGGCCTTCAAAGGACTGCCCCCGCCCCCTCACTGGCCTTGCGACATGTGCTGTCCATCTGGCCCCCTCGCACGACGTTACAATACAAAGCTACTCGGTCAATAAACTGAAGAGCCTCACGGGTGAACATTGTACTATATCTCAATCTAAAATAAAATAGAAAAAATAAATTGAAAAATACAGGGACTGGCTAAAATGACTCCAATAAATTGGCTACAGCTGTTGCCATTGCAGCGACTCTGTCCGGGAGGTCTTAGGTTTCGACTCTCAACGGTGGTGGATTTTCAAAACTAGCTAGATAGTTACCTCGAAATCAACCGTTATCTGGAGGAGATTCCTACTCTGATTGCTAGTTTTCCGTGATTTTTTTGTCAATACTAGGCGATTGCCGGAGTAGAACACTAATGAACGGGACAGGGCCCGAGCGCAAGCTTTCCTTCTTCATCATTATTGCCTCCCCTCTTCTTATACACACACACACACAAACACACACACATGCACACACACAGTACTTACTCACATGCACTACACTTCTTTGCATAACGGAAGATCACTCGAGAGCATGTCCGCAGAAGGAAAACTCCGGAAGTCGACGTGTAGGTCGGATTTTACGTTCCAGTGAGAGAGGAACATAGCAATTGACGCGCCACAAAAACAACAACAAAATAATCAATCTCCCAAGGATGACTGCTCTCGAGCCCCCTCCCCCCTCCTGCATGGCACTGCCCCAATGGGCTTCGTCGGGATATCCGTGGCGCCCCCTCTGCAAATGCTCTGAAGTAATTGCGCCCGCGAAAAGTGGCGCGGGATTACCCGTGCGGACGCTGCCCATCGCCCGACCAACGGCCGTAAATTAACCATCGCGTTGGATACACTTGTTTATGCATGAACGTTTACATTGCTGTTTGGAAATACACTGAACCGATATTGCATTCTCTTTCGAGCAGTACGTTTTTATGTGGTGCTCTGTCTTCTTGGTGTGGTAAGAGTGATGTACCTTGTTTTACAAGGCATTGCAATCGATTCTCAAAATTGATAGCGTATCGCTATCCATTTTTCCCAAAGAGTAAAGTGCATTTATGTATTTATTTTCTCATTTCATTAATATAAGAGGTTTTTTAGTAAGGTTTATTTAATGTAAGTGACATAAATATAATGTAATATAATATAATATAATATAATATAATATAATATAATATAATATAATATATATAATTTAGCGAGCGATTAATATGTATTCGTACATTAAAATTATGGTGCATGTTATCAAGATAATCAAAACTTCGGTGTAAAGAATGATATTATTATCATTATTATTATTTCGTATTATTATTATTATTATTATTATTATTATTATTATTATTATATCAACTAAAGAAACGAAGTTATATTGCGACGTAAACGCGCGTTATATACCACATGCTGTTGGTACAAGAAAAATTGGTGTGCAAACTCTTAACAAGAAACCTTAAAACAGCTGACCCAAGTAAGACGTGGGCAAGTTTCCAATCACTCCATAAATCTATCCTTCCGCATTCACAAAGAACATTCGATGAAATACAAGAAAATACTGATCACTCAACCTGAATGAGCAATTATGTTAAGGGTTCTTTCATAAGAGTTGACTGTGAATTAGGTCAGTGCTTTAGCCCATAAACATGCTGACAGTTCTTTTTGACGCTTACTGGATACGCTTTATGTACGCCAATAATTCTTAAATGTTCTGCTCTGCCACCTGAGCGCCAACGTTTCTGTGCGGTGTGTACGGTATTTTTGTGACTGCTTCCGCACAGAAGTTGTCCTTTGGATCTGCGACTGTCTAAGGCAAGCGCAGACGTGAGCGGTCTTGGACAGAGAGAGGTAGCGCGAAGACCCCTGACTGTGGGATCTCGTTTTAGACGAAACGACCTTCATTAACCTTGTTGCGTGATATTTTAAATGAGACGAACCTATCGGGATGTCGTTACTGAGATCGTAATGGACTTTTTACGAATTCCCCAACTTTCCCTGGCTGGGGTCCACAATGACAGCTGTTGCATCATTACGCATATGCTGCAGCTAAAATCGCACGTTTGGTTGATAGATTAGTGATTCCTGGCGGTTGATGAGATCCGGCGCCAATCTACCCGTCAAATTGCAGATTTTTCCAAAGGAGGCCGCCAGTGCAACCACGAAAACTACCGGTCAGAGCACAGTCGCTAGAATTCTCTCCTAGACAGCAATAGAATTCGACCAGCTAGAATAGAAAATCCTGTTACCGTCTGGACTCGAAACCTCCCATCAGGACCTCCCAGTCGGAGGTACTTGCAGTAACCCCAGTCAATGCCTTGAGCCACCTAAGCCTAGATTTGAGTTTTCTAAAACGTGAGCGCATTGCTGGTCTCGGCAAAGTCTGCCGACGCACGGCCTCCCGCGGTGGCAGTGTGGGATTGGCGAGAGCAGGCTGCCGTTTAGCTACAGCAGAACGCTACCTACGAGTGGCCATGGTACTCCGCCACGGACCATACATAACGAAGATGGTCTGCGACAGTACATAGTAGGGTGTACACATCGAAAATACGGAATCGTGGATCTCTTCATTGACAGGATGAGAGAACCATGGTGACAATCTCTTAAGCAATTGCTTCGGCCCCAGCGCGTATCTGCGGGCAAGCTCTGAGGCTCACTGACTGTCGAGTCATCCCGTCGACTCGAGAGAGGACGCGAGGCGTTCAGACACGTCGACAGTCGAGTGAAAGGTGAGTGGCACGCGAGCAATTGTGGAGAGCCACCGCGCCAAGGTAACTCCATCTCTTACGTTTGGCCAACCGCGAAGTACAGCACACAGGCGTTCAAGCCAACGCTCGCGGGCGGCGTGAGTCGCAGCTGAACACGGCAGAGCGAAGCAAAGCTGAACAGGGCGGAGTGGTGGGGCGGGTGGCGAGGGGGAGCGAGGGGGCTTGGGCGGCCAAGGTCCCGTGTCGGTGGGCGAGCGCCCGTTTAGGGCGAAACGGCGCACGTGCGCGCCTGTCCCTGCACGCCCTCTATGGAGCGACCTCGGCGCCCTCCGCCCACGCCGCGCACTTCCGCTCGCCCGCGTGCACTTCCCTCTTCGCTCTAAAAGAGCAAATCCCACGTCCTACACGAATGGTAACCGTCACTAAAATGCTTGCTCCGCGTAGAGTTCTTAATAATTTAAATCTCAACAAATATTATTATTCAATGTCACGTTAATATCAGGAGTAGAACTAGAAGGTAAGGTTTCCTGAAGGTAACTAAATGAGAACCGAGTCTGTACTAGTCAACCATCTTGATAAAAAGACACTTTAAAAAAGGCAACTATTAAACATTTAAAAAATGTGGTAAGTACAGATTATAATTTCGTCACATTGTCCATCCGCTTCTAAAAGATAAAAAAAAATTGTAAGTTTTGAGATATATTCCGTGGTGGTAACAGATATCTTGTGGTAATTCATAATGTTAGAACGGAAACAATCGTTCACAATCAAAGTTATAATGATTTTATTATTTATCACATTCCCAGAGTAAACTTTCTGGAAAACACTTTTCCTGTGCTGGGTACGGTGGCCGTGCTGCCGACCGATGGCCCGCCACCTAGCCGTATCCAGCACGTTTTTCGGTTTTATGTATTTATCCGACCATATTGTGAACGTTTGTAAGTGATCCACGTTGATTGGGCAAGACCCATTGAAGATGAAAAGAGTGTTTTCCGAAAAGTTTACTCTGGGAATGGAATAATTAATAAAATTATTATAACTTTGATTGAGGTCAATTATTTCCTTTCTCACATTTTGAGATATAGCTGTTTTAAAGCTGCAAATCTACCTGAAAATATCAGTTCCACTCCTTGAACTTGAAATTTATTTCTTAACTGTACACAATTAACAATACATATAATTAATAATATAATAATAATAGTAATAATAATTTTTCAAATTCAATGGATTCAATTAGATGGCACTAAAATAATCAGGGAAAACTTAAACTTTAAAACGTCTACATCTGAAAACTACGCAATTGGAGACGAACTCTCACGTAAACCAGTGACGTAGAACTTTACGAGTATACCATACTATATGACCAACAAATTCAAACTGATCGCACAATTGTGGCCAACAAACAGGGTATTGTTATCTGGGATTTGGAGAAAAAACGGTCTTCTTGTATACGTGACTGTGCCGTGCGATCAAACCGTCGTTATCAAGGAGGCAGAGAAACGTCTTAAATACAAGAGTTTGGAAATCGAGATCAGCCGAATGTGGCGCTTAAACGCGCAGGTCGTACCGATAATCATCGAAGCTAAACTCCCAGATCATTCAAAAGACTGGGAAGTGCAAGAAATTGGTTTCTTGGGAACAGCTCACATTTCGCGCAAGGTATTGTAGAGGCACCAACAATCCCTAGATCTGCTCTTTAGGAAACTACTTAAAACTTGGAGTAGATTTTATATTTAGCCGACTTATAACATCTTTAGTCGTGAAATTAGAGAAATAATAATAATTTAAAAGCATTCATACGAACGGCGTTACAATTAGTTCTGGTTCAACCGAACCATTGAATTTAAAATTTTAGAAAATAATATTGATTCTTAAAAATGATATATCGTTGGAATTTTATATTAAATCTTGAATTCATTCATTTCTTACTGTGAAACTATTTTTTATCTCAGATTGCCACAGTGCAATTTTACTCCTTTCTGCTCTCCAACCAGGGCTACGGGGGTCGAATGATTTAGCAACGTCACGTTCCGCCTCTCTCACTGTTGCTTTAGTGACCGGTCCGCCATCTACCTGAGTCCATTCTGGGCATCTCCCCCACCCCCCACTCCCACCGCTGGGGGCTGACAAATCACTCGCGGCGCTGCGGCTCTCTTTCAGGAGGAGCTATCGCTCTGAGTCGGATCAAGGGAAAAACATTTTTACTTCCAACGTTCTTTCTCCAGTATTTTTTTTACGAATCCAGGCTCTTCTAAGTCCATCCACAGAATATGAACCACTCTTAAACTTTTTTTCCAAAACTTAATTTTCTTCTTTCACAGAAGGCGAAAAATAAGATCCAAAGGTGAATGATGAAAGTTAGACTATTTGATTACTAATTTTCTGAATGCTGGGTAACGGCAGAATAGTAATGATGAGAATAATGAAATAACGAGAAAATGTGAGATATACTGCAGTTATTTCACAAATAAGATCAGGTAATAGTACTTATGAGGCACATTCTTGGCTATTCGGAATGAGCCGCGTCCCGGATAGCCAAGAATGTATTGACTCCGACCGCGGAAGTCTTCGAACGCATATACCTTATGAGAAAATATTATAAAGCGTATCAAAGTTCTACAATGTAATATATGCGTGAGAAAAATGAGGAGGACAATAAATAAGTTTCATGTTTCTTAAAGAACTTCCAGGTTGAGTATTGCTGAGAGCCATATTCATTTATGCGCAATGATGAGATAGGAAGCTTACGTATTTATGTTTTCCGCTTTCCTGTGCATGCGATTTCAACAGTGGTATTTAAGTTTCCCTTGTTTCTCAGATCAATTCCACGCGAATGCCGGATCACTACCATAACAAACGGCCCATAGACAGATTGCGATTTTTTCTTCATCTTCCTCTTCCTTGTCCTATCCTTTTCCCTTACTTACACATCCACTTTCAGGCACTTCACTATCACACATGTCAGGAGCTTAGACGTTGTCACGGCTGTGGTGGTGCACCGCTCGGGGAGGGGGGAGGTACCTGGACAGAGAAACAACCCCTTGCCGACATGCACGTCTGCACCGGATCTCACCACTGAGAAGACTGCCGCAACCTTCCGGAATAAAATTTTCAACTCACAAACGGGAATAATGCGCACATCTATTGAAGTATCCAGAAACAGTTCTTAATGGATGGTTGATGATAAGGTTATCGTGAACGGTATTTGATAATTACAGTTGAATGGTTGTGGATGGTGTGCTGATTTATACGTATGTGATAGGTAGTTGCGCCAGGATTCGACCGCTGATGACGTCTGGTCATGAATCTTTCGAATCAATTCTAACTACTCTACCTTGTAACGTGTAACATAAAATGCGGGGTCATTGAAATGTTAATTAAAAATTTAACATATTTGACACTAACTTTAAATGATATTTGAAAATCTATGTGGAGTATTTTGATCTCTTCCAAAATTCTCATTCGCGCATTTCAATGTCGGGAAGCGATCTCTTATAGCAGCCCTTGCCGCAGTAAACGCGTTTGCCATCTCCACCTTTTCCTTACAGGAACTCACCATCAAATCAGCTTTCACAAAGTCCCCCAAAATACTGCCATTAGTGTACTTAGTGCGTTTCATGAATAGTATAAATTCAGGAGTGTAGAAAGGAGAAGAAAAAATGTTGATCTTGGATGGTCCGCGGGTCGTTGTTCACATTACTGTTCTGTTATCTGTCTGGAAATTATTGAAGGAAACGCCGAAACAGCCAAGATCTAGGATTTTCCGCACTCAGTTATATTTCGCAAACAATCACCGGGTGATCAGGTGCAGCAATCACCGGTGAACTTGTTGCAGGTCCGCGGCTGAATCTTGGAAGAGCGGAAGATGAACGTAAATTGTCATCTGCACTACAGCGGAGCTGATTCCGGCTACGGAGCCGGGTCGATATACTCCACTATGTAGATGAGAAATCTTAGACTTGCTTCAGCACCTGCACTTGCTTCAGTGGTGGACTCCAAAGTGGAAGATTCCATGCGGACGCCGCAACATTACACTGAAAGATCATTCACATACTCGGCCTCTCCTTTCTCACCGTATCCTACTTGCTTCATCAGGGCCGATGAAAGCGTTCATCCCATTTGCCTACCCTCCGGAAACAGAAAAAAGAACTCTGTGAAGTAGTCTTAAAAATAAATGAGCCTTTTTCATTTGTATTCATGGTATAAATTGATTCATAAATCAGTTTAAATGTATTAGAATTTATTTTCAACAAAAATTCCACGACTACAATTTTTTAAAGATAGAGTTTAAATTCAATTGCAATTAATTAATTTAATATAAATTACTAAATTATTTTAGTACCTTAGTTGTTATTTTTGTGCTTTACTTCTTCTTCTTCTTCTTCTTCTTCTTTTTCTGCACTTCAAGGATTAGGCGGTTGCCTGTTCCGTCTTCACATATCAAACCATCTTCTGCGTGGTCTTCCTACACTCCGTCTTCCTGTTAGGTTGTACTGCAGAAATTGTTTGGGCGGCTTAATGTGCTCCATTCTTTACTAAATGTTTTTTGCAGTCTTGTTTATATAGTTGTATACAATAATTTAAACAAAATATATTTATTTATTTTCTTGTCTTCATTTCTTTGTTTATGTAGCAAAGTACCACCTTTTGCAATCCTTAAAAATTTCATCTCTGTAGCTAGAATATTTATTTTTTTTCTTTTTGAGAGAAAATACAATTTGCACTCTCATATAGGACTACTGGCGTTGCAATTGTTTTATAGAATTTTAACATTTTATCATTTGTAGTCTTATTTATTAATGTTCTGTGTAGCGTGCCGCATATATATATTGAAAGTTGTACAATTAATTTTTTATATCTTGGCTTCGATGGTAACTTCACATCAATCACATCCCAAATAATTGAATTGTGATACTTGTTCTATTGTTTGGGTCCAGGCATATCTTTATTCTAATTGGATAAACGTTTTTTAAAAGCCATGACCTTAGGTTTTTGTTTTGATATTTTCATGTTACAATTTTTACACATTGGATTTAATTGATGTAGTGCCATTTGGAGATCGTTTTCCTTTTCATACATAATAACTTGGTCATCAGCAAATAGCAGAGTATTGATATAATTATTTCCGCTCAGTCTGGTCCCTTGTTTTACTTTTAATTTTCTTTCTCTAAGAATTTCTTCTATACAGATGTTAAATAATATTGGGGAAAGACTGCAACCTTGTTTTAATCCTGGGTTAGTTTTTAATGGTTCTGATTTATGTGAATTTATTTGTATTCGGATCTTTGTATTTTATATAGACCTTTTTAAATTACGTTTTTAAAATGTTTTGGAAAGTCTCTTCTATCCATTATGGCCCATAATCTTCTCCTGTTTACGCGGTCGAAGGCTTTTTCAAAACCAATGAATGCAATGTGCGTGTCTAAATTAAACTCTTTTCTTTTCTCTATTATTTCGTTCAATACAAAAACATTATCTGTGCGGGATCTTCCCTTTCTGAACTCATTTTGTTCTTCTAATAATATAACTTCAGCTATCGTCTTAATCCTCTTTTGGATCATTTTACTGTAGATTTTATATGTTGTGTTTAAGATGGTAATACCTCTATAATTTTTACCATTAATTAATAATAATTAATTAATCCCCCTTTTTAAACACAGATATTATTAGGGCTGTTTGCCATTCTTCTGGTATCGAACGTCTTAGCCAAGATTGATTGTATATATGTAACAGTCTTAAATGAAGAAAAGTGCTTTCATATTTTATTAATTTTACGTTTATATTTTCTATACCAGTAGCTTTTCTACATTTCATTTCTTTTAATACTTGTTATAATTCTTCTATTGTCAGTGGATCAATATTATCTTTCTTTTGTTCATGTTCTTCCTTTTCTTCCAGTGGGTTGTACAGCAGATTATAGCAGTGTTGTAGCCATTTCTCATCTATAACTTTCAATGGAACGGCATCTTTTTCTTTGAGTTGACTCATTACTTTATAGGATAGAACTTGCTTCCCATGAATATAATTTTTTATTTTATTTAAGAAGTGATCCCTCGCCTCCTGATGTGCTATACGAGATAGCTTTTTGGTTTCATTTCTACAGCAGTTATATTCTTTCTTAGTTTCTTCATTCCGTGTTTGAAGATATTTCAAGTATTTTTTTTCTGCCACTGCTTCTTTAACTTCATACTCTGAGTTCTATCTTTTTCTGAACTTCTTTATCTTACCTAGGCTCTTAAAAGCTTTTTCTATACAGGTTTTAATATTTTCCCATTCTTTCTCTATTTTATCGCTCGTTGGTATATTTGCTAAGTGATTATCTAGTCTCTGTTGATATAGGTTTTAAGTACTCTCTTCTTGTAGCGGATATACCTTCTTCTACATCGTTTTTATTTTTGGGGCTTAGGTTTTTCCTTCTACTTAGTAATTTAATAGCTGAGAAAACCAAATAGTTACCTGAGTATATATTTTTGTCTCTATAAACTTTCGTATCTTAAATTAGGGTTAATAATTTCTCGTTAACTATAACATAATCTATGAGTGATCTCCATCCTATAGTATTCCAAGTATATTTATGAATATATTTATGTCTAAAGAATGTATTAGTTATTTTTGATTTATTATAGGTGGCAAAATTCTTTAACTACCATTACTATTCATTACTTAATTACCATTATTATTCATTGTCTGCCCCAAAAAGGTTCCTACTATGTTAGGTATTGGTTTGTTTAAAACTCCTGCATTTAAATATTTACTCTTAAATATATATATATATATATATATATATATATATATATATATATATATATATCGAATGATCTCTGTTAATAATTTGGGAAGTAACTTTGTAGACTTTCATAAAAAGCTATGGTTTATTCTATTTTCCCTTCATCTGAGGCATATACTCCGACCACATTTAGATGTCCTCTCTCTAGTTTTAATCTTACTGTTATTATTCTTTCATTGGCATAACAATAACTTATTATTTTAGAGTTCCATTTTCTGTCAATCAATATTGATACTCCACTCCTTGCTCTTTCACTTTGTTCAACTCCAGAATATACAATTGTGTAATCGTCAAGATCTGTAGCTCCTTTAAGCCTTTTCTTCGTTTCTGTTAAAACTGATATATTCACGCCTCTTTCCTTTAATTTAATTAATTTAATAAAGAATTGAGTTCCTTCTCTTTGGTACCTAAACCTCTTACATTCCATGAGTCAACTTTTAGTTTATCCTTTATTCCGAATCGCTAGTTCTTTTCTCGCTTATGTTGTCGAATGTAGGATTTATACGGCATATCTATGTGAATATTTTTAGCAATTGAAATGGCCCCTGACCGCGTTTCAGGTGCCGTGCGGGGTAAGCCCAGTAGGGAGGCTGCCACTTTACTGCTTCTGAGTTAGCAGGATTTGATATCAGGGTTTTTTTCATAGGGAAGTAGGTTTCACCTGGAGAGCCTCCCCTACCCTTTGAGGAGCCTTCTTCGACGAAGCCGCCGTTGAGGTCCTCTTCTGAAGTACTTGTTAGTCTGACCCCTCCCCTTTGACCTAACAGACAAGGGAGGCCCTACCGGTAGCTACGCTACCACCGGCATAGCTCCTCCGGCAGTGTTTTATTTGAGGCTGCTAATTCCTCTCAGTTTGGGTGTCCCCCTCTCCGTCTATATTTTCCCTGTTCCGAGAACTCGGGGACTCGCCTATTCCAAGCCCCTCCAATTCCATTCCATGACAGGAAGTCCCCCTCCATTTCCAAGCTCCCTGGCGCAAGCACCTCTCCGCCTCGTTGCCCTTTCGATTAACGTGGCAGGGGTGGACAATTACTCCGTCACCACTGTAAACCCTTCACCGCCAGCATTTTCCCGTTCTATGATAGAGCTCCGGGAGAACCGCGTGTTGGAATGGATGATGGCAGCTAAGACAGCGTTACTCGGGCTGTGAAAAGGTCCAAAAGGTAGGAACATCAATACATTCCGCGGGATCCCAACTCGCAACTTCCTCCATAAGTCGGTTACTGCCTAGTAATTTACGCAGGGTGGCTTTTCTTATTAAATATATTTATAAATTAAGTATTATTTTGAACCATATTAACACTTTTTCGTATAACGGTATTATTACATCAACTTAATGTAACCTTAGAAAGAATCGGACAGCCCCTCTTAACGGTCGGTATCCGAAACTTAATAGTCGGCTGTCGCATGAACAAGCGAATGACGTGAGTTACAGCTAAAGATTGTGTATAAGTACACATATTCCAAGAAATGCATGTTCTTGTCTTTAGAATTTTTTGTCTTATAAATGGTGTTGCGAAAAGTAACCAACAACACCCTGCCGGTAACACAATTAACAGATGCAGTTGAAGTTTAAACCAAGGAGATAGCAGACTTTTTGATTGATTGATTGATTGTTTGAATAGTGATTTCAGAAGCGTCAACTAGGGTAATTAGTCCCGAATGTATATTGCATTTTGTTTATCATGAGAGGAAGCGATGACCTTCTCCCGCTAGACGGCGCAATCCGGTGCCAACCTCCGTCAGCTTGTGAGGACTTTCCCCAACCAGGTATCTGACACAAGTGTGACACCGCCCCAGCCAGGGCAAACTCTAAGGTCCCGACAGGTGTAGTCCCGGTCTCCCAGTCACAGCTACTGTATCAGTTGATGACCTGAGCCACTTTGCCGGTAGGTGATAGGCAAGGTTTACAACCATCGGAGTCTGTTACTGGCTGTATTTTCTCCTAACTAGGTTATAACTATTGAAATAACGTAGCGGCCGTTGCCCCTTGGTCCCACGGGGGGAACGCGGCAGCGAGGCCCGCGCCTTGCATCACGGCCGTGGCGTGGCGTGCGGCGCGCGTGGCGTGCGGCGAGGTGTTCGCGTGAGGGCGCTTCGCTTCGGTCCTTCCCCGCGGGCCGCCACAATCAGCTAACAGGGCGCGAGTGAGCTGCCTTCCCCTCCCTCCCCCCCGGCGCTGCATAGCGATCCCTCCGCCTCGCATTTCCATTTGCCATATTGCGCTCTCCATGTGGCCTCTGCGCGACCGCCGCCGCCACCGCCGCACTCCACACGACTCGCGCTTGCTTCGTACATCATTGGAGTTGACATTTCGCTTTTCCGCTATGTGACGGTAGTTACCGAGATGAGGGAAGTAATCCAGGGCAACAAATGTCTAATTTTGTACAAAAGACACTAATAAGCATTAAGTTACTCGACTGATGTGAAATACAGATTAGAATTATATTATTTTATATGGTATATGCAAAATTTTCCATAGCCAACATGCCCGGGACCTAAACGATATCTCCTCAGGAGATGTGTCCGTTAAAGAGAGGTTATAGCAATCAAATTCTCGCCACAAATCCACTAAAATATTGTCCTCTTTGGACTGCTCGGTAATCGCGAAGGTATGTCCTTTTAGAAAGGTATCACTTTAGGGCCTATAATACGTACCTTGATTCTCATCTTCAGAATTTAATGTTCCGTTTACCTAAACTGTGTTTGCGATCGTTCAGATTCTAGAAACATCTATTCTCCCAACTTCAAGTTAAATTGAAATCTGGGTGCTGCACTGTACCTAGTATTATTAATTGTGAGAAATCGTAATCTTACTATAAATCCCTTCTTCTCCTTATAGGAACGACCTAACTAAACACTAAAAATATTTTGCATATACTCGTAGATCTTGGCGCGTAAAAAAAATTTCCAGCACCTATACTTTCAAATAAACATACTTGAAAAAAATACTGCTAAAATGATTGTTGGTAAGACGCTGCTTATTTTGGCACCGCTGAACTCGTTTCTGCAGCACTTGAAGACACAACATCGAGAAGACTCTTGTTTATTGAGTTGCCGCTCCTTTAGGGAATATTGCACTCGGTAGTAATGACCCATTTTTAGGCATTATCTTGGTCTTTTAAGACGATTAATTTATAACTAATTTTAGCGCGTATAACTCGAAGACAGTAAAAAACCACCAGAATATAAGTAACAGAATCCAATGCAAACTGCACTTATGTGAACTGCCTTTTGAACGTGACTTGTCCTTTGCTGTTGATAAACAATCAATGGATGGTTAAGAGCAAAAATATTGAGTTATTACGTTTAGTATAATATGCACTACTTATAAAACTCACCAAACGTTCTGGTTTCCCTTCAGGAGAGAAATATTTAGCGGTTCATTTTGGTGGTTCGTTAAAGAGATGGAAAAATTGATGGAAAAAGCTCCAGAACCTCCCGCTTTGACGCACAGCAGTGACACCAGTTGATGCCCTAAGCTACCACAGCCGGTAGCTAACTCAACGTTTTCTTGCATTCTCAGGATGATACTAAAATGTTGATGCGGGATATTGGATGCAGGTTCAAGAAGAATGTTTTTAATGGCAATGCCATTGTAATCTTTAAGTATTATTGTTTGAACTACTGACTTAATTCCCATTGCATATTGCCTCTTCGCGTGAAATCTCTCGTGAAAAAGCATAACCCTTAATGCTCTACAATGCCTCGTTTCCGTCACAATTTTATTTCTCTGCTGAGCGTTTAAGTGAGTACCGTCAAAGCGAACAATTCTTTACCTTACATTAAATATTATTTTATCATACAAAAGCCGTTTTCCTGTATTTTTGAAGTTTCACTTGTAGCAGGCATGACGCCCACGCAGCAAGTTCAGCTGCGTGGCTGGAGAGAGGGGAGGGGGGAGGTCGAGGGGTCGAGCCCCGCCTGAGCAATCAGGGAGAGGGGGTCGGGGCGGCCTCTGCGGGGCCGTTTGCTGCACGCCACTCGATCGCCCGCCCTCGCGGCCACCCCGCCTCCGCCCCCGCCTCCACCATGCCATCGCGAGGCCAGGCAGAGGCGGCTAGGAGGAACTCGAAGCTCACTTTGCGCCCAACACACAGGCGAAGGCGGATTCCTCAGGACCACGTCATTCTTCTATTTCTTCTATTACTGCTTCCCCTCCTGTAACGTTCCATCCTTGTCTCATCCAATTTACTCTTTTTCTCCCTTCTCTTCAAACTTCCTCTCCTAGTCGTCTTCTTCCTCCTCAAACATTCCCCTTCTCACTCTCCTTCTCCAGCTTCCATTTCTCTTCTCCTTTAAACTTATTCCTCTCTGCTTCTCCTCCTCCTCCTACACATTCCCTCATTCTCGTCCTCCTCACCCTCTTCCTCTGCTAATCTATTCTTCCTACTTTACTTTCTATTCTTTTTTACGGCTTTGCCGGAGTGCGATATGTTTCTAGAAAGTTGGAACATGCTATTTGGAAATGGAGAACCATTCTCTCTCTTTCCTAACGACATAAGTACTCTCAATTATTTGCTTCACAAAAAGTAGTGGGATGAAATCGTGATACAAATTCGTTGCTCGTAACCGGACATTTAAAGGTCTGTGGAAGTGCTTGATAAATGGAGGGATTTTCTTGTATTCCCAGGGACAATCAAGGAAAATTTTACTTTTAAACTCTGAGTTTTATCGACTACTCGTATTATTTTGGAAACCATCATTATGTGACCACAACGTACTTTTTGTAATTTTGAGTACATCTGAAATGGTAGCGTTTATTTTTCGGTTTATAAATTAAAAACACTTTTCTTCCATTGAGTACTCTTTTCACAACACTGCACTTTTTTCTTGCGGATGCCCTTTCGTTGTCAATTAGTGTTTCATGACAAATTTGTAGGAAATATTATTCTATCAGGTGAATACAAGTTTATGTAATTATTATCAGCTCTGTCCCCGATTCTCAGTCAAATTTAGAATGTGGGCGCGCTAGGTGTCAATAACCAGGTCGTCAGCATCCGCTGGGAATGCCACTTTCTCGTCAGGTTGTGCGAGCAGCGAGTTTCGTCGAATTAGGAAAGCAATGAAATAGTAGTGTAACATCAAGAATGGAAGTAATTGTGCATTAATTTACAACCATTGAAACTATTTTTAAAAAATGGAATAACTGCATGATTAAATTTTGTTTCGAGGCTTTAAGACAGTTTTTCCAGTATCTGTAATTATGCATTCATAAATCGACGCACGACAGGCACTTCTATTAATGATTGCGGGATAATGGCACAATGATGAAGTAAAGTATATTTATGAATAAGGAATACTGGGTTAAAGAAAAGAATCATGACGTTATTAATCAATGCTACTTTAGGGGGTTCCTGGGGAACCTGAAACCGCTGAGCACATGTGACTAGAGTACGGCCCCTAAGTCCCTCTTGAGCTGCTTGTACAAAGAATCTATGGACACATTATGCGAGATACGGTTAGGTGGGGAGGGATGCTAGACACCATCCAAGAATTTCCCCAAGGGATACTGTAACGTATTCGTAAAAGTTGGAAAATCGCCCTGGGTCAAGTAGAATTAACATGTAGGTCGCACATAAGAGCGCAGTTCCATGCTCGTTTCGAAGCAAGTTTCCCAAGCTTTGAAACTTTCTAAACAGAAATTCCAAACATTAAAGAGCACGGAAATCTCTATAGAACGTTAGAAAATATGAGAAAGTTTCTCTTGAAAAAATAACACCTTGTCATTTACGATATTCGAAAGTAGTAAATAAATTAATTATCATAAGGCTGAGACAAGGATTTCATTGACAATATCAGCAAAATTACATTAAATATATTATCATCAATATGGAACCACCAGTGAAGCTCTGGACCGGCGACAAAATTTGTTGCAGCTGTAGGATACCGTCTGCGAAGTTGTCTCCTTTTATTCTAGAGGTCAAAGCTCCTTCTTGCTTCTCGATTCGATGCAATATCCGGAAACCTAAGGCTCTTGTGAGGTTCCAACAGCTATAGAAACAAAAGTCATAGGGACTGAGAGGTGAGTGTTAAGGATATTTTAGTACTTTACAAGAGCGTCATTACGACTAGACGCTCCGCTACGTACCATTGTGCATTTTTCTAGAAGTCGATAGGCGGATCGTCCCACGCCAAGTGGTCTAATTTTAGAGAAGTGTCCCACGCGAACATCTCGGGTTTTCATGAAGTTTTGTATGCGGAGTCCCTCATGTCCAACATGTCTCAAAGGAAAGTTTGTGAAATTGTAGACAGATCGGTAAAACGTTTCTGAAGCTATAACGTCACAAACGTTCCTTTCAAACATGCGGGACTCGGCATACAAAAATCATCAACATCCGAGATAGTCGCGAGGAGAGCCCTAGTTCACTTTATTTATTGATTGATTAGATTTTTTGGGCTAAGGGTATTAGTCACGTGAGTTTATTGCACGCTTTTATCGGTGGTGAACTTCCCCGCTGAATGGTGACATCCAGCGTAGACATACACTGCCTCAGCCGGGACCTAGACCACGTGAAATGCTGTGAGTCAAGGTAGATGATTCCGGAAAAGATAAACGATTCCAGCGGGAGACTACAGAAAAGGTCACACATTACCTAGCCGCATAAAAAATGCAGTCTACCTGTACGGAGCAAAACAATTACCACACCTCTGAAAACACCGACAATCCACCATCATTGAATACATCGTGCTACAAAGCGATACGGTAATGCATACTTGCCACGGCCTTCAAGTACATCTTGATGATATTCTTTTCAATTGTCACCTGTGTGTTCGTTCACAATCGCTTTTATATGTTTAAAAACTTTTTTACGGTGTTACAGAAAATGAAACCTTCTGTAACAGGACTCTAAGCTAAGAATCACTACTTCATCTCCTTCTTTAGCCCTATTCAACGTCACAACCGACATTACATCGCGCTGTAACGGCATTCTGACAGTCTTTGTCGCTGCTTTATTTACAATTCTCCTAAACTCTTGAATGAAATGCGGGATACAATACATGTTTTCAACCCATTTATGCCCGAATTATTTAATTTCTCAGCACTTCGCGCGCGCTCTTTACATCGCCTGTTCACTCTGAGGTATTGATAGATTTATCTGTTGACATTTGTTCGCAACTATTATACTACTAGAACGCTCCAATGAACCAAACGTTGGTTATATGAGCAGAATTTTCTGTGAAAAAAGTTGCAAACCATTGTACCGTAGCTGTGCAAGTCCCGTCCACCTTGGCACAGAACAACCACCGTTCCAAGAGCGTGCGTCTCTTGTTGACCCCCCGTGCCTGCGAGTGAACGCGCGGCGCTGTAACGACGTCCGACAGTCTTTCCGCCACCTAATTTTTCTCGCACAATCCCTCGAATGCCCGTGAATGAAACGCGGGAAAAGAAAATAGGTTTTCAATAATGTACATGAATTCGGAAACCGGACAGTAAATTGGTGCTGAAGCGTACAACAGAAGAGCAACGGCGGTGAATGCGCCGCCGCGCCGCTGGCTTGCCCAAGCGCTGCCGTGCGCGCGTTCGTTCAATGCCGCCGCCGCCACCCCCTCTGCCCCCGTCCCCGTCGCCGTCACCTTCACCACCACCACCAGCGCCCTCGCCGCCGCCGCCCCCATTGCCGTCCTCACTGCTGTCGTTGCCGCCGCCACCGTCTCCGCGACCACCTCGCCTCTCCCTCCGCCGCCACCTGCACCGCGACCGCCGCCGCCGCCACTGGCGCCGCCGTAGCCGCCGTGCCCCCACCGCCACCGCTGCGGCGCCACGTGCGCGCGTGAATGGGGGCAGCGCGGGTTGCGCCAGGCGTCTCGCCGCCACCCACTCTGGCGCGCCGCTCGCTTCTATGGATTTCGGTACAGCCCCCTCCCGACCTCTCTCGCTCTCTATCATCTCTCTCCAGACCCTCCCCGATGGTCACGCCTTTCCCTTTTAGGGCGGTGCCAAAATTTGGGAAACGAATGTTTCTTGACTTTTACCGGATTTACATACCTATCAACATCAATATTTCCCAATGTATTTGTGAGGATGGCGAAGATTTTAAACAACAACCACTGATTTAATGATATAACATAAGTAATTTTAACCATTTTTTCTTACTTTTCATCAATATTGTGTCAAATTCTGCCTTTTTACTGACCGCCAACATTATAATCAATTAAATGTACCAATATATATATATATATATATATATATATATATATATATATATATATAGGGTGAGTCACGTATTTTAGATAAATTGTTAGACAAGCATTTTTTGAGTAATATTCACTTTTCCGAGGCATAGTCTAAAAATATGTATAGTTCAATTAAAAAACAAAGCTACCTCAATATCTCCTAATATACAAGTGATAAAATGGAAAAAAATACATACACAATTAGCCCATCATGCAATTGCTCACCCTGTATAATTGTTGACGATTGGTAATGTTTCTCGCTTCTCAACTTTCAATATTTTCGGTCTACTCAGTCTCTCTCGTAGACCTCTTGCCTCCATAACACATTCTTCATTTTTATTCCAGTTTCTGGATGGCCCGCCACGCTTATTGTTTGTTGTAAGTGTCCACAATCAGACGTTCTTTGGCCACCTTATGTGCGCCATCCGTTGAAGATGCCCTTACCAACTCAATCGCGTGGCTTGAACCGAGTCCAAAATAGCTACTTCTACATCCATCCTTTGTCGTTTCGTAAATGATCATCGTTTCGTATATGGTCTAATTTTAACACACACCTCCTTCTCGAAAAGTCGTTTTCAAGGGACATCAGCTGGCCTATGCATCAGCAGGCATATGTTATCTCTATTGTTTTATAAATAATGTGTTTAGTCTTTCTTGTAACTTCCGTTCTCCAAAGTGGCGAGTTTAATTGCCGCATCACTCGTTTTCCTTGTCTTATTTTATTAGAGATATCGTCGGATCTTCTTCCAGTTGACGAAAGGGCCACTTCGAAGTATGTGACTGATTTGATTGTTTGACCTTGTCAGTTTCTATGTCGAGATCTTTAACCTCTACTAGTAGAGAAAGACCCTACTGTACTTTTTAAATTAATTAATTAATTTAAAAAAGGCACAGTAGCTGGCCCTTACAGAACATTTGAAAAGTAAATGAACAACCTCAATTCGCAACATAAAACAAGATATTCAAGTGTGCAATAAATTTGATTACTTTGTTTACTAAGTGGCTCACTTCATAACTCGAAGTTGTCGTGCGTTGTAAAAACTTGTTACTCATGTAGATTAGTATGTAACACAAGATAATATGAATATTTTGGAACTCGTGGCAGAGTCGTGATGGCCTAAAGAAATCTAGAGTTCAATTAATTATCTATCAGACTGCCTTTACGTTTCTATTTTTAGGTTTTGGGTCAGGATTTTTTTATACGGTCGTATTCACAATCATTAAAAACACTGATACATTAATTAGAAAATTACATTTTATTTTAAACAATTTTCTTAATATATTATATTAATTTCTATAGTATTTCGTCTCTCTCCTTTAGCTTAGGTCCCAATCTCATCATCCCACGAGAATCATAGGTCGTTATTAGGAGAGAGATGAAACACATTAGAAATTAATAGAATATTTTAATAAATATGTTTAAACTGAATTTTGTGGGAAAACCTTAGGAGAAAACCTATAAAAAGACAAAATTCCATTTAAAAACCGAAATAGTCGATATCGTTTATAAATTAGAAATGCTGTAGAATAATATCATGCAGCTTCGTATGTGTCCATGCACACATTTGTTTCAGTGAAAACAGCATTTGAATGAACGCAACTGCTTAGGAGATATTTGAGGGGAACAACTTACTCGTGAGCCCCCGGTAGTGAGAAGATAGCAGCTGTAGTCTTTGATAATAGTTCATTGTGGACGGTCAGCACATTCGCTGTCGACACGGACAGTGTACTCGTTCTGGCACACACAGACAAATCGATTGACACAATTCTTAGTAGGATCCTTCTATGCTATTTGGGAAGAATTTTAGAGAAATGAGTTTTTGACGGTCTTAATGCACTTTCGAGTACATTGGTCAAACGTTAATGCATATTTGCTTAAATAAGCTTGCCAAAAATAGCACATGTACTTTTCAATAGGGAGCTACTTATGAGGCGAATCCAACAATACATTACACGACAAACAAAATTTCAAAACCAATTTTCTCAGAACAACATATTTAAAAATAAGTCCCTCTTTATGCCTAATAATGATATTTTTAAAACATTCTACTCTCAAAATAATTTCCCCTTTGAAAAAACCTCTGACTTTTCCACTGAATAATAATTTTGCTGGCATTTCGCGATTTCCCCGGTGTTCCCCGCCTGTTGCCGCTGTCCCGGCTGCCTACTTGTGTGGCGCTGCGTGGCGTCGCTTCGGGGCGAAAGCGACACCTGCAGCAGCAGTGCCGCGCAGCGCATCGCGTATTCCGGCTGCGGCCGTCGCTCTGTATGCGCGCGGCAGCGCGCGCCCGCCAATCCTAAGCGGAGGCGACGGCAGCGCCCCAGGCGGGGGCGGAGGCAGAGCTGGAAGCGGAGGTGGAGGCAAATGTGGAAGCAGAGGCGGGGGCGGAGGTGGAAGAACGGATGGAGGTGGAGACGAAAGTGGATGCGGGGCGGAGGTGCGGGTGAACTGTGGTTGTGGTGAGAGAGCTAAGCTAGAAGTGAGGTAGTGGCGGAGAAAAACTGATGCGTGAACTAGGACGAGGCGGAGGAGGGATAGATGGAGGGCTGGGGGCATGAGGGCAGAGGTGGGAAGGTGGTTAGAGGTGGGGCTAAAAGGGAGGTAGAGGCAGAAAAGGGATGGGGCTGTAAGGAGCGAGCGCGGTGGCCGGAGGAGGTGGCGAAACTGCGGCGCAGAGAGGGGGGTGGAAGTTCGGGAAGAAGGATGTGGCGAGGGCGAAGACAAAGATGGAAGCTCAAATGGCGGACGGCGACAGGGCGGTGGCGGGAGCGGGGAAAGAGAGCTAATAAGGAGATGGAAACGTTAGGTGGGAGAGAAGGGACGGAAAGTGTGCAAAATGGGGAGGAACTGCACGAGGACAGGGATGGGAGCCGGAGGCGGACGGCGCGGCGGTGGGGGTGAAAATTGGAGGCGTAGGCGGACGTGAATGTTGACACGAGGTGCAGGTACTGAAGCTGGAGGTTGTGGCGAAGGAGCATGCCGAAGCGGTAGTGTGTTGGAAGTGGAGAAAAAGATAGAAGCATGGGCATGGGCGGTGTGGAGGCGATGGTGAGGGCGAGGGCGAGAAAGTGGTAGAGCGGAGCGTGGACGGAAGCGTAGGCTGGAGCTGGCGGGGGGGGGGGGGGTGAGCGAAAGAGGAATTGGGGGGGAGGGGTTATGGAGGGCGCTAGGGAGGTAGATATGCGGGGGCGGGAGCGGAAACGGGGATGGAGCTCGGGGCGAATGCGGCGGCAGGTTTGTGGGCGAGAGTGGAGGTGAAAGCGGGGACGGATACGAAGGTGAGACAGGCCAGAGCGAAGGCGAGGGCGAGAGAAAGTGCGGGGCGAGTGCGCGGGCGAATCCGGGAGCATGGTCAGGAGTCGAGTTATTGGAGGCGGGCTGACGTGGAGGCGTGGGCGAAAGAGGGGGCGGGATCGCGGAGGCAGGGCGGCGGCTGGGGGCGGTTGGCGCGTCTGTGCATCGTCGTCGCGCCGCCAGAGAGCGGGGAGGGCGCTGCATCTGTGGAGCGGATTTGCCAAGCTGTGCTGGACGAGGACGGACAAAAGCTCCTGGCCTTCTATGTAATTAAGGGGCAACACGCAGAGTTGTATCAAGCGAACTGGACTGGATTCTACACTTCACGTCACTTGCTAGCAAATCCCCAAAGTGTTGAATCTCCTAGGGTGACTTTAAATCCCTCAATTCCAAATGGCAGATACCTTTTCTACACTATTATTAGCATAAATAAATCTTATAAAACAATGTGAGAATAATACTAAACTATTTATATAGAAAATACATACAAATAATAGCAAAATTCGTTTTTAAATAAGAAACCATAAAAATATTAACGCTTAGGTGTCTATAAATATTAATATTTGCATTTTTTGCAATGTAATTGTTTCTGAGATATTAATTTACCTATTTATAGTGATACGTACGATTAATGCAAAATTCAATGAAGGCTAGAAAAGACTGCTTTCCATTACACTAACATTTATTTCAAATGGAAGTTTGAGATGGACGAAAAACAATTTCTTTAATACACAAATAGCTAGATTTATAAACTGGGAAAATAATATTCCGTATAAACAAAATGATTTTCATCCAACTGTTACAAACGTTTGGTACTCATGAAAACCGTAAAACGTGAAAGGAAATACTGTATCAGTATAAAATTACATAAAACCTACTGATAGAATTTGCGGAAAAGAAATATATGATTAAAATGAGTCACCAAATATAGAAAAAGTTCGATCCCGGAGAAAAGAGTTTTTGTTTTCAATATGTCACGCACGTGCACTCATTTCTGCAGAAGCACACATGTCCTTTGTAAGACCCACTCGTTTGGGCGAATCTTCTGAACTGCAAACAAGTACTGCATGATTCCTTGCTCCTTTTTGCATATCCCACTCACAATCTTCAATGATACCGCACCACCCAGAAAAGTACGCAAAGTACTTTCCAATTGCGACGAGAAGAGGTTAAGCAAAGACAGGGAATTGACTCTCAGAGCATCTGAGACGCGAAACACGTCCTACACTTGCTTTCAGCACAATCTCGAGAATAATCTGTACAGTATCTCTTACGCCCTCGTATTCCCCACCTTTCTATTTTTCATTGTTCAGACGTTTCATTGTACCACGTTGATTCGCGACTATTTCACTCTCTTGGTTTCGACCAATGTTGTTTTGTGTCCCAGGAGCCATTATTGCCGTAATTCTTTTAAAAATGGTCGGTTTTATCGAATTAAGGAAAAAGGGAGAAAAAATGAAAAAAGAAAAGCTCAAATCGGAGGTAAAAAAAAAGAAAAGACGGAGAATGAGAAGGAAGAGGGGAAAAAGAAGAAGAGGAGAAGAAGAAGAAAAGAAGAAGAAGAAAAAGAAGAAGAAGAAGAAGAAGAAGAAGAAGAAGAAGAAGAAGAAAGAATTAGAGTGTATAATATATGTCAGGAGTCTGAACCGACGGAGAGGTAAAAATGTTTGCCCTACATTTTTTAAATATTTGCCTTGCTCTAGTCTGAGCTTCCATTGATTGATAGTTTCTGGGCACGTCAACTTTCAAAACTGTTAGTCCCGTTAGTGTAATAAATGTTTTATCGTAGGATGTTCCTCCCACACTGAATTATCAGATCTGGCGACGGTTTGCAGAGAGTTTCCCCTCTCCAGGTGTCTGACCCTCCTCCAGGTTTCTCCAGACAGTGCCCCAACAGGGTTAAGCTGTAAGCTCCCGTTTAGTCTCCCGATATGTGTGGGTAGGACATCTAAGGGTACATGTGTGAGTGTGTGTGTGTGTGTGTGTAAAGAGAAAGGATAGGACAAGGAAAAGTATCGATCGCGCACGATCCCGTGCCCCTTTGTTAAGGTACTACTCCAGCCTTTACTGGTATGATTGGATAAACCATTGAAAACTGACTGCCACAATTATTCTCCAGGTAGGGGCTAAATGCGACGTGGCTTTGTAGCTAGTATCGAAAATCCTCCTGTCTCCGGACTCGAACCTAGGAACTCCCAGTCATAGTCGTGGCAGAGTCTGCGTCAGTGCTGGCTCTACGCAAAAATCAGCTGGTCTCAGTTTTTAGATGAGTTATTAATTTCTTATATTTCAAATATCTTAAACTAACTAACTTTATAGAGTAGCACAGTCGTATGGTATTTTTCATAACTTATTTTAACAATACATGTCAAGAATAGTATTAATTGATTAAATGCAGTTAATTATTTCACGGAAGTTAACGGTTCAACTACAATTGCCTGTTTTCTTCTTTTCCATGCGGTTAACGAATCTCAAAAATCGAATGATTCGCGAAAATTTAAGAGTTGTGAATTGAGGTCATTTAAGATCCGTGTTTAGAATGATTCCATTGAATGTGGATCACGAGAGCGTGCAAGGAAATTATTCTGTGAACACGCCCTGGTGCACCTTTAGAGAGATACCTTCTCGCCAACAGACAAACCCCCTTCCCCTACCCCCCCTCTCAGATGCCGGAAGCGCTTTCCGGCCACGTGGATTACGGGCGGCCGCGCCGCTGGGAGTCTCAAGCAGCCAACCACAATTCTTCTGGAAAACAATTATTTATTAGTCTGCACTGAAAACTTCAAATAAACTTGAATGTACAAAAATATTTTTTTCTTATTTCTTGTTTAGTCCAGTCAAATTGTAGTTTAGCGAGTGAGAAAATATACTGTTTTTTCCGATATTCATCCAGGTCCATCAGCGAATATCAATTTTTGCGAAACTCCTGTAAACGATTTATGCGCTAGTTGTGACCGCAGACAGAGACGGACGGATGGATGGGTGGACAGACTGATACACAGACGTTTTGCCGTAAAGCAATATTTATTTGTCAAGAAACTCTAAACAGCAAATTCTGACTACACGATACATTAAAAAAGTAGGAGCAAGAGTTATCCACTTATTCGGTATCAGGAATCCCAAATAAGAGCATTTTTGTGGATTAAAATATCTATTGAATATTGTAACACTCCCGGTCGTCTCGTGAGAGAACGCCCGGTAAGCGGCCCTGAAATAGCTCAGTCGGTGATGGAAGGAATCGTTAAACAGATACTGGTAACATGAAAGAAACACTTGGATCACTGGTAAAATCACTTTTATTCCTGGGCAAAATAATTCAAAATGCCCCAGGGAAGTTACACATGTAAATAGAATCAGAAATCTGAAAATTAGGTGGACAGATAAGAAGATGAAAAGTTAGTAGCCAGTGTAAAGCTTAGAAATTAGGAAGACTTATAGTTAGCATCACAATGGTAACAAATATTACAGATCAGTGTGTCTTAGCGCGACACCGCATTACAGGATTTTCGCAGGGATGAATACCCTGAATTATATTGCCTTGGTAAAGTTTCTTTTTGTGGGCCCGAAACGGGCG
The DNA here is from genome assembly GCA_038098605.1 of Gryllus longicercus. NCBI lineage: Eukaryota > Metazoa > Arthropoda > Insecta > Orthoptera > Gryllidae > Gryllus > Gryllus longicercus. The sequence continues at coordinate 5,515,831 of JAZDUA010000027.1, read as the reverse complement.
CGTTGCCGTCGAGGGGAGGCGGCGGCGACCTTCGCAGAGGGCGCGGCCGGGGCGATGTCCTTGTGCCCACCCAGGCACGCACGTCAGCTGATCGGCCGTCTGAAGGCGTCACCCAAAGGGGGGCGGCGCGGCCAAGGGAAGGCGGCGGCACGGCCGAGGGGGCGGCGTTGTAACGGCGCCTGGCAGTCTGGTTGAGCTCGGGGTCGGCCAGCAGTCACTCTCGATTTCAAGAGCGTAGTAACCAGTCACGGATTCTTCTGATACTCGTGATTATTCACAATTGCAACTTTGGAAAGTCTAGAAATCCTGCAGCGACACATTCGCTTCACTTTGCAACTGATTCCCGCTTCAGAGAATTTTCTCTGCCCACGTTACTCTGCTCTATTACAATAGCCCACACCGAAGTTTTTTCTAAGTCCATCAGAGGCGAACTTGCCTCTGGTCGGTGAATAGCTCTCCCTCCCAGAGAAGTTTCTCTCCCGACTGCCCTGCTTTGAATGCCAATTTTATAAGTCAAATCTTATTAGGTTAACTTTTACCCCCCACTCGTTTTCTCGCATGTTCCAGCTCCTTAAGATAGTTGCGTCGCTATTGGCCGAAAGAAATGGCGCATTACGTTATTTCGACCAATGGTGACAGGGGTAGTGAATGGAGTTCCGACTCTTTGCATAACTGTGAGCGTCCAGAATTTTCTTTGCCCTTCTAGAACATGCTCGCACACGACGGGCGTTGTCCGTGAAAGAATTTGTCGATTTCAAAAGCGATCTAGAAGGTTCGCGCAGCTGGGCATGCGAACACGTGCTCCACAGTAAATCTGTCGACGACTGACCCTGTAACGACTTTCTTAATGTGCCGGAGGCGGAGACGGCTGTCAGATAAGCAGGGTTGCGCGCGTGAGGCCATGTCGCAATCTGTTCCCAGTAGAACTCATGGTGGCCGAGTCTGTTTGTTTAATTTAATTTTCCTGGCATGAGGAAATCGGTTTCGCCACAATATAGACAGTCAATTTCAAATAAAATGTTTTATTGTTTGGCATAACTGATTGGAATTTACGTCTAAAACCAATAGATATTTTAATCCATAAGGTTTTACAGATGGTCACGAATATACTATTTTTTTCAGTCGAAAAATTGCCATTGCAAAAATTTCCACTGCTCCATTACAATACTTTTCTTTACTACAAAAGTACGTAGAAGGTGAAAGACTAAAAAGATTCTTCTCACACACAGTTACTAGTATTTGTATACTAGAACTATTGCTAAACATTGATAATATCAATATTGATAAATAATAATGAAAATGATAATAATAATAATAATAATAATAATAATAATAATAATAATAATAATAATAATAATAATAATAATAATAATAATAATAATAATAGCCGATCAGATGGCCGAGATCGCTAAGGCAGTAGTGCCGGAGTGGTTTCGGACCAGAAGATCGCGGGTTCGAGTCCCGCCTCGGGCATGGGTGTATTTGTGTATGTCTGTATGTGTTGTCCTTTCACCCCCATTATCATCATATCATCATTTCATCTTCCATACCCCCAGGGCTAACAACCGTGGGGGATAAAAATCGGATCCAGCTAAAATGCTGGTCCCCCCCCAAAAATTGTCGCAAGCACCTGCCACCGTGATAATAAATAAAAACTGAGCCACGGTAAATGCAGGATGCTTGCATGCGTGGTCCTAGTCGGCCGATTAACGAAAAAAAGAAGAAATAATAATAATAATAATAATAATAATAATAATAATAATAATAATAATAATAATAATAATAATAATAATAATAATAATAATAAGAGTAATAACTATAATTAGGGTCAGATATGCACACTTTTCATTTTGTTCTCACTAAACATTTCTGTGTATTAGAGATGTTCAAAGTATGAATAGACTTTTTTCTTTGTCGTATACTTCCACTTCCCATCTCACGGCTTAAATGCATAACACACAATAGAACATGTCAGAAGACGTTTGAAAGAGAAGTGCAGCATAGTGAATAAAAAGTAGCTCATTAGGAAATGAAGCTGCCTGTGCAATATTTGCGCTAATGAAGTGAGGGCAAGCCATTCGAGCCCGGTTCTCGTCAGCCCATCCGTCATCTCCCTGCACTTCTTTCCTTCTCCGGGAGAGGACGCCGGAGGTCGGTGGTGGCCGGGCGCGACGGGAAGGGGAGCGGAGGGGAAAGGAGGGGCGGGGGCGGCGGGTGGAACGCGACGCGGCGGGGTACGGCGGGCTGCGGCGGGACACGGCGGGGCGCGGCTGCGCGCGGCAGGGTGCGGCGGGGTGGGGTTGTGGCAGGGGACGGAAGGGGGCGGCGGGGTGCGGTGGGGAGGGGCGAGGTGTGGCGGGGCGGCGCAAAACCTGTGATTTATGTCGGCGCTCTCATTTGGGCCCTTCTTCTGGCGCCCTACGGCCCCCGCGCGCCCATCCATCGCCGGCGCCCGCACTCGAGGGGGCGATTCTCGCGCGCTCCTCAACACACGCCAGCCCCGGAGACCGGGGATTCCCCGATTGGCGCCGCTAGCGCCGAAGATATGCCCTCCCCGTCCTTCACGCCCCGCGCTCCTGGCCAAGCCTTGCTCCGACCCCTTTTGCGCGCTCCCTCCTCCACCCCTGCCTTCGTCGCCGCTTTGGTCACTCTAACACCTACACCCAGGCCTTTTCCCTTGCAATGGCTTTGGTTCCTCCCTCACTGTCCCGCACCTTTCTCGCCGGCTTTGCCGATCTCGACCCTGCCGCCCCATCTTCACCGCCCCCATGCCCGCCCCGCCCCGCCCTGCCTCGCTCCCGCGCGACCTGACCATCACCGCCAACGCCGCCATTTTCGCCACAGCTCCGACATTCGCACGCCCCTTCGTCCTCATACCCTCCCTCGCCGCCGCTCCCGCTCCCGCTTCCATCTCCCCATCGCCCGCATACTGATTTTGCGTTCAAAACAAATGATTTCATTACGTAGTGGGTCGCAGTTTTATCTAACAACAGAAAGCAAAGCAGGTCACAAACCAAACAGTAAAGAACTTTGTAACATGTTACAACGATTATAGTTTCATAGTTGTAGAAAGACGGCATATCTGATAAAATAATCATACAAGTACATCAAATAAAGAAAGAAGACAGAAATTAATGGAAGCCGTAGCTATGTGCAACGCTTTAAATTTTGTCGAGTTAAAATGTCCACTCACTGCAATTACACTTCAAACTATTATTCAAGACATTTAAAAGTGACCGTTTATTACGTGAAGTTATTTCATTTTAATATCGAATTATAGTATCGAAGTATAGTATTCTCAATCTATCATCATATTTCATTCATCATTCGAATCATATTTTTTTAATTTTATTGAATACATATCTATCTCACACTTTCAAAACATTAAGATAACTGCTTGTTGCTCTTATTTGAGTTCCTTGTATTTATTCCAATTTTATCAAGTACATCATAACGCATTCGTGACATGGCAACTAATCTTTCTACTCTTTTCACTCTCTACACTCTCAAAGCCGACATTCTGAAAGCCTTCACACAGATAAACAGTAATTTAGATCCGAAGGTTGGAAGATGTCGTTCTCTATAGACGGTTGGGTACACTCGTCGGCAACACTGCGAATCTTCCCAACGGTGCACACGTGACTGCACAAAAGATACCGACACCATATTCAGTCGCAACTCAAAACAAATTTAGTGTTTTAGATTATGAAATAGATTTTCCTCTCCTTCCTGATCCTCACAACCCTTCCCTGCCATCGACAAATACATGCACAAACCAACGCAAACAGGCTAGGAAGCGCGTCAAAACCAAAATACGTAAAGCTGCGCATCCTAGTCCACTTGAAAACAAAGACATTCCTACTGAGCCTAAAAAACAAGTACTTATTTTAGCTGCCAGCCATGACCGCCATCTTTCATCCATTCTCAGTAGGAAGTTACCCTCCACCTACTCAGTCTCATCTATTTTTAAACCTAACGGGAGGTTGGCAGACGTGACTGACGAGTTGTACACCCACACAAAGACACTGAGCAAGCAGGACACAGTCATTATCGTAGGAGGGCAGAATGACATTAATTTGGGCGGTTACTTTACACCTGAACAACATGTAAACAAATTACAATGTGCCGCTTAAAACACTAGCATTGTAGTTTCGACTCTGCCCTTCTGGTACAACAGACCAATACTATGCAGCGAGATAAAGCACGCAAACCAACAATTAAAACTGCAACTGAGAGAAACAAATGTTACACTTTCTGAAATAAATTTACTCTTAGCAAAACACTTCACCCGGCATGGTCTCCGTATGAACCTTGCTGGAAAACACAATCAGCAACAAGCTTGCACTACACATCAACTCCACTCCTACGCAGTCTGCTGCCAAAAATCCATCCCTTTCACCTTCCTTACGATCTCAACCACCCACCCTTATTTTGAACCCACTTACCTTCTCCTCTGATCCTTATCCCTTTTCTCCCACTCCCACGTCCAATTCTCCTACACCTGATGCCTCAGTTTCCTCCCAACCTGTCACTGCAGGGACACACTACAACCTTCGACCACGCACTCGAGGTAAAAATGGAGTAAATATATAGCAACTACAGTCAGACGCAGTAGAAAAACATCCGTGTAGGCCTTCTTTATGCCTCCAACAAAGAGAGCAGTAGATTATATTATGTTCTTAAAAAACTGGAGATAACACTTAACAAAGTCACCAATCGCTCTTTTGAATCCATTGTTGTAAGTGGATATTTTAGGATTGTTTTTCTGGTCGAATCTTTCGAAAAAGAGCAGTTTCTCAACTTAATTCATTTCTTCAGTTTAGATATTACAATAAAAATACCTACACGGATCACACTAAATTCAAAGAAGGCTATCCATCAAATAATAATTAACAAAACCACTACTCGATATGAAATTGAAACAAAAGATTTAGGGTACAGTTATCACGATGCACAAATTCTTACGATTATAAGAAATGCGAACACTGACACAATAAATAATACACGTATGAGTAAATGATTTACTAAAAGAAAATAACATTATTCATCAATTACTTGCTGCAAGAGTCATGGGACGCTGTTTACAATACTCTTGGCACAAATTATAAGTACAATTCTTTTTTAACGCTTTCATTTCATTCTAAAACTTGCTTTCCTCTTCAAAAGAGGAAATTAAATATTTCACGGAAAAGCAATTCTTGGATAATACAAGGGATTAGCACATCTACGGAAACAGCCATATTTTCTATTCTTAAAGATGTCGCGTCATCCATGGATCAAAACAAAGCACCTATTGGAATATTTTTAGATCTTTCAAAAACCTTTGACGTCATTGATCGTAACATTTCACTCTCAAAATTATCTTTTTATGGAATTCGTGGTGTTGCTCTAGATTATTTATGTTCGTACCTTAAACAACGATCTCAGACAGTAGAAATACCTTACTGGAATAATGGAACATTATGTACACATCTTTCCGATCCTTTGTCAATTCCATGTAGAGTCCCGCAGGGATCGATTTTAGGTAAATAAATAAATAAATAAATAAATAAATAAATAAATAAATAAATAAATAAATAAATAAATAAATAAATAAATAAATAAATAAATAAATAAATAAATAAATAAATAAATAAATAAATAAATAAATAAATAAATAAATAAATAAATAAATAAATAAATAAATAAATAAATAAATAAATAAATAAATAAATAAATAAATAAATAAATAAATAAATAAATAAATAAATAAACAAATAAATAATACGGCGCTCATATCACTGAGTTATAATTGAAGGTTAATCGTTTGGCCCAGAACGTCAAGGCACTTATACATAATCTTAATCTGATAATTTGCAAGAAGGCTGTTCATTATACGTTTAATCACGGTCAGGTAGTTCCATGCGTTACGAGATAAGCGAAGCACGGAAGGAAGGGCACTTTATACAAAGGTTTTAGGCCACGCACAAATAAACCTGCTCGAGGAATCTACACCCGCTAGAACGTGCAGACACCATACAATTGTGTGATAGTATCGCGTGAAGCCAGTGCTGCGTAAAGGGTTCAAACCACGGGCTTCGTATCGTTCAAATTCTTTTAAATTTCTTACAAGAATATAATAAAATACACTTATAAATGTGGCGTGGGCTTTATTTCCACGGTCAACTCTTAAATTTTTGAAAATTTTAAAAGTTTGAATTTTTTCGGGGTCTTCCTACAACTACAAAATTAAAGATAGATTATTATTTCAATTGAAATTTGTGGTCCATAATTTGTTTTTTCATTAAATGCAATAAGATTATATAAACGTTATATTGCTTCTGTTGTTTTTTTCAAAAATTACAAAAATTTATTTTTTTTTACTTATCTCCTACGTCGTTAATATTTACATCAGCAGCAATTTGTTCATAATATTATACTGATTAGTAAACGCTTATACGCCATTTTCTCAAATACGGTCCCCAATGTTTCTTCAAACTTTTTGAAAGAATAATGCTAATTTCACTCTTTAATGTGACGAAAAGTTCATTTCGTTTTTTTTTCTTTTTTTCTTTTCTTTTTTTTTTTTTTTGCAAAAATTACACATATGTAATTTATTTAAAATATCTCTCATGTCGGTAATATGCACATTTACAGCAATGTATAAACACTATTGCATTTGTGAGTTAAAGTGCTTCAAATGACTTAAAATGAAGTTTTCTAAAACTCAAAACTTTTATGTGGAAAAGTGGTTTTCTTAAAAATTCCAAATTTTCAAAGAAAATTGCCATTTAGGACACGGTTTACAGTTCTTTAATATTCTTGAAATAATATTTCCGTTCTGTTATTAGGAAACTGAAAAATGAAGAAAATTACAAAAAACTGTACTTTGGGCGGCGATAGATGGTAGGTGGTACGTGATAGATACTTCGCACGTGGTCGTATCGCGAAACTACATTTTGACACTTGGCTTTATAAAATATTGGTTAAAATGAATTTGACCGTGATTTAACGCAGAATGTACTTAAAACTACGTTTTAACTACTTTACTACGTTACTACTAATTTACGTTTTCGGTGTGTTTTGTGATGTCGCCCTGACTAGACGGGCCTTGTGCCGTGTGCTGCAGGGGCGGCTGCTGTGGTGGCGCCGGCCGCGGCCGCGCGCGCCCGCCCCCGCCGCCGCGCCCGCCGCAGCGGCGCCCTCGCCGCCGCCGTCGGCGCCGCCGCCGCGCCCCCCGCAGAGCCTCCGCCGCGCGCCCGCGCTGCCTCACGCCGACGACGACTGGCCCGACGACTGGCTCGTGGTGGACCCCGGGCAGCCCATCTACTACACGGTGAGCACCCTGGCATGCGTCACATATTTTGGTGGTGTTTGGTTGGCTCGTTCCATAATCTTTCACCCTTCACGGCTTCCCTAAACCTCCTAGCGAGTTTTCCAAAATTCCACTCCGTTTTCCTTATCAAATTTCACTTCTATCATGATGAGACTATAAATTAATTCTATTTTTAATGCTGATCCACCCTATAGGTCCCTCTTGGCCAGGGGTATCCAGCTTGCAAGGCCTCAAGGGCCACAACTAAAACCTTTAATATGGTTGTGGGCCATATTTTCAATACTTGGGCGATCCACACCCGAATTCTTCATATGTTTATTTCGGCAATTTGCTCGGATACTCAAAAAACCATTGGCAACATGTATCGGCAGCCAAAATTTACATCGTGGTATCAGAAGGGCATGTAAACTCAATGAAAAAAATATGAGGGCATATTTCGACATGTCACACGGCGGCATTCCCTTGTTAGACGTACTTTTGACGTTTGAAACTTCCATTTATGCAGCTCTGCTCTGTCATCATATAGTATATCCACAGTTTATTTGCGTAGGCATTACCTGGATATATCTTCAGGTCTGTCCAATTCTCGAAACCTTTGAAAATTCTCTAGGATTTAGTGACTTTTAGGGAAATCTAATTGTTTTCGGAAGCTACAATTTCTCATAATGAACCACATGTAACATAAAATATTACTATATGAAAGTGAAGGAGTAGTATGACCTGACAGATTTAGCCGTAATTTCTATTATCGGCCGTTTACACAAGAACATGTCTGAACCGCTTAGAAAAACTCGACAAAAACGCAGCGTAGACACTAACGCGTTATTTTAGCGTCGAGAATAGAATAATAAACTTACATAAAATGTTAATGTTTGAGATACTCTTCAGTTGAAAATGGGTTTTGACACATATCTCCCTCTCCAACACACAAGCAAAATGACAATCCCGAAGGCAAATTCTGAAACTATTCATCGCTCTAAAAATACCTTCCTTGGCTACTAGTCTGTATCGTAACAGCAAGCCTGCGCCCGGTCTTACTGTGACCAGTATTATCCCAAGGGCAGTATCATCTTCATGGTTCAAAAAGAAATCCGCAAACTTAGTAATTCCGGGAGTAAATTCTAGTACTTTTTACTGTATTAGTGAGTTGTGAAAGCTTGAAACATGGAGAGAATTTTTTTAATTCCCAGTCTTTGGCAGAAACTATTAACCCGCGACAGCGGCTCAATTATTGATTTTTTTAATTTAGCACATTCTCCACTGTCACTATAGACTTTGACTTCCTCATTAGTGACATGGGTCCAACACAAGCATGGTCTCGCAGATGTACACATCCGCTAACTTCGTCGTTCCCTGACTAAGCGGATTTGGGATTTTATGAGTACTCTTCCTCCTGCCTCAAGAGTAACATGGCACTGAGGATTTTCACTTTTCTAATCTCTAGCGCATCTGGTCGGGTTTGAACACACAAACTGGAATCCAATGACCTCATCTCCACACGAGCGAGACATTCTGCATCGGGAGGCTAATCTGGGCGATGCATTTGCGCGGCCTGTATTTTCCTACCGATGCGCTCGACAAATGCAGCGAAAATGTGTTAGAATGGTGTGCGAATTTCCGTGTCTGTGTGTGCAGTGGCTGATCGTGGTGAGCACGACGGTGCTTTACAACCTGGTGTTCGTCATCGGCCGAGCAGTCTTCTGGGAGCTGCAGAACGCGGCGCCTGAGATGTGGTGGGTGCTAGACTACACCTGCGATGCCATCTACCTTATCGACACCATCATGCACATGCACGAAGGTCAGTAAAACCATGCAAGCACTGTCTTTCTTCAGCTTTTGTTCTCCATGATTGTAGCTCTATGTGAATTTTAGGTCACGTGAACCCTCTGCATACTCGACTGAGTTGATAACGACATTTCGTTTACTGATATGTTGGCATCTCAGTGAGTCTGCACCTCGTGGACGACTTAATGTGAAGTCGTGTATTGTCGCAAGAAGTCTGACCCTAACTGGGTATAAAGAACGAGAACAGAGTAAATCTACTGTAATTACAGGCTAATCTGATGAATCAGTAACCGCATTCAATTGATTACGAACTTGTAAAAATAAGGGTATTTTACAAAAACACGCAAATTCTTTTTATAAATACAAAAGTATTAATTAATTATAAACTACGGAATATTCAATGTTATTCACTGAGCATCTGAATATAAAAATTGCTAATATTACTGGGGATCGCTACTTTAATTTGGGGCTTTTGTCCGCCTTAAGTCTCAAAGATTTGCTGCCATACAAGCAATTACATCATTGGTACTTATTTACTAGGAGGTTGCGTAAATTTCAGCCACATCCCCCCCCCCGCTTTCGCCGTGATTGGAACATTACCGGGAAAACATTCCTTAAGAATAACAGGTAATACTATTTTATTTGTTACTGGTGAACCTAGAAATGCTTCGCTATAGCAATGTGTTACACTTTACCCGCTACTAGCCATGGGCTCTTAATCAGGTTTTACGCTACAATCTGCAAACATATTAATAGATGAAATGTTATCTTGCGAGTATGGTTTGTTATAAGTCTTCAACATTGTTGTCTAGTATCATATTGTTAACAACGTTCTCCCTCAAGGTTGGGCGTGCATTCACTCACTGCCTTGGAGAAATTTTAATTACCTGTCCGCGATAACATTCATGTAATAATTTCGACCGGTATTTCACAATCACAGGGGCAGAGTATGCAGTAAAGACGCGCTTACTATTTCAGGGTGTGGCAGAGATTCTGTTCAGAAGCGCTTCAGTCAGCATAAACGTATATCATCATCAATGCCCGTCTATGTGCGACAGACATACGCACATTCCCGTTGTATTATGTCTATATTCTTCACGCAAATGCAAGCGATAGGTCTACAAAGTTTTATCGCATTCGGATGAACGGTACAGTAGGACATAAAATATGATCATCCAAAGAACATTGATTTTTATATATTATATTTATTTATTAGGTATAAGTAGCACCCCTAATCCTGTTGGAAGCAATTGTGCAATGAAAGCGAACCGGACCTGGCTCCGACAGAGGCGGGGGGCGCGGAGCCGCCCTGCGTGGAGCTCTGTCCCTCGCCCGTCGCGTCGCTTCATTCGCAGCCGCAGCTGTCGATGCGCTGCCCGTGACACGCGCCGCCCCCGCCACCGCGAGCGACCGCAAAGGGCACGCAATGCGATGAAGGGCGGGCCAGGGCGGCCAGTGGCAGGAGCGAGGACAGGCGCGGCGCCCTACCTCCTCCCGCACCCATATTTCGTGTCGGGTGTGGCAGGATACGAGAGCGGTCCCAGGGGCGGAAGCAGGGCAGGGAGCGGGTGGAGGAATGGAGAGCTAACAGCGGCGAGGACAGGAGAAAGGGGACGGGAGAAGTGGTCGAAAATAGAGGGTGGATGTAGAGATAGGAGAGTGGAAGGGGATTTGGGCGCGAACGGGGACCAGAAGCGGGGGCAGAGAGCGGGGACCAAGAGCTGGGGCCGGGGGGTAGGGCTGAGAACGGGGCTGGGGTATGGTGGTAGAGGACGGGGGCCGGGAGAAGAGGCCGGGTGCAGGGACGGGGAGTGAGGCTAGTGGTGGCGGGGCGATAGACGACGAGGAGCTGCGGGGCGGGCGCTGGCAGGAATGGCGGCAGCGGACCGTGTGGAACATTGCGGCTGGGAGGGAATGGAGGGGATGGACAAGGGGGTGGGTCCGCGGCTGGCCTCAGCCCTGGGCCGCCCCGCGCGTTCGCACGATGTGGCGCCTGTTTTGTTGGGCTTCAAACGCTCGGCCGCAACCGCGCTGGAATCCTCGGGACGAGCGGCGGTTGCGCCGATTCCCACAATGGCCCTCGCGATCGGGGGTTTCGCCGTGGATAGTGCGAACGAACGAGTAAACAAATACACAGGGTTAATGGCAATGTTTGATCATTTTAATGGAACTGTTTATTACGATTAAGAATGTTCAATACAATTTTAAAAAAATATTGTCTTACGCTAACTCAATACCCTCATACACATTGAGATTGGACTAATCCCTTTAAGATATATTGTCTCACATTATTTCATTCAGTACTTAATGCGATTATTTCCATAAAAAAGTGTTTTCGAAGACGGGAAGGATGTTAATGAAGGACACATTCTAAAGCCTGTATGTCTCTTGGTCTTATGTCAGGTGCATGCAAAATCAGGGAGAATCTAGTACAAAGATATTGTATTAGAATATCAGTCAAAAGTGGAACAAGATTTGTTGTTTCGTTCAAGAAATCTTGGAATGGATTACTCGCGAGAGACTAAACTAACTTTTCTCTTTGACTGAAGATATCTTTATTTATTCGTATGGGCTATTTTGGGGAACAACTTCATTGGCAGTAGTTGCGCCCAGTAATGTCGGCCCATGTATCCTTTGAAACATACCTCTGGTGCGGGTATAAGGACTTTTTTGATCATGCGCGCCCCGGGTGTGTTACCTTAAACGTCTGGGTGTGATTCTCACTTTTCGCCAGCTGTCGGTCCCAGTGCACTAGATCCGAGTTGTCTGGTTGGGAGAACGTGAGATCTAGTTAGAACGGAAAATTGCCCGGGAATTTAATTTCCCCGGGCACCTGCCAGGATTCTTTACATGCCGCAAGCATGACATGGCCACTGTGGAATTCTCCGCCCTTCAAACATTACGCACCTCAGCCAGGTTCGAACCCACGTACTGGGGGCTCACAGGCCAGTAAGCTAATCTATTGTCTATTGAGGCGTGCTTCATTGAAGAATTTGACTGGGAAGGAAAAGTCGACGTTGTAATAATACATTTTGTGAAATCTTTCGATGTTTATTCTCACAATCTATTGACTGAAAACTGACCAGTTCTGACATTGATATAGGAGTTGTTACATGAATTCATGAATATCTCTAAGGTCGAAAACTAGTTTTATGAATACATAAACGTTTTTCATAAACTGCGTGTATCACTTCGGATGTCTCCTAAGGTAGATGGGAGGTGTTTCCTATGGTGATGTCCCTCACGACTTTCCTGCCATCTTTACTGATTTGACGGAGAATATTACATCAGGTCTTCTAATATTTATATTTGATTACTCTATACCGTGTAATTTAATACAACAAGGATGTTGAACATTTGTAAAAAGATTAAAAAGAAGTAAAAAAGGGGAAATCTCAAATAAAAAGGAAATTCATAATTTTTCTGCATTAATGCTCTAAAACGCAATCACTACTCGTAATTGTTTTTTTAATAATGTTTTGACGTGGTTCCATAGACATAATGCTGTAAGTATTTACGAGTTCTCGTATATACGTGTACGTGGCATTCATGATACGCAACTCAGAATTTGTTAAAGAAAAATCACTCTTTTCAGTCCCTCAGGTTTGAAATGAGTGAACTAGTTGAGACTTTACGTAGAACGTTGAAGAAAACGAACAATTTGTATGCAAAAATCCTTCCCCACTTTGAAGAAAAAGTCCATTAAACTTTACTTTAAAACAGTGTTCCAATGACGTTAGTAATTATAGAAAAAGGGATAATTGTAGAGTAACGAATACATCAAATATGCGAAGACTTGTCAAAACGTAGCCCTATCAATTTGAAGGCGTCCATACGCTTCCCAGTATGTCTGTGAAGTTGACGCCATCACCATAATAAACACTAGTAGATATATCTTAAATAATTTGTAAAATTGCTTTTTACAACTGAACCATCAGAATGTTCGCCTGTTACTGGCCAGTCAGACTACCCGTCAAAGCAGACTGTCTGCCTTGAAAATATTCGGAGCTAACGCGGAATTAGTTGCGACCAGTCTAACTGACCATTTGAGTGCAAATGGGTAAATTTTCAAGTGTGCGCTACTTTTAAACTCGCCCTACAGTATTACTCATTATACAGTGTGTTACTTGTATGTAATAGTAAAAGAATAACGATACACACAACAGAACAATGTTACAAAACTACTGGTGCTAAAACAGCACTTGTTTTATCGGCCATATTTCATGCAAAATTACGCGCAAAGTACTCAAATTTTCGAATAATTGTACATTACCTCTTTTCATAATCTATCTTTAAGGAGCAACTTTTATTAAAGGAAAAAATCTCTATCTTCATGATTGTAGTTGTAGGAAAAAACCGGGAAAAGTTTGAAATTGTATAATTATCGAAAAATCAGAGTTTTCCATGAACACGAGACCGGCACCATTATCTTAAACGTCCTTTACACTGTTAAACAACAAAATTTATCAAAAAACGATGGAGGCATTTTTTTTAAAATTTTGAAAATGTTCTAGGAACTTTATGGACAGTAACCCTCAAAATTAAAATATCGGTTTCAAATCCAAGGATCCGCGAAATCAGCCAGATTTATTGTGTAATATCAATTTTGGAGAAAATGCTGAACGTGCTAGCCGACAGCATTGTTCTGACGGACACAAGACGGTACCAAGACGAACACAAGACAGACACAAGAAGGGCACACGTCGAACTCACACGGACACTGGCAGAAAAAATTAACTAAAGTACATTACATTTATCTAACGTACAAATTTTAAAACAAATTGATATACGTTATTATAATACAATTCAATAAATTTCCAAACCTAAATTATGGCCTTTTATTAGACTACTGGTTTTAAAACGTATGATATTAGACTGTCAGAAATAAAACTGAACAAAGAAATTTAGTTTAAAATCTAAAGTCAGTGAAAGGATAGTGGATATTGTTTTTAAATTTCGGAATTGAATTAATCCACTTTTCGTTTCCAGGGCCATGAAATTAGATTTTTCTGACGAAAATTCGCTGTTTTTGGGCGCGGAATTACCTAACTTTCTCTCAACTCCGAAGCCAGAAAGTAAAAGAATTTTTTCTGCAACGAAAATGTGTCAACACAAGGTAAAGATCCATCAACAACATTGAAACATCTGTAGCTTAATTATTTTTTGAAAGAAACGAAAATTCTGGCGAAAATACTAGTAACTGACAGGTTACAGTGGAACTAGGAGGGATTCAGAAGTTTTTACCGAGGAAATGGTGCCATTGGGGAGTCAGATCTATTAAAATTGAAGTACTTGAACTTAAATTGTTTTTTAACAGCGAATATTCTTGGTGGAAAATATGAAGTCAAACGAGGTCCAAACGAATCATGATGGTTTAAATAGTATTTTTTCTGTGTTAGTGGTGGTGCACTATTACGGACAGCTGCCTAGTGACGGATGCTTTAATCGTTAGTTTTCTGTGGTTTCTGCGATCAATACCAGGCAAATTTCAAGCAATACCCTAACAAACGAACCACGGACCGCGTTCAGTCTTTCCTTCCTTTTCCTGTCTCCCCTTCCGTACACTTACGTGCACTACACTAACATCATTACCACACACGTCGGGAGCTTAGAGCTTCTCCTCGCGGGCTCAGAAATCCCCTGGGGAGATACCAGGAGAGGGAAAATCGCCCGAAAGCCAACGTGTCGGTCGGAGCCGGATCTCACCACCAGGTGGGGGCAGAAGCACCGCCCCAGGCACAATAAAAGCTGTCACCGTGTGTCAACATTCCCAACCTACCTCAATCATCGTAATGAGATTTAACTAGCTCACCCAGTGTTTCAGCAAATAATGGAGCGCCACAAAATGAGAATGTTCTGCCCACGACAATAATCGGAAAGGCGCTTGTAAACGGGTTTCCTTTAAACGTAATAATAGAGATCCGCCTGTACGTCCGCGTCGACCGCTTGTCGACGCCGCCCTCCCCCTTCCCCCACTCGCGCACCCGCTCCCTTCTGCACATACCCAACAACACCGCCCCCGCTCCTCATCCCGCCGGTCCTCACCCTCACGACCCTACCCTCATTCCCATCAGCTCAGCCTCAACACTACCATCGCCTCCCTCATCGCCCGCGTCTCCTCACAATCCTACCGCCTCTCTCCCACACAGCCCCTTACACCCCGTAGCCAGCCCACTCGCACCGGCACAGCCCCCAAATCTCCTCCTCCATCCCCCGCGTCCCATCAACATCCCTCATGTACCCCATTCATTAGAGCCACTCCAACCGCCCCCGTCCCCACCACATACCCTCTCTTCGAGCCCGCCACCACCCACCCCCACAGTGACCGCCCCACAATCACTGTCACTCTGCAGCCCCAGAAAATACAGTAGCTGCTATCACTCTCCTCGCTCACGGCGCAGATCATACCGGCATAGTCCCAATCCTAGTTCTCGCCGCCCTCGCCCTCGCCCTCTCAACAATCCACCTCCCTTAGGATCATACATGGGCGCCAGCCCTAACGAGCCCGCTCCTACATGCAGTCCCAACATGTCTACCCTAACAACCAACTTCGGCTCTCAGTTCCCTCGCCTTCCCTCCGCTTCGTTTTCATCACGTCTCCCTTCCTCACCACCCCCACATCTTCCGCTACCACCGCCGGCATTGCCACCCGCACAGTCTTCGCTTCCAACCGCCACCGTCATAATTTCTGCTACCACTGCCACCACCGTAGTCTCCGCTACCTCCGTCACCGCTAGCGCCACGCTCACAGTCCACGCTTCCAGCTGGCGCCCAGAGGATCCTAAGCGGCGGCGCCCGCGCCCCGACCGCAAACAGCGGCGCAGCGCATAAACGTCGCGTCGGGTCGGCGGTTCTTTACGCGCGACGGGCGAGCGGGCGCGCGGGCGGCCTCGGCGAAGGCGGCTCCGGTTTCACAGCGCTGCGGCCACGCCGCTATGTACCCTCGGCGTTACGGCGGCCGCGCCGGCGGACCCGCCCCTCGCAAACACGCCGCCCCGCTCCGCCCCGCCCCGCCACGCCACGCCTACGACCCCGTGCGCCGCGGCCCAGACCTACGCCGCGTTTCTATTCTGCCCCACTAACGACTTCAGAACTCCCTCATTGCCACTCGCCGGTCCTGCGCTTTCGGCACTGTTGTGTGTCCAGAGACGGTATAGCTGTTTCGGTTTTCAGTCAAACAAGCAGACAACGTTGTAAATATTCCAAGCAAAATGTAATATAGTAGTAGCTACTGAATTTAATTGAAATACTGAGTCCACTGTTTAAATGTGAGATATGTGTTGACAATTTCAGGATTTTTTGCTAACTTCAGGGTTTCCCAACAGCTACAGATTATTCCCAATAGGCTAATTTCTAAATGGTGGGTGAGATCGAAATGCAGTTTCCATTTTATAATCGTCAGAAAGTGTTCATGATTTATATTATATTTTTATTAAATATTAATAAAATTCAATCTCAATGACAGAAATAATTTATTGTACATTATGACTAAATTCAAATATACTGATTTCATATTATGGCAATTTTCACAAATACACGACTTTTAATTTAAAACGGTCCCTTGACCTCTTTGTAATATTACTTCAAGATATCTCTAAAATCCAATGGGCGACTACTGTATTTCGATATCGGGAGAGGTTTGGTTAAAAGTTACCAGAGGTTAAATAAATGTATACAGCTGTCCAAACTTTCACGCACCAAATTGAAACTGCAAGTTGTGATGACCACAAACCACTACGTCACGAAATATTTTAAAATTCCACCCGCCAGACTAAAGTTCACACAATTTTTACAATTGCTCATGTGCAGGGCTTCGACGGAAACTCGTGTGAGTACAATTTGGAGCCATTTGCCATGCAATACTGCGCTTGAACATTTTAAACCGTTCTAAAATTACAGGCATGATACCGTTTGCGCGGTGAATGAATGTTTGTCTTTTCCTTGCTGCCGTCTACACTAGTAGCAATCGCGGCTCCTGGCAATGATCGCTCTACCGATAAACCTCTCGACTACCGATCTCTCGAATGCCCATCTCTCGAATACTGATCTCTTGAGAAACTGGAGCCCGCCTGGGTGCTCACCCCTCGCCGGCGGATTGCGGAAACGAATAGCAAGCTCATGCGAATAAGGTGAAAACAACCCAGAATTCGTATAGCGTATGACACTCATTAATATCGCACACAAACCTTTACTGAAATACTGGAAGATGTTAGAAGAATCCCCCGCGCACCTGGCTACATCAGGGGTGCATAGATCGTAATATCCCTCTGCTGACGTCTCAATATGTCGCCGATCACATTAGCGGCAGTCGCATATACAGGCGCGACATACAAAAGTGCATCTGCCGGTTGTATTCAGATAATCCTTGACGGCGTGGGTAGTAAGGTGTCAGAGTCAACATTAGCTTGGTAATATGCTGCGGTTACTCACCTCCGAACGTCGATGTGTAGAAATCTATGGCGTATTGAGTGCTCCCAATTCGGGTAGGTCTGGGTGTATTTCTGAGCTTCAGAACTGAAGCTGTTTCAGCATTCTACAAATATATGATTCATTTTGCAGTTACGGAATACTCGTCCATTTTGCTGGGTGAAAATTGCACCGCTAACTACTTTAAAATTGTCCAATGCTTTGCAGTGACAAATGTTCAGTAATCCCAGCGACTAGAGCGCATCACACAGCTCGCGCACCGACGTGACATAGCAGCAATTAACGTGAATCACACTGACAAATACATTGTTTTGCGCGGACACTAGAAAGTGGTAAATTATATGTAGTATACAATTCTTTGAAGAAATATTTTCTGCATTATGTTTACGCGTTTGCACCAACATTTGTGGAATATTAGTATAATATAGTTATTGTTATTATACTCTATCTATACACTGAATAATATTTCTCCCAAAAGATGCAGAGATAATGACATTAAGTAACTCGAAAATCCTAATGCTCAAACACGACATTCTTGTAATATTTATGAATTGGCAGACAGAAAAGGGCAGGTCCGGAGAGAGATTAAGAGTCCGTGAGTGATTCGTGTTTCTGTGAGCATCAAGTACTTTGGCTATTAGTCCCGTTAGTGTAGTGTAATGTATGCCGGGAGGAGGAGGTGTTCCTCACCTCTCAGCATTAGACCCTACGCAAACCTACTCGGCGACTTGCGGAATTTCCCCTATCCATGTATCTCTCTCAGCGGGATACACTCAGCCGGGATAAGCTCTATGCGCGCAACTAGTCTTCCGATTTGTGAGGTAATGTAGTGCGTATAAGAGGTTAAGGGGAGAATAGGGGGCAAGGATTAGAAAGGGTAGATCGTGAGCGGATAGTCGGACATTTTTCACAGTTCTCAGTTTTCACAGTTTGCCTGAGATTGATCAGATCAACTTGGAAAAACTACCTATCAGAGCAACCGGCTGCTAGAATTGTTTTTCCATTTACCGGTGAATTCCATCTAGATACCCAGCGGCAACGGGTGATGTTACTAAGCCATCCACGTCCGTATTAAATGTAAAGATAAGACAGAGAGACGGATAGGGGAGAAAATGAATATTCCGCAGTTTAGCTGATTACCAAATCAGAAGCTGCGTTGGCCCTTTTCACTTCTCCTCGCGGTGTTGTCACTTCTCTATATTTTCTCTTTCCATCTTTCTTTCTTTATCTTTCTCTCTCCCTCTGTGTGGGAGTCTTCCCTGAGCCTCCATTTTAATTCCATCTGCGACCTCGGCGCCACCCCAAGGCCACGCCCGGTGGCCCGGAGCGCCCTCTACGCAAACACCGCCCCCCCCCCCCCCCGACGCGCGGCCGCAAGGGACGACAGCACACACAGGCCGCTGCCCTCCAACCAGCATTTCCATGCGGCCTTCGCCAAGCGGTCAGCACCTACATCCGGGACAAATCTACTTTGCCGATGCATTCCAACCTCCACATTGAAAAATACTTGATGTGTCTCTATTCTGCATTAACTCTTAATGATGATGCCTACTTACACAGTATTCGGTCATGAAAGTTCTACTTTTTTCAACATCAGCCTCAAAACGTATGGAAAGTACTTTCTGTACTAGTGCTAAAAGTACAACAATTAGAAACCAAAATACTTGTTTACCCCTAAATGAAAAAAACAGTATGTTCTTGAAGGTGTTAATTAAATTTATAATTCATACGAGAAAATTGTCAAAAATTGAGGACTCCAATAAAAGATTGCACATCACACGGAAAAGTTGCCTTTTCATGACACGACGATTCCTAGGCTTGACCTATAGACCTTATTGGGGAACTCTCTCGTCATCACCTCTTAAATGTGATCATCTCTAATTGTAATCAATGGAAATTTCATTGCTGATTGAATAAAAGTGCAGCTTCTTACATTTATTGTATCAAACGGGACAGAATCAGCTCACTTCCGTGAGAATATGACGAACGACAACACTGCCCTGCGCCTGTGCAAGCGAAATTTCATCTTATTTATGACCTGAAACTTGAAAAGGCCTTTAAAATAAGTATCAAGGAACACTAACATTATTTATACTTTGGACGTAATGACTCTCGCTATGTGTAGCCACCAACACGACGAAAAACCGGCCTTTGAACTACGCGATTAACACAAAACATCCTGTCCAACATCTTTTATGCCAACTTCCTTGCCGAACACTTAACTTGACATATTGACTCTTTGAAGCGCGAATGGAAGCTACGTGAAAAGTGAAAGTGAAAGTGCTGCCAACGCCGTTATTATGTATCACTAGACTTGTCAAATGCACAAATTTCATTGGAAGTACGCAAATAGAATGTCCGTCTTACCACCACTTACTTTTCAAATGTTATTCGCTGTCAATCACCACATCTCGAAGTGGGAGACGATGCCCTTTTGCGTTTCTAAAAGCTTGAAATATGTGGATTTCTGCAGCAAAACGATTAACACACAGAGCGTAGGCTATACCAACTTATACTAAGATTTCCATAGAAAAAAATTAAAGCTTCAAGTGTTTGTTTAGTGGTTAATTGAAAAGATAATAATCTTTAACTCTCACAAAATATTAGTATATCTACCTTATAATAGTTGTCATAGTTAGAGTGATAGGAATAATTAAAATAATATTTTTTACTATCAAAAAAGTACGACAATGTAAATGTGCGACAAAATACAAAGAATGTACTGTGATGATATTATTTACTGTTTGATATGTTCCAACTTTTCTTTCCATTATCTAGTGACTTCACCCACCGCTTACCCTGCAAGGTGAAACATAAGAAGGTTGCGCTGATATCTGAAAGGGAAATTATTCTTCCCAGCAGAGCATTGTTTATTTTAGTCTCAGAGCTGAAAAGAGGTAACGTGAAAATGTAGAAGGCTGCATCGAAATCAGAAAAGGGAAGTTATTCTTAACTGCAGGGAATCATGTATTTTAATATTACTCTCCAAACTGAAATTTGCCAAACTTTGGAGAATGGCGTATAAAACATTTTTTCTCACTTCCTTTGTGAAATTGCTACTATAATCAATAAATGTGTCTCTTTTACTTTCAGTATTTATTTTTGTTGTTTAATACAATAATTTATTCCAATGTTACAATACCATTCTCAAATATTATGATATAAAGATTGATGCAATGTGAAATTATGGAATTTAGAAGGAATTATATGCAAAGCTTAAATAAAGCTTACTTTGTTTAAATAATATTTCTTGAAACACTTATTTTGTAGATCTTTGTCAGTCCACAGTCATATCCCTCGGTATATCACTAAAATCATCGAGAATAGGTTGCAACAACCTACCTAGTCATTTTGATTTTGTCAGTATGTCTTTCAAATGACTGTTAAGGTGCATAACAGGAGGAAATGATGTGGAGATAAAATATGTTCTCGACACACCGAAGTAGTGTTACGATGACACTTCCTGAAAATCAGATAATTATCTCAATAGTCATTTGCAGTAAAATCATTTTGGGAGTGTTTTCCAATTGACTGGCTATTCTGCTTGTTGACGCTGCGAAAATAGCTGAACGAGGCTGGGAGAGCAGAGCAGAGCATTGTTGTTGAAAAATGAAAATAACAGTGGAACATCGCCTCTTCTGTCGCAGTAGTTCTCTCGTTAGACAAGAATGTTCTGGAAAATAAATGACACACAATTTAAAGATATTGTTACTTGGCGAAAGAAACAAGGATTATAGAAGCTGTCACTGCTACCTCTGCCCAAACTAAAACGGCGCTTTCCTTACGAATTTCGTGGCCTTCAACTACGTATTTCAATTACATGTAGTGCCTGGCACATCCTGGTCGAATCCTGAAGACGCTCCAGCTCCAACACGCCTTTACACAGCCTTCCGCAGTGACCTTGTCGTAACGAGGCGACAACAAGCCGTCTGCGATAAAATTCGCAGTATTTGTCCCCGCCAAGTACATGCGGCCGTGCTGCAAAGGTCCTTCCCAGGAGCTGGTGCGATCTTTCGGTGACGCTCCGCACTAATAGGACAGTTGACATCGAAGTCAAGGAACTTGCAAAAAGAAATGAATGTTTTCGACACCAAAGAAGAAGAAATTCGCGCGGGTTTTGGGAGAAAATTAAGACTATCTCGAAGGCGCCACGTTTAAAATGTATGGTCTTTTCCTTTGAAAAGCCTTCAAAGAACATCAAACGCCCTGTTAACGAAGCCAAGGCGCCAAATTCGAAGTAATTTGGCCGGCAATGTGTCAACATTATTCCCGCCCGCGAAAGGCATCGAACCCGGTTACGAGTCGTAGGACCAGGACGCTGTAGAACTGACTGTCACTTTCGACGAGCAGCGAATTATGCCATCCTGCTTCGAATGTACTTGAATAAGCTGCGAGTTGCAGGGTGTTAATATTTTCTAGCCTTGTGAGTATTCACACGGTCGGCCGAAATGGAATTTGAAAGCAATGTCTGGACGAGGGTGTCGAATGCGTTTTTGTGAAATGTTTGTTTTCGAAAGGCGAGATTAAAGAAACTGCGATATAAAAAGTCGGTGTTCCATGACCGAGTGCAATAAGTAATGAACGAATTGGGTACCGGGCGGTGCCTTGGTAATTTGATAGAGAAAGAAAAACAGCAACAAAATTAAACAATACAAAACAAGACAAGACAAAAGGACTAAGACTGAGCGAAACAAAACACGGTTTTTCGTGCGAACGAATGTCACGAATACCATCTTCCCGAGTGCTGTTCCAAATTGACGGTGCCAATTCAAAGACAAATAAGAGAATGTAAAAAACAAAAACAACAAAAAAAAACAACAACGAGTTAATATATAATTATTGTAGCTCGTATTACTGAGTGGATTCACGAGTCTGAAATTCAAAACAAAACAAATATCGTTTGGCGCTGTGAACTCCCCAAACGCACAAGAGCAAAAAAAAAATTATTAAGATTAAGATTAAGAGTAGGTAAACCAAATGTATTGGTCGATGCTTCAATGCACCGTAAAAACGAAAATAAAGATATAAAAACGGTTCGATTTCTGGGCGATGTGTGTCGACAATACGAATGAATAATCAAAGAGGAAGGATGAACTCTCTACCTCGTGCTGTGATCGATGCAATTTTGTATTTGTGCGTTTTATTACAGTGCAACTTCTGTCGTCACCACTCTTGCACACAGACCAGGACGCCTAGAGCATGTTATTTTCAAAGGTTTCACAATTCAGACGTTTTCTTGGCTGGATATTTAAAGAATCCTACCAGCAGATAACGATAGACCTAATTTTTATTAAAATGATTGGGCGTGTCATTTTAATTCCGAAAAGTGAAGAGTCGTAGACGCCCTGTGTGGGTGAGTGGTGAGCTCCAAGTTGGCACTGCAAACAGTGTTTTAGCTAATCCTGTTTTAATCACATGAATTAACAAGAAAAAAAATGACAACTAGAATCGGGGGTGGCTCGGGTAGTTTCAGGTCCCCGGGAGCGCCAAGGCCCGTGGCAATATCTTAAAATCGATATTGTCCCCTGAGGGAAATGCTAGCAATGTCATTACAGCTCCTTTGGTAAGAGACATAGTTTCTGTACCGGCCTCGTAGTCGTGCCCGAAGCTGTTTTGACCTGAACCGTTCTAACATTTCCTGCGGAGTCAGGAAAGGTCTGAATAATTACTCCAATTTTCCATAAGGGTGGCGGAGAATCTTCAATTAGAATGACTAGATCACCTTTTTCCAAATTCGGAGAGGCAGATTTCCATTTTGTGCGAGCTTGTAGTGAGGTAAGATAGTTTCTAGTCCAGAATTTCCAAATGCTGTTTAATTGCTTTTTGACAGTGTGATAACGTCGAGGTGTCGATAACTCCTGCTTTGATTCTTGATCGAAAGCCAGTGAGTTGAGTGAGTGTCCATATATTAAATGATTTGGAGTTATTATAAAGGCTTCGGTGTCCTTTTCAGAGTGAACCATTAAAGGCCGTGAGTTTAATATGTGTTCTATCTGTGCCAGCAAGGTGCGTAATTCAGAGAGTGAAATACAGTTTTGCCCAAGAGAGCGTTTTAGGTGGTGTTTTAAAGAGCCTACAGCTGCTTCTGCCAGGCCATTACGAAAGGGAGAGCGTGGTGGGCAGAACCGCCATTCTACTCCATGTACAGCGAGGAAATTTTTGAGAATTGAGTATTCCTGCTGCGTGGTAAATATCTTTGATAGCTCAACCAACTGGTTTTTTGCTTTCACAAAGGTTTTAGCATTATCGCTATAAATAATCCTGGGGAAGCCTCTGCGAGACCCGAATCTTTTCAGTGCCGCTATAAATTCATTTGTAGTCAGGTTCTCCACTATGTCTAAGTGGATGGCTTTAGTGGCATGGCAAATGAATACCACGACCCAAGATTTACACCGTGCCCTGCACCTACCAATGACCGGCTTTGTTAGAAATGGTCCGCAGTAATCGACTGATGTAAATTCCCATGGTTTTGATTGTGTGGTTCGTGAAGCAGGAAGCCCACTCATCACTTGTGAGGCTGGCCTGGCCCGCCATCTAATACAAGGCAAGCAATAATGTATAACGCTATTTACTATTCTTCGAATTGAAGGAATCCAAAATCTTTGTCTAATTATTGACACCGTCAACTGACATCCTGCGTGCAAGTAAGTTAGGTGAATCATGTTAACGAGGGCTCTTGTAAAGGCATGGTCACGAGGAAGTATTATTTGGTGTTTTACCTCCTGGGACATCAAAGAATGTCCCAATCTACCACCTACTCTAATGATGCCATCCTTGTCCATAAAAGGATGAAGATTTAAAATTTTTGAGTTTTTCGCAATGTGGTTTTTATTGGATAGAGCAGCATATTCAGCAGAAAAGGATTCTTTCTGAACCGTATTTACGATCAATAGAAGGGCTTTACGTAGCTCCGTTGTAGAGAGAGGACCTGTTTGCCTAGGCAGTAACAAGGTCCTGCATCTACACTGATGGATAAATCGACAGCAATAAGCTGTTATTCGCAGCAACTTGTGATAAGAGTTGAACTTTCTAATAAGCTCCAATAAGATATGCTTCTCTTCCGCACGTGTGGTGGTAAGAAAGGTTTGTGAATGAAGTAGTAATTGTACGTTACCACTTTCAGCTACCTCAGGTACAGAGTTCCACTGAGAAAATGGCTGGATCATCCATTCTGGACCGTGAAACCATCTGTTGTTAGAAGCCAGAGCTCTGGCAGTGACCCCCCGCGATATGAGATCAGCTGGGTTATCCTTGGAAGAAATGTGTAACCAATCCTCCACCTGGGAACACTTTCTAATTGCAGCAATTCTGTTGGCAATGAAAGCATCCGATTTATTAGGACCATGTTGTATCCAATGCAGTACCACAGTGCTGTCTGTAAATAAATATACAGAGTTGATCTTACAAATTAAAGACACAGCATTGTAAATCTTCATCATGAATTTGGCTAGTAAAACTGCCCCACACAACTCGAGACGAGGAATAGTGGTGCCAGCTAAAGGTGCAAGCTTTGATTTTGATGCCATGAGGGCACTTGCCCTTGCTCCGTGTAGATTTTCACTGATCACATACACACAACAGCCATATGCTTTTAGGGAGGCATCCGCAAACCCTGTCAGAATTACACTGCTCGACCCACTGCATGTCACCTTTCTAGGAAATATCAGATTTGTTAATAATGGTACCTCTGTCAATAATGTTTCCCACTGAGTGACCAAATCTCGAGGTAGACAGGCATCCCAGTTCAGCTTATGCTCCCATAACAACTGCAAAAATATTTTAAATCTGATTGTCACAGGAGTGACTAGACCCAGAGGGTCGTATATCGACGCTATTACGTGTAGCACTTTCCTCTTAGTCCAACCGCCACAGTCACCCATAGGTTGG
This sequence comes from Gryllus longicercus, assembly GCA_038098605.1. Lineage (NCBI taxonomy): Eukaryota > Metazoa > Arthropoda > Insecta > Orthoptera > Gryllidae > Gryllus > Gryllus longicercus. Next base: position 5,490,417 of record JAZDUA010000027.1, on the reverse strand, counting down.
ATAATAACGTTGTGAGCTAGATGCAAGGTATCATTTCCTGAATGCCAAGCAAGACCTAATATTTTGGCTGCTTGGTCCGAACCCAATGCAACCAGATCTTCCCCAGGGGATTCTCCTAGCAAAGTATTTATCATAGAGTCATCATTGCTTCTAATTTTTCTTAATTTAAAATGTGCCTCTAAAAGCAGATCTGATATTTGTTTAAACAAATGAATTGCCTTAGGTGCAGATTCTGCACCATGCAATAAGTCATCTACATAGAAGGAATTGGTAATAGCAAGGGCTGCTTCTGGAAAGGAAGCTTCATTATCAATAGCAATCTGTTTTAAGCATCGTGTTGCTAAAAATGCAGAAGATGCAAGGCCATAAGTGACAGTCTTTAATTTATAAGATTTCAGAGGAGCTGAAGACTGCTCCCTCCAAAGAATTTTTTGATAATTAGTATGTTCTTCATTTAATCGAACCATGCGGTACATTTTTTCAATGTCAGCCGCAAAGGCACAATTGAAGATTCTAAATCTTAGAAGTATATCAATTAATTCAGGTTGCACGTTTGGGCCAGCCCAGAGGATATCGTTTAAACTGTGCCCAGAAGTGGTTTTCACCGAAGCGTGAAAAACAATTCTTAATTTGGTGGTAAGTGAATTAGGATTTTGCACACAGAAGTGTGGAATGTAATTACTTGCTACACCCCTTGCATCACTACATTCCTCGGCGTGCCCGAGAGCAATGTATTCTCTCATAAATTTTATATAATCTCCCTTGAGTTTTTTATCCTTTTGAAATCTATGTTCTAAAGACAGCATAAATTGCTTTGCCAGGTGGTATGATCTTCCTAATACCCCGGGGTCTGCTTTAAAAGGCAATGATACGGAGAACTGACCACTAGGTAGCCTTCGGGTTGTGGCTATAAAATGAGCTTCAGTGGGGTGAATTGAGTCCTCAGAATCTAAAGTGGGTAGAAATTCATTTTTATCAGTTTCGTTCCAGATTCTTTGCATATCAAATTCCTTATTACACGTCAGTGCATCCTGTTCTTCCAGGAGGAAGAAACACTTTGTTTTACTCTCTAGCGTGCATTCATTGATTTGAACTGTACCTGCTATTACTGAACCTAGCAGTGTATCCAAAATAGCAGGGATGTCATTAGGCAGTGAGATTTTAGCCTTGAAAACTTCAAAGAACACTGAAGAATTTAATAACATATCAATCTTGTTTGGCAAATGGAAGGTGTCATCTGCAAGCCTAAGTTGTTTTGGAATTTTTAACTTTGATAAGTCAATAGGGATCTGAGGCAATTTTGATGAAATAGACGGAACTATTAAACATTGTACCCCGGTTTGCCAATCATTAAAACGGGATTTAATGGTTACGTTTACTTTTCCATTTGATCCTGATTTCAAATAATTAACTGAATGTACCAAGTAGTTACATTTTGTTCTTTGAATATTTAGTAATTGTACAAGAGCTTCTGTTATAAAACAAATTTCACTGCCTGAGTCTAACAAAGCTCTGACTGGTATATGATTACCCGCTTTGTCAGTGACTAAAATTATAGCCGTTGGCAACAAGGCCCGGAATTTCTTTGTTTCACTAAAGGCCATATGAGAGAAGACTTTCTCAGCCTCTTCTGCTTCTGTGCTAACCACAGAGCATCCTCCTTCATCTGGGGAAGGTTGAGATTGTACATTAACAATATTTCCTACATCTGTCTTTGAGGTTATGTTTGAATTCATTGCCTGTTTCCTGGGGTTTGGGTCATGCAACAGAGAATGATGTTTCATATTACACATTCTGCACCTCTTTTTACTACAGGGGTGTTCTTTGACTGCTTTGAGCAAACAATTCATGCATAAGGAATGTTTACGACACACCTGTAATCTTTCTTGCACGGTCAACTGATGAAATTGCACGCATTTGAATAATGGGTGTTTTCCAGGACACAAGATGCACTGACTGGAATCGTATACACTTATGGCAAACGCTCTGGGATTAGGTGCTGCCTGGTGAGGTTTTCCAACTGAAACAGAATTTGATTGTGGTTTCTGAGAAATGTCTTCGTTAAATTCCAACGCATTTGCCCTATGGTTTAAGAAATCTACTAATTCTTGCAATCCTGGCATTCTCCTAGCCGAATCCTTGCTAAGGTACCATGATTCTCTAGTTTTAAAGTCTAGTTTAGAAAGTATTAAATGTTGCAAAATTATTTCACTCAAATCTACGTCGAGTGATATCGATTTCAGTCCACACCAATTTGTGGAAATTTGAGAAATGAACTGTTTAAGAGAAGAAGAACCACTTTTTGTTTGGGGCAAATTGAGCAAAGCTTTAATATGGGTGTCTATTATTTTGGTTTTGTTAGAGTATCTATCAACTAATAATTCCCAAGCCTTATAAAAGTTATCACCTGACACATTCAAAGCACTGACGAGCATAAAAGGTTCCCCTTTTAAATGAGAAAGCAGATGCATATATTTTTCAATAGGACTCAGTGAATGATTTTCCACTACTGCCGTTAAGAAGATATCATGGAATTGCATGAACTGATCATACATGCCTGAGAAAGTAGGCAATTTCACATGTGGTAAGCATCCCATAGGACTAGGCTTAACGACATGTGTTTTTTCTGATAATTTGGCCAATTCAGAACGACATTGGCTTTTAAATTGCATGTATCTGCTTTCCAAGTTCTCAAATGAGGGGGTTAAATCATTTAAAAATTCTTGATTAATAGCTTCGTCCACTGTAACTCTAATATCCTTCCACAATTCCTCACCCCTGTCCAAGAAACATTCTAAATTTGGTTTGCTTATATCTGAGAGAGAATTAAAATTCTCTTCGATTCTTGCCAATGCTGAATCTAAGTATATCCATTTAGAAAAAATCTGACGTCTTTTAACAGGCATTTTGAACTTACAGTTTATGAAGTGCTTAAGCTATGCAAAAATCACTGATTTGTGGTTTCTCTAGACAAAACAAAGTTAGATATTTGAAAGAACCACTATTAACCTATGCACACAACTGAACGTGTCACTTATAACTTCACAATTATTATACTTAATCACTACTTAAAGAAAAAACACAAAATCACAAAGATAAGACTTTTTCAAGCACACCACCACAACTTATTGTTCCCGGGTTTCGGCACCAATTGTTGACGCTGCGAAAATAGCTGAACGAGGCTGGGAGAGCAGAGCAGAGCATTGTTGTTGAAAAATGAAAATAACAGTGGAACATCGCCTCTTCTGTCGCAGTAGTTCTCTCGTTAGACAAGAATGTTCTGGAAAATAAATGACACACAATTTAAAGATATTGTTACTTGGCGAAAGAAACAAGGATTATAGAAGCTGTCACTGCTACCTCTGCCCAAACTAAAACGGCGCTTTCCTTACGAATTTCGTGGCCTTCAACTACGTATTTCAATTACATGTAGTGCCTGGCACATCCTGGTCGAATCCTGAAGACGCTCCAGCTCCAACACGCCTTTACACAGCCTTCCGCAGTGACCTTGTCGTAACGAGGCGACAACAAGCCGTCTGCGATAAAATTCGCAGTATTTGTCCCCGCCAAGTACATGCGGCCGTGCTGCAAAGGTCCTTCCCAGGAGCTGGTGCGATCTTTCGGTGACGCTCCGCACTAATAGGACAGTTGACATCGAAGTCAAGGAACTTGCAAAAAGAAATGAATGTTTTCGACACCAAAGAAGAAGAAATTCGCGCGGGTTTTGGGAGAAAATTAAGACTATCTCGAAGGCGCCACGTTTAAAATGTATGGTCTTTTCCTTTGAAAAGCCTTCAAAGAACATCAAACGCCCTGTTAACGAAGCCAAGGCGCCAAATTCGAAGTAATTTGGCCGGCAATGTGTCAACACTGCTGCGAAATGATGCTGAAAAGTGAAAGAAATTCTAAACGAAACCCATTCCAATATGATGGCAAAAACGTTTTGCGTATTTTTCAAGATGCGAATACTCGGAAACTATGGGAAATATACACAAAGTTATTAATATTTTCAACTTATTAGTTGTTTTTCTTCACATACTACAATATTTTACGAAAGGATACGAACACCTGTTCGCGGGATAAGATACAGAAATCCTATTCGGCTGAGAAACTTTGAATTATTGGATCGAGAATAGCTCAATACTGTTAGCAAAACCCGAGAATCCCGGGCATCCTTTGAATTACTTTTAATATTTTCTAAGCAAATAAAACATATTTTAACAAAAACAACTCACGGCATAACGAAGGAATCTGAACAAGTGGAATGCTCTATAAAACAAATTACTCGTACATCCTCTTGCCAGCTGCCGTATATCACAGCCTAAAGTACAATTTTTAAAAAATGTTCTTAATTTTTCTGTTTCCTAATAGTATTACTTTACGGAAATATTACTATAAGAATATTAAAAAAGAATAAAAACTCGCCCTAAATAGCAATTTTCATTACAAAATTTGGAGCAGTTTTAAAAAAATCAAATTTTGTTAAAGCGTTAATGTAAATGCGAAATTTCAAGCTCCTTTCAACAGAAACCTATTAAATTTTCCAACAACTTCATTAGGAGTCATTTGAACAACTCCCGGTCAGAAATGTAATAATGTATACAAATTGCTGGAATTGTGCAAAATTACATTTTTATTAAGATTATTAATCATCTGTCAATTGTTTAAAATACTATATTAATTATTTGTTTTTGCCATTAAGCCTAATTTCCGAAACGTTGGAGTTATTAAGTATCACATATAATTTATGTATTGACAGAAAGCAGATGTTGGTATTCTATCTTGAAATTAAAGGTCATAGTATAGTCTGCCTAATGTAAAAAAAAACATTTGTGTATTTAAAAAAAAACAAAAGGATTCAGCAAAACTAATTTACCTTCATCTTAAACAGTGCAATTACCACTGTGCATACGAAAAGTTTGAAGAAAAAAATTCGAGTCTTTTTTGAGAAATGGAGTTTGATCTTTTCTGAAAATGCGAAAATTTGAGCTCGTTTTCACAGAAACGTTTTGTATTTGAGTGAAAACTTTATACGACATCACTTAAATCTCATGCACTATTTGTATATACAATAATGAAAACAAATCGTCGATAATGTAAGTATTAACGATATGAGAGACAAGTCGAAAAAATATATTTTTGTAATTTTTGAAAAACAAAAGTTAAGAGCAATATGTCGTTTATGTCTTTTTGGACAAAATATTTTTGTTATTTTTTGATATTGCATATATTGCATGCAATATTGCGCGAAGAATACTAAATGTTTCAAAAAAATATATACATAACCTTCATGAAAGAACTCACTATGGAGAAAAAATTATATTTGAAGGAAAAATCTTCAACTTTAAACTTGTACGTAAACGCCGGAAATATCCAAACTTTTGCAATTTTTGAAAATTTAGATTCCATCTTTATAAGTGAATTTTATTTTATTAATTCGAAAAAATTAAAGAAAAAATTAGGAGCGATTTTTGAGAAAAATTGAAAATGTTTCAGGGGATTCATTGAAAGTACGCCGAAATTTTAACGGACGCTTTTTAAAATCGCAGATCTTTGAGAAGAGTTAGGTCGCCTGGAGAATATCCATTTTGGAAAAAAATCCTACGTATGGTTTAGGTGCTAGTAGTGTTCACAGACTGCCAGATAGGCGGGCGTTTTGCCGTTAACTCATTTTTCGGTATAAAGGACTCGCAAACATGGATTCTGGCTCCGCCACCTGTTAGAGGATTTTTTCCTAAATTTAGACACTGGAGTTATCGTCTTCTTCGTTATCAGGGCCCTGTAATAAGAGTTTTCTGCCGAATTTTCTCCGTTTTTTCGCGTAGCATTACATAGTTTCTCTATACTATGGTAATTCATCTTTTCACTCTAATAAAATAGACTACATTTTGCCCCGCGTTAGAATGCCATTGAGACAGTTCAATATTCAACTCCCTAATTTAATCACCTATACAATTCGCCTTTTCTCTAATATAAATGTAATCTCATTTATATTTCTCCCCGCATCGCATTATTACCCCTATTATTCAATTTAATTGAGTGGATAGCTATAATTTTTATCGAGGTTTTTGGGCGTTTATGGTACATATTATCTCAGGGTATTTTTGTCTTTCTTCTCGTGGGCTAGAAAACTATGCTCATGCGAGTATCGGATAGTGATAATTTCAATTTGTAAGGAATATTTGGTTATTTATTCTTTTAACTGATCCTAATCAAAATTAAACACTTTGTAATTTGTTATAAAATGATCAGCGACATGAAGTGTCGACTGCATAATTAATCTATTAAATCTGGTCAATGTATATTCAAAATCTAATTACATTGCAGTAGACAACGCCATTTTCGTGCATTCGCAAACGCCTCATGCTGGAGAAATTCACGTTGCACCGTACAAACGTCTTAGGAAATGAAACCCCGGTTTCTCTGGTAAAATCATCACTCAGCAGACCAGCACAAAAGCCGAGGGACCAGAGTCATCTTTCATTTCGCCGCAGAAGACGTCCCGCTCCCGCCCCGCTCCCGTCCCTGCGTTCTTTCCGCAGTCCGTGAGACCTCCCTCGACGCCCCGCGCCGCCAGAAAGAGATGTAGCACTGTCGCCGCGCGCCGCGCCGTCGTCGGTTGAAATGATTTTAATTTCCACGACATTGTTCTTTTATTTCTAGCGGCCCCGGCCGCGCGCTTTGTCCCTGCTAACACTACAAAGGCGTCGGTGGGGAGGTCGGGGAGGTGTGTACGGGCGAGAAGGGCAGGAAAGCGGGCAGCGGACGGAGAGAACGAGGAGGGCGACGAGAAGGCGGGGAGGAGCGGACGGGTCTGGGCTGTGTAAGCGGTTGGGCTACAAGAACGGAAAGGGCGGGAGGGGGAGGTACAGGGAGGTTGTGGAAGGCAGAAAGGACAGAGTGGAACCAAAACGGCGCAGAGCATGCGGGCGAAAAGGACGGTCAAGCATTGCGGAATAGAATGTGCGAGGTGAGAAGGGGAGAGGCAGGGAGGATTGGAGTGAGCTGGGTGTAGGCGGATACGGGGGAGGAGGAGAATGGGAGGGTAAGTGGTACGGGGCGGAGCCGGCAGTGCTGAGCAGTGCAAGGGGAGCGAGCCGGGGTGGGCCGAAGGCGATAACAAGGGAGTGGGCGCGGAGGGCGGACAGAGGTTTAGCGGTGAGGTTGTGGAAGGTGAGACAAGGTAGAAAAGAACAGGGTGGACCGGGACGGCGGTGCGAGACGAGGCAGGGAAAGGATGCAGGGACTCGGAGAATGGAAAGGGTGAGGAGGGATGCGGGAAGGCAGGGGGAGTGCACGGGGCTGGGCAGCGTAAAGGAGGGAGCGGGGATGGGCAGAAGGAGATACGGACAGAAAGGGCGCGGAGGGCGAGACCCGGCAGGGCGATGCGGAGTAGGCCGGATGACGTGGAGGATCTGAAGTGGGAGCTCCGCAGCATCCGGAGACAATTTCGTCCTTCGAAATTTTAACTTTCTAGTACTTAAAGGTGACCGCTGGTACAGAATTTGTCACCATCATAATCATCTTGCAACTACAATTTGCTGAGATATCACAATGTTTTATATCAATCAGTACTTGTAACTACAAAATACATAATTTAGAATTCAAAATGTAAGAAATAGAGCATCGTTAACAAATCAGAATTGTCAGTCATTTCAGATAATATTTACGTTGTTTAGGTTAGTACTCGTATTTCGAGATGGTGATATTAAATATTTTATACATATTGTTGGTCCAAAATAGCGTACTAAAATGACATAATTCAGTGTTAAAAGATATAATAACGACACTAAACAGGGTAGGCTATTCACTCTTGATATTGCATGGTACATAATGATTACTCAGGGAGATTATTGTTCACGTATGTGAACATAGTACATAGTGCAATGTTTCAAAGAATTGATCGCTTAAAAGCTTCAGTAGAGACGATCAAAGTTCACGGAAAGAACATTACTAGGTTATTGAATTATTATAGATATTCGTATTTTTCTTTATCATTACTTTTGCACTATCATTACACTTCAGTCCCTTTGACCGGGAGGTTCGAGTCCCCGCAGAGGCAGGAATTTTGACACTAGCTTGTCAGGTAGGTCGGATTCAGCTATTGTCAGGAGGAAAGTTCTACCAGCCAGCTGGTCTGATCGGTAGTTTTCGTGGTTTCCCCCATCAGGCAAAAGTCGGAGCAGTACCCTAACAAACGGGACACGGATCGCACGCGATCTTTCCTACCTCTTCGTTATCGTATCCGTTACACACACACACTATACTTGGGATTTTATTTCTTGGCGCGCGAGACCTTGACTTCACGATGGAACATTTCACGGTATTTCGCGTCTTTCTCGGTCGTGCCGCTAGATCTCACATGATCGCCAGCACTGCTCGATACGGTCGTGATCATGCGACATCTGGCTGTACGACTGAGAAAGACACGAAATACCGTGAGTTATTCCTCCGCTAAGACATGGCCTCGTGATCCAAGAAATAAAAACCAAAGTATACTATACACTATACTACCACACTAACGGGAGATCGGTCGGGAGCTTGTCCCGTCTGGGGCAGTGCGCCACTGGTGGGCGATAACTAGTTGAGGAAATTCCCGCTAACCGATTGTAGGTCGGCGCCGGATTTCGCCATACAATGGGGGAAGACCACCGCCACATCCCGAGAAAACACTTACGGGACTAGTGTTCCTACACGTTGACGAGTTTAGAATCACTAATAATCAATCATTCATTGCCTTGAAGTAGCGATAAAATCCGAAGCGAAGCATATGATGACCTTAAAAACTCGACGATGTTTTGTCGGGATCAGGTATCCAGTAGGGTTTGCACAATGCTGCTTAGTCAAGCAACTATTGTTTGAATGCTTTCGTCTACAAAGCTTCGTGGCAGGAGGCTGTCCAAGAAACGCCACGCTTAGACCGCAAATATTTAATCAATTTTAAGTGTCTAAGCAGTATTTTAAAAGCAAAAACTAGACTGTATAATTTACTAAAAATAATGAATTAAACAGATTAAGCATGAAAGAACGCACATAAAAATAACTATTTCATGTCACATCATATTTTACTTTAAACTGTTTTATTAAATATGTTGGAGGCTGACTGAGGAGGCACATGGACTGTTAAGATAGCTCGGATGAGCTAGCAGCCAGCCGCTTCTACCTTCATGGCTTCATGGCTTTATTATAATTCGGCGGACCACCGTGTTTAATGCGACACCGACGCTTCTCTGTAAATGTCTATGTCTGCAGAGGGAGTCACTATTAGTTTGAAAGAATTCACTAGGCGTGTAGTGATAAAAGAGAAAAAGTATATAATTATGACTAAGAAAATTATACAATTAATTATAATAGAGATTACACTAGTGTTAGAAAACTTGAATGAATTTAATAGCCATGGGCATCTACAGTTGAAAACTGTGTGGTTGCAATTAGCATTGAGGCATTGTAATAGCCGTAGGCATTCACAGTTGAATACTGTGTTAGTTGTGGTTAACATAGAAACATTGCAGTGAATTGCAGTTGAAAACTGTGTTGATTGCACATAGCAAATAATATGAGTTCGACTGTATAATATGGCTTAATACGAGAGTGCTGAGAGAGAACATATAAACCATGAACAGAATCACGTGCTGTAGCAGCGTTGACTGGTAAAGTACGCACGCGCGGGGAACGTGTCGTATCTGCCTGCCTGTGGAGGACGCTGTAGCAGCCAGCAGCTTGGATTTACAGTGACTGATTATTAGTAATTGCAGCAGTTGCATTGAATGCCGCGGAGGCACAAATTGTGGCACAATAGGCGTGTTGGTAGTTTCATGAACTTATCTGTTAATTGAGATTGTTCGGATGTGAAACAACGTATTCGAGACATATAGTTCACTTGTTCATGCAGCAGGAATTGGTTACGTGAAGTATAAAACATGTGCGCGTGGTGGGTTGAAGCACACACGATATATAACAATACTGTGAATTAATCGCTTCCAAATTGTAACTGTAAGATGATGTGACCATGAGCGTATGCATAGTGCACGCACCGCATATGGTGCCTTGACGCTAATCAGGAGATACGTAATTGCATGTGTTATGAACACGTCTGCTTTTGACAGAGACAAGTAACACTAACCAGAGCCTTTCAACTCCCATACGACGTGGTGGAAACAATTACAGTGGGGTGCTATCCTGCAGCACCTTCTTACAGGAACTAAAATACAAACTGCTGCCAACGATACTTAAAACGATGTGTGGGTTCGCGAGACCCATCAGGCCCATAATGTTACAAAAGATAGCGTTGATGTTCGCGCTTTCTTGAGACGTTTCTTATATTATATATTATGAATAATTAAACATTTAGAAGACACGTTTAGGATTTCTCACAAATTAGACAATTAATATGTGGGAAAGTTGGCAAGCCTACTTGCAGCTGCAGCCAGCGACACAAGCGCCTCTTATAGTAGCACCCTCCAACTTTGTTCTCGGTTTTGATGGAGAGTTGCAAGGCCCTGACACTAAAGCTTTTGTATCCGCTTCTCGCGGGACGCGCGGGCAGGAGGTAGTTGCGTTCTGTCGAGGTCGGCAAGGTCCGGTGCGAGGAGGAATTGCAAGCGGCAGTTTCGCACGCTCGCTTGGTGACAGGTAGCGCTGCTCATGGCTGAGTGAGTGAATTAATTGACAATTGCAGAGGCCAAGAGGCGGTGAAATCTGCGGACGGCGATAGAACTAGTTGAACATAAATGAGCGGTACCCGACTCGTTCGCTTCTCTAGAGCGTGCAATTACGTATGAAATAAAATAGCTGAGTAATGCAGCCAATCTAAAAAACACTTGAATTTATAATATTAAAACGATCATAAAAATGTAAATGCTGAAGTCAATCTAGTTTTTTACTCAGAATCATTTTATATGCGTCATATATTTCAACTCGGCGGTGTATTGCAAAGAAAAGGTTCATTTCACTCTGCATATCTTGTCATCTCAGGAAGCTTCAACTTTATTAAAATTCCAATAGCTGGGTCTGTGGGATGGCTGTTAGATGGTAGTGGTGACACGTGTGATGGTAAAGCCAAAGCGAAATGAGGTAATGGGAGTATCTCGTGTGAAAAATCGGGAGAGATGGCTCAGAGCGGCATCAACTTATGTCACTGTAGTCCCTCTGATCGGGAGGTAATAGGTTCGAGACATGTATTCCTTGGTGTACATACCATTAGTATGCATCGAATTCTAAAGTAAACATTGTTTCTGTGCAATTTTCCCTCCATTAAATAACTGGGGGGATTTCTGGTACTTTTGGTATACATATTAAAAAAGGCAGCACAATACTAAATTCTCTATTGTATAAGATGTACAAATTGTAAAATTGTGACAAAAATTAATCATATAATAGTATATTGACGATATCCATGTATGTGAAGCCAATTCTTAAGTTATATCCTCTCTCATTCTTTGTGACAAACATCATTTTTTGTAACATTAGTCACATATTGTTCTTGCAACATATCTGTTTTTGTGTCTGTTGATTTATGCTTTCCGTTTAGTTTTGATGACTTTAACTCCGATCGAAAAGATTACATAAGACCCACTGACTTAACAACTTCGTAAAGCGTGAACTACCTTTAATCAAATTCAATTTCCGCCGAATGTTCATTTTTCACATCCCCGTGTCACTGCTCCTTTCTTTTGTCCCACACTACTTTCACAATTTTCTTCGGAGGCAACGAATATGTTGGTGAAAGCCGCCTCCCTTTTCGTCTTCTCACTTCCACGACTATCAGAATGACAAGCATTAACCTTCCCATTTCAGCTTCCAATCGCGACGTCTTGATATTGATTGATGGTTAATGATCCAGATGGGGTCAACGGCAGAAGTTATTAGTCCCATAAGTGTAGTGAATGTTTTCCTCGGGAGGTGGGTGGTCTGGTCTTCCCCCGCTGAATGTCAAAATCCGGTGCGGTGTTTTCCCGAACCAAATATCTACCACCAGCGGGACACTGCCCCAGCCGGGACAAGCTCTAAGCTCCCGAAAGATCCGACAAATAAGTTCATGTTAGTGTAAGGATGTGTATGTAAAGGTTGAGGATAGGACAAGGAAGAGGAGGGAAAGATCGCTCGCGGTCCGTGTGCCGTGTGTTAGGATAATGCTTCGGCATTTGCCTGGTGATGATCGGAAAAAACACGGGAAACTAGCGAGCAGAACAGCCGGCCGCTAGAATTCTCCTCCAGACAATGATAGAACTCATTGCAGAACTCATTTAGCCATCTGACTAGTGTCGAAACTCCTGCCACGGCGTCGGGACTCGAACCTCAGGACCTCCCGGTGAGAGGCACTGCAGTGACGTGAGTTGATACCCTGAGCCACTTCTCCCGGTACGACTCTCAGTATAACACGCATCAACCTCCCCATCTCAGCTTCCAATCGCGGGTCCTTAAGCACCAGCCTGACCTCCTCCCCGCTCTCTGCCCTCTGCTAGCGACCACCATCTCGCGAAATAGAAAGCAAACAAAGGCACATCGGCGAGGCGCCCGTGTCGCTCCTCAAAATAGAAGAGCGCCGAGGCGGCACGCGACGGTGGCGCCGGCGGAGGAAATTTGCACTCGCGTTGATGGAGTGCGTCACTGGCGGCGAGGCGGAATAAGCAGCGACGGGACGAGAGCACCCGGGCGGCGGAGAGCACAAACGAGGTAACGACGCAACGACGAAGAAGAAAGGGATAAGATTTAAATGATCAGATAGGGACAAAGGGCGTCGACATTTAGAAAACAATACGTTGGCGGAAGAAACGTGGAGCATGACGATTTGAAAATAAAAGAAAATATGTTTAATTATTGGAGTGAAAAAGAAAGTCTTTTTTTTAACAGAGAGAAAATGAAGGAAAATTTGTAAGTGGTAAAGTGAGATATAAATAATCAGAAACAAGCAAAAGATAATGATATTTTTCGTAAAAAATGAAGATAATATAAGTAAACATGTCATTGTATGGTCAACCATGAAATATGTAATTATTAGAATGACAATTGAAGAACAAATTGTGAGGAATTTGGCCATAAAGATGTTTCAGAGAAGAAGGGAGGTACCAATGGCATCACAAATCAAGAACAAAATAGAGTGTGCAATTCAGGAAAGGAGCGATGGATTAATCTCTTCTTCCTAACCACAGTACTAAGATATTTTACAATACTCATGTCGTAAATAAAAATTTGACTACTATTAATTTTAATCTGTGTGTATACTCGTAGCAGGAATCGTATGATATTATTGAGATAAACAGGATCTTAGACATGATTTTGATACTTTGAGCTGTGCCACACCGAGTAGATTATTTTGTTGAAAGATATTTAGGTGTTCTCCCTTGAATTCAGAAATTGCTGAGAGGAGGGCGTTTGCAGGGACAAATGTTTTTTGTGCCAAAGCTTAACATGTTGAGTATTCATGTAAAGTATCCTCAGAAATCAATATAACCGTTTGAAAGTTCCAAAGCCTCGAGTTCGCTCAGATAGAAGCTGAAATATCTTTTTTATAGAAAATTGGCTGAACGGTTAATGCGCTAGTATTTAACACGTTGGGACAGGCTGACAGACGTTTTGCCGTTAATGGATTTTACGGTAACAAGAACTCACAAAACATGGATTCTGGCGTGATTAGAGGAAGTAATTTACTATGTATATGAAGAGGATTTATACATTTTTTGTTACCATGGTCCGACAATAAGAGATTTTCTCGAAAATTCACCGTTTTCTGGCGCACGAATGAAACATCTTTTTTCCTTACATACGTATAGGTGAGGAAGTAAAAACCATGCGATGGAAATCAAAGGAAATGAAATGATTTTCTCAAAATGATCATTGTAACTGCCCTCTAGGACAAGTAACAAACTTTAAATATCTTGGATGTATTATACTGGCCTTAAACAGAATAATATGCAAAATAAAAGAGAAATATTTATATATTTATTAAAAATTAACTATTTGATTTCGATTCAATTTTTGATTTGGAAATTGAAGCAGCATCACAAAAAATTTATTAACATATTAATTTACGAAATACATGTTTAGAATTTGCAAGAAAAGGGGGTACCTTTACCTTCTCTTGGAAGTAAAGGTTTATTAAAGTAAAGGGAGTACCTCTACTTTTACTTTAATAAATTAAACCTTTTTAATTAAACCAAGTGAGCATATTAGTTTTAATCATTCAATTTAATCACTCACACGTAGTCTCTTTAATTTTATCAGCCTAATATTTTTTTAATCAAAAACCTCTGGTGGAGAAACGAATTAATCGCATCTTGTGTACTTTTGTGCTTCACCAATACATTAAATTTACGATATAATAGCCCGGACATTGATAAGTTTTAAGGCGTTTTGTCGATATTTAAAATGTTTAAATGGGGAAAGCAATGTCATTAGATTAGATTCACAGTCTATTGGGATTCGGTTTTTGGTAGAAAATATTAACATGTCACGTATTTAATTTATAATGTAATTTTTAATGTGTTTTTGTTTTGCTTGCACTATTAGTATCGTGCTTACAACGATACTTTCATAAGGAGGTAATAACATTTGAAATTTGTACCAGCATTTTGTTAAATCGCAATTCCGTCTCACTCAATTTGTTTGAAATATGTAAATAGCCATTTTTAAAAGAAATATTTCTTAATCCCGACCTCAAAGCGTAGTTTACGTATCTGAAATTTTGAGACGTTCTTGAGTAAGAAACGATTCATGATTTGGGCGGCATTCATTCAATGGCAATTCCTTTTTGCGGTAAGCGATTTCTTTCATCGACAATTTTTGTTCAAATTTACAAGTAAATGAACCTTCGTTTAATTTTCCGATCGAAGTCACGTGAATCAGGGTTCATTGAAAAGTTCCAGAATACTGAACTCTTCCATAGCACAACTTGCCCTTGAGAGAAAATTTCATTGACACTTGCTTCTTGAGCCAGCCTTTCGACGTAATGAAATTTTGAATATATATTTATAAACTGTTTCCTTGCTGGTCGATAAATATATATAACTATCGCAATGTGTATTTATTTACATATTTCAGTAAAAACTCCTAATTAGTTTATGAAATCCCGTAAGTCGTAAACTTTTAAATAAGTACAGCGACTATTGCTCTATTGTTTCAAGTAAATTTCATGTTTTCATGGCATCTCAATCAACATTTAGGCATCAAAATTTAAAAACCGAGAAACCACAACTTTACAATTCGTGACTTGCGGGGTTTTAAAAATAACAGTACAAATATGTTTATTGTTTAACAAAAATCTAATATCTCCCCCCCCCCCGCCCAATGATCGGCTGGATGCACCCCGTGGTGGCGAGGTATTGTGTCTTGCGGAGCGGTGCAGGGCCGGGTGTAGGGAGGCGCAGCGGAAGAAGGAAGAGGTTAGGGAGGGTTGTTGCGAACTGACGAAGGGAGGGGTCGAGTCTCCTTGGCGGCGGCCGCCGCCGTCGCCGCTCCGTCCGACGCGTTCGCAATTGAACCGGCATCAGGGGCGACGCGAAGCGATCAAAGGGGGCAAGGGGGGGCGCGTAACCCGATCAGAGGGAGACGTGATGTTTCAAGCATCTGCTTAGTGCGACATCAGAAGAACTGCTTCTTCGCGTGCACAAAGAGAGCCACTGTCGCGTCGTGCGGTAAAGCAGTTGTGTGAAGGGCAGTTGACTTTCTTGCAAGACAAGGCAAGCCTCTTAAACACAAAATCAACAACACTAGTAAAACAATTATGATATTATTAAACAATTCTAATATTAATTGACACAGAAATGTTTCAATTTTATTATTATTATTATTATTATTATTATTATTATTATTATTATTATTATTATTATTATTTGAAACACGTTCAATTAATATGATAGCCAGTTGGGAAAACACGATTTACTGACTGAACTCTCTCACACGTTTCTACATGTATTAATTGGTTATAAACATCGTTTCAAATCACAGTAGTTAAAGAAAGGTAGTATTCCGTGTTCATCTGGATATTTTGTTAAATGCAAAATATTTAATTTTAAGTTTATCCTTTGTACAATCATTTCGTTTAATGAACTAAAAAACGAGTTTGCTGTTTAAGAAATTATTTACGATTTCTCTATATAAAGTGTTGTTGTATAGTGCAAATATATATTCTAATTCATCTACAGAAATCCAATACGTATGTATGAATATTGTTAATAGCATAATAATATAATAAAAATTTAATAATGTAATAACTAAAATGAAATGAATCACATTTTAAATTCTCTAAATAAATATGTAATACTGTATTTTTTTTATTAAATACTGCTTCAACAATCATATTTTGTTAATTTCGCCAACATAAAATTTCGTTCCATTATCTTCCATGATGCAGTATTTTTAACTAAAATATCCACATCGCAAATCACTTAGAGCTATTTTTTCAAATGGCCTAGTTTACACTTTATCTCCCTTACTTCGTAAGAAGAGAAAGGGATGTAATCGTACGCCGGAAAACGCCCGTCCGTCTGACATCAATTCTTTGTCTTTGTAATTGCTATTCCCCGATCGATCTGAATGAAATCGAGACTTTGAGAGTTTCAAATGGATATTTTAATTTAAGAGTATATTTTAAAGGAAGACAAAAACAATTTCAGAATTTTCTTAAAAACGACTGATGAAAATGAAAAATGAATTTGTTGCTCAAACTGTCTTCGGATAGCGTAAATGACGCTGAAGAGAATGGGGTAAGGGAGGCGTCTTCCTACATCTATAATATAAAAGATAGAGATTTTTTCTTTTCTAAATCTGTTCCTTACAGGCGGATCTTGAAATATGTTAGTGTTCAATTTTTATGAAAATATTAGTAGTTTTCGCGTAATTTGGCGCGCAGTATGAGCAATTTACAAAAACATTTCTTTTTCTCAAAAATTGCTCCAATTTTTTTTCACGGATAGAAAAGAGGGGTGCTTAAAATAATGACGCAGCTCTTATTTTGTGGAACTCCGAATTTTCGAAAATTGCGAGAAATATTGAAATTTAGAAATATTGCGAGAAAGTGTATGCTGTTGAAGCACCACTAGTTTCAACATCAAATCTCATTCTATTACCTTCCACGATGCAGCTTATTTAACAAAAATATCCACATCACAGAACACTTGCTGTTCTTTTCTGTCAAATGACCTTGTTTTTTAAACCCTTACAAGACCTCGTCGATAGTCCTCGTAATCCAACGGAGAGCAGTGTTCGAGAGAGGAGCTGGAGAAGCCTTGTGGGTGTTCTTTGGCGTGGGCGTTCGGAAATGCATATGTTATCGGAGGAAGCCCTACGGAAAGTGGTTCCTACACGGAGGAGAAGGAAAGAAAGCAGTATCCAAGAGCTTTGCCCGGCCAAAGAAAAGACCAGGGATGTAGGCGGCACGTGACGTCTTTGCGGGATGTACCTCCTCTAGAAAATCCATCGTGCGGCGAAGTGAGCTGCTTCTCCCTTCAAAGGTTCTCTTAGAGAAAATAAAATTTGTTCTTTCTTCCATTTCAGCAGTAGATTAACTGAATCGTGAATTTTGACCATCACTCACACACACACACAAACACTCTTACATGCACTACACTTCCACTCATACTGGGAGACCAGTCGGGAGCGTAGGGCTTGTCCTGGCTGGGGCGGTGCCCTGCTGGTGGGAGATACATGAAGGGAAAATCCCTTGCAAGGGAACGTAAAGGTCGGAGGCGGACCTCACCATCCATGTAGGAAGGAATCATAATCAATGATATCAATCAAGGATAACTCCTGAAATAAAACATTCACTATACAAACGGGACTAATAATCCTGGAAGTGCGACCGCCTTCAAGAGTCTTCGACGGGAGTCGAAACCCTTTCGCCTGGTAGCTTGGTAAAGCCCTAGTGGTCAAGGGACTCTCTCGAGGCAAGGCGAACCCGCCTGCCAGCGAGCTCTGAAACTCGCACTTCTGAAAAGGGAATAATGATCGTAGTAATTTGCGTCCTCGGAAACAGCAATATTAATCAATCGATCAAACGCCCGAAGACACGACGGAGTAGGAGTTGCCTGGCAGCTGCGAGTGCGCCCTGGCCGAGGAATGTGATAGGCCCACCGCGTAGGGGATGACGGTGATATATCAAGGTCCCTGTGACGCCGAGGCAGCGCGGCGCCCGGACCAACCGCGCGTCAAAGGGAGGTGTCTCAGACGCCGACCGCGGCTCGCCTCTCGTCCCACGCGCGCTTTCATACTCGACTCTGCCACTCATGATCCCGCCAAGCCTGGACGCCCCTCGACGGCATTCGGGTTTCGCCGACACCGCGGGGCCTGTTCCTGCGCTCCCTCGACTTGCCGTTCTCTTAATCGCCATGTCTTGCAATTCCCCGCCTCACTCCGTACTGTACCGTCTCTAGGTACCATTCCTTACAACATCTGGGACCGAGGAGCTAAGCAATAACTATATGGGTCGCATTGAAAATTTGTGGTACGTTGACAAGTGTAATGCCTTTCGCTGCAGGTGTAGTGCTGCTAGCAGCGATTGCAGGCAATTACAATTGCTTCCAGTACAGGATGCAATAAAAATTGGGTTCGCAGGGAAACTAAGTTCCCTGGAGGAGCGTGGTGGTCAGCGAGGTTTCAATTACAGAGACGAAGTCCGATGAAGTATGAAATTTTAATATAAGAAAAATACAGCTGCGGAGCAGCGTGATGTGTACACAGCAAAGTCTTTAGGCGGTCTCCCCTCTCTTCTCAACGCTACACGATCCTTATATGGGAAACAGAGAGTTTAACGAGGCTATTACGCCGCCTCCCCCGCCAGAACTCGGCGCGCCCTCGACGCCATAAACTGACATAACTGTCAGAGGACTTTTGCCCTTCTTGAAAACTAACAAGTTCCCAAACATTCCTGTTTCGTCTGGATCGTGTCAGCGTGACAGCGGTTCGGGTAGTTTAATCACCCGTGACCGCAGCCGGAGCGCCCGCTCCCGGCGCGACCCCAATTCAACCATGAAGGGTAATATTTCTTTCACGTACAAGTTGAAAGAAATATTCATTGCTCTTCTTAAGCAATGCGTACTTCACATGTACGTAGGTGCATTTGCCATTACACCTCCCCCCTTAGAAAAAGTTTTGATCAACAGATGAAAACTTTTCTAACGGAAAGCTTTACTTGAGCTCCTCGTTCGTGTGGATATGGATAGATGTTTCTCGCCATCAACTTCAGTTATACTGATAAATTTTGATGAGTGAGCAGGAGATATTGTGGAATTTATTTCTGCAGTGGAAGACTGCTCGTCACGAGTACCAGTTGCTTTATAACACAATTCTCCCTGCTCCTGAATAATTACTAAGAATCTTTCTCTTGTTTCTTTCCATTAATTCTTTGGCGAACATCTGTCCCATAACCAATAAGTACAATTTCTACCTATTTTAACACATCAAAACATAAAACAACATGAAAATATTACAATTAATATGCCAAAAACTGAACTACATGTTATTACATGAGCGTACCACTAAGAATAATTATTTCTTTCTTGTTGTTCAATTAATTTCTCTACCTCATCAACTTTAACACTTCTTGACATACATAGATTCTTCCTTACATATGTAGTTTCTTTCTTACGTATATAGTTTCTTCCTTACGTATATAGTTTCGTCCTTACATATAGAGTTTCTTTCTTACATACATAGTTTCTTTCTTACATACATAGTTTCTTTCTTACATACATAGTTTCTTTCTTACATACATAGTTTCTTTCTTACATACATAGTTTCTTTCTTACATAGTTTCTTTCTTACATATAGTTTCTTTCTTACATCATAGTTTCTTTCTTACATACATAGTTCTTTCTTATATCATAGTTTCTTTCTTACATCATAGTTTCTTTCTTACGTACATAGTTTCTTTCTTACATCATAATTTCTTTCTTACATACATAGTTTAACATACTAGTTTGAAAACATTTTGACAACTCATCATTTGACATTTTACCATAATGTTGCCTCATGGAATCACTAAAAATAAACTCTTTGCTTGAACTTAAAAATACATACTATGTGTTAGTTCCTTTGGACACGGGAAAAGGTAGGATCTTATAGAGATGATAGATATTGGGGGAGAGAAGAGGAATTTCTAATACATACACCAAATATTGCTTTAAAGCGTACACATGGGGAATCATTATCTTTTGGAGTTCAGGAAGGGGAAAAGGAGGATAATCCAAACCATTTGGCAGTGCCTGGCTCTCCATTACCTTTTTGATCTTAGCAGTAGTAATGAGTTGTGGCTGCAGCGTTCCCTGCTCTGCATGGACAAAAGCATCTAGCAAAATTTCAAACGAATGCTGACATTCCTCGATACCTCTTTGCAATATTCTTATCTGCTCATTGATCTGACTGATGTTTTCTATCTCCACTTCTAATGCATTAACTTTGTTATCAGTATAATTAGCCAATTTATTCAAATTTTGTTTTAATGTTTTCTCATTTTGATTCACTCTTTGAATTGTTAAGTTAACAGAACTTAATGTCGATTTTATTACCGTCATTTGATCTTTGGAAATGTGTAAAAATTCGCTTTGCTCTTTTTCTAATTCTGAAATATGTTTATTATATTCCTCTGCATCCGATTGTGTTAGAGTTCCAAAAAGTACCTTTGCTATTTCTCCCACCAAATTTAATACTCCTCTCTTTGTTTTTACTGCTCTTTTATTGAAAGATTCGACATTTTCTGAATCTACCATATATTCGCATACTAAATCTCTCAAATTATCAATATAATACGTTTTAGATCTCATGTATTGCTGAAAAGCTCCACAGTCTGTCAGATGATACCAATTTGCTTCCGATACTTTATTACAATATTCGGCTACCTTTCTGTGATGTTCTTTCGTACTCTTCCAAAGCTCCTTAATGGGTTCTAAATTTATATAGCTTACTACTTTCCATCGCATTGGGTAAAAAGAGATAGTTCCAGCTTCATCAAAATAAATCCCGGTTTGCGATTGTAGCTGCTTCACTTCCTGTCCATTTGCCATTTCCCACCACCATATTAACGCCGTTAATATTACCCAAATCCTAAGTGCCCTCATGCTTCGTTTCGTTCCCTGAAACGGAAGAAAAGTATGGTTTCAGTCGGTTGGTATGTACTTCCTGATGCTTACGTTTGCCCACCTCTTGAATAATTGCATTAGGTTCCTTCATCATCTTTACTTCATAAGGACCTTTCCATAATGGTTCTAACTTATGCCTAGCTTCAATTCTTAATAATACTAAATCATTTACCTTAAACTTTACAGGATTGGCTTTTGTTTTCTCTCTTTGATTTTCCTTGAGTTGTATCAATCTTTCCTTAGCAATTTTATGACAATTCTGCATTTTAAATTTAACATTCCGTATTATGTCATCATAGTTGTACAAAGGTTGCGGAGTACTTTGTAAAATCCCTGGAATATTACATCTCCTACCGTATAATATCTCATAAGGTGTGAACTTAGTGATACTATGCGGAGTAGTATTGTAAGAAAAACATGCAAACGGTAACCACGTATTCCAATTAAAAGACTTTGGATCACAAAAACAACGTAAGTACGTTACAAGCGTTTTATGAGTCCGTTCTAATGCTCCATTACTCTCCGGATGATACGCTGCGGTATTGATTTTTTCAATCTTAAACAACTTGCATATTCTTTTGAATACATCAGACATAAAATTACTCCCTTGATCAGTGACTATAGAGTTTGGAATACCGTATATTAATATCACCTTGTTCACAAACGCATCTGTTATTTCTTCCACAGTTTGATTCTTAATAGGAATAGCGATAACATATTTACTTAAATTGTCTTGGCAAGTTAAAATATATCTAAAATTGTCTTCCGTAACTGGAAGGGGACCTACCACATCGAGATAAAGTTTACAAAACGGTTCGTCCTGAGTATCAGTGACTTCTAATTGCTGTTTTATTTTGTGATGGGGGTCTTTATTCATTTGACACACCTTGCAATTCCGAATATAATCGGCTACGTCCTTCTCCATTCCCATCCAACTTGTATATAATTTTATCCTTTCTGTAGTTCTTTGAATTCCCTGGTGACCACCTACCGGGCAATTATGCATTTCTTTAATAATTGCTAATTTCCTCTCATTGCTTATTTGCTCTACATTAAATTGCATACATTCTACAGGATATCTACTTAAACAATCAGCATTACAATTTTTAATCCCTGCTCTGTATTTAATTTCATAATCGTATTCTTCTAGCAATAATGTCCATCTCAATAATCTTGAACTCGGATCTTTCACATTAAAGATCCATATTAATCCTTTGTGATCCGTAACGACTGTAAATTTTCTACCTAGTAAATAAGGTCGAAAGTGTTTACAAGCCCAGACGATTGACAAACACTCTTTTTCCACCGTACTGTAATTAATTTCTGCCTTGTTCAGGGTTCTACTGGCGTAAGCTATTGGCTTATCCTCACCTAATTTTCCTTGTGAAAGTATTGCTCCAATTGCATATCCACTAGCGTCAGTCGTCAATATGAAAGGCTTGGTAAAGTCGGGATATTGTAAAAGGGGTGCTTCAGTTAACTTTTGTCTCAGTAAATCAAAACTGTTCTGTTCCTTTTCTGTCCACTGCCACTCGACATCCTTCTTTAATAACTCTGTCAAAGGTCTTGCTATTGTACTAAACCCATCGATAAACTTTCTGTAATAACCTGCTAAACCTAAAAATGACTTTATGTCCTTCGGGTTTCCTGGTCTGGGAAATTCTGTTACTGATTGAACTTTTCGCGGATCAGGTTTTACTCCTTTTGTTGTCACCACATGTCCTAAGTAGTTTAATTCTACCTTCAAAAATTCACATTTGTCGGGTTCAATTTTGATATTATGTTTCCTGAGTTGCCCGAGTACTTCCCTTAGCTTTTTGTTATGCTCGGCTAATGTTTCTCCCATTATCAACACATCGTCCATGTAGCAAAAGCATCTGTCACCAATTGACTCGTGCAGAATTGAGTTCATCATGCGTTGAAACGTAGCAGGAGCTGATTTTAGACCAAAAGGCATACGCGTGTATTCATAATGGCCGCTAGCCGTACTAAATGCAGTTTTGCATTGATCCTCTGGTTCGATTGGCACTTGTAAATACCCACTGGCACAATCGAGAGCAGAAAAGTAACGCGATCTTCCTATTTTATCCAAAATATCCTGAATATTTGGAAGATGATAGCTATCTCCTACTGTTACGTCATTAAGTCGTCTAAAATCCACGCAAATTCGCCACTTCTTTTTGCCAGTCGCATCGATCTTTTTCGGAACTACAAGCAAAGGAAAATTCCATTCGCTCTTACTATGAGTAATTATTCCGTCATTTAGCATTTGTTCTACTTGCCTCTGAATTTCCTCCTGATGAGCCTGAGGTAACCTATAATTCTTTAAAGTAATTGGTCTACCTTTAGGAATAGAGGGTGTGGGAATATAATGTTTTGCCGCTGTCGTACTAGTCAGTTTGTCTCCCGGTAATTTGAAAACGTCTACAAATTCACTACATATGTCTCTAATATCTTTAGCTCCTTCCTCTATATGATGCAATCTCAAGTTATCATATAATAATTCTATTCTCCGCTTCGTGAACGCGTCTTCATTCGTCCTATCAGTAGCATTATTTAACTGAGTCGGAGGTTTCTTTAATATTGGTGTTTCTCGTACTATTAACGTTTCGGGCGTGACATTTACAATAAGACACGGAAACGTTTTATCACAATTCGTTAAAGTTGCCGCACAGACTATTCCTGGCTGCAATAATTGTTGCTCTACATATCTCACTCCTTTTTCTGTGGTCGGGAATTGAACTACTGACTCACTGAAAGGTGGTATTGCAATATTTTTAGTAAACACATAATTATTCCTTAAAAGCCAATCTTGTCCTAATATAACATCAATATTTCTAGGCAATTTATTTACAACATAATATTTGGATTCTATTGACTCACTGCAATTATTCAGAGTTAAATTTACCATACCTTTTACCTTGATATTTTTTTCACTAATACCTTGAATCTCAATTACATCATCGCTTTGGGCAATATTTTTGACTAATGAGGATTCCCTTACCAATGATACCTGGGCCCCTGTATCAATTAAGGCTATTCCTAAGCCTCCCTTAATTTCCGGACACAATACATATACCTCGTATGGTCCCAAATCATTTTTCATGTAACTGGTTTTATCAAAGGCGTCCCCTTGTTTTACGCAGTTAACCTCCCGCGACTCCTTGCCGCATCCAGGGTTCATCACAGTAACTATATCACGTGAATCTCTATCACAAGAGCTATTCCTTACAGTATCTTTATCACGCGAATCTCTTTCACGGCTGTGATTTCCCCCAGTTTCCATATCACCTACGCAGCCATTTTGTAGAGTTACTTGCGGCTGCTCAAGCAACTCTACTGCCTGTTTCCCTGTTTGCAATTCCTAGTTTCATGATTTCGCCTACCACATTTGGCGCATTTCGGTTCATTATTGCAAACCCTAGATATATGACCCAGTTCCTGACATCTATAACATTTCACAGTATTTACAGCAGTAACATTAACTTCACTTTTAATATGCGTACTTTGTTGCCTCCTAGAATCGTATCGCGTATTCTCGTATCGCGAATTCCATTGCCCCTGATTATTCTTATACCTTTGCGATTTCACTTCGCTTTCTTCTTGTAAAGCGGTTTCAACTATTTGTGCTAAAGATTCCTCTTCTCCTTTAGCTTTAACAATATACCTTATCCTTTCATCTTTCAGTCCCGCAATAAACGTTCCCTTTAAGAATTCTCCTATTAACTGCAGACCTCCTTCTACGTAACGCGCATTATCTTTCTGTTCTAATTTTTCCAACCTGCCTTTTACTTCTCTTCTCAGATCTATAGCCATACTATCTACTCGCGAACCCCATTGTGCTACTGTTTCATTTGATCCCTGCTTCGACGTGAATAATACGCCCGCGTAATATTCTAACGTACGCCGTACAGAGAAGTTTTCCTCTAATATCGCTCTAACCTGTTCCCAAGTTTCGCGTTCTGTTCGTGCTAATAACCTATCTTTAGCATTGCCAGTAATTTTTGATTCAATGAATTTCAAAAGCAATGATCGTTTATTGGGGTGTACTACTTCCGTTGCTGCCTCAACTCCTTCTATAAATTCTCTAAGATGTCGGGGGTTTCCATCAAAGTTACGCGATATTAATTTTACTGCCTGTATAACTGATATATAATTTTCCTCATTATCGCCAATATCATTGTCTGCCATGGCTGGATTAACCTCTTACCAGGAAAAAGATGTAGGGTGGCTTGAAGATGCGCAGTTCGGGCCTCCAGTGATGGCTTCGCAGCTCCCCTCAGGGTAGAGGACCCTCTCGCGGCGCAGGCTGCCAACGGCTAATCACCGAAGACGTCCCTCGGGCTCGTCAGCGGCTGCTGGTGCTGGCCTCCAAACCACGGACTCGGCTTCTGCAGGCGGTGAACGGGTACCACGGCGCCTTGTGGATTCCTCTGGAGCGTTGTTCCCTCGAGAAAGGCTCCGGCCCACCTCGGTACAGGCGCGAAGTCTCTCCAGCCCGGCCGTCAGCAGAAAGTAATTGAATTCGCTGTGCTCCTCAATCCAAGCCGCTGCCACCATGTAATGCCTTTCGCTGCAGGTGTAGTGCTGCTAGCAGCGATTGCAGGCAATTACAATTGCTTCCAGTACAGGATGCAATAAAAATTGGGTTCGCAGGGAAACTAAGTTCCCTGGAGGAGCGTGGTGGTCAGCGAGGTTTCAATTACAGAGACGAAGTCCGATGAAGTATGAAATTTTAATATAAGAAAAATACAGCTGCGGAGCAGCGTGATGTGTACACAGCAAAGTCTTTAGGCGGTCTCCCCTCTCTTCTCAACGCTACACGATCCTTATATGGGAAACAGAGAGTTTAACGAGGCTATTACGCCGCCTCCCCCGCCAGAACTCGGCGCGCCCTCGACGCCATAAACTGACATAACTGTCAGAGGACTTTTGCCCTTCTTGAAAACTAACAAGTTCCCAAACATTCCTGTTTCGTCTGGATCGTGTCAGCGTGACAGCGGTTCGGGTAGTTTAATCACCCGTGACCGCAGCCGGAGCGCCCGCTCCCGGCGCGACCCCAATTCAACCATGAAGGGTAATATTTCTTTCACGTACAAGTTGAAAGAAATATTCATTGCTCTTCTTAAGCAATGCGTACTTCACATGTACGTAGGTGCATTTGCCATTACACAAGCAATTCCCAGCACATTTCTGTAGTCTCCGTGACCTCAGACTCCAAAACGTTGCAGGAATAAGGCGTGCATAAGCACCAAGCGTGAAATTCGTAAGGAAAACGATTATTTTCGTCCAGACAGAGGCAACCATAACAATCTTTTCAATACTCATTGATTCTTTTGGCAAAGTAATAATCTTTGTCAATTATGTGTCGCTTTTTTCCAGAACTCACTGGTCTGATGAGAACACAAAAGGCGATGCTCGTGGCCGTTTCTGCTAATGCTCTTCCAATTCATCTCAAAAATATTTTGCAGCCTTAACAGAAATAATTAACATTTGGTTCGAAATAAGGCTTGAGTAAATTTGAAGATAACGTGTAGACAAATGCAAAAATATTCCACGAAATACCTACACAGACACCGTTTGTGCTCATAATACTCGTGATACTTATAGATGCCGAAGTAAAAGCAACATTTCGTCCTTGATGTCCAGAGCTTTCTGAACGTTGCACCCCAACCTCCGTCCTCGACGTCCCTCGCTCGGCGCTCGACCGCCCCAGACAGACTCACGGACGAGTGTTTTGTTTCGAGCGCACGGCGGAGTAGGGCGGGGTCAAACCGAGGTGGAGGTCAGGGAGGCTGAGACGGAACGTGGTGGGGCCGGAGCGGGTGGCAATCGGGGGGCGGGTCGGGGGAGGGGGCTGAGGTCGAGGGCGGGACTGCAGACGAGGCGCGGTCGGGGACGGTGCGGGGCCGCGGGCGGGGCCGGAGCGGGGGGGGGGGGGGTAGGGGCCGGGGCGAGTGAAGGAGCAGGGTGAGGGAGAGTCCGGTGGCAGGGCCGGGACGGAGCCGTGGACGAGGGTGAGGGCGGGGGGACGGGGAGGGTGAGAGAAGGTGAGCTAGGGTAGACACGAGGAGAAAGCTACGCCGACTCGCTACGATTGTACAGAGTGAACGGTGGTTCTTCTTGATTCAACTTGTTGACTGGACGAAGCAATTCAATAAACTATACACACGTACTCTTGCGCGAACACATTGCATTATAGACACATTTGACACACATCTGAAATAAGAACGTTGACCACACTCGTAGAAACAAAGTGAATCGAGAGCGCGTAATCAGCCCACTACGCGCAGATCTCCCTCCTCTATATCTTTTTACATTTACTTTCTGTAATAGAAAAGCTATTATATAATCATAATCAACAAAGCTTGTATTACCTCATGAATTAATTATTAGTTTACCTGTCACTTTGGCACCTGTATTGAGTAATACGACGAAAATACGTTCCGATCAGTAATTTATTGGATGTTGTGACCTTATTAAAGTGAAATCAGGGCGACTGTTGAAATATTGTTCATGGTACTCACCTTCCTGATCACTACATGTAAAATTTGAAGTGTAGAAACGGGTACGTGATATATTTTCTGGCGTGTTTACTCATATTACGTGTCCATAATCACCATCATTATCATCCTACCCATCACTTCGTCTAACTCACCTTGCGGTTTCAAAAAGCGCTATCATTTACCGTATCCAAGTAAATAGGCTGCGGACAAGCAATTTTATGTAGCTTACCGCCAAACCACCCATACGATAAACACCAATTCTATGTGGGTGTTCGTCAATAGTTGGAGGCACGATTATCATTGAGGGACTGATGTTCTGAACGATTGACTTACACAATGAAAGTAAAAAGTTTCCGATTTCCCCAAAAGTAGTCTACATTATTTTCAATAAAGTTTCTATTCCACTGTGACAAACATATCAACACCGGTAAAGATGACTCAAGTCATTAACTGATATCACTGCAGGGCCTCGGACAGGGAGATCCTAGGGTTCGAGTCCCGACGGTACCAGGATTTTCGACACAAGCTAGATATCTATGCCTACTTCAGTCGCTGTTTGGATTGGCTGCTTCAGTCGCGGCCGGCTGCTAGGATTGGTATTTTCCCGTGGTTTCTCCGGCAAACACAAGTCAAATGCTGGAGCAGTACCCTATCAAACGGGCCAGGGACGCCGAATGATCTTTGCTTTCTCTTCCTTGTCCTACCTCACTTACTATCTCTTATGTATCCTTACTTATCCTCACTCACACGTACACTCACATGCACTATTCTACCACACTGGTCGGGAGACCAGTCGGGAGCTTAGAGCTTGCCCCGGTGCCAGACAAGGAAATCATGGATTTTCAATCATTCAATCATGGATTTTCGAGGAATTATTCCTTTGAATTACGTGGCAACTAACGGAATTAAGTACACCACCCTTTGAGAGCGATGAGGGGGTGAGGGTCGGGACAGCGGAGCGAGGTGTACAGGGAATATGGAGCGGAGCAAGACAGGACGAAGAGGGAGGGAGGCGGGGAGTCATCACCTGCGCTTCGGACCGCACTAGCAACAGCCTCACACGGGATAGAGACGCTGTGCAGAACGGTGGCACAATGAAAAATACTTTCATGTCCATGTCAATATCCATGTCTTTAAGGCATACCTTTTTAGAGAGTTATGATTAAGAGATATTGAATATTAATTTGAAAGAGATGGTAATTGAGTATGTTGTTATCAATTACATGTGATGTGTACTGAATAATGGGTGCATTATTTTTTTTATACGACCACGCTTCGGTATTATCAAGAATTAATTAATTTGGAGTAAACAATAAAAAAGCTTCGTTACCTCGAGATGCATCCTTTAAAGTTGAAATGGTAACAAAATGATACCACGAAAAGTACGATGAAGGGAAGAGGTTGCAAGAAGTGAATGAAACATGCGCTTAAACAACTCTTGTGAATTTGTATCGCTGTAAGAAATGCAAGTAGTAGTGCTGTATGTAACGCTGTATGAATGTAGTAGAAAAATACGCATAGGTTCTATAACGCTTTGAAAATACATTCACGTATTAAGAGAAAAGAGCATCTCATTTAAATAAAATAGTAAATGTAGGTTCTGCATGGATTTTCTTAAAGAGACTACATGATGCTTCAAAGCTAGTTTGCACAAACAATTATTACATCTGTTTCAAATTCTCTAAGATCTGCTTCACAGTTGGGAAGGATATTGCCTTCTCGTACATCCTCAGCCTAAAGACCCAGATATTGAGTTCAGAAAAAGTACTGTCAAAAATGATTCAATCATTTGCACCGATTATGACAATTACAGCATACTGTAACAAAAGTTACAGTATGTATTGCACAATCTTTTGGAAATATTTTTATCCAATATACGTATATTCATAAATTTCCGAACATTTCGTTTTGTTATGTTTGGGTGAATCCTAATTTTCATATTACTAAACGTAAAACCATGAATTTAATATATTACCGCCATTAAAACGAATATATTTCAAGAAAATTAATAAACGCCAAATAACAAATTCATAACTTATATCTGAAGGAAACCAATGTCCATTTTTTGCCATTAGCAAGAGTACGAACAGACGGGAATTAAAAGCAAGTTAGAGAGGAAAAATGTGGGTTTCTGAGGAGCGCAGGCTGCCTCCTCGGGGCCTCCACAGCGATACAGAGAAAAGAAAACTGTTTCTCCTCTTGGTGCCAAACTTCTCGGCGACTTCCTTCGGTTCCTTCGCGCCGCCCGGGTTATTGACAGGCCGACAGAAATGACGCACTGGGCAGCGCCGACCCCTCAACACCCACCCCCAACCCACGCCTCCCACGCCACGCTCCGCCACCCCTCCATCTCGCTTCTTCCCAAACCCGGTGCCCTCATCTTACCATCTCCAATCCCCCTCACTCTCTCAACCTGTGTCCCTGGCATATCCGCCCCTCTTTCCCACTCCGCCACCAACTCCAGCCACCTCGCTTCTTCCCAAAACCGGCCTCTCATAACCTCACTCCATCTAACCCTGTCTCTCTCTTCCCTGCCACCCTCACCCACCCTCGCCCTCTCCACCCACCTCGCTGCTTCCCAACCCCGGCGCCTTCGCCTTCTCGCTCTCAATACCCTCTCACCCTGTCCCCGTTTCCCTATCGGCACTCCGCCACCAAATCCCCAACCTCACTACTTCACAACTCCAACGCCCTCACTTTATCCATCTCCTCACAACGTCTCCCACTCATCACCCCCTTCACAACGTCTCCCGCTTCCATCCTTCCTCACCTCCAATGTACCTTGCTCCCACGCCACCCCTCACCCCGGACGCCCTCACTTCACCCCCGCGACCTTCCCAGTGCCTGTCCACCCTCATCCACCCTTGTCACCTGCCTCGAACCCCGTTTCCCGCTTTCTTGCAACTTTCGCTACCCTCTGCCACCAACGTATCTCGCTTCCTCGCCGGCGCCCAAGACCTTCTCAGCCCCCGCGACAACCTCCCTCGTCGGCCCTTTCAACTCCGCTTCCGCGCCCGCCTTTCCTCACACTGACACGTACGTATCTAGCCTCCATCGCCGCCGCCCAAACCCGACACTTTTACCTCGCCCCACTAACACCACCTCCAACCCCACCACCCGCGACCTTCCCAGTCTCCGCTTCGTCAACCCTCGTGACTCTTCTCAACCATCACGACCTGAGGCACACCCCCTTTGCCCCAGCACCGCCCTTCCCACGCCTTCCCTCTGCGCCGGTCTCATCACGCTCAGCTGCGTCTCTGCTTCCGCCACCCCTGCTCTGCCGCTCCCCACCCGCGCCTTCGGTCCCTTACTCGCCGCCCCCCCCCCCCCCGGCGCCACTGCTCCTCGCCTGAGAAACGCAATTTTCGCGGCGTGGCGCTTTAGGCATTTGCGGCCCCGGCGCCTCCCACCTCGGTCGCCGCCCGCCCCCACCCGCCACTACTCGACCCGTCCAACTCCCAACCACTCCCCCCCCCTACCCGCCTCCGCCCAACCCTACCCGCCTCCGCCCAACCCGCGCGTTGTTCTCCTGGCGCTCCGCATACTTCGTCAGCATTCCCGCGTTCATAATTTCCCTTTTAGCGGATTTCGTCCACTTCGTTTCGCGGGAAACTCTTCCTCTAATCCACTGGTAGAAACTACTTGGCTCTGACAAGTTTTGAGAGACACAGCCCATTGTTGAAGCTTTATTATGTGGGCCGTCTTTCTACAGTTAGCTCATCCGCGCAAATCTGTACAGTCACAATAGAATTTCGTGCGCTAAATATCCTAATGAGTGAGAGACGTACAACTACCCATTGCTATAGAGTAAGTAATGTTTTAGTCTCATTCTAAACAAGCAAAATAAACTATGATTCACTTTGCTTCGTTATCACATTTTCGTCTTTAGTCAAAATAAGTGATCACATCATGTTAGGAATGATAAAAACGTTTACAACCAGTGGTGCAACAGCACACACTTTCTCGCAATATTACAATGTTACCTTCATGTACGACGGAACGCCAATAATGCTTCATTAATTGAAAAAAGAAATTACGCAAAAACTACTAATTTTTACAAAAAATCGTACATAGCTTTTTTTAACGAGCTACTTTTCTAGAACAGACTTTGTCTGAGGCAAAAATCTCTTATCTTCAATTTTGTAGTTTCCATTTTTTTAATTTTCGAAAACTCCGAGCAATACCCGAAAATGGGATTAGCATCACAATTTCAACGTCTCTTATTACATATGTGAAAAAAATTTGGAATTTGTTTTTTTGAGATAAAAGTTCGAAAATTTCAAGCCCATACTATACAAAAACTACTTTTTTAAAAATGTGTACATGTTATTTTTAAAGAACTAATTTTGAACAGCATAATTTGAGGTAAAAAATTTTATTTCCAATTTTGAAGATTTATTTTCTTATTAATTTTCGAAAAATCGGGGATGACAATGAAAATGAGACCTGCACTATTCTCATAAACTTCTTTGCACTATTCCACAATAAAATTTAATGAAAAAATTTGTAGCCAGTTTATTGAAAGTTTTGAAAACGTCACAGAGGATTCATGTAAAGTACGCCCCAAAATTAAAATATCAGTTTCAAATTCCAGGGGGAATGGCATCAGCTAGAACGATTAACGAATATCAATTTTGGAGAAACTCGGCTGACGGTTTATGTCCCAGCATTGTGCAAAGACAGACGGGCAGGCAGGCAGACAGGCAGATTTTTGCCGTCAACAGATTTTTCGGTATCAAGGACCAATAAAACATGGATTCTGACTGCATTACGTGTTAGAGGATTTTTTAAATATAATTAGCAATTGGATTTATCCATTTTTTCCTTACCAGGGACCGGCAATAAGAGCTTTTGTGTCGATTTCGGCTCACCGTTTTCGGGCGCACGATACTTTCTCTTCTTACGTTAGTAAGTGCGAGAGGGTAAAAGTGTATTGTTTATTGCAGATATGACACAATATTAAGACTTAGCTGTACTGTCTACATTGAAACCTATGATGAAACAAAATTGAATAAGTTTCTGTATTTTTGCTGAGAAATGTAAACGTGCTACAAAACGTTTGGGGAATATTTAAAATTTGAAATTTGGCTATCAAATACTCAAACAAATGGATGTACACATTGAATATACTACCGGTTCATTACCTCTTGAAAAATTGACTTTTTTTTGTCGGATGCCTATTTTTCGAAAAAGTTGACGATTCAATATAAATGCCCCACTCGGTTTCTTACGGAGAAATTATATTTAATATACAGTAAAAACATATTTTATCCACATTTTCAGCTTTTTTATTTTTAGCGCATTCCGTATATCAGAGAGTTAAGTTCTGCCAGACTCGTGATGGAAGAAAATTACAAACATTTAAGGAGAGAACCATTGGTCGGAAGTGAATTGAAAAAGTCGTTATGCGAAAGTAACAGCTGTTTCGGGGCTGCAGTGAAGAGAACCTTCCAGGTAGCAATAAGCCAGAGTATTTGTTTAATCCCATATCTCAAAGAATGCGCACTATTATGAGATGTTTCACCGGTTGCTACCTTCTCTCTATAAACATTACATACACGAGCTTTGTGTACTAACAAGTCACTTTGAGGGTGGGGTTCCACACCAACATACATTATTAATAGTTAATAATTGAATAGTAGCGACAAATCAATAGCCCGCTAACTGGTGTGTTGGACAGAGACTACAACATGTTATGGGCTCGTAGGACGCCGCTCTCTCATTCTCTGCCAAGGAGAACTGCAAAGCCACCAATTCATTCTTGAAACTGACCTGATGCATCATGCAAGGTTATAAAGTTTCAGTGAAATCTACAAATTTGTATTTGGGCTTTATACTATGAAAGGTTCTGCCTTCCTCTGTGTTATAATCTTTCAAATAATTTAATATTCAACGAAGTCCTGAGGAAGAGTAGGTCGAATGGCCTAAACCTCGCCATTAATAAAGACTTTATAATTATTATTACAATTATTATGCACATGTCATTATTTTCATTATTATCATTATTTTTCTTTACAGGTTTTACTGGTCGGTATGTCAACCGTTTACAGGAATAATGACCAGGTGTACGGTTGCTTTATTGAAGATTCAGGTGACTTCCAACAATACGTCATGTATTCAAGATGCTTCTGCTTTTTATTGTATATATTCCTGGCATTCAAGTGAAGAAACTCTAGTGCTCGAAGTGTCATTTTTGGGATCTGTGGCTGATAGACACTCTGCTGAAGTTCCACTGAGTTGCGACTTCATGGGCGAGATCGGTATACTTGTGGATCTTCTCTTGATATTTTGCGCGTTAGGTATTGATATATCAATAATGAAAACATGCTGATGGTTTCTATCTATTTAAGTTATATCGGGTCTATTGCCGCCGATTTGTCTGTCAGTGATAATGGAGCGATTCCAATAGAGAGTATGCTCACTACTTTCATGCACGTTCTGAGGCATATATTTATAATATGGTACGGAAGTGACGAGCAATCCAGTTTTCGTTGCTAATAATTAGTGCACATGCTTCGCCACTTCATCATGCCTCTTTCAGTATTCCAACTGCGTGGCCGCTGCACCCACTTGTCACGTGTTGAATAGTGTCGCTTGACGCCTCATATCTTCTTCATGAGTCGGAATAGATGGTCGAATCTCTCAGGATGTGTTTTCTGTAGTTCAAAGTAGGCACCACTTGATCCTGGATTGCTCTCCGGAAAGGGATCCCTGTGCTGGAGCCATGCATGTGACGCAGAGATGTCGACTTCTGGTTCACTCAGCTCATGGAGTACCGTTCGTGCAGTGCCTTCTCTTCGGTTTCAGTGATTGGCTGAACACGCGGATCAAGCTTTGCAAGTTCAGAGGACTATAGTTATTACAATTATAGTATTACATTATCAACTGCGCTCACTGGTTGTTAAACTCTCCCACAATGTCCCAGGAAGTAACTTCAGGGCGAATTATCTCTTTCCATTATTATTATATAACGAAATGTGTCGAAATGGCTGTATTTAAATGAATTCAAGTACGTTATTCACTCAAATTATCTTTTAAAATTAATATTTTCATAAAATTAGTGTTAATTGCGTTTATGTGTTGAAATCGTACTCTGTTGACAGTTATCGACCAAAAAACGATTCACGATTGATTTGTTCACCATTTCTGAAATACATAATATAATACGGATATTACTCCTCATTTTACTTCGGTTGGTCTCGTAACAATCATGTACATCTGACTTCTTCATTCCTAATTTCAAAACGCTTCAGTGTGCTTATTTTCTAACATTACAACTTTTTTCTGTATTGTACTTGAGAAGTTATTATGTTCAATAAATCAGTCAATACATTCATCTCACGACCAACTACTCCATTTGTTAATTCAGATTAGAAAATACCGTGTACTTGACAGAATGTAGTAGAAAGATCGTAAAGGAAGTTATATAGAGATGGTCTGAGTCTACCACTACCAGGATAAGGCAAATTCTCCTATCAGTGCTAGGCAGTTGGTGGCAGATGTGCGACAGGTCATTAACCACGCGCGATTCTGCATTCACTTTTGGCACCAAATCTTATCCGAAGGTCATGCGACCCTTCCCACTGTATATATGAGGCTATAAATTACAGAGGGTCGAAGAACCATAAAATCGAGCTAAAATAATTTAAAATATCCAAACAGAGGATATTTATATGATAATATGCTATGATCAAAACTGTAAGGTATACCAATATTAACAATGGATTTTTTTACGTTTTTGAAACCTCCTTGAATCATTGTTGCATAATCACTAGAAGATTACGTGTCCTTGACCAGGGAGTATTTACGGTGAAATGATTCAATACCAATTTCATATAATAGCTTTCGCGAGTAATCTGTTACAAGAGACATTAAAAGGATTGTATAACTAGATTGCATAATAATGGTGACTCAGTCATATAATCAGTAGTTTTTCGAACGATTACTAACTTTCGTAATCAGTTGTTATTGAAACTTTGGTGGAAAATGAGGCAAAATTTAATTACTTTCTTCTGCATCACGAAGACTGTAATGTATAAATCGAATTTGCATCAATGTACTTTTTCGAATTTGCTGATCTAAAATAAATGTGAGGGAGAATCTCTAGTGGACACAATGCGTTCGAAGTACGAAGCAGGAAATAACGAGAATGGGTTAATTTTGAGGGAGACGTGGATTTTCTGCATACTATTACTATTGTAAGCCTCATTTTTTACGTTATTTGGTTGAAAAAATGGTAGAGGATCGGAGAATTCGAAACTTGTAATCTGGCATCCTGTTGAGGAAGGGCCTCGTTTCAACTCTTCCCGAACGCCCTAAATGATCGATTGATTAGTTATTCCGAGCGTGCCAAGTGCTAATGTCGTTAGACCCGTAAGTGTAATGCGTGTTTTCATCTCGGGGAGCGGGGGAACCCTCGTTCGTTAGATGGTGAGATCGGGCGTCGACCTACGGTCGGCTAGCGGTGTGTTCCCAAACCGGGTATCTCGCACGAACGGGGCAACCGGGCTCTAATCTCCTGACCAATCTCCTGGTATATGTGGTAATGTAGTTCATGTTAATCTAAGGAGGTGTAAGTAAGGATTGAGGATATGACAAGAAAGAATAAGGAAAGATCGCGCACGGTACATGGCCAGATTTTAGCGTACTACTCAAACATTTGCCTGGTGTTGTTCAGAGAAACCACGGAAAACTACCGATCACAGCAGTCGCCTGCCAGAGTTCTCTATTCACACAGCAACATAAATCGTCCTATCTCACCAGTGTCGAAAATTCTTCTACCGTCGGGATTCGAACCAAGGATCTCCCGGTCAGTGACACTGCTCAGACATCAGCTAATGCTCTGAGCCACCTCTTCCGGTTCAAACGCTCTAAAGAGAAAGGTAGAAGCGTCAACATGTTTCTGCCGGGTTCCACGCGCGAGTGGGCAGCGTGGTTGGGCGGGGTAAGCATCTGCCCTTGCCCTGGCCCTCAACACCACTCCTGCTCTGGCCGAACTTCGCTCTCATTAGTTAATGCGACGAGGCACGGCCCTCTGGTGGCTGAGTGAGAGGTTTGACGGGCGCGCGGCGCAGATTAAGGTGTGAGACATCTCTCGACCGCGGTGCTCGGCCGCGGGAGGGGGCAAGAGCGGATTCTGGCGGGATGGGGGTGGAATTTGGTTACCAGATGGGGCGGGGTTGGGGCAGTGTTAGGGCAGAGTTGGGGCGGGATTGGCCGGATATTAGGGCGGGGTTGGGGCGGGGTTGGAGTGGGTTGGGCGTGGTTGGAAGAGGGTTGGGCAGAGTTGAAATGGATTTGGAGCGGGTTTGGGGTGGGGTTTGATCGGGGTAGGGACGGGGTTGAAGCTCGGATTAGGGGCAGGTTTGGGGTTGGAGCGGGGTTGAAACGCTGTTGGGGGCGGGGTTGGGGTGGAGCTGGGAGCGGGTATGCCGGGGTCGGTGATAACGGGTGGAGTGTGAGTGCGACGGCTCTCCGGGGGGGGGATGCGCTCGCGAGGATACACCTGCGGGAGTGGGAGTGCGGACGCGGAGCAACATCTAATTCGCACTCTCGTGAAGATTGGGGAAAAGTGAATCTGCAGAGGATTAACTGAGCATTCGCTCTCTGCTGGGTCTCTGCATCATCACTTGGTTTTGTTGGTGCACATTACAAACAAAGGAACAAAATGGTGAGTCAGCGTTCAAGAGCGGAAACAACTACGCAACAGCTCACGTATTGTCAGCACAATAAAGAAAAAAAATCATTTACAAAAATATACAAATTCCCAACATTAAAGAGCTAAAATTAATTCGAAATCGACATATGATCAGAGTTGATAATTTGTAGAGGTGAGTTTAAATTATTTAAATATTAGGATTATCAATTTAAAATTATTTATTAAAATTATTGTTTTTAAGATTTAATCTGTTCAGTTTGTTACCACAGTCAGGAATGTCAGACACATTGTAAATACATGGTTGCGTGAATACTACGGTTTCCTTTATTACTTTTATGAATGGCGAATGATGGAGGAGCGCTCAAGAAGACAGGCCGTAGACCACGCGCGCTTCCTACCTCTCCCGTCGACATTTACGCCTTCAGCGAGCGATTGGCCGTCACTTTTTAAAATATTAAACCCATTACTAATAACAGGACAAAGCTAGTTCTGTCCCACTAGTTTTGTTTTCCCTTGCAAATGAAGATGTCCAGTGTCCACAGCCCAA
Source organism: Gryllus longicercus (assembly GCA_038098605.1). NCBI lineage: Eukaryota > Metazoa > Arthropoda > Insecta > Orthoptera > Gryllidae > Gryllus > Gryllus longicercus. Next base: position 5,452,635 of record JAZDUA010000027.1, on the reverse strand, counting down.
TTCTGCAAAGTTGGGTTGGAACGGGTCAGGTCCGGTTCCGGGGTGGCGCCTGCCGCAGAGTGAGTGACAGCGGCGCCAAAGCGGCGACCCAATCAGTGCGGCGGGCGCCGATGAGCGACACCAGGTGGTGCTGACGGCGCTTCGTTGAGGGCTGACGGACGGTGACTGATCGGCCCGAATCTCGTCCCCTCGCTCGCTCCCTAGAACCCGTGCCAAAGGGGGGAGGGGCGAGGAAAGTACACACGATTCAGACATCTATTACATTGAAATGAAATTATGTGTGTTTCTATTTGCCAAATAAACTTTAGAATCACTGAAATGAATCAAACCAAATTTGTGATAAATGCTTTTGAGCGGCCAAGAATAATGATTGATTGATAGTGATTCCGGGCGCATCGACTGCTAAGACCGGAAAAGTTGGCTCAGGGCATCAACTGATGTCACTACAGTCCCTTTGACTGGAAGGTCCTAGGTTCGGTCCCGATGGTGGCCGGATTTTCGACACTACCTTGTTAGCTAGGTCGAATTTAACAGCTGTATGGAGGCCGGCTGCTATGATTGGTAGTTTTCCGGGGTTTCTCCGATCTACTCCAGGCGAATGCCGGAGCAGTACCCTAACAAATTGACCACGGACTGCGCACGATCTCACCTTTCTCTTCCTTGTCGAATCCTCGCCCTTTTCCCACACACACTAACATGCACTTCACTACCACACACACCGGGAGGCCCGTCAGGAGCGCAGAGCCTACCCCGTCTGAGGCGGTGCCCCGCTGCTGGAAGATACCTGATTGAGGGAAACTCCGCTCGCCATACGGGGGAACGACCTCTGCCACCTCCCGAGAAAAAACATGCACTACATTTATGGGACTAATCACCCTGGTACTTGACCTGCTCGGTATCACTAAATAATCAAGTAACTGCTAAGGTCATTGTTCTCGTAATTGTAGTGCATATTTTTCTTCTGGAACTGGCTGCGGTCTTCTCATGCAGGATGGCGAGATCTGGCGCCGACCTACGTCAGCTTACGGGGACTAGCGTGACACCGCTAACCACTAACCTCCTTACTGTGGTAGTGCAAGTGCATTTGATTGTAAGTGTACGTGAGGAGTAAGGATTGAGGACAGGACAACGAATAGGAAGGTGAGATCGCGTGTGGTCCGAAATCCGTTTGTTAGGGTACTGCTCCGGCATTCTCCTTGCGTTGATCGAAGAAACGACGGAAAACTTCCGATCAAAGCAGCTGGCTGTTAGAATGTTCCTCCAGTCAGCGACTGAATTCGATCTACCTGGCAATATAGTGTTGAAAATCCTGCCACCGCTAGGTCTCAAACCTTGGACCTCCCGGTCAGAGGCACTGTAGTGACATTAATTGATGCCCTGCCACCCCTTCCGGTGCCAATAGCGTGTTTGCGACATATAATGTTAACCATTCTTTTGAAATTTTTAGTTAAATGGAATCCCCAATGCGTGTGGACGGCATTGTAGTCGGGTGAATTGGGGCGAGGCCGAGCGGGTCTGGATGATGCGCGTAGAGCGTGGAAACCGGAAGCGAGTAGGGCGAAAGGAGCAGGGGCAATGGAAGGAGAGCAAAGAGAAGGTGAAGCAGAATTGACGAAAAGAGAAAGAGGTGAAAGGACTGGGAGGAAGGGCGAAGGGAATGGGCAATGAGAAAAGACCGCAAGAAGTTGGCGGAGCGTGATGACCGGGAGAACCATATAGAGGGGCAGAGAGTGGGGTGGCAGGACGGCCACGGCAGTCCGCATGGGGTCAGTGGGGGAGGCGGGCGACGCGTGCGTGCTGGCAAAGCAGTTAAAAAAGATAATTGTGATAGATTGTAAAAGATAATTGTGACCCGGGTGACGCCGTCAGCTAGGCTATAAACAACACTTAGTTCAACAATTGACTCAACGGGTATAACAGCGGCCTGTTCTCTGCCGTGAGAGGAAAAGTACAACCTTCTCCTATTCATTGCAGTTAGGACACAGGCACATTCCCTCAATTGCTAGCTGAAATGGCCTATGTAGATTCTATCAGGACTGACGTTTCGTAGTCCGTCATTTCCGATTACTCAGCCCAGACAGTGCAAGGATACTCGGTATCCTATTTAGTAGATTTACTAAACAGATGGTTGGCAGGATACAATGATATGCCATTCGCTTCGGCGGTGTAATGGCTAGCGTATCAGACTGTTATATCCAGCGGGTTCAAACCCGATCATAGTCTTGCATTTTCCCTTCCCAACTCTCAAACTGATTCCCGAGTGATCGGATCTCCTTTCGTCTTCAAATGGTTCATTTCATTCAAGAAAATCTCTGTTAGTTGCGAGATCCCCTCTCTCGAGGTAACGTGTGAGATATTTGACTACAGAGTGACTCAACGTTAGATTGCAATATGGCTTAAATAGGCACCAATGCTGCCGGATTTGCTGGATAGCGTGCAGTGAAAGGCGAACATGATTTTGAACATTCCAATCTATTGGAGATATTTAATCGCAAGAAAAAAAAACTATTATTCCACAGTGGTACCTCCTTCATTTGGGTTTCAAATATTCGGAAATTCAATTATCCGGGGTCACTGTTTCATAATGGAAATGATTTGAACCACATGTCAGTGACAGAACTGTAACTCACAGCCCCCCTGATGATCAAATTAAATTAAATTAAACTAGTGTTTGCAGATCTATTTTGAATTCATCACGGGAAATGAGAACAGAACTTAGAATACAAATACAAAATAAAAACAAACAATCCTGACATTTCTGAAAATAAAATTGTCCTAAGTATTAAACTGATGTAACCTTTAAAAATCTACTACATTGTAAAGACATTTTTTACATATATTTTTAAAAATCCCTTCTTACTTTACCTTACAAGTAACACATTGAAATCAACAAAACATTTGGATTATGGGTGGTTTTCGATTTGCCCTGGACGTTTTAATTCAAATATACGAAATGAGAGATTGGTGACACGTGCTGTCATGAAGATAATATTTTATACTTCTTCGGTGCACACGAGCATTGTCATTTTTCAAGGAGAACGATTTTATACCTAGAGAAGACTTTTATTTCGCAGTGTCGTGGATTTGTCGCTATTTTTTTGAGCCAATGATTTATGAAATTATTTTTGCTGCAAGTAAACCTGATAACTATTTTATGGCGAAATATACCGCAATACCTCAATAAATAATTAAAGAATAAGAACTAACGATATAATGTTATTTTCACAATAAATATTATAACAAATTACTGCTTCGATACAAATATTCAGGCAAATGTCTTAATCACTGTCGCTATTTCTCTTCCTATGGCGAGCAACCAGCGGGATTGCCATACACGCGCGTCGAAACGCTGTGAAACCGCTTAAAACGCTGATCCTCTGGAATCCCAGATAGGACACTGCGCATCCGCGAGTTTGTTAAAACATCGGAATTACTTGTCAGAAGTAAGCGTATGAGTCGAGTGTAACTGTGTGTTAAGCCGTGTGCGTGTGTGTGTGTTGTGCGGACACTTGTGATTTGAAGTCGTCGATGTTTTCAAAATATCGATGTTTCTATAGAAATATTTTAAACATAGATTGCTTAAAGAATGTTTTTTATTATTAATGTATTGTGCTCAAAGTTTTTACGTTTTCAATGTTTTTGTGAATAAAAAGTTCCATAATACCAATTTTGAAAAAATTTAAAATATGAAATAATAACCGATGATTCCAATGATGATGCCAGTTCAAGTCATCGAACGAAGCAAACGCTGGTTATACAACCGTCACCCCAAATGGATGCCCTGGGATTTCCTACCGCCTTTCTTCTTATTTCGCACGCTGAGATGCTATTCACGCTCGTGCAGTAGGCCTAGTGTTTCCTCCTTTTTACTATACTCTTTAATGGCTTCTGAGGAAGCTATGGCCCTAAGTACTCATGCCTGTAGCCTCAGTTTGGTCCAATGATCTTATTTCAGGTTGTTTTTTGTCATTCAAATCTTAATTATAAATTAATGTTTAAAATCGAGGTCTTTTGAGCTACTATTATATTATTTACGTTGATGTTTGAATTTTCCAAATCTGATTTGAAACATCTACGATTTATCGTCGATTTTGCTTCCCTGGTGCAGAGAGCTCCAGAGCCTCATGTGCGGTTGCGGTTGTGGTGCGCAGGGTACCTGGACCAGGGGCTGCTGGTGCGCGACGCCGCCAAGCTGCGCCGTCACTACCTGGCGTCGCGGCGCTGGCACCTGGACGTGCTGTCGCTGCTGCCCACCGACCTGGCCTACCTGTGGTGGCCGTCCTCGCAGTGCCCCGAGCGCGTGCCCTGCTCCGCCATCGTGCGCCTCAACCGCCTGCTGCGCCTGCCGCGCGTCGGCCAGTGCTTCGACCGCGTGGAGACGCGCACGGGCTTCCCCAACGCCTTCCGCATCTTCAAGGTGCGCCCTCCTCCAACACACGCACGCTTTCTCACACGCACTCAGATGTACATAGATGCGTGAGTATATATACTGAGGTGGCTGTACACATTCTTTTAGGTAATCACTTCCAAAGCTCCCTTGCATGTTAAAAACCAGGACCTGGTAATACGCGTTTCTCCGCCGTAAATTCACTGTTTTCCGGCTGACGATTACATAATACTCTCTTCTTATGAAGTACATTCGTAAGAGCGAGAAACTAATAAGATTGGGAGGCATCATAAACCTTGTTGATAGCGAAATAATGTGCCACCAGCGATTTATAGGTCAACAAATTACTTCTTTGAAGTACTTTAAAGAAACTTTTTGAGCAGTTCGCTTTTAACTCCCATTGGTTGCAAATAGATCCTGAAAATTGGATTTCTGATGATAATTACATTGTTCTAAAATACGTTAATAAAAGGTATCTAAGTCGTAAATGACATAGCTGAAAGACATTTTAAATTATTTAAAGAATATAACAGATTACTAACTCATGATGAAGAGCAACAACAATACTACATTACACATGATCTTGAAGAGTATTGAAGACATTTTCGATAAAAGAGGCCTAATGAAATATTTCTAGAACTGTACTTGTAATAAAAATTCAATAAAATATCTTGTGTTATTTTCTTCATTTATCGTTATTTCAAAATTCGCCACAAAAATATTAAACTAAAACAACGCTAAACCAACTAAAACAACGCGTATTTTCTCGCCCTTAGTAATAGTTACGTAATACAATTTATACCACTATTTCTCTCCGAATTACTTCTTGTACAAATTATTTGAAATGAAGAACTTTTGGCGCAAAAAATTAGCAGAATGCACGAAAGTAAAATATTTGAAAGTTAATAGATAATACGATACGATAGCGTTAGAAAACAAATAGCTCGAAAAATATATAATAGTAATTATTTAACACTTCGGTATTGTAATATTCTATAAATATATAAAAGTATTTGTTTTTATTTCCGCGAACGAAAAGCAGCCACCATTATCATGTTATTTGTGCTGTCTTACAATAACTGGTAACAACAATCAACAATGACAGCCCATTCAATTTTAAATAAAACAAAGAACGCAATTTAAAATGAAATAACATAAATATATAATAAATAATAATAAAATGAAATATGAAATGATATACTACTTATGTAGCATCCTATGGCGTAAATTGGGAGAGGGCGACTGATGAGTAGCGATCCTTATTTCATGTTTATTTCAAATCGTTTTTAAATAATTTCGAGAAGATTAATTTTTAAACGTATAACAAAAGCTCCAATGTAAGAAACGAACAAAGAAATATGAAATACAATATTTATTCTAACTTAGCATCCGACTGCCTCAAAACACCTAAAATTACAATCAAGAAGCGCAGTATTTAAGTGCGGGCTACTGGTGACGCCCATTACTCCAAAAAGACTAATAGTTTCGAAAAATTTACCATCTCCTTATTTGAAAGTTTATTATTGATGAATACATTTCATTCAGAAAAAAATGTATCTTCATAATTGCAGTTGTAGGAAGACGCCGAAAAAAATGATTTTTTTCAATTGTCGAAAATCAGGTATTTCAACCAACATGAGACGTGCACCATTTTCTTAAATGTACTTCAGAACATATACCAACAAAATTTCATCAAAAACAAGGAGGCTGTTTTTGAGAAAAAAATTAAAAATTGCCTATATTTCACGCAGTATTATGTAAACATTTCTCAAATTTTCGAAAAGTTGTACCTGACCTTATTTTAAAGTCTATTTTTAAGGAAGAGATTTTATTAAGCGGAAAATCCCTATCTTTAATATTTTAGTTGTAGGAAGATGCCGAAAATAAATCAATAAATCATGGAGAAACGGCAAGTTACATCAGCTGGATTTGCATATTAGATTATGTACACAGCTGCAAACACATTGCACCCTTGCACTAGTATGGTCGTGGGTTTGGCGAAGGAATAATTTTTATATTACCTTCTCTATACTTAACTTGGGAAAAATGGAAAATTGCCATCTCAATTTTCATTGATTTGAATTTCAATTAGTGTTATAAATAAAACAAAAATGGAAAACCAAACCGCTGAGATAATACCTTCCTGGACAACCGAAACTCCCAAAACGCCAACAACTTTGATGATAATTTCATTTTCAAAGATAAAGAATAATAATGTATTTGTATTTAACAATATAATAATATTATATCTTCCGTTATGTAGTAAACCATTACTTTTTGAAATCACCCCCCAAGCTAATCTAATCAACTTATTTAGCCTAAACACATATAATGTAGTGCAAAAATACAACCTAACAATCACATATAACTAAATATCATGTTTTATTTTCACTCACAATAATTTTAACCCATTTATATACGAAACAAAACATTTCGTTAGTTTTCTTGCATTAACTCGCCTCTGAAGGATTTTGAAATGTGAACAAAGCCCAATCCACTCCAATGACGTGTGTGTGGGGGCGTCTATGTTTGTGGTGCAGGTGGTGCTGGCCATCCTGGTGCTGATTCACTGGAACGCGTGCCTCTACTTCGCCATCAGCTACAGCATTGGCTTCGGCAGCGACCGCTGGGTCTACAACCTCACGGCGCCGCACAACTCGTTGGTGCGCCAGTACCTGTACAGCTTCTACTGGAGCACCCTCACCCTTACCACCATCGGTGAGCTGACATTATCGTTATCACCATCATCATCTCCTCCGCCAGCCTGGCGCACGCAGAGGACGCAATTTTAGGCGCGTGACGTACCTTCTCCAAACCCCATAAGGGACATGCGCTGAGTTGTACAGAGGTGTTTTGGGAGACTGTTGAAGATGATGGTTGTGGCAATAATACGAAAAAATCCACTCTCCCAAAATTGCATAACATTCTGACACATTGAGATTCTCAAGTTCTGGTCAATTCAATGACAGACGTAGGGGAAGGGATGGTTATAATAAATTGCGTTCTCTGTCATGCGTTCTTTTGACTGTAAATAATTTAGTGATATTTCTGTACTTCAGTTCCTTTTATTTAATTTCAAATTTAAGTTCACAACACAAAAATCCATCGAACTTGTAACAATTTCAGTACTATTCTGTCTCCTGTCGAATATTTCTATATAAAAAATTTATACCTTCTATTAGTAAACAACCTGTTATGTTCACATTTAAATTATTTAGTAGAACGATATATTTTCTGAAATTCATATATTACACAGGGCTTAGATATTTAGACAAATATTTTACCTTAGTAGATTAAATAACGTAATAAGCTTTCGTTACAGTAACAATAAGTTTAGAAATGTGAAATAAAATTTTATTCTTGACATAAAAGAATTGCCTATTTGAAATTTGCGTATAATAAGTAATTTAGATTTAATTCCCTTAATTAATTAAACTATTAGTAAACTGTCAGCTTCTAATTACAGCTAAAAGCTTCAACCAATAAAAATGAAATCAGAAAATAATTAGCATAAATGTTCTCTGTTGCTTGATTCTAATACTTATTTTTAATAGGGGCATGGAAATTAAACGAATGCATTTTCAAAAAAGGAAACTAACATGAAAACTGACATATTCCTCTACACAGAACTGCAAAGAAACGCGATTCATAATTTCACTCGTCCTACAATGTACATAATTTATATTTTAAAAAGATGATACACGAAGCAAGATGCAAAGATTTATAGTCCCGGTGGTAGAAGAATAAGATAGTTTTTCACAAAGAATATCTTATATAAAATTACGACAGCTGTTCAACTTTTCAATAAAAAAGGTTAAAAAATAGATAAAATGAAATGCTGATTCAATCAGCGTCTCGCTTGCTAATGGCTCTTAAAATTGCGAATTACAACTTCTCACTCGATTGTTCGATTAGCACTGATAATTTGGTACTCGCATTCAACGCAATCGATTGTGTTCTGGACCGCTGTCACTGATCTCATGGTAGATTCGCTACGTTCCCTAATACTGTAATCCACCACAAATCCACGGCTTTGCTATCTACATAACGATTCCATCACGAAACGCGGATGATAATGATTCGAGAGTAATCCACATGTAATTCGCTATCAAAGGTAAATCAATGTAAAGGAAATAACATTTCAAACTGAAACCACGAAAGTATTCTATACAAAAGCATGCCAATGCTTTCGTCCAATGCTTAAGGGCTTAAAAAAATAAGTTGACAGAAAAAACTCTGTACTTTATTAAAATATTACTTATCGTTTTCAGATCAATTTGTTCGGAGGAAAGTTAGAAAGAAAAAACATTCGCATTAGGAGAACATTGGGGGAGTGAGAATTTTGAGAATATTTTTCGTGAATTCTTGACTTTTTAAAGGAAATATCAAAAGATACCCAGTTCGGTAACGCTTTCATACATGCAACCACACCTTTTGTCATATTTAAAAACCAAAGAAATATATATAACGATTATATTTACAAGTGTAATATCTTTAACGTTATAATACTGTTGAAAATAATTAATAAGGGAATACTTTGAATGATAAATTTAATGGATGTCATATGTTAGAAGAACGGTGAGTTCGTAAGTGTCGGTTTCTCAAAAGGTTTCAACGTACAAAATTGTGTGTTGCCTTTACTCATCAATTACCCTTGGAAAGGGCGTATCTCGCACTATGAATTGATTGTTTTGTGGGGAAAGTTATATAACAGAGAATAGTTTCAACACAAAATGTAAAATTTCATAGAATGGTCGTAAAAGTCGCAATTAATCATTAATAAAAGAGAATAGAGGTCGAAACAACTTTTAGTTTACATTCAAAACAATATATTGCGTCGATCTGGACAATAACGCATGCGAGACAAGCATTGCTAGGCCGACAGGCTTTTAATTTCAGTTGCTTTTTCCCAATTGGATTCCCGTCGCGTCGCCCCTCGCACTGGGAGACAGATCCGCGCGCCCGGGCGGCCCAGGGGGCAGGCGAATCGCCTCGGTGGGCCTCGCTACGCCAGGGCCTCCCCCGCGCGTGAATAACGTCCGCCCGCCGCACTTCGCCCCACTGCCCTCTCCAAGGCACTTCGTAGCACCGCATTCCTCCATTTCGTCCTTCCTCACACCGCATCCTGTCTTCCCACTCATTTCCCCTGCTCCTCTCCGCCTCCTGCCGCCCCATCCCAGCCCGCCCTAACTCGTCCCAAACCAACTCGTCCTGCTCCAACTCGTCCCGCCCCAAATCGACCCGCTCCACTTCGATCAACCCCGCCTCGCCCCGTGTTTTTCCTGGCTGTCTCGTCTCGTCCCGCCTTGTCCCGTTCCATCTTGAATCCACCACGTCCCTCCACATCTAGTCACGTCAGCCGAAACCACAGCTTGGTCCAACTTGCTCCTAGTCCCGCAGCGCTGGGAGCCCTGTCCTCTTGGGTCAGCGTTCGTCTTCGCCCGCGGGCACCCCTCCTTCTCAAACAAGACCACGTTGCTTACATCACAATCAAGAGCTCCAATAGGTTGTAATATTCGGTGAAGGAGGCATTGTAGGCTACGTAAACACGCTCATAAAGAAACGGATACAAGGTTCTTTCCCTGCCCCAGCGAAGTGTCACTGCTGCGCTCACCAACCAATCCTTCTACATCCTCTTATCAGTCTCAGATTCTGCTCTGCTCTTTGAATTCGCTTAGCTCCGATCGGTTGTTCCCCTCTGACGATGGAGGTGTCGCAGAGCTTGCTCTCGGTATTGGTGATGGCTCAAGATATCGAAGTAGGATTCCGTCACATGCGTAGAGGGTCAATCATATGACAGAAGACGACCTCTGAAACGCATCAGAAATCCTTGTCTGAGGTAGGAGTGGAAGGGTCCCCAAAGTTGTTTACCACGTACACCTCTCTCTCTCTCTCTCTCTCTCCCTCTCTCTCTCTCTCTCTCACTCACTCTCTCACTCACTCTCTCTCACTCACTCTCTCTCACTCACTCTCTCTCACTCACTCTCTCGATCTCTCTTTCTCTCTCTCTCTCAGTTCTCCATTCCGCGCCGCATGTTGCTCCTTTCCTCCTTGACCTCGCCCTGCGTCACACGGCAACGCCCAGCAACAATGAAGCCAAGTTGGATTGGGAAATGCTCTTAACTGAAGCACCGGCTAGTGGAGTTAAAACAAATTAAAACAAAATGGGCAGCGTATTAACCCTTTCCATGAAAAGACACGTAGATGTTCCAGTTTTCATGGATATCAGTCAAACGGTGTAGGAGTTCATGGATCTCTATCATACTGGCTCACATATATATATATATATATATATATATATATATATATATATATATATATATAAATAAAATTCTTCCGTGATACTAAGTGCACCAATTCATTCTCATCAGCCATTAATACACGTGAACTCAATAATACATCCCATTAGCATCATTCTATGCTCTCTAGTGCAAATAGTGCTATTCTCCGTGGGTGGTCCAAGTTGTAGCCTTTGCGTCAACTCCGGGCGTTTGTTCAACTTTTGCGGCAGGGTTCATTTTAGGTTACCTCTTTCGATATTCATACATCTACCTAATTAATTCTGTTTGCCCGACCAACGCGATCGAGCTGACTCTTTGACATGTTGAATGCAAATAGTGAACGATAGGAATATAACACTGATGCATTGGGCCACGAGAGCGCGTGTAATAGACTAATAATTCGCCGCAGTTTCACAAAACATTTTCCATCGCGCAAACCAAAGTAGCGGCATTCGATAGAATGCCGAGTGTTTTCGCTTGCAGGTAGAGGAGGGGGCGATCACTTTACTGGGTTCACCATAAACTGAATGGCATTGTTCATAAGAGGATTCGAGCCAGTGTGTTGAAGTTTGAATTGAAATACTCCAGCGTTTGAACATTTTTTCGGGCAATATTCATATCACATAATCCTTGAAGCGGTTTACACTTCAATACTTCGGTGGAGTGCTAACGTATTGACGTATACTCCTAGTATTGACTTTCAATTAATAATCTTGTGCGTTCTTTGTTTCTCTGAAATTCATCAAAATAATTTGCTTGTTTGAAAAAGTAATTTAATTACACCTAATATGAATAAAACAAAGTATAGTACATGAAACTACTGTAATTTGTGCACAAGTTACAGCACAGCTTTGTAATAGTTGTTGCAGGCAATTCAGTCTCATGGAATATTACACAATACGAGAATATAAGAAATAATGAAGGAATTAGTACAATAAATCAATATCCGATTATAAAATACAACTTATTTTCCGTTTATTTATATATTACAGGTGACTCGAAAATATGTATTGTGTGCAAAATAATAACTTTTCCAATGAAAATAAAATGAAAAATCTCTTTCGACATTAGAGATGACGAGGAGAAAGCTTCAGGAGGCGACGAGAAAAGGTGATTGACAATGCAATGCTTTACTAAGAGTTTTATATTTATTCATTTGATTTGTCATATCGATGATTCCTGGCTCATCGGCGGTTAGTGTAATGAATGTTTGATCCTGGAATGTAGCGGAGATTCCTTCCTCTCTGAATTGTGATATCTGGCGTGCCTTGCACGACGGCTGGCCGAGAATTTTCCCTTCTAGATATCTCCCACATTCGGGTACAGCCCATCTGACACAAGCTCTAAGCTCCTGACAAGGAGCCAGACTCGTCTCTCAAAATGTGTGTAGTGTAGTGTAATGCTTGGAAGTATGCGTCTGTGGGTGTAAGGAGAGAGATTCGTACAAAAACAGATGAAGAAAAAATCGCGGCGGTTAGAGTACTGCTCTGATTTTCTACCGATTTTGATTGCAAGAAGAGTAGCTAGCCCCCCCCCCGATCAGTCTCACTGCCGAGGCAGCAATACTGGTGGCTCTGAATTACTACGCCAAACCATTTTTCTTCAATATTAACAACAAATATTGTTTCAAGTTGCCATACAGTTTTATGTAATTGTGATATCAGTGTGCTCATTTTGACTCACCCTGTGAAAAATATCTGGTGTATTCTGAATGCAGGAGGCGGCTTCAATTGTGCCCACCAGATTTTCAGCCTCCGCCTTTGTCTTTACCATTCAAGAGATTTCATTTTACCGCATAGAAAACAGGCTCTACTTCCGATAAAGGGCTCAGACAATAAGCTCCTACGACATGTAGCAAAATTAATTCAGGCATCAATAGTTTTTCACACGAACGCACTTACGTCCACTGGGAAACGTGCTGCAAGGATTCTCGTAGGTTCACACGTGTCTACGTAGGTTCACTCGTGTCGTTTGTAGTTTGAAATGCTAGGGTTCGAAAATGTGGCCTCGTCACTGCAGAGAGACGGTGAGGGACCTCTGTATTATTTAACACACGCCGCAAAAGCCACCCACATACTCCATACGTGTATAGAAGTCTTCTGAGGAAGTGTTGCAATTTTGCAAATGGAAGCCATACTTTTTTAGTTATGACGTTCACATCAAATTTATTTCATTAATAACGATTAGTAATAATAATAATAATAATAATAATAATAATAATAATAATAATAATAATAATAATAATAATACAAGTAACAATAATAATATTTATTCAGAGTTACTTTCTTGGTCAATTAACAAAGAACAGTGGTAGAAACGGGCCTTTAGAGGCAATGGATTTGCCTATATACTGGAAATGAATGTTTTTTTTTTATAATTAAACGACACTCTTATTATTTCAACACTTCATAGAGTTGTAAGAAACGCAAGGGGAGAGGCCAGCGAGTTAAGAGCTGAGCAGTCTGCCAACGCAGCTCGACGGACGAAGGAGTGGAGTGAATGGTTGCGTGGAGGACGCCGCCTCGCCGCCTGCCGCCAGCGCCGCCGCCGCAGCCGCTGGATCAATTGAGCAGCGCCCGCGCGCACATAACCAGTGGCGTCTGCGCACTGCCGCTCCCCGGGGAAATCCGCTGCAACATCCTCAAGATGCGCCTTCGCGCCGCCGGAACATCGTGGCCGCGACAATTACACCTCGGCGACACGGAGAATTATGGACCCCGAACTGCGCTTTGCTTTTAATACTGTCTGCGCGGGGAGATCTCTTAAAGAAATGAGTCCAGCGACGTTATTTGGCCGCGAAAGCAAAATCATTAAACCAATACAAAATAGTTTAAAAATTAAATATTGATTTTCAGCACATTTAAGCAGCGGTAGGTATTCTGAAACAAAACACACAACTGAATAAAATTAAATAATTGGTAGAAATTTGAGAGGAATGTCCAAAGAAGGGACAATATTCTGTGCCCTTCTTGATGTCTTCAACACATCCTCCGAATGCTCCAATTCTCCTCTCACAGTTTGTCAATGTTTAGCTTTGTTGACTGATAAGACTATTGGTCTTATCCAACATTTTTCTGTCGTTTGAATATAATTGAAGGAAAAGTGTCGCCGTACTATCGATAGTATTTTGTGAGTGCACGCAAAAACGTTATTTCCCCTTTTTACTACAAAACACGCGGAAATGATTCCACAGAGTTTAAAAACTGTAAAAGGCTTTATTAACTTAAAATTAACATTCACTCTTCATCATTTCGAAGCGATTCATCTTGCTAAAATTTAAATTACAATACAAACTGTATTTAATGGTCCAAAATCACACCTTTAACTAGACTACTACTTGTCTATTTGTCTCATAATTACAGAATTTCTTAATAACATCTACTAATAATAGTATTTTGTAACATAAAGTACTATGTTTGGGGAGAGAATATGTTTGGGGACAGAGAGAGAGAATGAGAGAGAGAGAGAGAGAGAGAGAGAGCGGCGCGTATTCGTTCCTTAGTCTGATATATACGACAATATCTCGCACTGTCTGCATCAAACGTAAAAACAAGGTCATACATTTTTTTATTTGAATTAACAGCTAGAAGCGAGCACTGGCAATTAGAGAGCGTAAACTCCAAATAACAGATAGCCAACTTGAATTGCGGAAAGAGATCGCTGCTCTCACCGCTCTTTGCATGGTGGGTTAACCACGTTAAATCACGAATAACTTGAAAGAGATGTAGCGTGGCACTGAAAAGCAGGTTTTTAAGGATTTCATTTCTCCAAAAAGGGGCCCGTTTTGTCTTATTTCGTAATCTATAAAGTGAGTCGTTTTGAGAATTTCTATGACATTGATTATAGGTGGAGTTAACTCTTTTTGGTATCCCCACTCCGTCTCACGGGTGATCAGTACTCACTTGACATTCACTGAACAGCTAAAAGTTTGTTTGTGCTTAGAAAAACTATATTTTTTACTTATAGTACTAGATCTACATGATATAACGAACTACCGAGCCCTTGCCTAGCCGTATGAAATGTTCGAACGTGTTTAGCTAGTTAGAATTATACGAAGTCAATCAAGTATATTAAAGGCAATAAATAACGATTCACTCACTAGTGAAATATTACAAATAATGTAGTATTATTCCTTCTCATCTCATAGAATATCATGAGCATTTCCGAAGAATAGCAAGTAATTATGTTAACTGCGTATACCGTTTGCCTGAGAGATTTGCTGTGAGATTTTACAGCGCAATGAGGGGCGAGAGAACTCGTAAGCTGGATGCGGCCGTGAGCGGCGCCCACTGGGCCAAGTGGCGCCATCTGCATGTCGAAAGGGACGGGGACGGCGCGGCGGCATGGTCGGTGACGCGAGCGGGGCCGGGGGCGGAAGGCAGGGCGACGGCTGGAGCACCAACGATGGCGGGGGCAGGACGGCGGGACCATGGAGGAGGCAAAGGCGTGGATGGGGGCGGTGACGGGGCAAGACGGAGAGATCAGTGAGGTGGAGCGGGGTGGATGCGAGGGCCAGGGCTGACGCAGAAGAGCGGTGGGGGGGGGGACGAAGGCGGTGACGGTGGAGGGGGGGGCCGTGTCGGGAGCAGCGGCGGGGGAGGGAAGAAGAGAAGCAGTGATCGGCGGAGGAGTTCGGCGTTTGTGGCAACGAGGGGGGAGGCGGGGTTGGTGGCGGGACGGCGCGAGCAGGGAGGAGGTGGGGGCGGAGAAGAGGGCGACGGTTGGGACGGGTGAGTTGGCGGTGGCGGCGGAAGCGGTGAGGGCGTAGGCGGCAGCAGTGACGGTGGGGGTGACGGGTCCGGCGGTGACGGCGTAGGCGGCGGACGGCGGTGGGGGCGGCAGCTGCTGCTTGAGATGCACGGAGCGTCGTGGCGCCGAGCGCCTCCTCGCGCCGACACAAGAGCGCGCCATTGTCGCTTCACGCGCCGCCACCAGGGGTGGGGTGGAGACGGCCCGCTGACGAAGGGGCCCTGACGGCGACGACTACATGCCTGCGCCATTTGCTAATTGCTTTTTGCCGCCTGAATTACAAAATACTGTGTTGCTCACAAGCTGCGGAAATAACTTCGTTATTAGCACAAAATAGTAGTTTGCATTACAATTAAAAAGACAGAAATATTAAATTATTTTTTCGTATGCTACGCATACGGCAGACAATTCTCGATTTACCTACATCGTGTTATCTTTCGTGAGTCATGAGGTTTTTCGACCTACGTCCGATTTATATTAATGCCCTGCACATGACACCGCTTTGGAGCGGTTGGTAGGATACATTTCACACAGCTAATGCGAGGTCAACCGGGGATCTAAATGATTTCGCTCACCACGAAGAATTAGCACATGACGCTTGGAGTCTAGCGACACTGAAGATGCGGAAGGACAACGTCTGATTCCCAAAGATACCATAGTATCTACTTTCTTTATAGCAGAAACTTTTCGGATCTGCACAATGTTGCTAACAATTTATTCACATCTGGTAACACAATTGATATAATATTTGGGAACAAACAATGCACATTGTTGTATTTTGAAGAATGTGAAAGGTGATCTAAAGGACTTAAGTCAAAATTGACCGTTTTTACTTTATTCATCTACTTGAATCAGATGTTTCTCTCATTAGGATGATACTAAAACAGTGTATTGTATTACTGCATCGGCTTGGTTGAAAAGAGGCTTAAAGAGCTTCTTACTGTTTGTTTACTCTCTCCTGAAAAATAAAATTGACTTTGACTCTAGTTCCTTTTACCGCCCATCATAGTTTTAATATTAAAATTTGCTCTTTCCTTTCGCTATGTACGTTTGTAGGTATAATTGTAACGTTAAGAATGATTGATTTATTGCTTGACGTTTTTCTGTTTTGTATGAGTGTAGTAATAAGCGAGTCGCTTTAAATATCAAACAGATACAAAAATTTAACTCTTTGCAATCGAAATTGAATGGAAATTTCTTTTTTAACGCACGTAATAATATAT
Source organism: Gryllus longicercus (assembly GCA_038098605.1). NCBI lineage: Eukaryota > Metazoa > Arthropoda > Insecta > Orthoptera > Gryllidae > Gryllus > Gryllus longicercus. The sequence goes on along the minus strand of JAZDUA010000027.1, from coordinate 5,435,995 downwards.
CTATTTTAAACTTCGCGCTCAAAATATAGTAGGATTAATTGCTTTAATTCTCTCCCGTTTAAACTCACTCAAGTATCCTCCTATTTTTGGGAGAAGTGTGCCGCACTCAAGTGATGAAAACAAGCGATGTCATTATGGTTAATGTGATTGAAGTAAACGATATATTTTCGTCCACACCTGACAGCAATTTCTTGTTAGTACCGATCTTCCTAATTGTTTACAAAACGTGACCGTTTCCTTCCTCTAGAAACTCACGTTGTGTAAGATGACACTTATCTCGTTTCCCGACATAGGACGAGCAAAAATTCAATCAACTTCAACTTTCATTCGCAGACTTTCAACAGACATGCACCGTGAACACTGAAGATATTTATCAATCGATACATCAAAAATGCCTATAACTACACGGCTCTAAGTTTGAAAGGTAATTCTATTAAGTTAAATTATATTTTTTAAATAAAATCGACTGCAGAAATAGATAATTCTAGAACAACAATATCATGTTAGGTAATCCAATAAAACAATTCCTACTGCCTTTCGTAATTGTCTCGCCTCATTTGTTAATCCATTTTTTTAGAAATAAAAATTCGAATAAATATAGTAGTTGTAATAATTTTATAAATAAATTGGAATTCAATCAACAGTATTTAAAAATCCTAGCAAATAAATAAATTAAAGAATATACACAAGTTGGAAGCAACATTCTAAGGCCTCTCCGTAAAACACCAATGTAGAAATAAATACCTTTGCCAAACATTGTTTGCATACATCTTCGAATAAAGGGGTGAACTGGGGCGCCAAGGGTATCGAAGAACATTTTTGTTCTGCTTCGTTATAATTTAACGGTTCTTTCACGTTGCTACGAATAATACAGTTTCCTATAAACGTGCTGATCTGCAACAAGAAGGTGCCAAAGATTCAAATCTAAAATAAAAAATTATTTTTCGCCTAAACATGCGTAAAAATAAATAAAATACTTGCTCTTAAGATAACGTTAAAGATTTGAATATAGTAGTGTTAAACAAAATAAGTATTTTTAGGAGCAAAGAATAAATGATCTGTTTCATGTCTTCTTAATTTTGCTAGTATGTTGCCCAGAGTTGTTGTTCTGAAATACCAATTTCATAAATGTTCATATGTTCATTTTTCATCATTTGTATCAAATAAAGGAGAATTTATCTCTCGATATATACCTTATTGCTAACAGAATATAATCAGAATTATAGATTAAACAGATTGCATAAATTTCCTTGATATTATAAAGGTTTCAGGATATTTCAAGTAAAATGTATACAAATGGCTCCTCCTCTAAATGTTTGCACAAGTAACGCTGGGTACAGGAGTGTATTCAAAATAAAATATAACACTTTATGACTTTTATATATGAGAAATATGTATACTCAATAATTAACTCAACATCCCCCATCTAGGTATTAAGAAAAGATTAGTGTGTGGTTGACACAGATAGAAGTGAAACTTTGAATATTTCGGATTAGAACATTTGTAGGGTAAAATAATATAATTTGTGTGATAAATGATTGTTTGCAAAAATACCTTTAAGACACTCCCTTAAGCAATCAGTTAAAGTATTTGACATTATTAATAATCAGTAGCTGAAAACATAAGAAAAAAATCCGTGATGGTGACGCTTTACGACGCTGGCAATCGGCGAGGGATCTAAATAGTTAATGTTTAATTTTTAGTTCTCTACGAAATATAAAGTTGCGGGTTTGCATAGTCAAGACAAATGCAGAGTGAGTCGTTTTAGTGAGTTAAATAATACGCCCCAAAATGATCCCCATTTAGATAAATATACATTTTCTATGAAATTTTCTCGAGAATCGCTTGTTTTTGTGCACAGACGTTTTTAGGTAATTCCTCTTCTATAACGTTCAAAAGGTTTTGTTTCATATGCGTGACATAACTGACGATATTTATAAGTATTGGTGAAGTAAAAATCTACTTTCTTTTGGATACAAACGGCGAAAAATGAAAATGTGTAACTTGCCAGAATTACACAGCCCAGTTTCACACGCGGCCCTGTGATCGCGCTTGAGCGTCACAGCCTTCGTGCGCCAGCCGGCCGTCGGAATTACATTGCCCCCGCTGATTATAAATTATGCTAATGACCTCTCGTGACTACAATACCGCTGTGTCGTAATGGAAAAATTACAAAGAACATTTTTTTCGTGAATATATACGTCTGAGGTAAAAAAGCAAAGGAATTATTTATTGTTAATATTCAGAACATGCTAGCATTTTTTCACTTTAAATGACACAGTCTGTAAAAAATGAATAAATTTGTTTGGCTTCCGACGCGTAGTTTAACAAGAAAGTAACTTTACACTTCTCATTACCATCCTATTACTCAAGATGTCGACTTAATCTACTACTAGATAAAATACTATGATGTAACAGTGTACATCAGACATATACGCTTGCGATTTCAATGCAGTAGATAGCATAAGTGAATTAATTACATGATCATTATTGTAGTTTGAAGTGAGTTTTATTTACTAATTTTGGAGATGGATTTGGCACTATGATTACAACTATTGACTCTTCGCGTTCTTCCCAAAGACGCTAACAGTTGCGTGTTGTATTGCTCTACCTACCAACTGGCAGGTACAAATTCCGTGATTATTTATATTATCGAAGAGTTGGCTCCGATAACTACAGAAGAGTTAAGATACATAAATAAATTTCCTCCACCGCTTTGGTAGCCAAAAGTGTCGCACTAGGCTCTCGGAAATTCCCAACGTGGATAAATGAGTATTACACTCGCACATGTCAGTAATATCACAAATATTAATTTAACTTCTTAAAACCAACGATATGAATTTTCAACGCACTAGGAACATATCTTTAAGCATAAATGCATAGAGAAAGAGAATTTGGGAATGTTGGGAATTCTCTACATGCCGAGAAAGAGCTTAAATATTTTTTCTCTTAATATGGCCGTCAGGTAAATGTGATGACTAATAATTATTGCAACTTATAATATTCTTTGGAATATTTACGATTTATAAGATAAATATTTTGATTAAAGAGCAAACAAAAGAGAGATATCGAAAAAGCTTAATCAAACAAGTCACCTCTATATAAGAATTTGACATGAAGAATTTAATACCGATTGAAAGGATTGGGGCATTACTGTTTCAACCTTTTATTTGAGCAAAATTTGTTAAAAAGCGTATACGCCCATGCGTGCTTGTGCGCAATGCTTATAGGCTGCCAGTGTATCTCTCATGTGTTGCCGTAGTCTCAGTAGCCGCTTTCCATGCGCTAGAGAAGAAATTGCTCCTTTTATTTCTTCATGTCCAAGGAAAACATCTACACCGCTTGCAGGTAGAGAAAATTCAACGTAGGATGACCTTTTCTAAGTTTCCAAGGGGTGCTTAACTTTACTTCGTGAATTTAATTAGAACTTGGAAATGTAAATAAAGTGTTACTAACAAACACGCACACCAACTTTGTACCGGGGGAAACTTTTAAGAAGAACCGTGGTTCAGGTTCAGTTGTAATGACCTATTTCTTTCTCTGCTTCCCATGTTTGTTACGAATGCTGTTTAAAGTTAGTGTACTTGGCTTGGTTAAGCCAAAGAACCATGATGAAATGAAATGACGTATGATACATTGTAAGTACATGCCAGATAAAATGTATTAACACATGAAATATTCTAAGGGAACGTTTTACAAGTTTTTAAGTTGAAAACGGCACAAATTCTAGACCTAAAAATCCCTTTACAAGTATAACAATTCACTGCATCAAAAAAGGAAATTATCAAGGTATCTTTCACAGAAACTGAAGTAAAAACTAACTTCCTTTATTTTGCAAAAATATGGGAAAGGAAAAGCTTTTTCTATTTCGGATATATTTTGATGGCACTGCGAGTCACTGTGTGTGTTCATTATAATTTTAATCACTTGTTACTAAATGCCGATTGTCTATAATAAATCACGTCAAATGTATGGATAGTGAGAACAAAAACCTGAAAACTATTCCATTCTTTCATAAATGGCTGAGTTCTTCGGTTGGAAAAGTGATCTCTCCTTTAGAAATAATTATGAGTATGATGAGTATATGAGTGCCTGTACTCTTCAATTGCGCCACAGTCTAGCCGTAGCCTCACCACTCGCCTTCTCTAGAAGCCCCGAAACTCTCAGATGTCGTGAGGAAATAGGCCGAAAGATAGAAGACTAGATTATTCCGTCCTGAATATCCGAATTAACACAGGATGCGGAAAGAAAGTTCTCTCATATTCTCTCGCTCACGTACTACTCTGGCATCCACATATAGGTAACAGGAGGAGAGCGCAAAACCGACTGATGAGTGCAGTCAGTTTATGGGATTCTCGTCCACCCAACAGACGATCTCAAACGAGCATCTTCGCTGGTGGCACCCATTGCGTGCACCTCCTGTAGCATTCTTTGGTATTTGCTGGCAGCGCAGATCTTTTAATTAGCAAAGAGTAGCAAACATCTCGTCACCACATTCAAAAACAAAACTGGCTTAGAGCGGGATTTGAAGCCCTGTCCGTTGGCCGCAAGGGGATGAATCACCAGATGATGCAGCCTCCTCACCAACCAGGTCGACTATACATATCGATACTAAATTTCTAATATAACGACTAACGATCCTTCTCCTTCACGCAACAAAGAATCATTTACGAGTGCATCGATAAAGGAAACTGAGCTAACAAATAGTTTCGTCAAAGAAGCGGCTGTTCGCCGAGGGAGAGAACGACCGCAAACCCACGGTTCCATCAAGCTTCAAACGCTTCTTTTGATGACGCCTCCTTCTGTCAATAGCGCGGGAGGATGGACGGGGGGAGAGCTCGTTGCAACGAGAACAAGTGAAGCTGGGACCGCGCAAAAAGCGAGGTGGAGAGCGCTTCGCATTAAAAGCGACGGTGGCGCCGTGCGGCGGAGGCGGGGGTAATTGGGCGGCGCGAGACCCATCCTCCGCTCTCCCCCTCCCCTCCCGGTGGAGCAGGTGAGCGGGGTTGCCGACGCAGATCCACTATGTGGCCCCGACTGGCTGCCAGGTACTGGGGCCGATAAATGAGAGTTTCTTTCCTTCCTGTGTCATGCAGCAGGCGGGGCAGGATAATGCAGGCTCCAAAATGATTAGTGGCTCAGGATGTGTAGGTCGCGCAGATGTATCCGAGTTGGAGCTCCCCTCCTCCGGCAGGGTTTGTAAGTGCGGCATTCAATCGGAAACACTCTTAAAGTTGTACAATTAGAATAAAATAGAAAGAAGGAATGTGAGGTTTTGCGCTGGGCAGGAAATTCAGAATAGAATAGGGGGAAAATATTTCGGTAGGGGGACGATAAACACAAAATTAGGACAAAATAGAAGGGAACAGATGTAGGGACATTTTTATTATTCAATAGAATATAAGAGATTGGAACAGTTTGTCCGCAAGTTTTTAAAACCATTCCTCGCAATGTTAAGAATATTTAAATTACTACATAATCTAAAAAATTACAATATAACTAAATATCTTGAATTTAAATCTTTTAATCACAATTGAAAACATTGAGCCTCGCAAAACGGTTAACACTTCTGCTGCACTGCTTGTTACTACGGACGCAACCTCTGTCCCCGTCTCATTTGTACACATAATTCTGATCAACTGTATGAAACTCCACGTGGGGAAACCCATTGCGCAAACGCAAACAAATTGACTGACAGCTGTGTACCAGCCCAATTGGCTAGACCGGACATCCAGGTTCGACTTCCCCCTCCTTGCTCCCCGTGACACTTCGCGTTCGGTTGGTGTCTGTTGATGTTCGAGTTCGATTGTGCCACATATTCGATCGAGGAGCAAAGAACGAGTCACAGATATTCTTCCTTTTCCTCCATTGCATCATTCCTCGTTTGAAATGTGTACTTCTTCTGGAAGACTTTCTACTTACGGGAAAGTACAAATCTCCTTGATATTAGAAATTAAAGTAAAGTACTAGAGTGTCAATTGTGCAGCATCAAATAGTCCTTTGAAGAGTAAAGAAGGCTTCTGTGAAAAAAAAAATACTGGGAGGAATAAAATGAAAAAGAATACTTATGATACAATAAATAAAATGTTGACGGGAGGATTTCCAAGTAGTCGAGTGAAAACTCTATTTAAATAGTTTAGTTAACTGTGCATTTACTGGCGATTACATGGGATACGTGGTGTTTTCATTCCATGTCATTATCATATGTTTAAACAAACTTGCATTTTGTGGTATTCGAACTCCTAACCATTGCAAAGAGAGTTCACGCAGGCACCCTTCGCTTTCAATGATGGAGACAAAGGACAGAATTCATATCCGGCTCTCAGGAAAGGATACATCCTTCAGCAATAAATTTACGAGTACTTAGAGGTTTTAAAATTAATGGCCTATCGTAAAATTTTGTTTTTCTTATTGGGTCCGTATGAAGCGGATTGAGTACACGGAAACATATCACGTGTCATTTGCAACAGCCCTTTCGTGGCTGTCAGGCCACACAGTGTACAAACTCAATATTTTTCATAGATTTTTCTTAGAATTTAATGTGCGAAATAGTCTATCATTTCATATCTCCAATGAATTCCATATACTCCATTTCTAATTTACATTATCGCAGAAAGCACGATTAGTGACTGAATACTCAAACTCCTTACACATGATAACATTTTCTTACGTTTCAACATTATACAAGTCGATTCCAAAATTTAACCTCTGGATTTTCATACAGCATTAATATCATACAAATATCTTCAAACAATACTTTTCCTATCCTTGCAAAAACGTTTTACAGTTCAACCAGTATATGCACCAGATATTCAACATACAAGTGCCGCATTCTCCTCCTCATTCACCCGTAGTGCCTTCGGCTTCGTCCTCCAACATTCGCTCCCCCCTCCCCGCCTCACCCGCCGGATGTAAAGAGACTTCGCCTTCCGACCGGATGTTTATGGATCTCTCGGATGAAAGACGAGGCTGCTCTGGGTTTCGCAAATGGAAACTCTTTCAAACACGATCCGAACCCTATTACTGTCTACGAATTGTTGCCTTTTAAGGAACTTCACGCACACTACAAAGACTTTGTGGTCGCAAGGTATAAAGCCAGTGCGGAAATGTTCAAATACTTCCAATCAAAATCGCTTCCACAGAGCTTTGCATGCAGTGGCCACATCTGCAGCTGAAGGACAGTTCCATAGCCAATTGTTGAGATTCTAACCCCAATATTTTCATCATCCGGAGATCTTAGGGGTGCCTTTGCTTTATCAACTTTTAAAGAAACTCTATGTGCGTATTATGAAGCATATACTTGCTCTACATAACCACCCCTTTTTGACAATTCTATATAGATACCCATAAATGAATTGTCCAACCAATAACAGATCTACTTTCATTTGACCGCTTCTCATAAATATGGTGAAAAAGAAAACAATACCCTTGAAGAATTGTTATTTGAATGCACGGTTAATATCAAGTGACTAAAGACAAACTGTTTTTACTCTAGTATATACCAAAATGTCTTGTGTTCTATCTTCATAAAATATTTACTAGTAAAAAATATGCTATGTTTTAAACGTATTTCTTTCCTCACTTCAGAACGAGTATTTTCTTGGGCAACACCTCCGGCCCTCGGCTGCTTCCTAGGAAGCCCTCGTGGCCGCAGCCTCCGTCGGGTCTCACGCCTCGCGGCCGCGATCGTATAAAAATGAATAAAACAGAGCGAAGTGTATGCACCGCTCCAATACGCCGCCCTGGGCGCCCGCCGCCGTCTCCGTCTCCCCCCGCCACCCCCTCTCCAACCGACGCTACGGCGCGCCCTCGGTCGATAGCAGTGGCGCCCACACACCCAGCCCCAGCCCCAGCCCCAGCCGCCCGCCTCCCACGCATCTCATTACACGCCAGCCTTACCTCACATTCATTCCTCTAATTTAAAAAAAAAAAGATTATTGATACCGGCCGTATCAACTGATAACATCTGTAAGTGAAGTTCTTGTTTTTCTCGGTTTGCGACGGTGACCTTTCTCCGCTGTATAGCGAGATCCGGTGCCGACGGTCTCGGCTAGCGGTTTTTTTTTCAACCAGGTATCTACCACAAGCGGGGCACCGCCCCAGTCGGGACAAGCGCTAAGCTCCTGAACAGTATCACGGCTTTTGAGGTTGTGCAGTGAATGTCAGTTTAAGTGTGTGTAAGTAAGGGGTGAGGATAGAACAAGAAAGGGGAAGGAAATATCGCGCGCGGTCCGTGGCCCGTTTGTTTCGGCTCGAAAAGGGATATTATTTCATTTATTTTAATCCATATTTCCCTTGAGATATCTGGGTATGTCTTACATTGTCAGTTATTCCGTACACGTAAACTACTAAAGCCATTAGTGCCGTGCATGTTTTGGCTCGGAAGGGATCGTTGGTCTTTTCCCCGCTGTGTGCAGCGATCCGATGCCGAACTACTGTCGGCTAGCAGGGTCTTCCTCAACCCGGTATCTCTCATGCCGACCGACCTCACGGCATGTGTAATAGTGTAGTGCGTGTAAGTGTAAGTGTGTGCAAGGAATGAGGATAGGACAAGGAAGAAGGTAAGAACGTGCTCGGTCCTTGACCCATTTGTTAGGGTGCTGTTGCGACATTCGCCTGGTATTGATCGGAGAAACCACGGAAAACTACAGATCACAGAAGCTGGCCGCTAGAATTCTCCTCCAGACAGTTACTGAATTCGACCTAGCTAGAGTCGAAAATCATGTCACCATCGAGACTCCAACCTAGAATATTCCGGTGGGTGAAACTAGTGCAGTGAACTAGTTGACGTTCCGAGCCACAGTCCCCCCCCCCCGTCTGCCGCCACCCGCGCAGTTCATTACACGCCGACCTTTCCTCCCATTCACTCCCGTCCAATCGACTCGCTCGCGGTGCCTCGCCGTAATCATCATTGAGCCGGTTTAGCCAAGCTCGTTCATGTTTATCGTTAATCGAGTTTAAATATACAGGATTAACTTTTAACTCGCAATATAATCCTGATTACCTCTTCAAATCTTTTACCACATATTATACAAACCGGATTAACGTAACAGCGTTTTCGTGCTAAAATCAAGAGGAGTTTGTGATCTGGAAGATTTTCAGGCGGCGTGTTCTCCCTGTCAATCTTTTTACATCATAATGCCTTCTTTTTATCGCAAATTCATTTTCATCTTCATTCTTTTGCGTTTTTAGTAAGTTGTTCCTTTATAAGCCTTTCGAGAATTTGTATCATCAAGTTTCTTTAATTCTGTAGGCTATATTGAGAACATTCTAGCTTCAAGAACAGTATTCTCTTCGTTCCGTTTGTGAGTTCTCCTTTTGAAGATCTAACGAACTGTGAATGTAGTTAACTTTTTTCTTCGCCGTTTTAATGAGTGTGTAATTTGGGACATAAAGGATCCACAAAATTGTAACTACTCGTCGCCATTCAATACTGTAACTATCTGGTAAGGACCGTCAATTAAGCCGTGACATCTTAACAAGGGAATCAGATATTGAGCTCATAGAAATATTGTAGTCTCCATGGTTTGAAGGGCAAGCAGGAATGAGTTCGCTGAGTGACTGGGCCCCGCTCCCGCGGCCAAGCTAACCTACCGAAGTGTCCGCTTTGCCGGGCACCATTCACAGCCTGTGTAGATATATCTGAGAATCCTGAGCTAAAGACAATTTTAAAAATTAAAGTTAACATTTACGGGACCTTGAAAATGTACTCTTCTAATACTTTGTAAATGCATGATGTTCTCGGCCTTTAAAGTGGACGAATACGCATCCACATTAACTGAATTTTCTATTTCTTTAAAAATATAATTATATAATCACACTCTTTCTTTAAAATATCTATTTAAATTATTTTCGAGGTTTTCCTTCATAAGGAATATTTGCTTCACAATTATGGTTTAAGGCCTCTCCTGATTCATTGAAGTATGAAATTATATTTTTAATTGCCTCTTGAACACGTTCTTCTTTCCTCCACGAATTTCATACATTAGTTTCAAAATTTCACTTTTGTTTTCTCATATCAAATCCTCTGTTCGTTTCTTCTTTCGTGTAACTTCTCAAAAATGTCAATGTTATAAAGACTGGACTTTGAAACACTGTTTTCATGATTAAGGAATCTTATTGTGTTCATATCGTCGTAATCTACAAAATGCGATCTTTTGGAACATTTTATTAGAGTTGTAGGAGATTGGCTATTTGTTTGTACACTACTTAGTGGTAAGCGGCGTATACTTACTTAAATTCAAAGACCTGAGGCATCTCAAATTATCAAAAACACTTTTTGCAAACTTCTTTTTCTTTTACACTGTGAAATGAAGGTTTATGATAAAGACGTGTTAAGTGTAATCATGCATCCATTAAGCCTACAACTAGAGATGTCATTCCAAACACAATATCTTCTTTGATGCAAAACAAGCAATTTGCATACGCACAAAAAATATTCGTGTTTCTCTTGGAAAAAACATTGTAATGGCTGAGATAGGTGCAAGATCTTCACAGCAGGTGCCTAAAACTTCTCAGAACATTAGGAGACGGTTGCGTACAATTGAAAGTTAAATAAAAAGGAAAACCTGAGTTCAAAAAGGAAACGTGTATCTAATGTGTTCTTTCATTTATGCTTTGGATCACCATGGTGTCCCTGCTGTTGCCTACTCAGAGCGGCGACCTGGACACAAAGGCAGCAGGTCTGACTTTGATATTCCAGTGGTTGGCATTACTTGATAAACTCTAGTTGCTAATATTGTACCTAATACTCCCATTAGCCCATCAGAAGAGGTGACTCAGGCCATCAACTGATGACACTGCAGTGCCTCTGACCGGGAGGTCTTAGGTTCAAGCTGGATAGCTAGGTCAAATTCAGTCTCAGTCTGAAGGAGAATTCTAGCGGCCAGCTGCTCTGATAGATAGGTTTTCGTGGTTTCTCCGATCAACACCAGGCGAAAGCTTGAGCAATACTTACACACACTTACACTAGCACGAACTGCATTACCACACATGCCAGGTGGGCGATTGAGAGCATAGAGCTGGCCCTGGCTGATTGTAGATACCTTATTGGGGAAAACCCCGCTAGCTGACGGGAAGGTCGGTGCCGGATTTCATAACCAGCGGCGCAAGATCACTGTCACCTCCAGAGGAAAAAAAGCTGCCCTAGAGTTATAGGACTAATGACCTTAGCAGTTGACGCGCCCTGAATCAGTAAGTCAATCAATCGCATTTGCCCAAGCAATGGTTCAACAAAAGTTTCTTGGTACTCTATATACGATTTTTACGCAATATGTCACAAATAAAAGCACAGCCTAGCGAACATATAGAACTGTTCCAAACGCACGAACAATTTGATGAGAATTGTGATGCAAAAAATGGCGCCGCCAATCAGGGAGCCCGCCAGTTTCCCCGTGTGTTTGCCAAACTCTTCGTCGAGTATCTCTAGCAGCGACTGCCCACGCGGCGGACCGCAGCACAGAGCGCGCGCGCGCCGCGCAACAGTCGCTCAGAGCGGCTGCCCCCCCCCCCCCCCCGCCCAAGCCCCCGCCCACGCACCCGTCCGCGCCAATTGTGAGGCTCCGCAATCACGTAAATCCGAACTAATGAACCCGAGAGCTCTGCGCCGGACAAACACTGTTTATTCTGGACCAATGCAACTCGACTCATGTTGCGACAAAACAGCGCGGCATTTGAAAATTATACAGATAAAAATATTGTTCACATCTTTGCGTGAAAACACAGTTTCTAAAATAGATTTTTAGGTTCTCAAATCTCCTCTTTTAAGAGCGCTAAAAGTCAAAATAAGCTCTATAATTTCTTAAAGGAACAGTACTGACATGAAAATTGGTTTCTGTCATTCAAAATGCAATTCAACAATGCAACGAGGTGAAACAAAAAAGCGCTTTACTTGAAAATGAGGCAAATACGTTCATGTGTTGAGACAATGCTGTAATTTTTAACCGCCTATAACGTCAAAAGATCTGTATAATTTTTGTAATAATATTAATGTAATAATCACCGAGCGAAGTGGCTCAGTGCGTAGCGCACTGACTTCGTAATCGGGAGGTCCGGGTTCGATTCCCGGGCCGGCCATCCTGACCGGGGTTTTCGTGGTTTCCCTCGGTCATAAAGGCGAATGCTGGGATGGTTCCAAAAGTCCACGTTCACCTATCGCCTCCTAATCCATTCCTATCATCTTTCATCTTCCATACCCCCGGGCTAACAATCATGGGGGATAAAAATCGGATCCAGCTAAATGCTGGTCCCCCCAAAGAATTGTTGCAAGCACCTGCTACCGCGATAATAAATAAAAACTGAGCCACGGTAAATGCAGGATGCTTGCTTGCGTGGTCCTAGTCGGCCGATTAACGAAAAAAAATGTTATAATCAGTATTAATAGAAATGCGAAATGGATTTTCAAAATAATTACTGATTTACAAAAAAAGTTTTATTAAAAACAAAAAATTAGCTATAAGTATAATGACAAAAATGTAAATTCTGAAAAAGCAACATTTTTTATTTTTAATGTTTTATTTTCATGCGCAGAAATGTATATTTTATTTCAACTCCTCTGACTGCAGCATATTTTAATTTTATAATAATAAAAAAGCAATATGGGTCTCTTTCTGTGCATCTAGTGCATTCACAGTGCATCTAGTTGAATCCTGAAATTTATTTAGTATAGATTTAAGTTTCATTCTGAATTTCTTTTCATGAAAACACAAACACTTTGGCCTTTTATATGACGATAAGCAATTTTAGGTACTAATGGTGACATTGACATTTCAGATATTACTTGTTCCTTAATAACGTTAGCGTGGAAAGGCTCATACTAATTTCGAGATCTTGCCAGTCATATTAAATTCGTCAGATTAGTTGGCAACATGGATAATGGAAATATAACAGGTAACTGATCTAACGACGAGATTAAAGTAGCTACGTTTAAGTAACTAAAAAGGTTTGTGACTAAAAAGTATGCACCAATGCAATGTCGATTTGTAAAATTTTGTGAGATGTATATTTCTACTCCAACATTTAGGAAGAATTATATTTCTTATATACGTAAGATAGTTAAATTTTTTAAATTTAATTTTATATATCATACGCCTGCTCAATAAATACTGCTGAAAACAAATGCATCTTTGACTTCCTTCAAACTACAAATTCTTAAAAAAGATCTCGAAAAGGGGGACTTGGTAGTTTCAATCGGAAGATCATCTAAATATTTAAAAATAATATTAAAAAGTATTAAAATGTTGCTAAATTTAAAAAGTTCTGCATTCTTATTGAAATGTTTTAAAAGAATTGTTAGAGAACTAACCGACTTAACACACTAATTCCCCACTTTCAATATTCTTAGAGAAGCAGAGTGATTTTCTCAACTGGACTTTTTAAATATTTCCCCATCATCAACTTTCCTTTCAAACGCTTCTTCGCGCTTATTGTCTTGGTCTAGCGCATCCCCTTTCCAAACTTTGAGCGCGAATTTCCACGCGGCTAAAAAATTAATCAAACGAGATACCAACTTTGATCAAGTTTCTTTCCGTGACGCGACGTCAAGCGTTAACGTGCAACGACTCAAAGGACTCTAGTAAAAAAATTACTCTTAAAGAATTCTACTTTTTTCAACTCTGCTTACGAATGCTTTAGTAAGAGGAAAAAGTTTCCTACAAACCCCAATCCTTGATGAGAATTTCTCATTCTTAACGAAGAATCACCTGAAAAAGTTCGTAGAAATGATTGAAAGATTTCATTTTCTTTTTGAAACATATTTGCATAAATAGTTAAGGTTGGTGAACTTCAAAAGTTATCAACATCAAAAGATAGAAGACATTTACAACTGCAAGATTTGTAAGTTCTGTCCATACAAATTACGAACACAGAAAATAAATTATGTTTATATTTGATACTTCAATTGAACAAAACCCAAAATATATCGTGCACACGCCGGACGTCCAAAATATGAAAACGAACGAATTCTCCAAACAAATATCAATTATCCTTCTAATTACGTCGTATGTTTTACTTTTAATGTAAACTATTGCGAGCCAAAGAACATGTCTCTCCTGTGTTCCTAGATATTCAACTCTGTAGGCCTCTCAGGTTGACCTAGTTCATATTTGTAATTACGTTTACGCAACTCCAGTTTAGTTTTGACATGTTCGAATGTATCAATGAAAACTACATGTATTAGACTACCGAACCGTATTTTTTTATTCGTCCAAGTTTGACTGTCCTGACTGACCACGCTAATCAAGATGTATGTATTTGACCACAAAGGTATCGCGTTTTAATATATTTACAGAAGCGCTCCGCGTTTCATTATATATATATATATATATATATATATATATATATATATATATATATATAAGTAATAGAGCACAAAAATCATAACGATCATAACGAATGAAAATAATCGATACACCTGCTGAGGTGGTTCAGGGCTTTACGAATACATGATGTCCCTCAGTACCCATAGCCGGGAGGTCCTAGGCTTGGAGGTCCGACGGTGGGAGGATTTTCAGCACTAGCTAGTTAGTTAGGTCTCATTGGCTGCCTGGAAAATAATTGTAGCGACTTGGCGCTCTGAATGGTAGTTTTCCGTGGTTTCTCCCATCAATACGAAACGAATGCCGCAGCAGTACCCTAACACGCGGGCCAGGGACCCCGCGCGATCTTTCATTTATTTTCCTTGCCAATCCTCGCTCCTTACACTTACACTTACACGTTCTACACTACTACACACATCGGGAGAATTGTCGGGAGCATAGAGTTTGTTCCGGATGGGGCGGTGCACCACTGCTGGGAGATAAGTGGAATAAGAAACCCCGTGAGTCGGCGAGGAGGTCGCCGTTGGATCACACCATTCAGCGAGGAAAGTACACCCCCCATTTCTTGTGATTATAACACGCAATATACTAACGGGACATATCATAGCTACACTAATGACCATAAAAGTTGAAGCGTCCCAAAACACGAAATAATCAAATCAAATCAACTGTCAATGTTAAGGATGCGAAATTGATGCCGAAGTTTAGAAAACATCGATATTCTTATGAAATCGGGAAAAAATATATAACATTTCTTAAGTCTATGTTTTTAATATCGATGTCTTGAGTTAGAAGTTTTTATGGGATCGATATTTTTTAAATGAAGAAAGTCAGTCATTACAAAATTCTTTAATAATTTTCAAATGTGCAGAAATTAAATGTTCTTCGGACCAAATTTGACCAAGGGCGAACAATAAATAAAATTGTGTTTTTGTCATTTAAGTAGTTTATATTATTTTAGAATTATCGATCCCGATAATCAAAATTTTGTTAACTATCGTGATGATTTGTTGACTTTGATTTGACTGACAAATCTCAGAATAAACGAGATCACTTTCAATTTAAGTTCATCCCACGTAAACTTCAATGGATACTAATGCAGTTTAAAAACAAAGGGTTTTAATAACATCGATGGTGTTAGGTCAATATGATTTAACATAGAAATTTTGATTTTGAGAATCGAGCACCCCAGTAGCCCCGGGCGAGGAGGGGATGTGGCCGGGGTGGATCAGAGGCTGATCGAGCCCGATCATTTGGGGGGGGGTCGTAGATTGTTGTTAAACTATAAACATATATGTTACTATATTGCATATTATTTATGTACTTTAGATATGATACTATACAATATTAATGTTTAAATAATTACATAATTCGAATATAAATAAATATTTAAAGCAATTTAGCCAAATAAAGGAAGGTAAACTAAAACTCCAAGCCTTATGAGGGGGTCATGGCCACGGCCACCATGCCCCCCAGTGAGATGGATGAAGAGGAGTGGGGAGGGACGCATCGGACACTAGCAACCCAAAGCGTGGAGAGGGGAACGAGTACGAGTGGACTGCAGCGGAAGGGGGGAGGGAGTGGCGGAGAAGGCGGTTCTTCCGGACAGGAAGTGACGCAATACCCATTCATTAGGGCCGCGTTGCCTGCATGCGCAGGAACACTCCAATTCACTGGCTGCTCGGAAACACGTACTGCTCTTCATTCATCGTGCGTCACGCAATTATCATACCTGGCGATTCATTTCTGGTTCTACTGTAATGTTAGCCCCTTTTTCTTTATAGATAAATACCCTAACGTAGTGTTTTAAAGGACAATGAAAGAAAAGTGATCAGTAGGCATTCATACGTATAGTTTTGCGCAATTGCTTTTCAGCATTTTGTGTACTTATACTGTCATTGTGCAATCACGAAATTAATAGTGTTAATTTAAAACAGTATTTTATTGCAATATTTATTTATTTATTTATTTATTTATTTATTTATTGTTTCAATTATCACGTGTGTTATAACATTCCATGAAAAGAAAAATTACTTGTCTTTTGTAAGAAATAAAAATAAATTATTCTTGTTTTATTTCTAAAGTATGTACGTAATTTGAAATTATCCCAATTTATGAATCACTAATGTTCTCAAGTTCGAATTTAAATCCCTGTGATGAGTAGTTAGTAATTTACATGTTAAATTTTGTGTGTCTGTAATCATTATACTCAAGGGTAATAAATACGCCATTAACTAATAACGGTAACTACGCACAATATCCTATTCATTCATATAATTATAGATTTAAAAATTGAATTTCAACATATTTCTTCGTTACACGATCGTCCATTTATATCATATTTTTAAACTTCTAGAATCGTGATATCTTTGCAATCGCCATATTTCCAGTCCCTTTAAAGCAAAGCTTTTGCGGTTTCGTAAACTGCGTGGGCGTTTTCGGTCCAGGGCATCGACTAACAGCCACTTAAAACTTGCGTCGCTGCTAATGAATCGATTGCGATCCTGCGCAGTTTGAGAAGGGGACAGATTGAAAAGCTTCGCAGATATTTTTGAAGCTCTCGTGCTTTAAACTGTGTTAACGAAACTTCTTTGATTCTGACACTCTACAGTGAAGTGCCTTGAACACAACAACTGTTACATTTCTATTCACAAATGCAGATGGATCTACAATCACATCGCCGAGTTCATTGATAATTTCCATTGAAAACTTCAACGTAGAGAATTGCCGTCATAAAAACATTTAAATAGCGAAATTTTCAGAAATTGTAATAACTAGGGCTAACGCCATATTATTGTATCTAGAACCATCGTGTGCCTTTTTCTATCACAAGGTAAAGTTATTCAGAGTAGTGGCGCTACAGTAACTCATACTTTTTTTGTAACTTTTAGAATTTTCAAAAACTGAACGATACCACCGAAAATCATACCTGCACCATTTTGATAAACATACTTCGCTCTTTTCGTAAAAAAAATTGAAGAACAAAATTGGAATGGTTAAAAAATAATTGCCTACGTATTACGCAAATTTACGCAAAAACTACTTTCGAAATATTGTACACGACCTTATTTAAAGATCTAGTTTCGAAGAATAGATTCCCTTACAGGAAAATCGTTATCCTTAATATCGTAGTAGTGGGAAGACGACCCCAACATCAAATATCAGATTCAATTTTGCAGGGTTTCAAATTTGGGCAGATTTATTAGGGACTAGTTTTGGAGAAACTCCTTTAAACACTTTAGACATTTATGTTGTCCACAGATGGACGGATAGGAAGACGTTTTGCCGTAAACTAATCTTCAGACATCAAGGCAACTATAAAATGTGCATTCTGACTACACAACATATTAGAAGAAGTACTTTACAACACTTAGAAGCAAGAATTATCCACATTTTTATAACAGGCACCCAGCCTTTCCGTTGAAAAATCCCCACTTTACGCAAAAGCATTACAATAGTTTGTCTTTACTGCGTAAGAACATAGTAGGCGACAAAGTATAAAAATGTTTACACATACGTGACGCTGTTCTTTTTTCATTCTTCTACATCTTAATCCATTTTATCAACTATCACTAAACTTTCTTTGTAAGCTTGCACTCATCATGAAAACTGTCATCTTGATCGAGAAAGCTTCTACTAACGTCTTGGCTTGGCTTTGCATCTGTCGTCTCTTCTTGAACAAAAGCATAGGATTCAATCTTCCATCTCTTTACGGAGCGCTGAAGCTGACTGGCCAAAAGGAATTTTCTCTCTCTTCAGCCTTGCTATTCCACGCCCTGCACTCCCCCACAAACTATGACCATTGATCTCACAAGCTCTTTCACTAAAACTCGACATCTTTTGACTAGTAAGGCGGCGGGTTTACTAACACGGCGATAGGCCAAGCGACTTCCTTCTCTGTCTCTTCAGCCTCTCTTCCACGCGCTGCACTCCCCCACCAACTATGGCCGGTGTTCTCGCAAACTCCTTCACTAAAACTTCCGCTTCCTTTGACTACTGTGGCTGCGGGTGCACTAACTCTGCACTCTGTTGGTTGGGCCCTCGCCTTTCGCACGCAGCCGGAGACTCCCCGCTGACCCCATGGAGTGACGTGTTGCGCGTGCCCCACCAGGTCTCGCAGGGCCCTCCGACATGGACCAAGAGGACGGCGTCGTGTGCGGCCCGCCCGACCCTTGCCCCGGCCTCGGTCAGTCCAGTCGCGCGGGCGGTGCTCTTGCTCCGCCGCAGGTAACGGGGTCCGTCTGACCCCGGTCTTTGCGGCCAGCGCCAGCAACTAACCTCTTTGGCTTTTGCACGCTGTCAAGGCGGCACTCGGTCACCATGATCACATTCTGAGGGTTGCACGCATAACGCCTTGTGCAGGTTCTTCGTGTGTTTAAAATGTTAAATACAATCTCCAGCTTTTCTCACATATCCATTATATGCCGATTAACGCACGCCCCTATTGTACGTTTTTTAAATTTTGGGTAGAACACATTGGCTTCCGCGAAATACTGAACCTCCGTAAACACTTTCGTCGTTCTCACAATATTTCGCACATATCACTCCTCTTACATAATTTAGACACACTTGCTAAAACGTTCCTCGCGATCCCTCTATGAATGCAAATATCACCACCCTGATATGAGTTTCATTCTGCATAATTATGTTAAGGGCATTTGTAAGTGCTGCGTTGATTCAATCATTGGTTTCTACAATTCCGAAAAATTAATACATTCCCTGATTTTTTGTGATCCCTGACCCTGACCTGACCATGATTTTGTATAATTTTTCTTTGAAATCGTTTGTATGTTTTTTAATCAACATGCAGGTCAGTGCGCTAGCCCTTATGATATCATAAGGAACTTAGCCAAAATGACAAGAAATGATAGGAAATCGACCAATAGAATTTTTTGCACCCATAAAATGTTCACCCTAGGCTGTTTTGTAATTGTTGAAACCTTACATCGCTGTACGTATAACTGGAATCGCAATATTTACTAGGCTGTCCGGGTGACGCCGCGTCCATGGCGAAGGTGCCGACGTTTCGGTCGCCATTCTGCGACCTTCCTCAGGGCGTATTGCCGAGGAAGGTCGCAGAATGGCGACCGAAACGTCGACACCTTCGCCATGGACGCGGCGTCACCCGGACAGACTAGTAAATACTGACTCCGGCCGCGGAAGCCTACGCTCTCAATGGAATCGCAATATTTTAGACATCTACGCAGGTGCCGACAAATTAAATGACAATTCGCAAACGAATACTACGTGAAAACATATTTATCTACGATCACAAGAACACGAATTACATTCGCATTTGCCAAAAATAAAATAGAAATCGGAAAAGAGTGGCGATTTTTTAAAAATTTCCTCTTTTTTTAATACTGTATCTGGTTTCTGTATCTTCCTAACACTAATACATTTTATCCATACGCCTTACTATTTGTGTTATAAACACACTATTTCATTTTCAATACTACTTTTATTGGAAGTACATTGAATATGAAATGTATTGAATAATAATTTGCACATGCACTAATTAAATTGTAATGCGTATTGAGAAAAAAATTATTCAACATTTCTTGAAAGAAAAAATCCCTGTAAGGTCCTTAAAAATAATGACGGAAAAGTATATTTGTGAACAAAAATAAATGGAGATCATTTGCAAACTTTTATGTTAAAAGCATGAGACCTTAGCATCTGCATCTGTGGGTAACTATATATTTAGAAAACATTCTGTTAATAATCTCGCAACAATTCTGTTTCCATATTTGGAATATCACAAACTGTTTTGATGTGACGTTTTCTTTAATGTGCTTTTTGTGCATTTTTGGGGGAGGTATAAAATACGTTTTATCTTATGTTGTGCATCTAACAAAGAATGATGAAGTATTGTCCTTCTATATTACATACCTCACTTGTACAGCCCCAGGCAATACCACAAACGAAAACTATATGTGTCAATATTAAACTTTCAGTTTCCAATTATTACACCATTGACAATTGCAATCTCTAAACACTTCTTGTATAAATTTTCTTTTTCAGAAGATTTGTAACGTCTGAAATTAATATTTGCAAGCAAGGACCTTTCAAATTGTTATTTTCTTTGGAATTTTATCACCACAAACCATCATTATGCTCTCGCCCTCACCTCACTCACGCCCGTCCGCCACCTCTCCTTCCCCACGCCCGTCCGCCCTTTGTCCTCGTTCCCCTGCTCCTCGTCCTCGCCATCACCCACATCCTCCTTTTCCCCTTTTCCTCCCCCTCATCACCCTCGTCCTATCCTTTCCCTCTCCCTCCTCACACTCCCGATCCCCTCCCACTCCTCGACTTTGCCCTTCCCTTCCTCTCTCCCTCCTCGCCCTTGTCTTTACCCAAGGCCGCACTTTCGTCCACCCCGCCCTCGCCTCCTGTCTGGCACTCCCGCTGCCCGCGGACAGGGCGCTGTCACGTGGCGCGTGCGCAGGCGAGACGCCGCAGCCGGAGAACGACGCCGAGTACGCCTTCGTGGTGGCCGACTTCCTGGCCGGCGTGCTCATCTTCGCCACCATCGTCGGCAACATCGGCTCCATGATCTCCAACATGAACGTCAGCCGCGTCAACTTCCGCAACCGCATGGACGACGTCAAGCAGTACATGTCCTTCCGGCGCGTCTCGCCGGAGCTGGAGGCGCATGTCATCAGGTACGAGGCCAAACGGCTCAAGCATGTCGATGGTACTGTCATCAAGCCTAATTTAAATTAATGCAGCTCCACATTCATGGTATGACAAAGTTTAATAATGCATTGAAAAATTCGTATCTATTTGTGAAGGTTAACACAACTTGTGTGTAAATTAGTCCGACAATTATTGAAGTCTATTTTCCTTTTCTCTCAGTATCTGCAGCAAAGAAAAAATAAATAACTGGTGATCTTAACAATTACCTATTTATACAAAATAAGAATCAGTACCTTAATAAACGGACTACATACCGCACTTTCTTTCTCATCTTTTTCATCATCCCCCTCCTCTCCCTTTACATACACATGAATTACACTACTGTAGATACCAGGAGACCACTCGGGAGCTACGACTCGTCCCGGCTGAGGTGGATCCACGCTGGGAGCTATGCTATACGCGAATGTTGTCTAGGTATTCCACAGAGAGGGGTGCGGTGATACGAGGCCTTTGCTACGTCACGGCTTAAAAGGGCCTACCAACTATTGGTATGAACGTATCGTGTCAAACCATGGCACAAGGATCACGATAATTTTGAAAGAATGAGGTGGATGATGGCGGCATTGAACATGCCGTTTCAAGTCGGGCCAAACTATCTCAACGGGCCGTGCTATTCAGCGCCGGGCTAACACTATGGAACTCGTGAAAACTTGCGCGCGCAGTAGATGGAGAGGGAAACCACGCAAACCAAAGTGTTGGTCAACACTGGATCTCAAATTCTAGCTGTAGATGAACATCTCACGGAGTATAACATGCTCTACACTTACGGGACTAGAGATCTCAATAGTTCACGTATTAGGTAACCAATTATCCAAGAACATCCCCGGAGGACTGCATAATCCTGAGAAGCGGCGCGACGTGTGTGTGTGTGTGTGTGGCAGGTGGTTCACGTACACGTGGGCTAACCAGCAGGCGCTGGACGAGGAGCGCGCCCTCTCCGCGCTGCCCGACAAGCTCAAGGCGGAGATCGCCATCCACGTGCACCTGGACACGCTGCGCGAGGTCTGCATCTTCCGAGACTGCGAGCCGGGGCTGCTGGAGGAGCTGGTGCTCAAGCTGCGCCTTCAGGTGAGAGTCGCCCTTCCTATTTGCCCACTGGTGCTTGTCGCCTTAGGATAAGGTAGCGTTAACGAACGAGGAAAATGTGAGCCGAAACTGCTGGACGATCTGCTCTTCGATGTGATCTGAAGCTTCGTCTTCGGGACATATCCTCTCCTCTTACTAACCCTCTTCTGCTTGACGCCGTAGGAGGAAATGTTAACAATTGAGGAATAACATGAGCCGGGGTGTTAGAGGAGCTGGGACTCTAGCTGCAGCTCAGACTAATTAAAAATGTCTGTAACTATATTTCATCTACTGCGTTAATAACGGCCATTTCGATTAGGTTGTTCATCCAGTTTTGTAGATTCGTTGACTAAATGATGAGATTACCCCTCGATTTAATTATGTGCACCAAATAAAGTTACAATCTGTTTTGTTAAGTTCTCTTTTTGTAAAACGAGAGATTGGCTTTAGATCTATCGTCAGCAGTACCATCAATAAAATGTGCAGCTTGTATAGTAATGTAAATTGTTTCCATTAGATAGGAGCAAAAAGTTTGGAATTGAGTTGTCGAAACCTTTATTCGAATACTCGTAATGAAAGTAACAAATATTATAAAATACGTGGTAGTTATTTCGGAGATCAAGAAGAGTTCTTCTTCAGCATTCGACACATGTTTCTTATCCTCCTGAAGTCGCGTGTCGTTTCATGCCATTAGTAGTCGCTTGGAAATATTTGAGATCCCCATTCTATTGTTTCTAATATTACAAACATTTATTGTCGTTGTGCAATTTATTCTTCATGATATTCAATTTCTTAAATGAATTTTATTGATTTTCAAAGTCTAAAATTTCTAAATGTATATTATTTGATTCAAATGCAATGTAATTTCAGAGATGATCGTATAGTATCTTCCTACTACTACGTTATAAGTATATTTTATTAATAAATGTAAAACTTAAAGAGTAATACAATTACTACGCTCTTATTGTTTTCAAGTAAACGAATAATTCAATTTTATACATCACGGGCTAATCTGGACGTGCCTGGGTATTGCCGGAGTTCCCCGCCATAAATAATGCATTCTGTTTAAGCACCATTAACGTGTACAACATATTGTCTTTTCTTGGAGGGAAGGTAAACAAAAGACTGATGAATGATACTGTAAATTCCAGAAGAGTAGGACAATAATATTTTATTTGGCGGTATCACAATGTTTCCCTCGTGGCAAGTAGAGGGTTAAAGGACATGCATGAATGGTTGCAGGTGTTCAGCCCCGGCGACTACATCTGCCGCAAGGGCGACGTGGGCAAGGAGATGTACATCGTGAAGCGCGGCCGGCTGTCGGTGGTGGCGGACGACGGCAAGACGGTGCTCGCGACGCTGGGGCCCGGGAGCGTCTTCGGGGAGGTGAGTCTCCTTCATTGCAAGAAATTACTG